>OY728158.1:1254609455-1255859455 GCA_963277665.1 Viscum album | reverse complement strand
CTTATTTTCTGTGTTATAATCAATAAATTAAACCAAAATTTATATTCTCTACCCTGAAAAAATTTATAATAAAGGCTGAAAAAACATGGGGACGTATTTGCAATATTTTTTAGCACAAATAATATCGGCCTTAGTAAAACCATACAAGATGAAGCTCAAGAGGTCTCTATTGGGGGCCCTACTCCAACACTTCTGGATGTAGAGTCACCTAAATAAGTTTATAATGCTTCACCTAGTGGTGAAACTCCAAGGAAGTACGTGATTGGATAAAAAAACATTGATTAAGGACAAGTTACTCATCCAATATTTTCACCAGGAAAATCTAGGGAAACTTATACTTCTCCCCAAGAAGCAACTTTATAAGAAAAAATCCAAAATCCATGAAGAAGGACTTGATCCACATAAAATATCTTCAAATAAACCTAGAGAAAATCATGGAGAGAAAGAATTAGTGTAATATATGGATGAACCAATATATTTATTTCCCCCAGTAGAGGATAGGTTAACACCAAACACCTTGGGGTGGATGTTAGGGTAAGGAAAATTGAAGCAAAAAAGATGAATTTATTTTTGGTATGCTTACGGGATGTGTTACATGTAAAAAATTCCTTTAAGTCTCACTTAGGTGCCACATACTTTAGAATTACAACCCATTGTACTACACATTAATTTTCATTAATATGTTTTTGGACATAGTATGATCGATACACAAACCTTTTCTTTAATAAATATTTCCAAAAACAAACTTGTAAATGATTTTGAAAAAACATACCTTAAAAAATGAGGGACAAGAATAAATATATTTCTGATCCTTTTTATTGATGAATTATTCCACCATAATGATAGAGATTATGTTAAAATATTATTATTTTAATTTTTTCATTTCAAAAGCTATAATATCATCCCTAGATTTTGTGTTTCAATTATTTTCTACCTCTATTTAATCTCACATTCCAAATGATGAATATCCAAGGTTACCATGACATGCCTAAAGAAAAAAACAACTTATAATGGATCATGAGATCCATAAAAGGATGAAAATTTATTCATCATGTATTTTATACTTAGTAAAACCAAAGTGGTTATAAAAAGTTAAGATATTTCCAAAAATTAATTATCCTTTATATGAAGAAATAATTCATCAATATAAAATGCCTCAATAATAACACTAAAAGTTTAACATAAATAATTACTTAAAAAACCAAACCTTAAAACTCGTAAAGATATTCCTAACTAATTTCAAACCCCAAAAATAAAAAAAAACATGATCACATATTCTTACAGAATCAATTTTACTATAATCTCCAAACAATATAAAGTCACTCATAATTTCTAATACCAAATACATATATACTGTAATCATATCTTATCCCAAAAACATAGTAATAGTTTACCAAAATAAATAAAATCATTTTACAATTAAGTATATTTACCTCTATATCGAATCACATACCAACCCAAAGGGTTATTTAAATCTCAACCATGTATTATTCCTAATACTTAATAAAAATCATTCAAAATATCATTAATCACCTAAAAATTTCATAATAACTCAAAGGGGTATCTATACCATTAATATCGTGATTAAAATTAAACTAATAAACAAATTAAGTTATTTAAAACTATTAAATTTTCATCATCTAATAACTTCAAAACCTCTAATATTATCTAAACCTTGCTCCTATTCCAACTATAACACACAAACCCATACACTAGAATCTAGTACTAAAAATCATTCTTAATATATTGGAATTGATACTCAGAAATTTGAATCAATTTTTTAAATTTATAATTACATTATCATCAACCAAAATTGATTCATTCAAATACTCAAAATATTTTAGAGTTAGTGTTTTGGATAATTAAAAAAAATCATTAACTAACATAACCCATATCTTTATCATCCAATAGAAATATTACCATTATATAAAGAAATTATTATTTTATATAACAGATTTAACATTTACTATAAAATTAACTCCACATGATACCCCTCTAGACATATCATGTGTATTACTCTTCTTTATAACACAAGGAAAAGGAAATATAAGAAGAGTGAACTCAAATTATTAGTAAGGTTAAACGTATTCAATAAAAATCAAGGATCATATGTGAGTATAAGATGATTATAAGGTTATGAGAACATAATCCACATGACTTACATAAGATATTAATAAAAAAACATGATTCATAAATCATGAGTCACGACATAAAGCCCTGGCATAATGTAAGAAAATATTCCAATGAGTCAACAATCATGAACCATGTGAATCCAAAATTTTCTCAAGAAAATAATTAAAAATCATAGTAACCACATAAAAAAATATAGGAATATTTTTAAATTATATTTATCATTTGTTTTCAATCATATTTTACAAATAATGGAATAACATATAATTGATTAATTCCAATAATCATTTCTATAGAAAATAAGTGGTTACCTAATGAATTTAATTTATATACTCCTTAGATCATACATAAAAATATATAATATCAAAGAACCATAAAATTAAAAAGACACATAGGTATTTAATTTTATTATAAAAATCATAAAAATATCTATCATTCCATTATAGCATGATTAACTTGTGGAAAATAAACAAGTTTCATGAAAACTTTCGTAAGACATCATCATAGTCCATATAGAGAAAGAATATGGATGATATAACAATATAATATTCCCAGTGAAGCATAATAATCACTAATAGATGTCAAAATATATGAAAAATACTTTTATAAAATCATTAACACTATTATTTTAAAAACAAAAAGAAATAGCCTTTCTTTTTGGACACTTTTAATAAAAAATTCATAGAATAATAAAAATAATAGTATATTTGAAAACCATGGAAAATTATAAAGTAATTTTAATAATTAATAAGGGTATTATTTTTTTAAAAGGTAATAAATTAGTAAATTTAAAAAAAATATAATTTCCATATATTTATAAAGAGAGTAAAAGGTGGCCTGAATGAAACATGTTAAAAAAATTCATTTTTAAACCTTTTGTAAAGTTATAAATATAGTTGAAAATGAATGTAATGAATCATTTAAGTATAAGAAAAAACATTCTTGAAATAATATAATGAATATAAATATTTAGGGAAAAGAGTTTGGTAAAATACTTTCAACCCTTTTAAAAAAACTTTTTCAAAGAAAACCCTTGTGACCTTTCGAAATTAAACATCCCTTTAAAAAAAAGAACCTGAAAAGTAACTTAAACCATGACTATGAAGAGATTTAGGATATAATATTTCAAACAAGAAGTATATACACTATATAAAATAAAATCGTTTTATAACTTGAAATATGTATCAAGGGAAGAAAATTGAGACAAAGTGCCCTTACATATTTTATAACACTTGAATCAAAATCAATTGAAAGAAAGAACATGATAAAGTTCTAAAAATACCTTGAATTAAGTGAAATAGTATGATAAAATATATTCATGGTTCAGTATGTAAACCATATAAAAAATGTATAGTGAATAACATGAAACCTATCTTAATAAATTGAAATTGATACCAAGAACCCTTACTGATATTGTATCATTTGAAGTAGGAATCAACAAATAAAGGGATTATTTGAAAAAAATTAAACCCAAATTAAAATATAGAAAATAAAATATAATAAATCATGTTTTATAGCACACACAATATTTTCATAATATATTTATTAAAGAAATGATATAACACAATGAAAGGAAATTTAGGAAATAATCCTCTTACCTTCGAGTTACACATAATCAGACACACTCTAGCCTCATGTATAATAAATATATATTTGTTATAAATATAAATAAAAACCATATTTATGTTTATATTACTATATAACACTCATTTATAGTTTCTTCTTACCAATTTATTAATAATTTTATTTAAATAAATATTTATGTGTTAACTAACTAGTTTACCTTGCTTGTTTCGATTCAGAGTTTCCAGTACAAGAACCTTGTTCATGATTTAATAATATCTGGAATGTTCTTGATAAAATTATATTTATATTTGATATTAATCTGGATTTACATGAATAATTCATTGAGCTTATAATGCCAATTCTCATGGAATGATTAAGAATATCATTTTTATAAATTACAATTCCATAAGAAGAATTGATTTTATGAATGAATTTAAATATTTATAAAACCATTAAATAATCATAAATAAATATTATAATAATAATTATTTCATTATATCATTAGTATTTATCATTCATTAATCATTCATATTTTAAACATTATAACAACGTTCCTGTAGGCATTAAAACCAACCAAAAAAAGAACATTCTATAACGACTAAATGAGTAAGAACATGAGATTTTATAAATATTATATCATTTTTATAGAATAATAATCATTTAAAAAATGAAATATTTATATATTAAATACATTTTTATAACCTTACATGTTAGGCGGCCAGGAAAAAATAAATATGACATTCATGGAGGCGGTAACCCGTACGTAAGAATTAGTGATGGTTTCATTTTTAAATGGATGGAAAGAAAGGATGGTATATAAAAATTTATCATTCTAGAATCATATTTATTTCATAGATATCATATTAATTCATTAAATCCAACCTTTATACTAACCATGTGAGTCACTGATTTAAAATGAAAGACATGTCCTCATGGAGGTGGCAGTCTCCACATATGCATGAGAGATATTTTCATTTTCCATTAGTTGGGACAGAAAATAGTTGTCTACAAATATAATATAATTTATGTATAGTAATTATAATTATTCCATTATATTAGTATGTTTATAATATATTTTAATTATGTGGAATAAGAAATAAACTTTAATGAGTTTAGTTAGAATATATACCTCTTTTTTGGATAATCTCTTTTGAAAAAAAACCTTATGTATTTTTTGATTTGTCTTTTAGGAATACTTGAATCCCTAGAACATGGATAATAATTTATTAAAGTTATTTTTTTAGGTATTAATTAATATAAATTTCTCAAAGTGTGTTGATAAGTGAGGAAATAAGGTTTCCTTTTATTAGGGGTAAGATTAGCAATCTTGTAAATACTATTAACTTTTAAAATATTGTATTCATTGTCAAAGAAAAATAGCTAGAATTCTCCTAAATTTTGTGTATAGGATAGATTAATCTTGATAAACACTAAACTAATAAAATTTATATTTGATTTATAGCTATTTAAATCCTTATCTCTTAGTTTAACCCCCATCTTCAACAATGTTTACCTTTACCATGGTGACTGAATTTTACAATGGTAACTTAATTTTTATGACTAAAATTGAAGTATACTTTATTACTTGATTTAAAACTTCTAATTAAAAATTTTTAGAAAAAATTATATGATTCAATATCTTGAGGTGGTAAAAATTTATGTTAATATATGTATGAAAAAAGCAATGAAAACTATGTTTAGAAAAATTCACCTTATAAGAATAAAAATGAATTTACACCACAATCCTAAAATTATATGTGATTTATAGCTATTTAAATACTTATATATTACTTTAACCCCCCTCTTCATCCATGTTTACCTTTAGCCCTATAATACTGCTGTCATGGAACCTGAATCGGTTGATCATGGTATCAAAATATTAGTACAGGAAACTAATACCATGTAGGTTATGGTTGTCTCTATGGAGAAAATGCAGTGCTGTCAAGATCTAGAAAAAATCAAGAAACAACATGTAGTTACTTCACAGGCGCCAGGTACAACTCTCTCCCCGCCTGTAGATAGTGGGGAATGTGCAAGAAAAACCGGTAACTCTGTTTAAAATCATATTCCCAATGTTTTTCTGCTGTGTTATAAGAAATCTACAAACTCTACTATGAGTAATCTAATACCTGAACCTGCAATAAAGAACACCACAAAATCTAGAAATTATCAGGAACAGACATCTGATAATTATGAAGTTAGATGGTCTTATATAAATAATGGCTTTGGAAAAAAGAAAAGGGGGGTGGGGGGTTCTAACCCCCAAACTAGATTTTAATGAAGATCATTTTTTGAATTGTCAGGGGATTGATAACTCTGAAACCTTCATTATGTTAAAGAGAATGATTGACACTCATCATCCTCTATAGTTTTGTACTACAGATCCCAAAATTATCTTTTCATCTAAATAATCTTATTTATATCAAAAAAATTATGTTTTTACTGGTAGAATCACTAATAACCTAAATGTAGAATCTTTATGGATTTTATCCCACTTCTCTTCACATAATATTAGTGTCTACAATATCTCTGATCAAATTTTTACTTGCAATTTTAATATGTATAACACACATATTATCTGATCATTTTTTATGCTAAGAATAGATACTAAGAAAGAAGAATGATTTGTAATGACCTCTCTTACCTTGGAACTAATATTAATGCACCCTAGTTTATTATGGGTGATTTTAATGCCATTCTCAACTCAAGGAAGAAAATTGGACCCTCTCACACATCTATTTCAATGATAGAATTTAAAACCTCAATAAATGATAACAACCTCATAGAAATCAATATCACTGGTGAAAAATACACATGGTTATGGAAGTCACTACAACAAAGTAGTTTCCTCTAATCTGGATAGAGCCTTTACGAATTTCCCTTCTTTAGATAAATGGGTCAAAATCTCTAGTATTACTCTTTATTGGATGAACTCTGATCATCACCCAATCCATGTCAGTGTCTCCAAAAAATAAATGAAACCCCGTATGCCATTTGGATTTAACAATTCTTGGTTCCTTGATGATGATTTCTCTCATATCATACAATACTTTTGGTCTTCAGTGTCTCGTAACAATGATATCCTTGACTGTAGTCTCAAATTAAAACATCTAAAATAGACTCAAAAAATATGGTGCAGATCTAAATCAAAACAAATTAATAATTACATCATGATTTTTGAGAAATATCTTAATGACCTTCAAAATAGAAACACCACCTATGACCTCAACATTGATCCTACTTAAGAACTAAACATTGTGGTCAAACATAAATCCCTTCTCACTTTCAAAAAAATAAATGTGAAAACAACCTTTTAAAGCTAAATGGTTAACATACGGTGATAGAAATACTGAATTTTACAATACTATTCAATTAATATAGAAGGCCTACATGTCGTTAACCCTTTTAATGAATGGGGACATGCTCCTTGAAAATGAGGATGACATCGCTCATCATATCATCTCCTACCATGAAACCATTTTCAATGGTCATGATATAAAAAAATGCCTCCAACCTGAGGTCATTCCTTTAGTAATCAATAACGAGGACAACTCCTTCCTTCTCAACACCATGATGGATCATGAAATCAAGGACACTGTCTAGATTATGAGTCCTGATAGTGCACCAGGCCTTGATGGCCTCAACAATGTTTTTTTCCAACATTATTGGGATGTGATTCAGATTGATGTTTGTAAATTTGTAAAAACCTTCTTCACCAATGAGGTTCTCCCTCACACCCTAAATGCCCAGTTTCTCACCTTGATACTGAAAGTGGATAACGCATCTGAGATTCATCTGTTTAGACCCATTTCTCTTATCAAAACTCTTTTTAATATCATCACAAAAATAATTGCCAACAGACTTTCAACTCTCACGGGAAAAATTGTCTCGTAGAACCAATTTGGTTTTATATAGGTAATATCCATTCAAGACTATATTTTCCTTGCCTCTGAGTGTGTCAATAATTTGAATAAAACTAACTGGGGAGGAAACATAGCAATAAAACATGACATCAGAAATGCTTTAGACACTATGGACTGGTGTTTTATCTTCAATGTCCTTTAAGGTTATGGTTTTAACACCTCTTTTATCACTACAATCAGAACCATCTTCAACTCAGCGTCTATCTCCATCCTAATAAATGGCTCACCTAAAGGATATTTTAAATGCACTAATGGTGTCAGGAAAGGTGATCCCCTTTTTACCATTCTCTTCTTGATAACAGAATACTACCTCAGTCGTCCGATCAACCGATTGGTGGACCTGAACAAACTAAATCCCATTCATGTCTCTAAGAACATGAATGATTATACTCATCTCTTTTATGATGATGAAATAATTCTTTTCCTTCAGGGGATAAAAGAAACACTCTTAACCTCAAAAATGCGCTCTCACACTATGAAGAGGTTTCTAGTCAAACCATTAGCTAGAACAAATCTTGCATCTTCTTTGGGAAGAATTTCTCTCCTGGTAGAAAATGTAACGTTATTAGTGACCTGGGTCTAAAACAAAGTATGCTCCCTTTCACTTATATTGGTGTTCCCATTTTTTGAAGTAGAACCAAATCTTTTCATTTTGGGACTATTGTTGACCAAGTTCTACATAAGATATCTTCATGGAAAGGTAAATCTCTCTCTATGTCAAGTAGGACATTCTTTGTTAAATCCACTATTGCCTCTAAGATGGTATATTCCATAGTAGTATATAAATGTCCAATTGGTCTGATTAAAAAAATGAACTCTTCCATAAAGAACTTCATCTGGACCAGTAGCATTCTAGAAAAAAATCTCGTGACTGTTCCTTAGTCAACTTGTTGCAAGCCCATTGAAAATGGTCGTATTGGTATAAAAAATATCAAATACTTTAATGAATCCCTTCAAGAAAGACTCACTTGGATCATTTTTTACAATACTTCTGAAGCTATTAACTTTCTCAAAAATAGTTTTCTTTAAAATCTTCAAACATGAAATTTGAACTTCATTAACTCATCAATATGACCATCCATCAAATAATCCTTCACCAATATTATGAATAACTCTAGATGGATGGTCTCTAAAAACTCCTACATGATCTTTTGGTTGGGTAACTGGACTAACATGCCTTTAATTTCCATGATGCCTCTTAATAAAACCCCTGATAATACCAACAGATCTATCAGATACATCTTAAACTCTCAACATGATCACCTTCCTGACACTATTTTGAATGTCCTTGAAAACTAATCCTTCTCTCAGACCAATGATTTCTTAACTTGGGAACCTGATCACAATGGTATGCTCAACTCAAAACATTTCTACAAACAATATTTCTTTAACTATGAAAGTGACTAAAGTTGGTTAAAACATTTCAAAAATCCTGGATAAAACCTTCGATATTCAACATCATATGGTGTCTTTCTCACAATAGAGTTCCCACTGAACTTTGCCACAAATCTTTTGGCATCCAGCTCCTCTCTAAATGAAAAATCTGTAATCAACACAGGAAAGATGCTAACCACCTCTTTCTCTCTTGCGCTACTGCTTCTACTCTCTGGAACTACATTCTTGACATTTTTTACTGCAGATGGTTGAGTCTTAACTCTATCAAATCTCAACTTAAAAGATGGGCAGAAATGGATGGCTCTCAGCAAATTAGGAACCCCATCCATGTTGCGGTTTCTGAGATCCACCATGTGATTTTGTATGTTTATAATGCTAATATTATTAATAATTACACATTTAATAAAAATGCAGGTTGGATGAGGATTCTAATTTCCACACAAGAAGCTGCCTCAATTGAAAAGGGACATTGCCACAAAACCATGCATGAATTTTCTTTCCTGAGTCATCTATGGATTAAAGGCAACTTTTGTCAGCTGCATCGCACACTGGTGGTTTTCTAGAGAGCCCCCATGCCTAGAAGGATCATGATCAATATTGATGGTGCCTCCAAGGGAAATCTGGGACCTGCAGGGTGTGGTGCTGTTTTCAGGAATCACCTCGATCAGATCCTTGGATGCTTCATGGGTAAATGTGGAAATTCCACCTCCCTTGAAGTTGAGATGCTAGGCTTGATACATTCTACTGACTTTGCAAAACTCTTTGGTTAGAATAACCTTTGTATCGAAAGTGACTCGATGACTAGCATCCAAGAAATTTGGAATGGAATAATCCACCTTGCTTGGCTGATTACTACCCACTAGATGGAATGATCCAGTTCACTTATTGATCTAAACTATATCATCACACATGTTTAGCGAGAAGCAAACATGGTTGCAGATTGTCTGGCCAATATGTGAGTAAATCATGACATTACTCGGTTCGAAGACCTTCCCATTGCTCTTCTTTACTTTCATGAAAAATATTGTAATGTGATCCCATTTTTTAGACTCTTGTAATCTTTCTTTTTTAAAAATATTTGTTCTTCGGTCATTTTTGACCAAGGAATCACCTTTAAAAAAGGAATTTACACCACAATCCTATATAAAATTGATCCCTATGAAATATATTGGTTTATAAAAAATAAACTTCAATTATGTGACTTTAAAATAAATAAAAAATAAATTCAACTTTTTATTTAATTAATTTAATAAAAAGATGAAAAATAGTTGTTTTATTACAATAAAACGCCACTTAATATTTAAAATGTTGTACATTAATTTCCAAATTCAAAATCATATTTTAAATTTTTAAATTTTAATCCTTAAATATATATTTGGTCTATCCAAATGGTTTTATAAACTTTTAAGTCAGTATTGTATCATGATGATTTCATAAAAATCACAGTATTTAAAAAAAAAAGAATTTTCACTATTCACCTAAAAATAATCTATTTTTAAAAAATAAAAAATGTCTCCAAAATCTATTTTTGAAAATATGTATTAAAATATTAATCTTAGTTTAAAAAATTAAAAATTAAAAATTAATAAAATTAAATTTCAAATTAAAATAAAAAATATAAATAAAAACTACTTTTATAGAAAAATGACCCTTTAAAATTAAAAATTTTCTTAAAATTACTTCATATAAATTACCAATGAGTGTTAATTTATTTGTTTATAAAATGTATATTAATAATTTAATAATGTTTAGTTTTCACTTTTAATAATTTATTATGCAATTTAATGTAGATTTTTGTATATCACAATCTATTCAATAAGATATTTATTTAAAGTAATACATACTAAATGCTCATGGTGTTTCAAGAACTCATAACATAGGAGGGATAGTTTTAATAAATATGGTAAATGATATTTCAGGATGAAAATTTTTAAGTGGGTATGTAATGTAGAGACATAAAAATTAAAAATTTGTACTTTTATGAAATTTGGAGAATTTTTGGCTATTAAGCACAAAATGATAATTTTAATGGAAAAAAATGAAAATTTGTGCTTGATTTTTGATTTATAACATGATTATAAACTTTGGGTGTATTGTTTTTTAATTTTTTGAGGTTTTTATAATATTTAGTAAATATATGGTGTTAGCATAATTTATTATTAATTTATGTTATTCAATTTTATGGATTATTTTTATCACCAATTTATATTAAAATTATGATATATACATGAGGTTGTAATAACATGAGACATTAGTGAAGGATGGGTTGATATTATAGACTATATTAATGAAGTTTCTAGTCAATATATTTAATTTCAGTTTTAACCAAGAACATCATCCCACATTCTCTCAATTCATCAATTCTCTCTATTATAATGGAAGAAAACTTTTTAGTATTGGTATATTAATATAATGTAGAATAAAGTTAAACAGATAATATATAAATATGATCAATTATTGTTGATTATATGAGGATTAGTGGTTTATAATCATCATGGGATTAAAGTTGGTGTCTGCATGCCATTTCTATTTCTTTTTGGATTCTATATATGTATAAAATATGTTTCATATCTATGGATGATGAAATAGTGAATATCAATTTGGTAGTCTGATGAAACCTACATGAAGTGAATTGAAAAACAGGGAGTTGAGCTGATCTCAATTAAGGCGTGGTCAATAGAAAATTGGTCTTATATTGAGGCCTGATGTACTCTCACAAATATAATTCTATCATATAGTGTGGTGTTCAAATAAACATTATATTGGAGGCATGATGTGACTTGTTTCTTGAGGAAAAATATTCTTGAGTTTTGGTTTTTTTCTTGTTGTATTTAATAAAAATTTACTCATGTATGTGTTGGAATCACTTTGAAGTTGAGTAAAGAGGGAAAGAAATAAATTTTTATTGAGGATGATGAAACCGTAACATGAATGGTGATGATAAATACATAATATTCTGGAGTTACTATAATATTGGAATGTATTTACCTTATATGATAAAGAGTGATCAAATGACTTTCAAACATGTTGTGTTGATGTTGATAGAATAATAAGTTATAATTATATATAAAGAGTCACAACATATCTAGATTCACTTGTGTAGAAAATGTTTTTTATGGTGGTTATATTTTATTTTTTACGTCGGATTATGGCTGACGTTATTACATGAGACGTTATAAACATTGTTTTTTTAGGTCGGTTATTTTAAAACTGACGTAAAAAACACAAATCCAAAGCATTTTTCATGCCGGTTGATAAAAAACCGACATGGAAAACACTTTGAAGTCGTGGTTTATTATGTTGGTTATTTAATAACTGAAGCGGTATATACTCTTTCACACCAGTTATTATATAACCGATGTCCTAAATCACTCATCTGAAGCATTTATCACCTCGGTTATTTTCATAACCGATGTGATAAACCTGTATGCCAAGTGGTTTCCCACGTCGGTTAAATAACAACTAACATGAAAACATATCTACTACATCAGTTATAAAATAACCGACATAAAAAACTATTCATTTACATTTATTAGTTCGGTTGTGAAATAACCGACGTAAAAACCATTTCCCATGAATTTATTACATCGGTTTTCAAATAACCGATGTTAAAACTAATCCAAATGCATTTTTTTAACAAAACTGATCAACCAATGATATGCCCTGCCAAAAGGCCTGAAACAGACCAAAAACGTACCAAAAAAGACCAAAACCCGACCAAAAAAAGACCAGAACCCCCCCCCCCCCCCCACTAGACAACCCCCACTGCCGATCAACCACTGCTATGCCCAACCAAAAGACTTGAAACAGACTAAAAGCTGACCAACAACAGACTAACCCCCCCCCCCCACCCCACTGGACAAACCCCCACCACACCCCTAGACCCCCACCCCACTAGACACCCCCAGACCAAAAACAGACCAAAACCCGACCAAAACCAGACCAAAAACCCCCCACCCCACTGAACAGCCCCCACCACACCCCTGAACACCCCCACACCCCTAGACTGCACCCAACCCCTGGATATCCCCCACACCCTAGGACAACCCCCCACCCTCCTGGACACCCCCACCCCTGGAGAGTACTCCCACACCCCTGAACATCCTTCCCACACCCCAAGAAACCCACACCCTCCTGGACACCCCCACCCCCTGGACATCACTCCCACACTATAACGACCCAAATTTTTCAATGGAAATTTCCCTTCATATAAATATGTCATTAAATAACATGAAAAAACAATAAAATGAACTACTATATGCTAAGTGGCCTTAAACATAAATTTGTCACTTCTGTTTTTGGAATTTTGAAAATCTGATATACATGGTTGCAATCAGTAAGTTATTTGGAGTCTGATAAGAAAAACATAATTTTTTGGTGAATAGTAACCTAACCTAATGAACAGTAACATAACCTTATGAATAATGATATACCCTAATCAATAGTAACCTCACCTATAATAGTATAAAAATAATATTCAAGTTGGAAGTACGATATACCTAAATTTTAGAATAAGTTAATGAATGTTTTAAAACTGGTTATGATAATAAATTATTATTTCAATTAAATATTAAATTAAAAATATTTAGAAAAATATTTTTGAAAAATGAACTTCATTTTTGGATTCTACATGTCAAAAAATGGTTAGTGTGAATTTTTGGGATTTTTCTGAAATACTTGAATTTTTGATGAATTGTAAAATACGATAATCTACAATAAATGATAAATAAGGGATTTATTGAGTCATTGATGATGTTATTCTGATGTAATAACACTTGGTTCAGGATCACATGATAAAATTACTATTCTTGGTCATGAAATACTTACTATTTCTTAGGCCTTGTTCCTTGCCAATATTCTGCCCAAATCTCTCCCAATTATCCTCCCCTGCATCCAAAATCTCCTAGCCTCTTCAAAATACCATGACCTCTCCCCTTAAGAGATTCTAAAAGGAGAAAGTCTCAAGAGGTAGAATTCCTCTTCCCAATTTATTCTTTTCTTTTAATTTATTTAATTTTTTATTTCTTTCTTCACCTCCCATCACCATAATAGTATGATAAATCTAGTAACATACATATAATGTAATGTTTTCATGCTAATGGTATATTTCATTATCTTATCTCGTTTCCCCACCCATTTTATTTGAAATAAATGAAAGCACCGTTTGAGATGTGTTAATTTTTCACATTCAAGGACAACGATTTATCAATTTCTATTATTATCTTTAATTCTGGTCATGAAACCATTTGAGTTATGGTTCAACTAGATTATTATATATGTAATATATCCTATTTTTAGTTCTTTATTCTATTTTTACAAATTTTATTAAGTTATAAAAACAAAACATGTTCTTTGTTATCAAACCCACCGATTAACAAAAATGGTTATCATTAAGGTTCTATATATATATATATATATATTAATTCAACATCACTCTAAGTAACATAATTAAAATTAAAACCATTTCATATCTTGTATGTGCACTAAAGAATATAACTTCAATTATGGAAAAACACTTTCATCTTACATATAATCAAAACTTTAATATAAGTGAATCGATCTTTTAAAGCCAAGTAAACAAACGAGCCCAAACAATGAAATTGAAACTTCTAATGAATCAAAAAGTCTCTGAATGAACTAAAAAGGGTTATAATAAATAAATTACATATAGTAGAGGTTCTGGAATTATTAATTAATAAGACTAAATTCTTTTATTCAGGACTCTAATAACAAGTGGAGAACACCAACCGATTTAAGGTAAGGGACCCTCTCCTTTTCACTCTTAATCAAGATTAATCTTTATGGTATGCCTTTTTTTGTAATACCAAGTAATGTGGTATATTTTATCACCTCCTCCATACCTGAATAATGTTTTATAAGTGATTATAAACCCATTATCTCTCTCATTAATCCCTCCTAGTTCCACCTGATACTATGCCGATAAACTGTAATGGATTCTACCTGAACATCATTTATTCCTCCGGTTTGCTCTATCTTTTTTTTCCAAAATGTAGTTGTCTTTTCTTTTTATTTAAAACTTCTAAATTATATTTACATGCTTCATAATAATGTTCCAAGATCCATCTATCATTATCTTTCGGGGATATACATGCTTTTACGTGAATCCTTCCTCGATACTTCCTAATAAGGACACTCGTTTAAAGGAACTTCCCGAACTTTTACCAAATATCATGTGCACTCTATCCTCTATTTTAAGACACCATTTTCATTATAAAATCATTATTTTTATTATTAAAACCTTCTTGGTTAAATTATGGTTTTGTATATAAATAACGTCTTCTTTACTATTTTAAAAGCTCTATAGTATTTTCCTTAAAACCGCACAAAAATGTTTTGATGCTAATGTTTCTGAAATACATTTCTTATTTGTTGTCACTTCTATTTGTTACCACATACCATTTTATATGACTATATTACCTTATTAACGTCCATGTATGTTCTAATCCCTTTCTTTCATAGACACTTTCATGATACTCATTGGCTATGCTCTATGTCATGATTGTGGTACCCAATTCTCTCCATGGGTATCCTTATGTTTATGAAGGATTGATTATGTATGATTATTTATGTGGAAAGAATATTTATGCGGAAAGAATATTTATTTTGAAAGAATAATCTTGAAAATGTTGAGATGAGTGCACCTAGATAGCACTCTAATGCATTGAGTAAAGTTAAGTCTCATGAGATGCGATGTGAAACGGGATTGGCAGTTAGCCTTGACCCGTACTAAAATGGGAAAGAGGATTGGTGGTTAGCCTTGACCTGTACTAAAGAATTGTTTTATGATTCTGACACATATATATGATTCCATTTTTATATGTTCCCATGCTTATATGATATGATATCATATGTTCCATGTTTTTTTTCATTATGTCATGCCTCCTAACTCATGTTCTTAAGATGTATTCTTATGTTCATTCCTTTACAGGGCTTTTTAGCTCATCCCTTTTTTCATGTGTTCCCCAGGGTAACCTATGCAGATGTAAGGGCTCAAATAAAGTTATGAGCTCATTATGGAGATTAAATAAAGAAGTGTTTTTAGGCTCATGTTTTATGTTTTATATACCTAGTCTTCCAAGACACAAGACATAACGATCCTTAGCTTGTACTCTGATGATTAATTATGCTTAAAATAATGAAATGTCATATGTAAAAGGCTTGGGTCACTATAGTTGGTATCATAGGATGGTCTAGTTATTTTTGGAGATTAGGAATAGAGAAGCTTAGTGAGAACCATTAGGATGAGGCGAAGTATAATAAAACATCCCTAAATTTTGGTAAGTATAGAGTAAGTGGTTTATCAAGAAAATACATCCATGTATGGATACGAGCTCGTAGAGGTGGATCTGGCACAAATATACCTAGGAGTGAAAACTATGACAATGAGTTTTGGGCTTGACCTAGGGTATCCTGATACACGACAATGGGCCTTGCTGCACTCTGGGTTATGACACTCTCGGGGGATATGCTTTGGTAGATTCACGAGCTTAGTACAAAATGTTATTATGGGACAAAAAGAAGCCCATAATAATATAAGTTAAGGAATAGATCAAGGATAACCTAGGTTTTAACCTAAGGAATCATAAGTTAGGATATACTTCTTCTTTATAAGTTTATAATTTTATGTTCAAAGTTTCCTTTTTATTCTCAATAGCGATGTATTCAAGATCTCAAATTATACGTTGTTTTTCTTAATTAATGGCGGGAAATAGAAGAACACGTCCCAACAACAAATGTGATAGGAAATGTGATTGTTGTCGTAATTATATACCCGATGTGATGTAAGAATGCGCTCAAAACTTCATGGAAGTACTCGCTCAACTGGCTCAAGTTATGAATAATAACTTGAATCAGGTGGAACGTCCTCCTCCTCCAAGGAAAGAGAAATTTGTCATAGAATCCTTAATTTAGAAAAGGCCTCCCATGTTTAGCGGATATTCTAATCCCCTCCTCGTGGAACAATATATTACCTCCATTGAAAAGATATTCTCTGTTCTCCAGTGCTCAGAAGAAGAGAAGGTTTTACTAACAGTCTATCGTTTTGATAGGGAAGCTGATCAGTGGTGGACACTGATCAAGAATAAAAAGTCCCAAGAGGAAATTGATTCCATAGATTGGGAGGAATTCAAGAAGATTTTTTTCAACAAATATTTTCCTCGAACCCTCCATCTCAAGATGGAAAGAGAGTTCCTCAGACTCAAGTAGAAGGAAGATGAGTCCATCGGGGCATATGAAGAAAACTTTACAGGGCTTGCAAGGTAGCCTCTGGCTTTGTCATGAACACTGAAAGCAAGGTGGATCTATTCTTTAGTGGACTAAAGTTGAGTCTAAAAAAAGTGTTGGAGATTTGATACTTTGACAATTATGAGGAGATTGTCCGTTGTGCCCTCACGGTTGAAATGGATATTGGAGACTCACAGTGGTCTTGTGGGCCTAGTGAAAAGAAGTGAAAAATAGATAACATCATGAGTGGTTCATCAAAGAAATCCCATGATGGAAAGAAGCCTCACTTTCCCCATTGAAAAATTGTGGGAAAAGCATCTTGGTGACTGTCTCAAGGGAACCAAGAACTGCTTCAAATGTGGAATGTTTGGTTATCTATCCAAGAACTACCGAAGGGATATGAAAAATCCCATTAATGTTGAATGAGAAAAGATGGTTCAGATCAACACTCAGCCTACAGTGCAGTTTTACAACTGCAAGGAGCTTGGGCATTATGCGAACAATTTCCCAAAGCCGAGGGTTGTTGGAGGAAATCAACAACAACCTCCAAGGAAACAAGGAAGGGCTTATGCTATCACTACTACTGAGGTGGAGCTGGAAATTTATGTGGTGATAGGTACGCTTGTTATACATTCAAGAATAGCAAACGTACTATTTGATTCTAGTGCTACACAATATTTCATATCCTTCATGTTTAGTAGAACTATTCAAACACCATCCCAAAATTTGGAGGAAAATTTATATGTGAGAACAACGAATGGGGAAATTATTGTGTCCATGGTTTATAACTCCTCCCCGGTTAACGTTTGTAGACTGAACCTCCTATAAAATCTCATCATACTTCCTTTAGTGGAGTTTGACGCAATCTTGGGAATGGATTGGATATATTTGTATAAACCCAATATCAAATGTCAGGAAAGGGAAATCACTTTTCACATCTTGAAGCATCCTTTGATTCTTTACAAGTGTAAGGAGGAACATGAGTCTCCTTTAGAATCTTCCTCTCAAGTTTGGATATTTTTTCCTTATGAGCTAGCATATCTAGCTCAAATTATTGAGACAAAGGAGAGAATCATGCTTGAAGACATGCCCATTATGAGGGATTACACTGATGTATTCCCTGAAGAGTTGTCTGGTCTTCCTCCTAACCGAGAGGTTGAGTTCTCAACTGAACTTATTCCGGGATCTCTACCAATCCCAAATACAACTTACAGAATGGCCACTATAGAGGTGGAAGAGCTGAAGAAGCAGTTACAAGAGAATATAGAGAAGGGTTTTATATGCCTGAGTGCTTCACTGTGGGGTGATCCAGTCCTCTAAGTCTAGAATAAGGATAGATCAATGTGCCTCTGCATTGATTATCGTGAGATCAATAAAATCACGATAAAGAATAAGTATCCCCATCCACAGATAGATGACTTGTTCGATCAACTTCGTGGGGCCAGTTATTTCTCTAAGGTGGACCTTCGGTCAGGATATCACCAACTAAAGGTGAGGAAGGAAGATATTCCCATTACAAACTTTCAAACGAGGTATGGACACTATGAGTTCATTGTGTTGCTCTTCAGACTCACTAATGCTCCAACAATTTTCATGGATTTAATGAATAGTGTCTTTATATATTACCCTCGTCAAATTTGTGGTGGTATTTATTGATGATATTCTGATATAATCCAAGAGCAAGAAGGAACATGAGGAGCATTTGAAAACTGTGTTAAAGAATTTCCGAAGGGAGATGTTGTATGAAAAGTACTATAAATTTGAGTTCGGGATGGAGGAAGTATCATTATTGGGGCATGTTATCACCAGAAAAGGGATATCTGTGGACCCTTCCAAGATGAAGGCAATTGAAGAGTGGCCAAGGCCAACTTCTGTAATGGAGATCCGCAACTTTTTGGGTCTAGCTGGGTATTATCGACGATTCATGAAGAAATTTTCACGATTGTCAAACCCAATGACCAAGCTAACACAGAAGGGAGTAAATTTTTTCTGGACATAGGAATGTGAAGATAGTTTCAAGGAGTTGAAAAAGAGGTTTATCATGGTGCCAGTACTCACACTCCCTTCAAGTGGAGAACTCTTTGTGGTGTATAGTGATGATTCTAAGAAAGGTTTAGGCTGTCTGATAATGAAAAATGATAAAGTGATAGCCTATGCCTCAAGGTAGCTGAAAATCCATGAGCAAAACTATCATACACATGATCTGGAGTTGGCGGCTATGATCTTTGCATTGAAAATCTGGCAGTATTATCTTTATGGGAAAAAATGTTAGATATATACTAACCACAGGATTCTCAAATATATATTCACACAGAAAGAGATTAATATCTGCTAACAAAAATAGATAGATCTTATCAAGGATTATGACTGCTCAATCCACTACCATCTCGGTAACGCAAACAAGGTGGCAGATGCTCTAAGTAGAAAGGATTTTTCATCTTTATCAATGATGAGAATTGAAAAGGATATGGTCTTATTTTATTTGAAAAGTATGGACATGGAAATAATTAAGGGAGAAACATCATCAATCCTTTATCAAATGATTGCTCAACCATCCCTCTTTGAGGAAATAAAGGATTCTCAAAGAAAGGATGAGGACATTCAGAAAAGGGTGAAAGATGTTAAAAATGGGAAATCCTCCGATTTCAAAATTGATGAGGAAGGAGTTGTAAGATTTGAGACAAGATTATGTGTACCATCTGATCTAGAGATGAAGAAAGAGATATTTAGTGATTCACATTGCTTGACCTTCTCTATCCATCCCGGGAGTACCAAGATGTATCATGATCTCTGAGAACACTTCTGGTGGGATAACATGAAGAAAGAGATTTCAGAATATATATCAAGGTCCTTAGTATGTCAGCAAGTTAAAGAAGAGTGAAAAAAGTCCAAAGTGATGATGCAAACTTTTCCTATACCCATGTGGAAATGGGAAAATTTCACAATGGACTTTGTCATGGGTCTCCCGAGGACGTCGAAGGGAAATAATGCGATATGGGTTGTGGTTGATCGACTCACCAAGACTGCCCATTTTATCGCTATTCAGGAAGAACTCTCTCTTGAACAACTTGAAAAAATATATGTGAAAAATGTGGTGAGACTACATGGTGTTCCACTCTCAATTGTCTCTGATCATGATCCAAGGTTCACATCTAAATTCTGGAGCAGTCTTCAACATGCTTTGAGTACTAAATTAAATTTCAGCACGGCCTATCACCCCCAAACTGATGGACAATCTAAAAGGACTATTAATATTCTTGAAGATATGATAAGAGCCTACTCTCTAGAATTAAAAGGTGGATGGGATCAACATCTTCCATTGGTTGAGTTCTCATACAACAATAGATTCCACTCATGTATTCAGATGGCTTTTTATGAAGCTCTGTATGCAAATCAATGTAGAACTCCAACCTTTTGGGATGAAGTTGGAGAACAAAAGCTACTTGGACCCAATATTGTGAAAGAGATAATGGAGAAGGTTCAAGTAATCTAGAAAAAACATCAAGGATGCTCAAAGTCGGAAAAAGAGCTACGCTGACAACCGTCGAAGGGACTTGGAGTTAGACATTGGGGATAAAGCCTTCCTTAGAATATCGCCATGGAAGAGAGTCATGCAGTTTGGAAAGAAAGGGAATCTAAGCCCAAGGTACCTTGGACCCTTTGAGATCCTTGACCACATAGGAGTCGTGGCCTATCTGATCACACTTCCTCTGAATATGGCTCGAGTTCATCATGTGTTTCACGTATCACTCCTAAGGAAGTACATACCCGATCCTTCACATGTACTAAACTCAGAGGTGGTGCAGTTAGAAGATGATCTCTCTTATGAGGAGCAGCCAGTGAAGATTCTGGACCGAAGAGATAAGGTTCTATGAAACAAGACAACCCACCTTGTCAATGTTTTGTGGAGGAACCAAAAGTTTGAAGAAGCTACTTGGGAACTAGAGGAGGCAGTGAAGGAGAAGTACCCTCAGCTATTTACAACCTAGAATGTAAAACGAAATTTCGAGGATGAAATTTCATAAGGGGGGAAGAATGCAACAACCCAAAAATTTCAATGGAAATTTCCCTTCTTATAAATAAGTCATAAAATAACATGAAAACACAATATAATGAACTACTAAGTGCTAAGTGGCCTTTAAACATAAGTTTGTCACTTTTGTGTTTAGAATTTCAAAAATATGATATACATGGTCACAATAAGTAAGTTATCTGGAGTCTGATCAGAAAAACATAATTTTTTGGAGAATAGTAACCTACCATAATGAACAGTAACATGCCCTTTTGAATACTGATATACCCTAATGAATAGTAACCTCACCTATGATAGTATAAAAATAATATTCAAGTTGGAAGTATTATATATCTATTTTTGAATAAGTTAATGAATGTTTTAAAACAGGCTTTGATAATAAATTATTATTTTAATCAAATATTAAATTAATAATATTTAGAAAATTATTTTTAAAAAATGGACTTCATTTTTGGATTCTACATGTCAAAAAATGGTTAGGGTGAATTTTTTGGATTTTTCTGAAATACATGAATTTTTGATGAATAGTAAAATATGATAATCTACAATAAATGATAAATAAGGGATTTATTGAGTCACTAATGATGTTATGATGATGTAAGACCACTTAGTTAGGGATCACATGATAAAATTACTATAATTTTTCATGGAATACTTACTATTACTTGTCTTGTGGAGAAATAACAAATTAATGATTATAATATTATGAAATCCCTCTTCTCCTCCACTATAAAAACCTCCCTTCAATCCCTCTTCTCTTCACTCCTCTCAAGCATTGTTCCTGGCCATTATTCTTCCCATATATCTCCCAAATATCCTTCCCCACGTAAAAAAGCTCCTAGCCTCTTCAAAATACCAAGACTTATCCCCTTAATAGATTCTCAAAGGAGAAAGTCTCAAGGGGTAAAATTCCTCTTCCCAATTTCTTCTTTTCTTTTAACTTCTTTTCTTTTTTATTTCTTTCCTCACCTCCCTTCACCATAATAGTATGATAAATCCAGTAAAATACATATAATGTAATGTTTTCAGGATAATGGTATATTTCATTTTCTTCTCCCCTTTCCACACCCTTTTATTTGAAAGAAATTAAAGCACCGTTTGAGATGTGCTAATTTAGCACATTCAAGGACAAATATTTATCAATTTCTATTATTATATTTAATTATGGTGATGAAAAAATTTGAGTTATGGTTGAACCAAATTATTTTATATGTAATATATCCTATTTTTATTTCTTTATTCTTTTTTGTACAAATGGTATTAAGTTATAAAAACAAAACATGTTCTTTGTAATCAAACCCATCGATTAACAAAAATGGTTATCATTAAGGTTATATATATAATTATTCTACTTCACTCTAAGTAACCTAATTAAAATTAAAACCATGTAATCTTCTATATTTTCACTAAATAATATAACTTCAATTCTGGAAAAACACTTTCATCTTACAAATAATCCAAACTTTAATATAAGTGAACCGATCTTTTAAAGCGAACTAAACAAACGAGTCCGAACAACGAAATTGAACCTTATAACGAATAAAAAAGGTTTTGAATGAAATAAAAAAGGTTATTATAAATAAATTACATATATAAGAGGTTATGTACTTACAAATTAACATGCCAATTTTTTTATTCTGGTCTCTAATAACAAGTGGAGAACACCAACGTATTTAAGGTAAGGAACCCTCTCCTTTGCACACTTAATCAAGATTGTTCTCTATACTATGCCTTTTTTTTGTGTAATACCAAGTGATGGGTTATATTTTCTCACCTCCACCATACTTCCCTAATGTTTTATAAGTGATTATAAACCTTTTATCTCCCTCATAAATCCCTCTTAGTTCCACCCGACACTATGGCGATAAACCGTAATGGATTCTACCCGAACATTGTTTATTCATTCGGGTTGCTCTATCTTTTTTTTTCAAAATATATTTGTCTTTTATTTTTTAGTAAAAATTATAAATTTTATTATATTATCCATAATCATGTTACAAGATCCATATCTCATTATCATTTGGGGATATACATGCTTTTAAGAGAATCCCTCCTTGATACTTCCTTATAAGCACAGTCATTTAAAGGAACTTACCAAACTTTTAGACAATGTCATGTGGACTCTATCCTCTATTTTAAGACACCATTGTCTTTATAAAATCATTATTTTTATTATGAAAACCATCTTGGTTCAATTATGGTTTTATTTAAAGATAACATTCTCTTTACTATTTTAAAATCTCTATAGTATTTTTCTTAAAACCGCACAAAAATGTTTTGATGCTAATGTTTCTCAAATAAATTTCTTATATGCCGTCCCTTATATTTGTTACCACCTACCATGGTATATTCCTATATTACCTTATGAACGTCCATGTATGTTGTAATCCTTTTCTTTTATGGACACTTTCATGATACAATCATTGGTTATGCTCTATGTCATGATTGTGGTACCCAATTCTCTCCATGGGTATCCTTATGTTTATAAATGATTGATTATGTATGATTATTTATGTGGAAAGATTATTTATGTGCAAAGAATATTTATGTAGAAAGAATATTCATGAAAATGTTGAGATGGGTGCACCCAGATAGCTCTCTAATGCATTGGGTAAAGTTAAGTCTAATGATATGCGATGTGAAACAGGATTGGCGGTTAGCCTTGACCCGTACTAAAATGGGAAACGAGATTGGCTGTTATCCTTGACCCGTACTAAAGAAATGTTTTATGTTTCTACCACATTTATATGATTCCATGTTTATATTATCTCATTCTTATATGATATGATTTCATATTTTCCATGTTTTTTTTCATTATGTCATGCCTTCTAACGCATGTGCTTAAGATGTATCCTTATGGTCATTCCCTTACTGGGCTTTTTAGCTCATCCCTTAGTTAATTGTTCCCTAAGGTACCCTATGCAGATGTAAGAGATCAAAGGAAGTTAGGAGCTCATTATGGAGATTAAATAAAGAAGGTTTTTTTAGCACCATGTTTTATGTTTTATGTACCTAGTCTTCCAAGACACTAGACATAATGATCCATTGCTTGAATTATGAAGATTAATTATTCTTAAAATCATGAAATATCTTATGTAAAAGGATTGGGTCGCTATACACACCCCTGGATAGCCCTCCCACACCCCTAGACACCACCACCCCACTGGATACCCCCCCCCCCACACCCCTGCAAACCCCTTGGACATCCCCCCACTCGCCTGAACATCCCTCTCACCCTCCGGGACACCCTCCCACCCCACCCCACTGGACAACCCCCACCACACCCCAGGAAACCCCCACCCCACTGGACACCCCCAGACCAAAAACAGACAAATACCCGACCAAAACCAGACCAGAACCCCCCACCCCACTGGACAGCCCCACCACAACCCTGGACCCCCCCCCCCATGCCCCTAGATCGCCTCCACACCCTTAAAATCCCCCACACCCCTGGACAACCTCCCCACCCTCCTAGACACCCCACACCCTAGACAACACTCCCACACCCCTTGACAATCCTCCCACACCCCTAGAACCCCCACCCTCTTGGACACCCCCACCCCCTGGACAATAATCCCACACCCCTGGACAGTCCTCCCACACCCCTAGACCCCCCACTAGACACCCCCACACCCATGGACACCCCTGGACATTCCCCCACCCACCTAGACATCCGTCACACCATTCTAGACACCCTCCCACACCCCACCCCATTGGGCATCCCCCACTGGACACCCCAAACCAAAAACAGACCAGAACCCGACCAAAAACAGACTAGAACCCCCCCCCCCCCACTATGGGAAAAAGGGCCTATACCCACGATTCAAAACCGTGGGTATAGCCCCCAAAACCGTGGGTATAGGCTATACACACGGTTTTGGGAACCGTGGGCTGGTACAACATCGTTATAGGGGTCTTGACCTATACCCACAGTTTGGTAGAACCGTGGGTATAGGTGTGTCACACACCAACACCACACTGTACAGCATGGCAGGGAACTTACACCATAACTTTCAAACCGTGGGGAATATACTCAATTCATTAAAAAAACGCATTTAGCATGGTTTGAAACCTGCACGCTATGCCTAACAGCGAGCTCCTGGACCAACAGAGTTGTGGTTTTTATATGTTTTATATACATATATCAACGGATATATATTAATATAATCCACGTCGCGTATTAAAAAAATGCGGCCTCAGGGTTTCCAACTCGTGCCTCTGTTTACGCGTCGCACCAGCGCCCCACGACGGACCAAAGGAGCTATTAATTTAATCTGTTATATATTCATATATCTTCTTATATATATTAATATAAAAGGTATTTAAATTCAAAAAATGTGGCTATAGAGATTCGAACGGGCATCTCACAATGTGCCTCAACGCCTCTTTTCAGAAAGTTACCAACTGAGCTAACATTGTTATTTGTTATAAATACATTCATCTTCTTATATATATTAATATGATCCGTGAAAAAATGTCTCCCCACCAAATTTTTTTCGTGTCCCGCCTAATGTTTTTTCCCCGCCATAACGCGAGAAAGATATACCCACGGTTCTAGAGAACTGTGGGTATAGGTCTTCAAAAAAACCACAATACCTACGGTTTTGAAGAACCTTCGGTATAAGTCTTCATAAAATACCCTATAGCCACGATTTTCTCCAAAACCGTGGGTATATGTATTAAAAGAAAAAAATACCCACGATTTCTGGCACAACTGTGGGTATATGTCACCTATACCCATGGTTTTGGAAAACCGTGGGTATAGGTTCACATACTATCCTTATACCCACAGCTTTAAAAACCTGTGGGCATAGGGGTACCCTATACCCACGATTTTTTGCAAAACCATGTGTATAGACCTATTTTCCAGTAGTTCCCCCTAGAAACCCCCACACCCCTGGACTGACCCCACCCCCTGGATAGCCCCCCACACCCCTAGACAACCCCCACCCTCCTGGACACCCCCACCGCCCTGGACAACACTCCCACACCCCTGGACAGCCCTCCCACACCCCTCGAAAACCCCCACCCTCCTTGACGCCCCACCCCCTGTACAACACTCCCACACCCCTGGACTGCTCCCCCACACCCCTAGAACCCCCCCACCCACCGGACACCCCCACACCCGTAGACACCCTTGGACATCACCCCACTCAACTGGACATCCCTCCTACCCTCCTGGACACCCTCCCACCCTCACCCCACTGGACAACCCCCACCACACCCCTAGACACCCCCACCCCACTAGACACCCCTAACCAAAAACAGACCAAAACCAGACCAGAACCCCCCCCCCCCCGCCACCCCACTAGAAAGCCCCCACCACACCCCTAGACACCCACCACACCCATAGACTACGCCCACTACCTGGACATCCCCCACACCCCTGGACATCCCCCACCCTCCTAGACACCCCACCCTTTAGACAACACTCCCACACCCCTAGAAAGACCCCTCACCCCACAGGACACCCCCACACCCCTGAACACCCCCTGGACAGCCCCCACTCCCCTAGACAGCCCTCCCACCCTCCTGGAAATACTCCCACCCCTAGACTTCCTCCCATCCCCATGGACACCCTAGACACCCCGCACCACACTGGATAGCCCTCCCACACACCTAGAAACCCCCTCACCCCACAGAACACCCCCACACCCTGGACACCCCCTATACATCCCCCACTCCCCTGGACAGCCCTCCCACCCTCTTGCAAACGCTCTCACCCCCTGGACTGCCCTCCACTCTCATGGACACCCAAGACACCTGCACCCTATCATACATCCCTCCCACACCCCTGGATACCTCCCACCCCACTGGACACCCCACACCCTTGGAACCCCTCCCCCCAAACCAGAATCCATACTAGAAAAACCATCATAAGTAGACCAAAACAAGAATTAGAGTAAAATTAAACATTCACATATAGAACATTAAAAACATACAATGTCAACTTAAAAAAAAACTAAATCCAATCTAAATGACTACCAAATACACAATTACTATGACAATATTCAAAATTACATTTTACACTACAAAGAACTAAAATTCAATCAAACTTGTAAAATAATTTGACCATTCCACTTGTAAGTGTTTGACGTCTTGAGAACTATAGGGTTGAGGGTCATCAAATAGCTACAAAATAAAAGGATAGTAGTTAATGTGTATAATGAATAAATCAAATGAAAAAAATGGAAAAGTTTAAAAGGAAATCTTACCCGGTCAAAGTTCCCAACTGTTCTAGTTGTAATTATTTCATACATTGATCTTAACATATAATATCCGCATTCGATGAATCCTTGTTGTTCACGACAATTTTTTTTGAATGAGATTAAATTAAATATATTATTTTTATGTAATAAGTCAAAATGTACAAATAATAAATGGATATTTACCTTTACATTTACATATTTTATCTTCGCACTCATTTTCCTTGTGTTTTTGCGAAGGTATACCCATCCCCTATTAGAAAATAATACGAATGGGATAAATTTAAAATTCATTATGATATATAAAACTATTGAGAAATTGAAACTTAATTTTCCATCATTTTCTTAAAACAATCCCACACATCACCATAGACATAGCATATCCAATAAAGTGTTTTATCCCATGGGGAAAACACCTAAAATACAATGATCACTGATAAAAGAAAATATAAGGTTAGGGGGTTTTTATGTTAACAGATAATGAACTCTTTGCTAGAGATGTGTTTCATACCTCTCAAAAAAAAGGCATCATCCAACATTGTGTGACTATATTCTGTTCAAATACTTCAGTAATATAAAGCATTATTTGTTTCTCATCCAATGCTCGTGCTTCAGGGGAAATAAAATACAGGTCCATGAATCCATATACATTTGTCCTCTCATTCTTCTCACAAATTTTATAAAGATACCTAATACAAAAAAGACATAAGTATAAATTTTTAATAAATATAACGTAGGGAAAAGGTGTTAAGACTTATATGGAAAAAAAATTCACCACAGTGATTCCCAACACATCTCCAGTAACATGCTCCATGATATCAGTTTTCACAATCCCCACAGTTATTGCACGTCCACAAACATGAGCTTCCATTGGAAACTCATAATGATCCACCAAAAAATTTAAATATCTTGAAAATCTGTCAAGACTACTAGAATCTGTATCTGATCTCATAGCCATTTGTCTTTGTTGTTGTCTATAAAATATTTATTCACCATTGAAGTATTCCTGTAAAAATAAATAGAAAAATATATTAGTTATAAAATGATAAAAAATGTTAATATAAAATAGAAGATATAAAATACATAACTCTATAGTAATGAGTCGTAGAAGTCTGGATGGCCAAATTAAAAAATGGTCAATAGTATGTCTAACTATCATCACCTCATCTATAGGTAATGTTACTCAATCTGATCTATCTATAATATCCTATACAGTGAACCTATGATTCCCTACCTCTAATTTTTTATGATGAAATGTATCTCCTATACAACATACCAGCCCATATGAAACTATATTATGTTGAGAATCATCAACATACAACTCGCAATAAGTAGGAAGCTGCAGAAGAAGAGTAGGATAAAAAATGTGGTCCACAGGCTAAGGTGGGGGAGTGGGAGCTACTGGAAGAGGTGGAGGATAAATAATGGGATTTGAAGGGGGAGGTGGAGGAGTGGGAGTTGTAGTATAAAATTGTCATTGCATTTCTGCAAACATATAATGTAACGACGCTCTAATCTTTTCCTCCATCATCACATTAATATTATTAACTTCAGCCTCCAAGGATTCTATTTTTTTATGAACACCCTCAATGAAAGAAGTTAAAGAACGTGGAAACACTTTTCTTACCGATACACCTGTCAGATATCTTCGTACACGACAAAGATGTTTGGGATTTCCAAATGATGCAGATAAAATATCTTTCCTTCTAGCAGTTATATTTTCCCTCTATGAGCTCTGCTCCTCAATAGAGTCCTGTATTAATTAATTTAACATTTATTTAATTATTGAAATTATTTAAAGAATATAGTTAACTTAAATAAATAAAATAGATATCTTACAATCCTCTCAGCTATGATTCTTGAATCTTCCAAAAGATGTTTCCCTTTTTTTCCCATTAAAACTATCTTCCATTTTTTATGTCTAGATATAGGGGATGGAGGGGCCACCTCTCCAGAGCTTGAGGACTCAGATCTTAGTTTTGGTATTTTTTCCGCCATCATTTGTTCATCCAATAATGTATACCCTCCCCGAGATAAACCATGAGTGTATACATTTTTATATTGGATATCTTGATGATATTTCCTTGTCTTTTTTAAATTAAGAATAAGAAATCATTAACAAAACATTAATAAGATCATTTATATAAGAAATATTATAAAAGTTTACGTTTCCCTTACCAAAAATGAATCTTTTATTCTACTTTCAACAATTTGTATCCATGTGTCTTCATCTATGAAAGGATATATATGACATGTATTGTCATGACTCCTATGATCAAAAATGAAATCAGATGAGAGGGTTGATTTGAAATCCCTCCCTCTCCTAGAAGCCATCTATAAGCATTTCTTCATGACTCCTCCAGTGTCAGGAATATCAAATGTATTCTAATAAAAAAGAGGTTAAACATATTATATATACTAGAAAAATTCAAATAATAGGCAAACAATAGAAAAATATCTTACCAAAATTGTCTCCCACAACTGAGAGATTATTTCTTTGTCCACACTTCTCTAGTCATCTTACAATATTCTTACTTTTCTCTTACCTTGATTTGATAAAAAACTCTGAAAATATTTTTCATTTGGACCTCTAGGAATATCATCCTCATCAAACTCAGTGAGGATCCTCTGATCCTACATACGGGAAAGTGATAACTTTGGTAAATGTGTGCACCCACGTTTACCAATTTTTGAACTTTTTGTTGTAATGGGAGCACATGATAAATATTGGGTAACATAATGAGGAGCATGTGAATGTTACTCCCTAGAGTTATGACCAATATTCCCATATCCATAATCATGTGGTTGATCAACTGATTGATCTGTCATTATCCTTCAACTCAAAAAAAAATAGTTCAAAAATATACAAATTCAAATATTATAATAATAATGTAAAGAAAAAATTGAAAATTGTAATAAGTTATGTAATAGTAAACATGGTTAATATGGTAAGCATGTTAAACAATGGTAAAGATGGTAAACATGGTAAACATGGTAAACATGGTAAACATGGTAAACCTAGTAAACATGGTAAACATGGTAAACATGGTAAAGTAATTGTCCTTGAACAAAAATAATAGATATATAATTTATGAAATGGTAAACATGATAAAGTAAACAAAACAAAATTAAAACAAACAAAAACGTATAGTAATTTTTTTAATACGTGTTTTAATAAAGAAAAAACTTACAATATCTAACATTTAATGAAAATAATAAATGTAAACAAGAAATAAACAAAATGTTACCTGTAATTTTAGGAATTTACAAATGGATTGTTTTCCAAAATTCTTTCGATGTGATCATTCCTTATGGAACAAACCATGTCTTCAACATGATCATCATTATGTTATGTTAATCTTTCTATGGAAGTAGGGATCTCATATATATCAGCATCTTCATCAAGTTCATCCTCACAAATGTATTGTTTTTTTCTTTTGTAAAACAACAGCCCACTACATATCTGATTGATCTACTGCATAGAATATTTGTTTTTTCATGTGTCACCATTATAAAAGAATCAGTTGTGTTTCCAATATATTTAGATTAAAAACTTTCATTCCAAATTAATCGTGTCTGACACTGTTGTTACCGATAAACCATTTACAGTTAAAAACAGTAACTTTAATTTTAAAGTAATCAACCTCCCATATTTCTTCAATCACTTCATAATATGCACTTGTTACAGAAATTGGTTTTTTTTCTTTAGCACTCTAAAAATGCATTGCTTCTTCAAAAACCAATACACTAGTATTCTGAACTACACTTCTATTTTCCTGAGCTTTTGTATGAAATGTATAGCCATTAATGTCATAACTGGACCATGTTATCACATTTAAACATGGACCACCCACCAACCATTTTAATGTCTCTGATACATCTGATCTAACAAGCAAGGTCTTTTTAAACCATGAAAAAAATGTTTTGTTGTGCTCATTCAAAATCCATGTTTCTTTCTTCTTTGGATGACATTGTTTCAACTCACTAATATGCAATGCGATATACAGTTGAGCATATGCTATGTTATTCAATATGTATAATTCTATCTTCTTCATCTGTTCAGCTAACAACGATTTGACTTTCAAGCCACAAATCCCCTTTCCCTCATTATTAACTCATGCATGGAGTGATGGAGGTGAACCTATGTGCTGCACCGCATCTAAGTAGCTCGTACAGAACTCTGCAAGCTCCTTAGAAATATACTTTTCAATAATGGAGGCTTCAGTTTGATATGGATTCTTAACATACCCCTTTAATATTTTCATATACCATTCAAAAGGATATATCCAACGAAGACATACAGGTCTACAAATATTTATTTCTCGAACTAGATGAATCATTAAATGCACCATTATATCAAAAAAATATGTAGGAAAATACATTTCCAATTGAAAAAGTATAAAAATTGCATTATTTTCCAAAATGTTCAAAGCATTCACATGAATCACCTTATTACAAATTGAATTGAACAAATAACAAAACTTCATTATAGTATTTCTGACAAAGATGGGAAATATTCCACGCATTGAAACTGGTAGAAGTTGTTTTATCATGACGTGAAAATCATGAGATTTCATACCTATCAACTTCAAGTCCTTCAATAAGACAAAAAAATTTTACATTTGAAGAATAACCTTGTGGAACTTTGATATCATGAAGACACTGACAAAAGCTAATTTTCTCCCTGTTGGATAATGTATGACAAGCCGGAGGAAGAAATGTTCGTCTTCCATTAAGAGTGGGAGCTAACTCCAAACGTATTCCCACTGATAGTAAGTCTAATATTGAATTCCACCCATCTTTTGTCTTTCCATTAATATCTAACAATGTTCCAATAAAACTGTCATATATATTCTTCTCCATGTGCATGACATCAATATTATGTTTAACTTCATGATATCTCCAATATGGTAGCTCAAAAAATATTTACCTTTCCTTCCAAATATGTCTATAATTACCAGATTCCTGTGTCTTTCCCAATGTCACATCAAGGTTTTCCTCCCTCTCAAAATACAGATTAGGGGATAAAGGTTTTGGAGTAATATCAAATTATTGTGATCTATTGAATGCCTTTTTAGTCTTCTATAATAGTGATCCATAAGAAAAAACTTTCGATAACCCATGTACATTGTTTTCCTCCCATGATGCAATTGAAAATATGAAGTCTATTGTTTGCAAATTGGACATGCTTTATGACTTTTAACACTGTATCCAGAAAAATTTCCATATGATGGGAAGTCATTTATAGTGAACATAAGCACTAAATGCAGTTGAAAATATTCCATTTTATAATAATCATACACTGTAATACCATCCTCCCATAACAGTTTCAAATCATCAATCAATGGTGACAAGAAAACATCAATATCATTGTCGGGTTGCTTTGGAATAGAGATCATTATAATCAACATGACATATTTGTGCTTCATACAAAAATCAGAAGAGAGGTTGTAAATTACCAATAAAATAGGACATGAACTATGTTTGCTACTGAGGGTTCGATATGGATTCATTCCATCTGTGCACAACCCTAGTCTGAGATTTTTAATTTCATGTCCTAATGTAGGATATTGCTCATCAATTTTCTTCCATTGTGGACAATCATCTAGATGACGTATTTTTACATCACATATATGCTCATCAAAATACTATCTTAACCTTTTTTCATCATATGAATTAGCAAATAAACGTTTCAAATGATGAATTATAAGAAGACACCAAATACCTTGGAAGGTATCCTTACAATCCCTACATCATCTTGTGATTTTTCTTTTATCTTATACCATGATGCCCCACATTTAGAACACTATGACATAAATTCATATTCCTTCCTATATATCATAGATTCATTCGGAAATGCATGTATTTTCTTGTATCCCAATCCCATTAGGCATAATATTTTCTTGTCCTTATAATGTGAATCTGGAATATCATTATCTTTTGGAAGAATTTCTTTCATCAATTTTAGCAGCTTTGTACAACTTCTGTCACTCAATCCATGTTTCGTCTTCAGGTTAATCAATCTTAACACTGCCTACAAGACCGTAAAATATGTACAACTGGGATACAATGGTTTTTCAGCATCACCATATAGATGTGCAATTGTCAGTTCTATCTGAATTTGTTCTGCTGCAATATCGTGAATCATTTCTTTAATTCCATCACAGTTACCATCTTGCGAATCATCATCATCTGTAGATCTGAAATTCCGTCCAGTTTCACCATGCCAAATCTAAGGGTTTTAACTCAGATTAAAACCATGAGAAATCAGATAATCTTTTATCTCTCTACTTTCCAACTTTTTCATATTCAAACATTTTAGGCAAGGACAAAAAAACATGTACCTACTTAGAACATTTCTTTTAGAAAATTCCAAAAAGGAATCAACACTTTCTTCATATTCATTACTCATTCGATGTGCCGTAATGCAACTTTGACTCGTTATTACCTATAACAAATATCAAAATTATACATTTTTTTAAGATAAGACAAATATACGTTTCTATGAAAAATATCATAATATGAATGTAAATTTTTTTTGAAATATAAAACAAATCTATGTGTATTTAAAAAATATATACATGAAAATTATTTTAAAAAGAAAATATAGTTAGATATAACAGTTTTAAATTCATCTTGGATCCTTTCTTCTTAATATTCACAAAGAATACATCCTGGTGTGTCTGGATACCAAATTCACCCTTCTGTAAAACATAAATATGAAGTATAAATATTAAAATATGTATACATTCACTACTGAAAATTACACAGATCCTAATGATTTGAATCCTCTGGACAACCCCCCCCCCCCACACCCTGGACACCACCCCCACCCCTTGGACACCACCCCCACCTTCTGGACACCCCTACCCCCTTGGACAACACTCCCACCCCCTGGAACACCACCCACCCCCTTGGACACCACACCACCCCCTTGGAAACCCCCTAGACACCACCACCCCCTTGGATAGCCCGCACCCCCTGGACACCAATACCCCCATAGAGAGTCCCCACCCCTCTAGATATCCTCCACCCCCTGAATAGCCCCCCACTCCTCTAGACACCCCACCCCCTGGTCACCCCCACCCCCTCTTGGACACTACCCCCTCCGCCCCCTACCCCCTTGGACACCCCTTGGATACCCCCAACCCTCTGGACAACCCCCCTGGATAGCCCCCCAAACCCTTTGGACAGGCCCGCACCCCCTTGGACAGCCCCCACCCCCTTCGACACCCCACCCCCGTGGACCCCCCCCCCCCCCCCACAAACCCCTGGACACCCCACCACCTCCATGGACACCCAGGACACCCCCAAACCCTTTGGACAGCCCCTCGAACCCTCTGGACAACCCCCAACCCCTCTAGACAGCCCCCACCCCCTTGATAGCCCCCACCCCTCTAGACAGCCCCCACCCCCTGAACACCCCCTACCCCCTTGGATATCCCACTCACCTCCCTAGACACCACCCCCACCCCCTGGACACCCCTATCCCCTTGGAAAACATCCTTAGCCCCCTCACCCCTTGGACACCCCCGCCCCATTGGACACCCCAACCCCTTGGACAACCCTCACAACCCCCTGAACACCACCCCCACCCCCTTTGACATCCCCTTCACCCCCTTGGACACCCCAAACCCCCTTGGATAGCCCCACACCCCCTGGAAACCACACTCCCCTTGGACAACCCCCACCCCCTGGACCCCCCTGGACACTCCCTGAACACCACCACCCCCTTGGACATCCCCACCCCTCTGGACAACCCCAACCCCCAAGACAGCCCCACCCCTCTAGATAGCCCCCCCCCACCCCTTGGACACCCCACCCCTCCTGGAAACCACCCCCACCCCTACCACCTTGGACACCCCCTGGACACCCCCAACCCTCTGGCCAGCCCCCGTAGACAGCCCCCCCTAGACAGCCCCCCAAACCCTTTGGACAGGTCCCCACCCCCTTGGACAGCTCCCCCACCCCCTTGGACCCCCCCACCCCCTTCGACACCCCCACCCCCTTGGACCCCCCCCCCCCCCCCACACACCCCCCCTAGACTGCCCCCCCCCCCACCGCCTCCATTGACACCCTGGACACCCCAACCCTCTGGACAGCCCCTGAACCCTCTGGACAACCCCCACCCCTCTGGACAGCCCCCACCCCCTGGACAGCCCCTACCCCTCTAGACATCCCCCACCCCCTTGACACCCCCACCCCCTTGGACAACCTACTCACCTCCCTGGACACCACCCCCACCCCTTGAACACCCCTATCCCTTTGGGCAGCCCCCTCACCCCCTGGACACCCCCCTTGGACACCCCCAGCCCCCTTGGATCGGCCTCGAACCCCCTGGACACCCCCCCCCCCCCCCACACAACCTTTGACATCCCCCGCACCCCCTTGGACACCTGCAACCCCTTGGAATACCCCCACACCCCCCTGAACACCACCCCAACCCCTTTGACACCCCCTGGACACCCCCACCCCCTGGACACCCCCCCACCACCCCTGGACACCACCCACCCAATTGGTCAGCCCCCACCCCCTTGGACAACCCCTGTACGTGCACACACAAAAACAAACAAAAATCGTAATCCTTAATGATATCACTTCTATGATTTCTTTCACCAGAATAGATTTTAGAATTGTATAAATGAACACTATTAAACATACCAATACAGTAAGAATAAATATATAAAAATAACATCTCAAAAAATTATATTAGGGAATCACGAAAAATAATAACTGAAACCGAGCCGTGTGAGGCTTACTTGAGTATTTTGAGTCGACCTGATAGATCTGGTGACAATAAAGATGATGAATGTTGCTGAAAAAACAAGGCTAGAGGGAACGACTTTGAAGAATCATTTCTAGGCTTTCCGCATGGGAGAGACAAGTCACAGGTCTCCCAATTGAAGAAAACAGAATGACTAAATATGGGGCATGATAAATCATTTAAAAGATTTATATGTTTGGTTATTGAATAACCGACGTGATGAAATATTTTTTCTATGTTAATAACGTTAGTTATTAAATAACCGATGCATAAATTTAGTTATAACGTCAGTTATAATATAACCGATATTATAAATAGAGCTTTATCCCGTCGGTTTTTTTGTAACTGATGTGATAAAGTGCCGAGATTTCCTTTACTAAGTCGGTTATTTTATAACTGACGTGGTAAAGAGAACAAGATTCAATTTTCACGTCGGTTATAAAATAACCGACATAAAAAATCTACTCTACTTATTTTTTAGGTCGGTTATAAAATAACCGATGTAAAAAATGGATCCTGAATGATATATCACGTCAGTTATTTTATTACTAACATGATATATCAATTTTTAAAGCTTTACACGTCGGTTATATAAAATCGATGTGAAAAATGTTGACGTGTTAAACGTTTTTTCCACTAGTGATTTATTGTACATTGAGAGTTAACCAAAATCGTTTTGTGTAATAGATCATTCTAGTAAGGATATTTCATGAGACTTTCAAGACTCACTGGGATGTTAATATGTCAGGATCCTACCAGAAGAGATAAGACTCACAATACAAGATCTGGATAAGTGAAAAGACCATGAAATAATAATATAAATTACAGCTCTATGAGCTGGGTAACAAATATTTTAGAAGTTTTTGATTCTAAAAATCCAAGGTATTCCATTTTTCAGTGATTGTTTCATTCTATAATTAGTCTAACTGGATAAGTTTTATAGGATTATAGTTCTAAAAATATCCGATGTATCATGATACAACCTACCTTTCATTCCACATATACAATCAAATATACTCTATGATCCTTGGTATTTTTTCATTCATATATTTTAGATCGAAGGGCCAAGGGCCATGCTATAGTTAGAGGTTCCATACCACAATAAAGGTGATATATTTAAATAATTGGAAACCTACTCTGATTTTGAGTGTAACGAAAATAGGTGAAAATATGAGAGATTTATTCACCCAGTCAAGGGAGGATTCCACGTAAGTGTTTGATATTAATTAAAGAGAAGAAAAAGGGTGCACACATAATTCAAATTCTATAGAAAATTGAGTTACATGAAGTGAAGATTATTTTACTTTTTAATGATCATCAGTCATTTTGTAATAGGAGTTATAGAATATATTCCTATTGCATTCCTTTATCTTTTTATAATCAATTGGAATATGTACCATAACATCAAATTATACATACACCAAAGATTATCCACATGATATTAAATGTCTGTGAACCTTGTAGAAAATATTGTGACTATTTATTTTCTTTCTCAATCTATCTTTTATCTCTATATCATCATTATTGGGATCTATTCTCACAAAATGATAATGGGAATAAAGTGGATTGATAGAGTTGGTTTTTTGAGTAACTTCTTATTCAACCTCTCTCAATGGTGGAATACTCTATCATGGGGTACACAATTCATATAAAATTGAACGTGAAATGATTCCAGGTATGATTTCCATTGATTTTAATTTTCTATCAATTTCTCAAATCTTTGAATGAAGAGATCCATAGAGTTTATAAATTTCATCAATAATAAATAAGTCCCCATGTTTTATGGTAAGGGATTATGTTCATAAATAGAGTGGATGGTTTTATATCTTCTATATTTTATACTATCTTTTTGTAATACCCATGATCCAATTGGGGTAGGTAAATACTGTATCCTAAAAATTATCACAAAATGTGTACTATATAAAAATAGAAAGAGACGTTATTTATGTTTATAAGTTAAATTTATAAATTATAGAATTTATATTTGATAACATGGAATTAATTTTTTTAATTTATCATGAAAAAATTATCTTAAGGTGAATTTTTGAATTTTTTTAGAATAATGGATTTTTAGGGGAATAATGAAAAATGACAGTTTTTACTAAAACCATAGAATTTATGAATATAAAAAAATTAAGTATAAATTATAAACCTATAATTTTTTTACAAGACCAAATGTGTTTTTACAGTGTAAATATATACATTTAAAAATTTTATTATTAATTTATTAAACATATAATTAACGTTTGATAAACTTAATTTATATTTTCCAATAAATGAAATTATTTTTAGTATTTTCTCTTAATTAATTATTACTTTGGTAAAATTTAGTTTTTACATGATTTTAAATCCACATATCTAATATAATAAACCAATTTATATTATTAAAATATAAAACATTGGTAATTTTATTATACACCCAAATTTTAAGCATAAAAATACACTTTATCAAAAAATGGGGTTTTATGCATTTCTTGCGCTAATGCTAAAATAAATATTTATTATATGTAGAAATATTATTTTATAAATTGGATTTAATATTTATAATTATTAGATAAAAATTAGGAAATAATTTCTATTTTATTTTTAGTAATTAAAGTTAAATGATTTAGATAAAAATTAATTACCAAGGTAAACATCAAAAATCTTAAAAGTAAAAAAATATAAAATTAAGCACTCAAAAAATATTTAAAACATTTGTGAAATTACATTTTATAGCATTTATAGACCTTATATCACCAGAAAAACCATTATTTCCTACTTTGGTTCCATTTAAACATGAATATTTTCATTCCATAATTGAAAAAGTAATGGGCGTTTACAAGAACTCTTTGTTATTCACTTATAAACGAGGATGAGTTTCCCCACTTCATGCTCCACATATTTCTTTGAATTTACTCTTTAAAATATACAATTTTTATACTAATATAATAAATTAAAATTTTAATAAGCCACATGTCTCCTTTTTTTATCATAATGATCCATTTCTATGGAGATTCCCAAGAGAAATCTGAAGTTCCCAATGTGAGTATTTTATATATATTAGTTTTTATTCATATTTATTTTCCTATTTAATTTTTCTATAGAAAAAATAATATAAATAAATTAGTATTATTAATATACTTAAATGTTTTATATTAATGTATAAAGTATTATTCAATCATTTATGCCTACTAATCAAAACAACACAACATCGATCGTGCGTGTGTGTAGACTATTGCTTCCTTGAATTAATGTGGTTAGTTTTTCATTATCACATATAAATGTTGGTAAAAAGGATGGATTTTATGAATTAATAATTTTCATATATCAAAATTATGTTTCTTAAATGAAAATTTATCATAAAATATCATTTTCATCCCATTTATTGAGAAACGGAAACGTTAATCATGAAAACATGTGGGCCACCACCTCTACAAACAAAAAAATTCCATTTTTCATTACCACCATTCATGGATGGTTATAATATAGAATTTAATGAAGATATTTTGTATTAATAATATTTTTATGATTATGTAAGAGTACTTTTATTATTATATAAAAATAATTCCTTACTCATTAAATCATTATAACATGCTCTTATTCGGGTTGATTTTACCACTTAAGTGAACAATGTTATAATTTTTATATCATAAATGAATAAGGAATATTATATAATGATATAATAATATAATAATTATTTATTTAATATATTTTAATGATTATATAAGGGTATTATTTATATTTAACATATTTATTGATATATCCTCTTTTGATCAATAAACATGCAAAAACTATTTCATTACAATGTTAATTTTTACAAAACCACATCCATGACTTTCACCTAATAAAAATGGGACATAAGGAATCATAAAAAAGGATTAATTTGTCTTTAGTAATCTTATAATTATGAAATTTGAATCCATAAATAGGAATTGAAATAGCCTTATAAAGCCGATACAAAACAAACATCCAAAATAAATAATATCTGATGATGAAAAAAAACTATAACTAAGTAATGTATTTATAATTAATTAACATCAATAAAGGTTTTAAATATTTATAAGGTTACAAAATAAGTTATTAAGATATATATTTTTATTATATAGAATATCCAAACAATTTTGGAATCTGGAAATTAAAGTAAGGGTTTCTACTTCTCAATCTCGATTCATTGAGATATGATATGTATTCACCACTTGTTTCCCTTTTTGTGATGTTTAAATTTATATAGGGTAATTTTTTTTTCATATTTCACATTATTTTAAATTTATTTATGTGTTTATATCATCATTACTCCATTAATTTACTTTTATAAAGGATTTACCAAAACCATTATAAAACTGAAAATTTTCTATAGTGGAAAAACTACCCAAATGGTTTGGTAAAGTAAAAATGTGTATAGTTTACTAGTAATTACAAACTCATATAGATATTGGAAATTAAATGTTTCAATGGAATAGATAAAACTGGGGGTAATCACCTTTAAAAGATCTGTTTGAGTATCAACTAGATCATCACTTAGTGCCCAATTAATGGGCCTAATATCGCACGCATGGAAAAACACATCCAAGGGATATTATTTTGATAATTCTCATGATATTAAAAATTAAGATGAAGTATTTTCATTCCATTTATATGGTATCATAAAATATAAAACCATTTATCTCAACTAATATATCTATATGGATAAATATTTATTACTTATCCCGGATTATGAATGAGGTTCCATATGAAACATTTATATATGTATTGTTTAACCATCCACTTTCTTTCCCAAGATTGGTTATGATCATGTTATCCCTTTTATTGACCTTGGGAAAGGTATTATAGTTCCATGTATTGTTATTAAAATATTTATTTTTATAAATTCAAGTTGATTATTAATGGTATTATTATTCATATATTTTATATAGTGAATGTATTTCACTTAAATAAGTGATTATTGTATCCTACGATTATATATCCCCTCGATGTATCATTTGGTCTCATGTAACCAAATGTTTAGGTATTTTATTTATTCCTACCCAATGAATGTATGATGAGTTGGATGAATACTTGGTGAAAGTAGGGAGTTCTTATTTGGGACCTTGATAAAAAGAATAATTTCTTGGGTAAGAACATGATGGTAAAGATCAATATATATAGAATTATTCATTCCCTCCCCATGAATTCAGTTGTTTCTATCCATGAGATTTTTTCATTTCTATGATATCCATGAATGTTTTTCATGCTCATGATATTGATTATATAGAATTTCTATTGTTCATTCGATCTTCTATAATATGTATTCTTATTATAATAGATTCCACAGTACTTATACCCTTACTGAGTGTTTAAGATCACCCTTTATTTCATTTCATTCCTCGGGGTACTAAGAAGTGAAATATGGATAAATTTAGGAATGAAATAAAAATAATAATAAATTATCATGAATTTTTTGTTGTCTATTTTGATGTTCCAATGTTAAATGTAAATAATGTATTTATCTAGTCTCCCAAGACTTCCAAACTATTTGTTCCTTTGGGATGTGATCCCTTTTTATTTTTTAATAATGTAATAATGTAACCGCTGACTTTGGGATACTAGAACTGAGTTCTAATAGTTGTTATCAATTTAATTTCAACAGGAACCTTGGTAAATATATTTTAAAAGAACATAACTATCATAATCATTTTGATAAAACCTTAGGATACCCAATAAAGTTTACTTGAATTGGTATTTTTATGGATCAATACTCATAATGTTATGCACAAAATAAGTATATGTCATTTTTTAGAGATGTAATCTAATTGGTGGATGAGAAATCATATCATCAACCATAATCAATGTAGATATTTTATTTTGGATCATGTCAACATGACTAGTATTAGAATCAATCTATATTAGGGAAGTTTGCTCGAGTTATGACTAATAACCTTGCTCGTATGTAGCATCATGCTAAACTATAACAAAGTGAAATAATGTTGGAAAAATTCATGTGACAAAAAAAATCTATCATTTAATGGGACCACTCGTCCATTAGTAGCTAAATAATGGATCAAGTCACTAGAGAATATATTTCTATCTATGGTAAGTAATCAAATAGAGAATGTTGTCTTAGATTTATCATATAAGGGGAGATGTCGATCAATGGTGGTCATTGAATCAAAATACTAAGGATGATGAAGAGATGGGAAAAATGGAATGGAATACATTTAAGGTCATATTATATAAAAAATGATTCCATTGATATAAGACAGCTGATATAGAAAATAAATTCCTTAATTTGAAGTTGAAGGATGTGGGGATTGTTGCTGATTATGAGGATTATTTTATAAGATTTTCTAGGAAAGCGGTATATTATATACATAAATCAAAAAGTATGATAAATAATTTCTTTTATGGGTTTAATATGAGCCTCCGATGGGAAAGTGTCTCTCAATATTTTCATAATATGATGATAAAGTATCAAGTTCCATCAAGACAAAAAAATAATAAACATCTAAGTCTTATTTTTTCAAAGGAAGTTAAGATTAGAAGATGGTGATTGAGAACCATATACAAATAATTTTGGAAATGAAGAAGAATGTAAATATGGTACATCTAACAAATGTTAATTGTATAAATAAAAACCATAGTACTTTCTTAAAGGGAACATGAGTTTTTTATAAGTATGGAGATAAGTGCTATCTAGATCAAGAATATGATGGAAAAAATAAAGTCACTAAAATCCAGTTCTTAAACTATAAAGAGATGGGTCATTACTGAAACTAATCCCAAAAGTGTCAGGTTAATACACCTCTAAAGAGGCTTGGGGGGAATGTACAAGATTATGAAATTACCACAACTGAAGAAAAAGTTCCTAAAGATGTGATACCAGGTACATTGATTATAAACTCAAATCTTACTAATGTTTTATTAGATTCTGGATATTTTAACTCATTTATATAATGATTATTTTCTAATAAATTTAAAACATTTTCAAGAAACCTAAGAATTTGTTTTTAATTGATACATTGTCACGAATCGTCCTTGGGTCCTGTGCCGTGACTACCCCAAGCCCACCTTCCATAGGCCAGGGGCTGGCGACTAGCACCAAAGGCGTAAATCCCGATAAAAATGGAAGGAATTGCCTTTATAAAAGTAAACAAACACCACAGAGTATAAGCGGAAGCAATAATAAGTACAAAAGAATGTTCTGAAAAGTAAATGGGCCAGAATACAAACCCAACTGAAAAGTAAAGCTACAAATGAATGAAAGTACAACAACTGTAAGGTGTCGAGCTACTCCTAGATCATCCTCCAGGTTCCTACCTGAAGCGTAGGTACAGATGGCCACCTCAGCTCTCCACATCTTTCTGTCACCTTCGGGTAACGTCTCTTCATGAAGTCCACCTCCGGGTACTGACTCGTCGTGAGGTCCACCTCTAGGTACTGACTTTTCGTGAGGTCCACCTCCAGGTACTGACTCGTCCTTGAGCCTCAACCACGATCAGGGATGTCCGTCATCTGCAACCAACACAACGTAGTGCGGGCGAAGCCCGTGCAGGGGTGAGTATACGATACTCAGTAGGGACCTCGAGACCCCTCAAGGTCTCCCTGAATCCAAAAATAATAAACCACAAAGAAAATATACAATCACGAAGTAACAACCAACTCTACATAGGTATATCCTCATACATATACCTAAGTCACCAAATACGGTTCAGCTCCAACTCACGAGCTCAAGTACAACCCAGTCCACTCAGGAAAGTATAACTTAATCCACACATGAATGTATGACCCAATCCACACAGGAAAGCATGATCCAATCCACACAGGATATCAAGTCAATCACATCGAAGATAATGATTTAAAGTCAAGACTCAGCTCAAACCAGGATTGTATTCATGATGTTGAAACCACAGCTGTTGGAGAACTCCTCCTCTATCGAGTACAACGGGCTTGCCACTACAACTGAGCGCTTCCCACTAACCTTGGACTGCTGTAGTACTCCACCTGTCGAGTACTATGGGCCTGCTGCTACAACCATGCGCTTCCCACCATGGGTCTGCCGCTACAACCAAACACTTCCCATCATAGCCTACAGAGGTACTCCTTCTGTTGAGTACCCCGGGTCTTCCACTACAACCAAGCACTCCTCCGTCATGGGTCTGCCTCTATAACCAAGCGCTCCCCACTGGGCTATCTGAATCACTCTGAGTCGATCGATCAACAATTGTCAAGTCTCAGCCAGCTACTAGGTCTCTACACTCTGCTCGCTCGTCACCAGGAGGGTCCTCTCCATGAGCTACTGGTCGATACTCCTAGTATCACAAAGTCCCATGAAGAAGTATCCCAAAAGGTCTTCCACATCAAAGGAAACTCAACACAACAGGCGGCGCGTCAATCAGACGCACGGTCTGTGTGTTATTAGCCTTTTCATCCCAGGGGCCTGGTTGGTTTCGTGTACGAACCAACCCGACCGTTTCTCAACTATACCCCGAACTCTCATAGGTTATACTCATAGGGACCGTTTCTCAACAAGATTACCTACACCGCTGATGGTTCGTCAAACGGACGTCGGGTCTGAATGTTATCAGCTTTTCCGTTCCAGGGGCCCGGTTGGATTTCAGGTATAATCCATCCCGACCATATTCCATCTATGTCCAAACCTCAGGGGAAGTATACCAAAATAACCGTCTCACCCAGAGGAATCCAACAAAGTTGACGGCACGTCAATCGGACGTCCGGAGCTCATGATATAAGCGTTTCTGCTCCGAGGGCCCGGTTGGTTTCGTGTTCGAACCAACCCGAACATACACAAAGTTCTCCAAAACCTTGAGTGTAATATACAAAAACGACCGTCTCGATCCAAGGATCGCATCGCAACTGACAGTGCATCGATCGGAGGTATGTAGCCCAAGGTATGGGCATTTGAACGATTCTGACCGAAATTAGGGGGGTTTGGGCCCGGTTCGACCCGACCCAATACCCCCTGGGTCAGCCCGAACCGGGTCGACCCAACCCGGGTCTGGCCCAGCCCGGCGCGGGGGTTCGGCCTAGCGGGGGCGGTCCGGCCCGACGCGGGTAGCCCTGCCCGGCGCGGGAGGTCTGGCCCAACGCGGGTCGCGGTTCGGCTCGAGGCCGAGCTGGATGCGGAGGGGGGGGAGTGATGTTCCCCCCCCCAGTTGACCGAAACGGTGCGGCTTTAATGCCACCCCCTCCCTAAACCCGGAATGACTTAGCCGTTCTGGTCTGTCGGGGCTGAGCCGCGGCGGTCTTCTCTGGCGGCGCGCCGCCGTCGCTCTCCACGGACCACCGGATGCGCACCGGTGGTCCGTTTTACCCGCCGTCTGTGCCTGACGACTTTACGGGACTCGAACTTCACTGCAGGAACTTCAAAACACTTCTGCGGTTCCGTTTCATCATCACCGTCAATCCATGCAACAACAATAATCTGCGGAGGGTTGTCTGGTCGTGTGTGTTCGGCCCGCGCCCTCCGTGTTAGGTGTTATCAATTGGAAGTCATTAAAACACATGATTTTAATATTGACGAGGGTATAATTTATTCAAATATAAATTATACTAACATCATACAAATAAACGCTCAAGAACGTGAGATAAAATCACTCAAAATAGAATTAAACAAAATTTCCCATACCTCAAGAAATTCGCGGTAGCTAACATCGTGGAAAGAGGCTCTGTATACGTCGATGAAGAACGTTTGAGGAGGAAGCGACATCTCCCTTCCTTTGACATGGATAGAAGATAGAACGGAATGTCTCTATGCGTCCAAGAAGGGGATGGAATCACACACCGGCTGCGGAGAGTAGAAGAGATGGCACGTCGATCTCTCCTTACGGTGACGGCGTTCTTCGTCGAAGTCTTGGTGTTCTTCACGTTCTTCAACGAGGAAGTAGAAGTTCTTCAGACTTAGAGTTCTCTCCTCAAATCTCCTCACACAACCTCTAACCAAAATAAAATAAGGTCTTCTTTTATTTTATTAACACATACAAAGCTTTTCAAAAATTCAAAAACTCAAATCAATTAAATGAATTAGTGTGTTGGCAAAATTAAATGCAAGGGGAGGGAAAGTCACCCAATAAAGGGGGAGTTCATGAGTTATACAACTTAAGTGGGGGGTTTTGAAGAGTTAAGAATGTGAGGGGTTGGGCTCGTGTGGGCCCCACCCAACCTTTATTCTCTCAAGGTTAGTTAACAACAAGTGGGTCCCACCCCCCAACTCCCTTACTTAGGATATAACTACTTAGAGAAAAAGAAATAAAATTGTAATACAATTTTATTTATTCCTCACTAAAACCACATTTTAACAACTCCTCCCAAGCAAACGCACCTTCAGAAAAGGTTCTCTTGAGAAATTACCGGTGATGCGGTTTCATCGGTGCCCTCAGATTTAAATTCCGAGCACCGGTTTAAAAATTAGAAAAACCCGCTCATTCGTTCACTGAACATACCCGAGATGAACTTTGGAAATTGATTCCGGGCACACCGTGCCTTGGAATTAGGTGCTGTTAGAAACTGTGGCCTCTTAAAATTACAAAGAAATTAAGAAAAAACAATTCCTTGAAATTTCTGGGTATTTACATTACTCCCACCTTAGAGATTTACATCCCCATAAATCTTCAACACATACTAAGAAAAACAAAGTGGTATTGAGCACACATCTGAGCCTTCCACTCTCATGTGCTCTCTAGAAGTTTCTCGAGCTACCAGTGAAAGTGCACTTGAGGAATCGTCCGTCCATGTAGGACCTTCTCCTGTCGATCCTCGATCTCCACTGGAACCTCCGCAAATGTAGCCCCGTCATCGATGTCCAGCTCCCCGTGATCGATGGTATGGGTCGGGTCGAGCACGTATCTCTTCAGCTGAGATATGTGGGAGACGTCTTGCACCAGATGCAACTGAGGTGGATGGGTCAAGCGGTAACCCACCTCACCTACCCTGTTGAGGACCTAAAAAGGGTACGATGAACCTCTGAGATAACTTTCTACCCAAGGAAAATCTTCGTAAACCACATCGAGTTGAGACCCGTAAGAAATCGTGGTCGCCATCCTCGAACTCTAGTGGTCTATGTCTCCTATCAGCTTAGAACTTCTATCTGTATAATGCTGTCTTCATCCACTCCTGAACAAACTGCACTTTCTCCATTGAAGTCTAAACAATATCTGGTCCTACAAGAGCTACTAAGATTTCTTCTTTACTGATAAGAGAAATCCGGTCTCATCCCCTGGATGAACCACATTATTTTCCTAATACAGTCAATCCTGACATGAATGACAATAATCCATGCCATGGATGGCGTCGTAAGGGCTCGACGCTACTACCAAGAGATCCAACCGTTAATCTCGCCTCCAAGGGTTGAGTCACACTGTCAGAATCAGTGTGTGGTCATTGGGTCTCCTCCAGTATGAATCTAAAAAGTGAGGCTCAAGTCAACAGTTTAAACTGGAACCTCTTAGTACACAAAAAGAGAGGAAGAAAAAGTCACAAGTAAAAGTGTCTTTTATTATTACAGCTCAACTACAAAGACACACAACAACCACAAACAACAACAAAGACAACAAGGAAACTAGAAGCACCAAGATCAAAGGTCCTATGCCTGGAACCAACCCCACTCTTTTCCACCTACTTCCGGAGCTCTATAGTCATATGCTTTAGCTGCCTGAAGTTGAGCTCTCCGATGTCCACTTGTTCCCTGCGGTCGGGTTGGATCTCTTGGTGGTGGTGGTGGTAACACCTCGAAGCGTCGTCCACCTCTAGCTACACGACCAGCTCCCTTACCTCGGTCTCCTTCTCCTTGCGGTCCACCTCGATCGAACCTCTTCCTCTGCCTAGGAGGCCCTTCATTTATCTTCTGGTCATCTGTATGGTGGGTCGGACAGTCATGTGCCATGTGACCAACCCCACCGCAGGAGTAACACTGTCTGCTCCTGGTAAGTCGATCTCCACCCTAGGTGCCTCGCACACTAGATCCTGTGTCATGCGGTCGACCACCTATAGGTCTGGTCCTCTTGGACCTCTACGTCATCTGTCTACTACCTGCTGTAGAAGACTCTGCCGCATGCCGGCTAGTGGTGGGTCCTGCTACTGGAGACTGCTCAGCAAGGAAACTATCCATTAAGAGGGCTCGCTCCAACACCCCTGTCTGCGTCGGGATTCTGTGAGAAACAACTGAAGATGTAATCTCTCACCTGAGCCCCTGTTTGAAGGTTCAGGCCCTAATGAATGGGTCATATACCATATCTGTGGAGTAGCACGAGAGATTGGTGAACCACACTAAATACTGCGCCACCATTATGCTACCCTGCTGAAGATGAATTTGCTCCTTTATACGCACCGCTTGAAGGGTGGCTGGTACAAACTCTGCCCAGAACAGGCTCTCGAAGTCTGCCCGAAAAAGTGATGCCTCGTCATGCACCTAGAGCATCAGACTCCACCATCTACCTGCTGCTTCCTGAAGGAGGCTGGCAGCAAGGATCACCATGAAGTATGCTGGCGTGCCTACCAATATGAAAACTAGAACAACAGCCTCCAGCCAATCCTCCACTCCCTGAGGGTCCGTCTCTCCATGGAACCTAGGTGGTCTCTGATGCTGAAATTCCTGCAGTGCACTAAGGAGACGTGCACTCTCAGCTTCTGGGGCTGGTGGCATCAGTGGCTCGGTAGGTAGAGGTATCGTCGGTGCCTATGCTATAATGGGGCCCTACACCGAGGCCTCGTCGCTCAGTGGGCTTCCATCCCGTACAACACTCGGAACCCTAGTTGGCTGCCGTTGTGTGGCCATCCTGAGAAGAAACAGGTGTTCCATGATCAACACAGTATACCTGGTGAGCGGACACAAGTAATCACAATGAAAACTTTAGAAACACACATGCAATCAATGTTTTCATGCACTGAGTCGGAAATCAGAAGTCAGGGTCCTGGTATATGGATACGTCAGCCGCCGCACCAACACTGGACTCCCTGGACTGATAACCACACTCAATACCCTTAAAACTGTTGCTTCACATAGAAGTAAGATCAGAGTCCTGAGTTCTGTGGTAGAACTGAACTCCTCTGATACCAATTGTGACGACCCGTCCTTGGGGCCTATGTCGTGACTACCCCAAGCCTGCCTTCCATAGGCCAGGGGCTTGCAACTAGCACCAAAGGCGTAAATCCCGATAAAAATGGAAGGCATTGCCTTTATAAAAGTAAACAAACACCACCGAGTATAAGCGGAAGCAACACTAAGTACAAAAGAAAGTGCTGAAAAGTAAATGGTCCAGAATACAAACCCAACTGAAAAGTAAAACTAAAACTGAATGAATGTAGAACAACTGGAAGGTGTTGAGCTACTCCTAGATCGTCCTCCGGGTTCCTACCTGAAGGGTATGTACAGATGGCCACCTCAGCTCTCCACGTCCGTCTGTCACCTCCGAGTACCGTCTCGTCAGGAAGTCCACCTCCGGATACTGACTCATCGTAAGGTCCAACTCCAGGTACTGACTCGTTGTGAGGTCCACCTCCAGGTACTAACTCGTCCTCGAGCCTCAACCACGATCAGTGCTGTCCGTCATCTTCAACCAACACAATGTAGTGCGGACGAAGCCCGTGCAGGGGTGAGTATACGATACTCATTAGGGACCTCGATACCCCCGAAGGTCTCCCTGAATCCACAAAGGATAAAACAAAAAGAAAAGATACAATCACGAAGTAAAAACCAACTCTAGTTAGGTATATGCTCATACATATACCTAAGTCACCAAATACAGTTCAACTCCAACTCATGAGCTCAAGTACAACCCAGTCCACTCAGGAAAGTATAAATTAATCCACACAGGAATGTACGACCCAATCCACACAGGAAAGCATGATCCAATCCACACAGGATATCAAGTCAATCACATCGAAGATAATTATTGAAAGTCAAGACTCGGCTCAAACCAGGATTGTATTCATGATGTCAAAACCACAGCTGCTGGAGAACTCCTCCTCTATCGAGTATAGTGGGCCTGCCGCTACAACCGAGCGCTTCCAACTAACCTTGGACTACTGTAGTACTCCACCTGTCGAGTACTGTGGGCCTGCTGCTACAACCAAGCACTTCCCACCATGGGTCTGCCGCTACAACCAAGTGCTCCCCCTCATAGCCTACAAAGGTACTCCTTCTGTTGAGTACCGTGGGTCTGCAGCTACAATAAAGCGCTCCACCGCCGTGGGTCTGCCACTACAACCAAGCGCACCTCACTAGGATATCTGAATCACTCCGATTCGATCGATCAGTAGTTGTCAAGTCTCAGCCAGCTACTAGGTCTCTGTACTCTGCTCACTCGTCACCAGAAGGGTCCTCTCCATGAGCTACTGGTTGATACTCCAAGTATCACAAAGTCTCACGAAGAAGTATCCCAAAGGTCTTCCATATAAAAGGAAACTCAACATAATAGACGGCGCGTCAATCAGACGTTCGGTCTGTGTGTTATTAGCCTTTTTGTCACGGGGGGGGGGGGGGGGGGGGGCGGTTGGTTTCGTGTACGAACCAACCCGACAGTTTCTCAACTCTACCCCGATCTCTCATAGGGTATACTCGTAGGGGCCGTTTCTCAACAAGATTACCTACCCCACCGATGGTTCGTCAAACGGATGTCCGGTCTTAAAGTTATCGGCTTTTCCGTTCTAGGGGCCCGGTTGGATTTCAGGTACAATCCATCCCAGCCATATTCCAACTATGTCTAAACCTCAGGGGAAGTATACCAAAAGAACCGTCTCAACAAGAGGAATCCAACAAAGTCAACGACATGTCAATCAAACATCCAGAGCTCATGATATAAGCGTTTCCGCTCTGAGGGCCCGGTTGGTTTCGTGTTCGAACCAACCCGGTTGTACCCAAAGTTCTCCAAAAACTTGAGTGTAATATACAGAAACGACAATTTCGATCCAAGGATTGCATCGCAACTGATGGTGCATCGTTCAGAGGTTCGTAGCCCATGTTATGGGCCTTTGAACGATTCTGACCGAAATTAGGGGGTTTGGGCCTAGTTCGACCCGGCCCAATACCCCCTGGGTCGGCCCGAACTGGGTCGACCCGACCCAGGTCCGGGTCCGGCCCAGTGTGGGCGGTCTGGCCCAGTGCGGGTAGTCCGGCCTGGTGCTGGCGGTCCGGCACAGCGCGAGTCGCGGCTCGGCTTGAGGCCGAGCTGGACGTGGAGGGGGGGGGGGGGTGATGTTCCCCCCCAGTTGATCGAAACAACGCGACTTTAATGCCCCCCTAATCCCGAAAGAACTTAGCTGTTCCGGTCCGCCGCGGTCGAGCTGCGACATTCTTCTCCGGCGGTGTGTCGCCGCCAATCTCCGCGGACCACCGGGATGCGCACCGGTGGTCCGTTTCACCCACCGTCTGCACCTGAGGTCTTTACAGGACCCGAACTTCACTACGGGAACTTCAAAACACTTCTGTGGTCCGTTTTCATCATCACCATCAATCCACGCACCAACAACAATCTGCAGAGGGTTGTCGGGTCATGTTTGTTCGGCCCGCGCCCTCCGTGTTAGGTGTTATCAATTGGTAGTCATTAAAACACATGATTTTAATATTGAAGAGGGTATAATTTATTCAAATATAAATTATACTAACATCATACAAATAAAATCTCAAGAACGTGAGTTAAAATCACTCAAAATAGAATTAAACAAAATTTCCCCTACCTCGAGAAATTCGCGGAATCTAGTGTTGCGGAAAGAGGCTCTGTGTACGTCGATGAAGAACGTCTGAGGAGGAAGCAGTGTATCCCTTCCTTTGATGTGGAGAGAAGATGGAATAGCGTGTCAGCGTGCGTCCAAGAAGGGGATGGCATCACACACCGGATGCAGAGAGGAGAAGAGATGGCACATCGATCTTTCCTTGCGGTGACGGGGTTCTTCGTTGAAGTCTTGGCGTTCTTCGCGTTCTTCAACGAGGAAGTAGAAGTTCTTCAGACTAAGAGTTCTCTCCTAAAATCTCCTCACACAACCTCTAACCAAAATAAAATAAGGTCTTCATTTATTTTATTAACACATACAAATCTTTTCAAAAATTCAAAAACTCAAATAAATTAAATGAATTAGTGTGTTGGCATAATTAAATGCCAGGAGAGGGAAAGTCACCCAATAAAGGGGGAGTTCATGAGTTATACAACTTAAGTGGGGGGTTTTGAGGAGATAGGAATGTGAGGGGTTGGGCTCGTGTGGGCCCCACCCCACCTTTATCCTCTCAAGGTTAGTTAACAACAAGTGGGTCCCACCCCCAACTCCCTTACTTAGGATATAACTACTTAGAGAAAAAGAAATAAAATTGTAATACAATTTTATTTTATTCCTCACTAAAACCACATTTTAACAACTCCTCCCAAGAAAACTCACCTTCGGAATAGGTGCTCTTGAGAAATTACCAGTGATGTGGTTTCATCGGTGCTCTCAGATTTCAATTCCGAGCACCAGCTTAAAAGTTAGAAAAACCCGCTCGTTTGTTCACTGAACGTACCTGAGCTAAACATCAGAAATTGATTCCAGGCACACCGGGCCTCATAATCAAGTGCCATTATAATCTACGGACTCGTAAAATTTCAAAGAAATTAAGAAAAAAAATTTCCTTGAAATTTCTGGGTCTTTAAATACATTGTATGGAAATATTATTGAAATGGGAGTACATAAGCTAGTCCCCTTTATTTTGCATAAATACACCATACATAAAAACTTGATTATAAAACATATGTTTGACCTTGAAAAAACCTTGATATGGATTTAATTTTAAAATATAATATAAAAAATTATTTCCAATAAAATGGGGTCACAATTCATGAATTAGTATTGAAGTTATTTGTATTTTGAAATTATGTCTCATTATCTGAGTCATAACTCAATCCACCTCAAGTATCCCACTTTAATGACATCTGTATAGAAGAAAATAAGATGAAACGTATGGTAAGAAAATAAAACTGATAAATTGTGGATATACATATTGTACATGAAGACATTGATGTGTTTCTGAAAGAATTAACTTTCCTTACACTAGAGCATAAATTAGACTATTCAGTTGAACTCATCCTAGAAGAAAAACATGTATCTAAGAATCCCTACACAATAGATTTAGTGGAATTAGTTGTGTTTAAAAAACAACTATTGAAGTTTTGTGATCAAGGATTAATCCTCCCTAGTAATTAGGCTTTGATAGATTATATATTTATTCTAAACAATAATTATGGGTTTATGAAGTTACATGTAGATTAAAGGGATATAAATAAAATTAATATAATGAATCAGCATTATATTTCATAAATTAATGACTAATTTTATTATATATTGGGAGATCAATATTTTAAAAGATTGATCTTTGCTTTTTTTATCACCAATTAAGGGTAAATAAAGGTGATATATCAAAGACAACATTTCATAAGCGGTATAGACATAAATATTTTCAATGTTAAAGTTTATATTTATTAATTCACAATCTATGTTTATGAATATAATAAATCTATTTTTCAAGGTTTATCTTGATGATTTTATAGTGGTATTCACTGATGATAATTTGATATACTCCAAAATCTTTGAGGAATATGAGAATCATTTTCGAATCATTTTTGAGACTCTGAGAAATGGGGTTGTATCAGAAATTCGGTAAGTGTGAATTTTATCTCAATGATGTTGCATTTCATGGACATATTTTCTCTAAGTATTGAACATAAATTGACCCTTCATAGATGAAGGTAGTCAAAAAATAAACCACACCAAATAATATAAAAGATATATATAGTTTCTTTGGCTTAATATTTTACTATCAACAATTTCTTAAAAATATTTCTTTATAATCCAATCCATTAACTATGTTTATATTTAAAGAGATAAAAATCAAATTGTAAAATGAATTTTAGGAATTTTTTGTGGATATAAATATGATATTGGTAAATTCACCAATAATGAATATACCATCATGAAATGATGGATTTGAAATATATAGCGATCTATTAAAGAAAGGATTGGGCTACTTCCTAAGAAATTAAGTAGAACAGATCATCGATTTATGATCAAGATGAGTACAATAAAGGATCCTATATTCATGAAGGTATTAATTATGTACATGTGAATCATTAAGGGATGGGAAACATCACCCTTTTTAAAAATGATTTACAAACTGTGTTTACTAGATGAGATAAAGAAATCCCAACATGAACATGAGGGTTTGAAAAAGATAATTAAATCCATCCATCCATCCAATAGCCCGAAGGCTATCATTTGTTTATTGATTTTGATAATCCACCTTTGAAGGGGTTATGTGGAACCCTTACAAGGCCCATAGGAGTAAGTATTACATGTCCCGTAGGCCTTAGAAGAATTAATTTTTTCCCGTAGGCTTCAAACATTACATACAACCCAGAATAACTACTTGGAACTGCTCCTCCCTAGCATCTTCATTGTGAAATCAGCTCTCCACCTTCTCATGGCTGTTTGGATAGGAATTACTGTGCTTTCACAGGCTTAACCCGATGGCAGGTGACATACCCTCTCATTCATGAAATATTTTTAGCTTCTATTGTAGAGACCCGAAGCTTGACGTACATGGACATTACATTACTCTTGCGGAATACGTAGTACATAACAGAAACAGACACACAAGGATCGTAATAGTTTAGTGTCTTTGGAAACTCGGAATATAATCTTCAAATCGTGGTGAAAGATCTTCAACATCTCCCATGAAGATATTCCTTTTTTTATACCTAAAACATTTCTTTATATCCTGGGAAAAAGAAAACATAAAAGGGTTAGCTCAAATGCTCAGTAAAGGTAAACAAAATAAATATCAATCACATCATTTTTATAAGAACATAACATTTTGGAAATCTTAACCTGCAAAAGAGAGCATAATTTCATAACATGGGATAAATCATAGTGGTGAAATGAAATCCCAATAATCATAACTTAAAACATGAAACTTTGTGGCATACACACATAATCATAGAGAATCGTATCTTATTAGTCAAGACTCATTGCCAAGACTATCTTAGTGGACAAAGTCCATTTCTGAACCGATTCACCCTCGTTTCAGTCCTGTTTCACTGAACCGGTATAACCTACCATTCCAGCCATGTCTATCTTATGAGATATAAAATCTTTACCCAATGCATTGGAGGGAGATATAGGTCCCACCCATCTCATAATGATACCATTCTTATGTGTGCCACAAAATCATAGACCATACATCATAGCATAACCCATGAAATAAAAATGGGAATCTTAAACAACATGACATCATAAAACAATTCTTATAAGATAAAGGAATTCATAAAAATAATTCCATCACAACATAATCAAATAAATGTAATAATATGGATGAAAACAGAACCCTTTATTATCTTAGATGGAAAATAATTTTGATAAAACACTTGAACTCCATTCTTGAGGAAAATATCCTTTCTACTTCAAAAACTCTATTCCTTTCTTAACATGTCATACAATTATAAACTAAATAAAAGTTGAATAAAAAATAAACTTGAAAACTTGTAGAGGAAGATTCTTGGAAATAATGTTTTAAAAATCCATTCATGCCGTATAAGTTAAAAGAAACCATTCTTCTCGTACTTTTGTGGAAAAAGTCAAAAAGTACCTCGTACGAAAAACGACAAAAGATTCTTTTCATATCCATTACTAAAAACTCACCGAAGGGTAAAATTGGATTTAGAAAATTGTAGGTGGATGAAAATAATATTACATATTGAGGAAACATGGATTTGGATGATAAAATACACCCCAGTAAAAACCAAAGTATAAACAATCCCGGATAAAAATGAGATTGTGATATTTCCCTTACCTTATATCTGATATGCTTTGTGCGTATCCAAACCTCCTGTATAATGATTTAAATAATGTCATTAACTTATTACAGAATTATATTCATTGTTATGATATCATATATGGTTCACTTATGACTTTATATTACCCGTTCTTTTGTAAATTCCATGTTAAATAAGCGTTTTGGGTAAAATCGTTTCATTTATCGTAGGTGTTTGGACTTGTTGTTCTTGACATTATTATTACTTATATCATGATTTAATTACTTCCAGAATATAAAACATGATTTATATATCATATATATGCAGTATATATATATATAATATATATAAATAAATGAAATGAAACACACCGTTCATGGAGACGGTAGTCCGTACGTACGCATGAACGCTATTTTCCTTTCCTTATTGTCTTGAATGGAAGTAAGTAGATGAAATACATATATATATACATAAATCATGTAGATTTAACATGTCATATATTTCATTATTATTCATTATATATACTTTATAATCATTCATGAATGGTTAATGTGGAGAATGAATCTCATCGCGTCATGGAGACGGTAGTCCATACGTACGCACGAGCGATGATATCGTTCACATGATCGTGAACTTGTGTTGTATGTATACTATTTCAGTATCAATATCACTTTATAATAATCATATATAGTTACTCATTAAACCATTATACCTATCCAATTAAGGTGGTGGCAGAAAATAGATTACACCACGGCATGGAGATGATATTCCATACGTACGCACGCGTGGTGATTTCCTTTTTCCGTAAGATGGATAGAAGGTTAATTAGAGTTGTTTCATATTTATAAGAACATATCAGTATATAAGAAATACTGATGTTATTACTTTATCATGAAACAACTAAAGAACAAGAAGTTGAAGAAGAAAGAAATTGAAAAAGATCGGTAATGGATATTACCTCTTTTTGACGCGCCTTTTCTTAACCTCCACTTAAAGAACTAAGGATGGTATTTGAAGAAGACTAGGACCTCTAGGATGATACTAGGGAAGTGGATAAGAGATTTCGGAAGGGTTTTTCCAAGCTTGAATGATCAAATTGGTGTGAGGAGGAGAGGGAGGAGGTGCCCTTTTATAAGGGAGGAGAGGGGCACCTTAGGAAAATCTCAAAATATTATTTTATATTAAGGTCAAATTCGGTTTATAATGGTTACAAAGGGTCTTATTTCGAAGATAAAGTGGGGATGGGTCGAAATCCTCTCATCCAATAGGATTTAGACAAGTTTATGTTATTATTTTAACCTTATCAATTAGATTTAACTCTAAGTTAAATAATTTAACTTTTACTGTGTCTTTTTGTTTTCTTACACTATATGGTTAATAAACTTACCATAACAAGCCAAAAGAACCACAACATGTTTATTATTAATATATCTATCCGTATATAAGTCATTTGGCTGAACATTAGATTTTTTAGGAATTAAATAACAATTAATAATATAATATTTGTTTTTAAAAACTAATTTATGTCAATTTTGACACTATTTGGTACATGGTTTTTATGAAATTCATAACAGAATGATAAGTTTGAACCAAGCTACTTATATCAACAATAACATGTCATATTGACCTAGAAAATTAATTTAAGTCCTAAAAAGTCTCAAATTACATTTATTTGGGCATTTATAACATCAATTTTGTCAATATTTCATTAATAAGACAATTACTGCATCATCTTTGTGTCATAATAAATGATAATTATTTAATCCCTAAAAATTCTAAATAAATTCCTATGATGTAGATAATTGTATTATATTTCTGTAGACTATTCATGTTCTAAGTTTCATGAAGTTTATCACTAATTTAAAATTATTATACTTATAAGATTTAAGAAAGTGACATGTTGTCACATTCTTTGGTTTTAATAATAATTAAATTATTTTCATGGACAAAAGTCCATAAAATGAATCTAATACGACCCTTAGGTTATATGGGTCTACTTGTATCCATCCAATAGTATTTTTTTAAGTGTTAGGGTAATTTTATAATCTTATATTTTCCCTTAATTACCGGATTTACCTTTAACTATAATAAATAAAATTTACCGTAGTTACTATTCACAATGCCCAAAAATAAAAAGTAGCTTATTAACATAATTTGGACCCACTGATTCCAAATATGGAATCAATTTTTCCAAATTCAATACACAAAAGATGCAGAAATTAAATTAAAATTAATCCCGTTGTCGAAAGAAAACATGTTTTTCTTTAAAACATTGCAAAAGATTAAATTGATTTAACCTACGAATTCAAGGTAAAATCAAAGATAATGATATACATTATATTAAATGGTAAAAATATATTCTATTTATACTTTAAAACCATTCAATATTATAATTTAACCACATAATATATTACGATGAAAAAAGTTGTTTTTAATTAAAATATAGCGTGTTTTTACTATTCATTAAAATATGAAAGTTATCGGAAAAATATCAAAACATTATCTAATGTAAATTTTTATATCCTTATTCAAAAGAAGAATTTTATTTTGTCAAATTGAACTTATAAACATGTCAAAAACTAGATTTAAAGTGGGTGCACCATCAAAAGGCGGCAAAACTGCATTTTTTGAAAAATACTTATTTTACCCGAAAAATTTATTTTGTTCTTATACCATGTTCTAGAAATGTGAAAGATGAATAATAATGTTATAAAATTTAAAATTTAGTTAACACTATTCATAACGGCTAGTTCATAACAATATTATAATAATATATCATTGTTTAGTAAAACCCGATATTGCGTACAACACACGCTATCGAGGAAGGTCGCGATTGCGTGTAATGCAAGCCAAGTTAGGGTTGCGTGTAGTGCACAACTCCTTTGTTGTTGCATATAACAGAATCCAACCATATTTTATTTATACATTTATTATATATATATATACACTCAATGTTGCGTAGAATAACTTATATCAAACGAACTTGAAATTGTGTGTAACAAGAGCCAAGAAAAGTGTTGCGTATACTGCAAGCTAATACAGTATTGTGTATAGCGCAAGATAATCTTGGTGTGTCGTACAATAGAATATATGAATGAAATTAAAAAAATGTATCTTATAAAATCTCGGGTTGTTACATTCTACCCCCCTTAAAATGAATTTCTCCCTCAAAATTCATCGGGGTTATAAATCGTTTACTATTTATAAAAACCCACATCGTAAAAAGGAATACCAAAACATGGCTTTAAAAACTAAAGTACGAAATATAACGGTTACCCAAATTAACTCATCATTGGGTTTCTATATAGGAGAACATAGGTGAAAATATGGATATGGAAGAAAAATCTAATCATCAAGTTCTGATAGAGAGTGGTAAAGAACATGGCTATGAAAAATCCAACAATCACAAAGTTATTGATTTATGATGATATAAGGTACCATCTGATTCATCAGATATAAGATCACTAGGACAACATTTTTGGTTTTCAAGATCGTTTCCCTAAAGTTGATGAAATTGGAATTAGAAGAAATAATTTTGTGATTTCGGTATAGTCTCATTATTGGTCGTTCTTTGGACAATTTCCACTTCAGCTCTTAAAGAAATGAAGTTGAATTTGTCATTCGTGATGTGTTAGCAGATCATGTGATAGAATGATGGGTCATTCCACCTGTCTCAAAAAAAAGGTTAGAAAAGTTATCAAAAAAATACATAAGTCCATCTATAGTGAGATTAATCATATATAGTTCCTAAAATGGACTTATAATTCATATATCATACTGATTAATATAATAAAACTAGTTTCTACTAAACAGGGACTTCCTGTAGGCCAGTGGTAGGCGATAAAGACCAATCGCACTTTGGTTGTGGGTTCGATTCCCACAGCCTTGTCCGACGCGATGGGCTGTCGCCCGTCCTGCAGGTTGTCCTTTTTCTAAAACTACATTACTATAACATCACATAAATAATATCAAAAAAAGTTCTATCCTTAAACAATACAAACTTATGGTTAACATAATCCATTCCAATCTTTAGACTTATCTAAAATACTTCGGTCCAAGCTCATAGTATAAAGAAAATGATCACGTGAATGCCATCATTTATCCCCCATATATCATAAGATATATCTTGTTGGTCAAATTACAAATATGTGAATACCTTAATCATGTATTCTCTTAAAGAATGAATATCAATTTAACCTTAGTGAAAAAATGAATGCAGTCAAAAGTTAACACTTTCCACATACCAAAATCCTCAAAATTCTATATACTCAAACCATGATATCACTTAGTCCTTATGTCAATCATGAGCTCATGAATACTGTCCAATATTTCATTTTCTCGTTTTCCCTTCATTATACGCGTATCATCTTTTTTTTCCAAAAATATCTCAATCCCTTTCCATGGTTACCAGTACCATAAAATTATTGAAAACCACAATATACCAATACATAAATATTTCAATACTCAATGATACAACATTATTTTGGAATCCCATTACATAAACACTTAATCATTCCACCACATCGCTGTCATGTTCAACATCGCCAATGGTGATCGCATGTGACTTCCCTTTGTCCTTTGCCTTAAGCGGTTTCTCATGTCGATCATCACTAACCCTTGGATTAGGGAATTTATTAGCATAATTCCCCATTTCCTTGCACTTGGAGCATTGAAGTGTTGTTGGTGTGTTCTCTGCAGTCTTTTCTTTATTCACATCATTAGAAACCCTTTTTCCATTACTTCGACACTCAGCTGCTCGATGACCTTCTTTTCTACACTTAAAACATTTTCTAGTCCCTTTAAGACAATCTCCACCATGCTTCTTTCCACACTTTGTGCATAAGGAAACATTCATCTTCTTTTCACCATTATTCTGAGATTTCTCCTTGAACTCCATCTTTCGTTTCTTGTCAAAACCATGAGATGGATATGTAACACCAACTTCCATTTCTACCTTGATAGCACAACGCACAATTTCTTCATAACTACTGAAGTCTCTTATAGTTAATGCCCTTCGAAGACTTGGTTTTAAGCCACTAAAAAATCGATCAACTTTACTTTCAGGTTGGATGATAATGCCAGATGCATACCTTGCAAGTCTTGTAAAATCATCCTTCTACTTCAGCTCAAGAAACTCCTTTTCCATATTTGTTTGAAGAATACGAGGGAAGTACTTACTGAAATACAAGTTCTTGAACTCGTCCCATTCCATGGACTCAATTTCATCTCTTGGCCTCGTATTCTTGATAAGATTCCACCATTGATCACCTTCACATTCCAAACGATATACTGCTAAGATGACTTTATCATGTTCAGAACATTGAAGAACTAAAAATATCTTTTCAGTAGTACTAATCCATTGTTCAGCAACAAGTGGATCAGAAGACCCACTGAAAGAAGGTGGACGTTGCCTCATGAAGGACTCAATAGAATATTGTTCCCTTCTCTGCTCATTTGGAAGTCCAGAATGATTCATAGCTTGTGTAAGTATAGCAATAAGATTTTGCACTCTATCTCCCATAACATTTGTTTGTTCAGGAGGACAATCATTGCATTGTCCATTGCATTGATCAACACGGTTCCTTCGGGTTCCAGCCATCGTCTAAAACCCAAAAATAATAGCGTGAGAGGCAAAAATCATGCTAGGGAAAACAACATAACAAAGGGGGATTACCCTTAATATCTAACATCTTAGGTTAAATTCTATGATCGTTACCGTAGTTCTAGGACTGTATCTTATACGTATAATTTTCCTTAGGGACATCCCTAGACATACCTTAGAAATATCTCTAGGGATCTCACTAATGTTTTCGCATCCTAGTTTCAAAAGGTTGACTAAACCTTTCCTTTGATACCAACTGTAGAGACCCGAAGCTTGACGTACATGGACATTACATTACTTTTGCGGAATACGTAGTACATAACAGAAACACACACACAAGGATCGTAATAGTTTAGTGTCTTTGGAAACTCGGAATATAATCTTCTAATCGTGGTGAAAGATCTTCAACATCTCCCATAAATATCTTCCTTTTTTAACTAAAACCTTTCTTTATATCATGGGGAAAAGACAACATAAAATGGTGAGCTCAAATGCTCAGTAAGGGTAAACAAAAGAAATATCAATCACATCATTTTCATAAGAACATAACATTTTGGAAATCTTAACCCGCAAAAGAGAGCATAATTTCATAACATGGGATAAATCATAGTAGTGAAATGAAATCCCAATAATAATAACTTAAAACATGAAACATTGTGTCATACACACATAATCATAGAGAATCATATCTTATTAGTTAAGACTCATTTCCAAGACTATCTTAGTGGACAAAGTCCATTTCTGAACCATGTCACCCTCATTTCAGTCCTGTTTCACTGAACCAGTATAACCTACCATTCCAGCCATTTCTATCTCATGAGATATAAAATCTTTACCCAATGAATTGGAGGGAGATATAGGTCCCACCCATCTCATAATGATACCATTCTTATTTGTGCCACAAAATCATAAACCATACATCATAGCATAACCCATGAAATAAAAATGGGAATCTTAAACAACATGACATCATAAAACAATTCTTATAAGATAAAGGAATTCATAAAAATAATTCCATCACAACATAATCAAATAAATGTAATAATAGGGATGAAAACAGAACCCTTTATTATCTTAGATGGAAAATAATTTTGATAAAACACTTGAACTCCATTCTTGAGGAAAATATCCTTTCTACTTCAAAAACTCTTTTCCTTTCTTAACATGTCGTACAATTATAAACTAAAAAAAAGTTGATTAAAAATAAACTTGAAAACTTGTAAGGGAAGATTCTTGGAAATAATTTTTTAAAAATCCATTCATGCCGTATAAGTTAAAAGAAAACATTCTTCTCGTACTTTTGTTGGAAAAGTCAAAAAGTACCTCATACGAAAAACGACAAAAGATTCCTTTCATATCCTTTACTAAAAACTCACCGAAGGGTAAAATTGGATTTAAAAAATTGTAGGTGAATGTAAATAATATTACATATTGAGGAAACAGGGATTTGGATGATAAAATACACCCCAGTAAATGCCAAAGTATAAACAATCCCAGATAAAAATGAGATTGTGATATTTCCCTTATCTTATGTCTGATATGCTTTGTACGTCTCCGAACCTCCTGTATAATGATTTAAATAATGTCATTAACTTATTACATAATCATATTCATTGTTATGATATCATATATGTTTCACTTATGACTTTATATTACCCGTTCTTTTGTAAATTCCATGTTAAAGAAGCGTTTTGGGTAAAATCGTTTCATTTATCGTAGGTGTTTGGACTTGTTGTTCTTGACATTATTATTACTTATATCATGATTTACTTACTTCTAGAATATAAAAACTGATTTATATATCATATATATTCAGTATATATATATATAATAGGTAGATAAATGAAATGAAACACACCGTTCATGGAGACGGTAGTCCGTACGTACGCATGAACGCTGTTTTCCTTTCCTTATTGTCTTGAATGGAAGTAAGTAGATGACATACATATATATATAAATAAATAATGTAGATTTAACATGTCATATATTTCATTATTATTCATTATATATACTTTATAATCATTCATGAATGGTTAATGTGGAGAATGAATCTCATCGCGTCGTGGAGACGGTAGTCCGTACGTACGCACGAGCGATGATATCATTCTCATGATCGTGAACTTGTGTTGTATGTATACTATTTCAGTATCAATACCACTTTATAATAATCATATATAGTTACTCATTACACCATTATACCCATCCAATTAAGGTGGTGGCGGAAAATAGATTACACCACGGCGTGGAGACGGTATTCCGTACATACGCACGCGCGGTGATTTCCTTTTTCCATAGGATGGATAGAAGGTTAATTAGAGTTGTTTCATATTTATAATAACATATCAGTATATAATAAATACTTATGTTATAACTTTATCATGAAACAACTAAAGAAGAAGAAGTTGAAGAAGAAAGAAATTGAAAAAGATCGGTAATGGATATTACCTCTTTTTGACGCGCCTTTTCTTAACCTCCACTTAAAGAACTAAGGATGGTATTTGAAGAAGACCAGGACCTCTAGGATGATACTAGGGAATTGGAGAAGAGATTTTGGCAGGGTTTGGCCTAGATTTAATGATCAAATTGGTGTGAGGAGGAGAGGGAGGAGGTGCCCTTTTATAAGGGAGGAGAGGGACACCTTAGGAAAATCTCAAAATAGTATTTTATATTAAGGTCAAATTCGGTTTATAATGGTTCCAAAGGGTCTTATTTCGAAGATAAATTGGGTATGGGTCTATATCCTCTCATCCAATATGATTTAGACAAGTTTAGGTTATTATTTTAACCTTATCAATTAGATTTAACTGTAAGTTAAATAATTTAACTTTTACCGTGTCTTTTTGTTTTCTTACACTATATGGTTAATAAACTTACCATAACAAGCCAAAAGAACCCCAAGTTGTTTATTATTAATATATTTATCCTTATATAAGTCATTTTGCCGAACCTTATATTTTTAGGAATTAAATAACAATTAATAATATAATATTTGTTTTTAAAAACTAATTTATGTCAATTTTGACACTATTTGGTACATGATTTTTATGAAATTCATAACAGAATGATAAGTTCTAACCAAGTTACTTATATCAACAATAACATGTCATAGGGACCTAGAAAATTAATGTAAGTCATAAAAAGTCTCAAATTACATTTATTTGGGCATTTATAACATCAATTATGTCAATATTTCATTAATAAGACAATTACTGCATCATCTTTGTGTCATAATAAATGATACTTATTTAATCCATAAAAATTCTAAATAAATTTTTATGATGTAGATAATTGTATTAGCTTTCTGGAGACTATTCATGCTCGACGTTTCAGGAAGTTTATCACTAAATTAAAATTATTATACTTATAAGATTTAAGAAAGTGACATGTTGTCACATTCATTGGTTTTAATAATAATTAAATTATTTTCATGGAAAAAAGTCCATAAAATGAATCTAATCTGACCTTTAGGTTATATGGGTCTATTTTTAGCCATCCAATAGGATGTTTTCAAGTTTTAGGGTAATTTTATAGTCTTATATTTACCCTTAATTACCCGATTTACCTTTAACTATAGTAAATAAAATTTACCGTAGTTACTATTCACAATGCCCAAAAATAAAAAGTAGCTTATTAACATAATTTGGACCCACTGATTCCAAATATGGAATCCATTTTTCCAAATAAAATACACAAAAGATTCAGAAATTAAATTAAAATTAATCCCGTTGTCGAAAGAAAACGGGTTTTTCTTTAAAACATTGCAAAAGATTAAATTGATTTAACCTACGAATTCAAGGTACAATCAATGCTAATGACATACAGTATATTAAATGGTAAAAATATATTCTATTTATACTTTAAAACCATTCAATATTATAATTTAACCACATAAGATATTACGATGAAAAAAGTTTTTTTTAATTAAAATATAGCGTGTTTTTACTATTCATTAAAATATGAAAGTTATCGGAAAAATATAAAAACATTATCTAATGTAAATTTTTATATCCTGATTCAAAAGAAGAATTTTATTTTGTCAAATTGAACTTATAAACATGTCAAAAACTAGATTTAAAGTTGGTGCGCAATCAAAAGGCGGCAAAACTGCATTTTTTGAAAAATACTTATTTTACCCGAAAAATTTATTTTGTTCTTATACCATGTTCTAGAAATGTGTAAGATGAATAATAATGTTATAAAATTCAAAATTTAGTTAACACTATTCATAACGGCTAGTTCATAACAATATTATAATAATATATCGTTGTTTAGTAAAACCCGGTATTGCGTACAACACACGCTATCGAGGAAGGTCGCGATTGCGTGTAATGCAAGCCAAGTCAGGGTTGTGTGTAGTGCGCAACTCCTTTGTTGTTGCATATAACAGAATCCAACCATATTTTATTTATACATTGAATATATATATATATATATATATGCACTCAATGTTGCGTAGAATAACTTCTATCAAACGAACTTGAAATTGTGTGTAACAAGAGCCAAGAAAAGTGTTGCATATACTGCAAGCTAATACAATGTTGCGTATAGCGTAAGATAATCTTGGGGTGTTGTACAATAGAATATATGAATGAAATTAAAAAAAATGTATCTTATAAAATCTCGGGTTGTTACATCTGTTGTGGTGAAAGCTCCTTGCTCATCCTCCTTGTAGTGCTTGTTCCTCATAGGTCGTCTGGTTTGCATCTGCACTTAATGTGGCCCGAAGGCCTTGAGGTGGCCCGAAGGCCTTATTCACCCGAAGGCCTGGGTGGCCCGAATGTCTTAAAGGACTCGGGGACCAAATCAGTGGCCCGAAGGCCCAAACGGGCTCACATTCCCGGCTACTGAAGTGCCAAACAGTACCTGCTATAGTTCCCGCTACAGTACCTACTACAATACTACACATTCCCGCTACAGTGCCCACTAATGTGCCGCTAAAGTACTGCTATAGTACTGCTACAGTACTGATCCATTACCCCTGAAAATAATATCTCCTCCTGGATTTGATCTCGGGTCTCCCGAATGCACTTACGGAGTCCTTACCTACCGGTCTAAGGCTTATGTGTAAGAGACTTAAATCCATGAATGATGGAATATGAATAGGATTTTCCAATTAATATGGAATGTTAATGTTTTTAAAGCAACTATATGATCCATCTATAAGTGATCTGAATAGGGAATTATTAGATGAAGCACATAACTCAAATTTTTTAATAAACTTTGGAATCATAAATATTCACAAGAACTTAAGAGAACATTTATTCCAGGATAGTATAAAGTGGAAAATTAAGGACTATGTGAATATAATATTAGTATTCTAGTGAGTAAATAATGAAAGATAATGTTCTAAAGGAGTCATATAACATCTCTTTATACTAATGTGAAATGGGAAACGTCACAATGGAATTTATCACTGGAATTATTGAGAATCTTAAAAGGAATCTTGTTATATGGGTTATTGTGGACCTCCTTACAAACTCTTCAAATTTCATAGTAATAACGAAAAAATTACCCCAAAAAAATCTTATATACCTCTATATCAATGAAGTACCAAAATATCAAAGTAAACTTATATCAATTGTATATTATGATGAACCCCAATTCACATTGAAATTTTACAGGATCATTTTGGATGATCTAAAAAAAGATACATTTGAGCACTAACTATCACACTTAGACTGATGAGCTATCTGAAAGGAATATTCAAATATTAAAATACTTTTTAAGCCCTTTATATCTTTACTTTCAAGGTATATGTGATCAATATATACCTTTTGTAAAATATCATATTATAATTACCTCCATTCAAGTATGAAGATGACCATTTATGAAGCATTGTATATGAAGATATTTTTTTACTCCAACTTCTGGGGAAAATGTTTTAGAGAGGAAGATATTTGTCTTGAAACAGGTTGAAGAGGAAAAAATGAAATTTAAAACAATTTATAATAATATTAAGTTGTCTCAGAGTAGAAAAAATAGATATGTAGATAATTAGAAAAAGGATATAGAATTCCAAGAGGGGGATCATGTCTTCTTGAAGGTATCTCAAGGGAATAAATTTATATGGTTTTGCAAGAATGAGAGACTAAATCATAGGTGTATTGTCCCATTTTAAATTTTAGAATGAATTGGAGTTATAGACTACTATATCACTAGGCCAACCAACCTCTATAAAGTTCATGGGAGTTTCAATTTTTCAATGTTGTGGAAATAAATATGAAAACCAATGAATGTAATAACCGCTAAGTGAAAATAAGTTTAACCTTACATGGATTATAATTAAAAGAATATATAAATTTCTAAAAGTAGAGAGGAAGTTTTTCTTAATTAGACAACTAGATGGGTGAAAGTTATTTAGAGAAATCAAAAGTTAGAGGATAAATGTGGGGATCAGAATAGGAAATGTTGTATAATTACCTAAATTTGTTTTTGAGCTGAAATATATTAAATTTTTAAGAATATTTTTAAGGGGGAGAATTTAGCACCCATGATCCAACAGGATTAGGAAAACACTATATCTTGAAAATTAGCACACAATGCACACTAAATCATAACAGAAAGAGCCTTTATTAATGTTCAGAAGTTAAATTATAAATATAGAAGTCAAATTTGATAAAAGGAAGTCATTTTTTGAATTCAAAATAAAAAAATTATATCAGGGTGAATTTTTTATTTTTTATAAAATAGTTTATTTATATGGGAATAGGAAAAATACAATTTTTACTAAAACCATAACATTTATTAATATACGAAAAACTAAGTTCAAATTGAATAGTTATAAAAAAATTCCTGATAAAAGCTGTATTTTTTGAGTAAAAATATACATTTAAAATTAATATTATAAACTTTAAAAATATATATTTAAAATTTTATAAACTGAAGATAAAATTTCTAAAAAAAAGAAACCGCTTTTAGTCTTTTCTCTTAATTCAATAATATTTTTTGTAAAATTATATTTTTTAGTATTTTAAATCCCCATTAATATTAAAATATAAAACTTTATATTATTAAAATATAAAACATTGATATTTCTTTGTACACCTAAATTTTAAGCAATCAAATTCACTTTACGAAAAAAGGATTTTTACACGTTACATGTGCTCATGCTAAAATTAATATTTCCTACCCATATAAATATTTCATGAAAAATTGGATCTTATTTTTGGAATAATTATGTAAAAATTATTTAATAATTCCTATTTTATTTTTATCAATTAAAGGTAAACTACTTCGGTAAACATTAATTTCCATTTTAAAAACCGAAAATGAAAAACATGTTAAATCTAAGACTAAATAGATTGAAACATGTTTAAAAAATGTGTAAAAACTGAGTGGTATAGGATTTATAGACCTTATATCATCATAAAATGTATTATTTATTAATTTTTATCCATTTAAATTTTATCAGTGTAATTCTTTTATTGAAAATGTAATGGGTATTTAAAAAATGTCATTTTGTTCGATTATAAAAGATTAACACTTCCACCACTTCATACTATAACTATCCAACAAAATTTATTCCTTAAAATATTCTATTTGTACCCTAACAAAATAAACTTTAATTTTCGTAAACATTTTTCATGAATAGGTTATCACAAGGCCTCTATTTTTTATCATATTTTCAATAGGAATAACAAGTTCTCAACACAAGTATTTCTTACTCCTTATTTTTCTTCTTCTTAATCTACCTCTTCAAAACCTTTTCTTAACACCCAAAAATATAATGAAATTAGTATTAAAATAGTGTGAAATTTTATTATATTAATTTTTGAACCATTTTTTATTCTTTTATATCCACAATTAAAAACAAAACCATATCGATGATGCATATGTGTGGACTACCACCACTATGAAGTGATGCAGTTTTCTTTTTCATCACCACATATTAGAGGTTGGTAAAAAGGATTTATTTGATGAAATAATATATTTTCTTAGTCAAAATTATGATTATAAATGGATAATTTATCATAATACTTTATTCCATACCATTTATTGAGAAATGGAAACTCTGATCATGCGGACATGGGTACCACCACCTCCATGAATAAAGAATTTCATTTTTCAACAACAACCATCATGGTGGTTTTAAGAAAAAATTTAATGAAAATTTATATGATATTGATGAATTTTTTATTTTTTTTAAAACTTATTTTATCATTACATAAAAACAATTGTTTACTATTAAATAATTTTAACATGCCTCTATTTAGGTTGGTTTTACCACCTTTGTAAACAATGTTATAATGTTTATATCATAAAATATTCACTTATCTATCAATATTATATAATGATAAAATCAGGTAATAGATTTTTATTTAATATTTTAAATTATTTTTTACGTTTGATATTTTTATTTAACATATTTAATAATATATCTCATTTTGATAATTAAAAACGTCAAAACTAGTTCATCACAATGTCTACTTTCACAAAACTACATCCATGTATTTCACCAAATGAAAATGGGACAAAAGGAATAATTTAAAAAAATATTATTCTATATTTATTAATCTCACAATGATGAAATATTAATCCATATACAAGCCTTTAATTCACCTTTATAAATGTATTAGAAGAAAAATAAACAAAACAAACAACACCCAATAATAAAAATAAATTATAACTAACAAATGTATTCATAATAAATTAATATGAATAAAGGTTGAATCTATATATAAGGTTATAAAATATTTTATTAATATAATTGTTCTGGTTATATATGATATTTAATCACTTTTTTGTAATTTAGGTATTAAGGTAAGGGTTTCAGCTTCTCAATTTTGAATAATTGACATATGATTTGAATTCACCAATTATTTCCTTTGTGTAGTGTATACATTGACATGGATGTATTTTAGTCATATTATAAAAGAATTTCTATGGAATTATGTTTATTTATTAGTATCCATACCTCATTTACTTTTGAAACAAGATTTACCAAGTCCATTATAAAATACAAACTTTCCCATAGTAAAAACTATCCTATTATTTTGGTAACGGAATTGTGTGTATAGTTTCCTAGTAGTTACTTCCCTATATGGATACTGGAAAGCGGATGTAGCTATTGAAAAATTTTTTTATGGGTAATCACCATGAAGAATTATAGTTGAGTATCAACCTAATTTTCACATGATTCACAATGAGTGGGATTGAAACTACACATCTGGAGAGACACTCTAGAGTGATATGCTTTAAATAATTCACACACACTTACAAAAAATAATGAAGGATTTTCCTACCATTATAATGGTATCAAACCATTTAAATCATTTAAGTCAATTAATATCTTATATTTATAACCCAACACTTTGAAATTACCCTTGGAAACTAACTTATCCTTATTCCATTGATAATGGTACTCTCCATTGCATTGTGAATGCTCCTATGGTTGGATATTCCCCTAGCGAGCTACATTATTCCATTGAAAAGGAAAATATTGATAATATTTATATATAATATTTATATATCGATAAATATTTATTACCTAACCATGATTATGGATGAATTACATTAGGGACCATTATGATACGTATTGTTTAACTATTCACAATCTTTCTCTAGATGATTTATGATCACATTATCACTTTTATTAATATAGGAAAAGGATTTTATGTTTAATATATTTTTATTCTTATATAGATGATTATGAATTAATTTTGACTATTCACACTATTTTTATTCATATTTTCATATGTTGAATGATTTAGACTTAAATAAGTGATGGGTGGGTCCCAGATTACATAAATCATCGATGTATCAGTTGGTCTCATGAGACAAAATGTTTGATAATTTGGTGAATTCCTACCGAATACAATCTTGATGTCTTATCTTTAGCGTTGATGATAATAACTATGTATTAGTTACAATCTTTATAGAAAGAATAATTATTTGGTTGAGGCCTTGATGGTAAAAATCAATATTTCATAAATTATGCATTCAAACACCATGAATTTAGTTATTTCTATCCAGGTGATTATTTTCATTTATATGATATCCATAGATATTTTTCATGAACAAGATACTGATTATATGGAATATTTAGTGATTAATTAGTCTTCTATAATGCACATTCATATGATGATAGAATCTACTGTACTTGTACACTTACAGATAACTTGATACCACCATATATTTAATTTCTTTCCCCAAGGTACAAAGAATGGAACAATTAATAAATTTATGGATATACTAAAACAAATATTATAGTTTCAAGATGTTTTAATCATGTATTTTTTTGTTAAAATATTATATGGAAATTATATATGTATCTAGTCCTCTAATACTACTAAACTTTATTTCCATTGTGATGAAATCCCTTATATCTTGTAATAATGTGATAAACTAACCACTGACTATGGGTAATTGGATTAAAGGTGTTACAATGTTATTGATATCATCAATAATGGTTATAATATTCTTGAATTTGTATGAAATACACCTTACTAGTAAGAAGAATGTTTAATCTAATGGGAGATCATGTTACTCGTTACTCCCATCAGTCTTAGAGATGGAGTTTTCAGGAGTTTTAAGAATGAGTATAACTAAAATAATCCATATGAAACATCATGATATCAATTAAGGGGAAAATTTTAAATTTTTATTGGTTATAATATTTCTAGGATTAGTTTGAAGTTATCATAATGGGAGAATAAGAAACCAAAAAAAATTTATTCAATTAAAAAAATAATATTGTAAGTTAGACTTAAAGCTATGGAGAAATTATAAAAGATCATATTTTTTGGAAAAACAATGATGGGAATACTCCATGAAAAGTTCTATGTAATATCTCATCCATTTAAGAGAATTAATTAGATGACTATTAATTGATAAACTCAATAATGATTTTATCACTTAAAAAATTGGAAGGTGTTCAACCTTTAAAAGAAAAGGAAATAAAAAATAGGGGACCTCATTAAATGATTTAAAATTATTAAATGTTAGGGATATTAATAATTATAATCTGGATAATTAGTTCTAAACCTAAAATTGGAGGAAAACACTACATGTAGTTTTCAAAGAACTCATTTTCTATTTGATGTGATTTCACATAAAGTAATATGTTGGTGTTATGGAGTGTATGAAACTAAAAAATAATTTTGTTTGTATAATTTTTTACTTCCCCAATATAATAGAAGAAATGAATAAAGTTTAATTAATTTTTAAACACTAAGATACTAACCAAGATAATATCGAAAGGAGAAGGTGAAATTGAAAATTCCTTCGATTCACTTCAAGAGACCTGTGGGATGTGTGATAAAAATTAAAAAACTACAAAAAATATCTTAACTTGATACAAAAATATTTTAATAAATATAAAAATTATAAATCTATAAAGATAAGGAATAATCAAGATCATGTAATAGTGGATGAGGTAGTTTACAAGGTAGTGAAAGGATAAAAGTGGTAGAAAGTTGATAATCACTCCATAACACACATGAACAACACAAAAAATCTATTAGAATATATATATAATGGTTTGAATTAGGTACTACCACTTTTGAAAAGTATATATCACTTAATGTGCATGGAGTTGGATAAACCAAAATTCGTAAGATAAACTAAAATGATATTCTATTCATAGATTGGTTAAGCAAAAATATATTTAGTGTTTTTATACATTATAATAATAGTAATGAGGTGATATTTTATAATAATTGATGTTCCATGAAGATATTTAAGTATTGAACAATTATGTTGAATAGAATAAAAACAAATTGAATATTATTTCAAATTTATGATGATCAAAATTCACATTGCATGAGCATTAAAATCAAGGTAGATAACTAGATTTAACATAATATATTTGGAAACTAGGGGTAGAAGAATATGGGAAATATTTTCAATCATGAAGTTTTGATAAATCTACCAAATATATCATGTGAAATACTCTATGCATCTGTTACATTTCATAAGGGAAAGATTTTGAGCAAGGGTCCCAAGTCTGACACACCAATATTTAATATATATTTTTATTTAAGACCTAATATGTTATATGACAAGTGACATACGAAACATGGAACCAAAGAATACTATATAATCATAAAAAAATTTCCATAATTTTTTTGGAAAAAAATATATATTTATGAAATATGAAATATATATAGAAATATAAATAAAGGTTATTACTAATACATAGGAATTGATAAAATTCAATTAGTGTTGGTAAGTAACTAATAAGACCAATTTATATTTTAGAATGTAACCCTTATAAAATTGGTTTTTAGGTTAAGATAAAAAATATATTTTTGATGAAATATATTAACAACAATTTTTTTTTGTAATTGATAGGAAATAAAAATAAGAATACTTAATATTTTAAAAAGTTATTATCCAATGAAACCAGTTTCCATTAAAAATTTATTTTTTATTATTTAAAAGCTAAATTATAAAATTTTAATAATTATTATTCAACCAAATTGAATTTATATTTTTATTTATAATAACAATACTAGGCTATGAATATATTTTGTGATTTTTATGAAACAATTGATTTTTTAGTGAATAGGGAAAAAATACTAATTTTGTTAATACCATCACTTTTATAAAATTATCATAATATAAGAATTAATTAAAAGTTATTTAAACAATTTTTATATAAAAAATATTTTTAAAATAAAACAAGTCATTTAAAAAGACTGTTGAATTTATAAGGTCCATGTTGAATGTTTTGGAAACATAAATAACATTTTACTCTGAAAACTATTTTTATTCGCTTATATCAAAAATTATTTTTAATCACTAATAGAAATTGAATCAAATTTTTTTGATTTTATATTTTATATCAATATTTAAATATTATTTAATAAGTTAAATGTCATTTTTAGTAAAAATATCATGATTTATAAGAAAAAAGTTAATGACTATGATAACAGTGAAATGTTTATTTCCAAAAAAATTATTTTATTAATATTGTATAATTTTTTATCTTATTAATGAAATTTATATACTTTATAATTAATATGGTATTATATATATAAACATATTATCACTCATTTAGTTTTTAACCAATGTTATATAATATTAATAACACTAAATGGTTGAAACATCATTTTTTTCGTTATTTAAAATTATGTTATTTAAAAGTTAGTATTCAATTTTTTAGAAATTGAATAATATTAAATTGATCTTAAATTTAGTTTAAACACACAAAAATTTCAAAATTTAGGTTATCTTTTATTTTTAGTAAAATATAAATTACTTAGTTACCAATGTAAAACAAGGTAAAAATAAAAACCGAATAATAAATGAATTGAAAAATGATTAAAACATGTGTGAACATGATTAGTAAAGGAATTAATAAACTTATATTACCAAAAAACTAATTATTTATCACTTTTGTAACCACTTACCCTTGAACAGTGTCATTGCATTATTAAAAAACAATGAGAGCTCACAAATGTTCCCCTTTCCTCACTTATAAAAGGGGATCACTCCCACCCTCTCAAAGTTAAACATAACATTCCAAATTCACATGAAACCATACCAAATTTTAATATATTATAAGTATATTACATGACTTAAATACTATTTTCACCATAATTTATCCTAATTCCTTCATTTCCTAGGAGACTTTCAAGAACATGTTCCAGGCCCTGAACTGAATATTACAAAATCCTTATCTTTTTCTTCATAATATTTATCTCAAAAACCAACCTAAATATAGTAATATAATGAAATAAATATAAATATTTTACATAAATGTTATTATATTATTGGTGAAATAATTATTTAGTCCTTACCACACACTTATAAAAATGAAAGAACGTCAACAACATGTTTATGGGGCTACTGCCTCCATAAAGAAACATCTCCTGTTTTCACCACCACCTAGATTTTAAAGTTATAAAGATGGAATTGAATAATAAATATGAAATATATAATATGATAATAATTTATAATACTTAAATTATAATTAAACTTTATTCCCTCTCATTCGTTGGGGAATGAAAACGTTAACAGTGCGTTGTGCGGCTTACCGCCTCCACCAAGTAACATATCTCATTTTCCATATAGTTTCTATACTATCTATTAAAATATCATAAAAAATGATTCAAAACCTTACCAATATCTAAATAATATCATTAATATTCGATAATAATTATATTATGACAAAATAAACCTTTTTTAAACCATAATTATCCATAACTTTTTGTATGTTCATGTTTTGGTCGATCGAATCGCCTACTTGAATAGTACTGTAAAACTCTTCCATGGATGACTATGGGAACATAAATAAAAATATAAGTATAATTTAATTAGAAAATAATGTGTTTTTATGGTTCTAAAAAATCTATATTAATTATTTAAATTATTATGAAAATATCAATTTTGATCGCTAAAATTACCGAAATAGGCCAAAACTGATTCTGTTTTCACAAAAAATAACTAAAAACATATGGATTGAAATAATATATTTTAAAATTATTATTATTTATATATTAAATTATTTTAAATATCTTGGAATTATGAAATTTTTATCAAATAATGGGCACTAATATCTATATTATAAAACATGCATGGTACAATTAAAAGTACTAACAGATGATAGTGGAAATAAGATATAAATATGTAATATCTTCATAAAAAATGATCATAAATGAATTATATAAAATTTAATATATATTAATAATATTATTAAATATAATATTATGTTTTTATTTTTCTACAAGTGATTTAGGTGCTTTTGTGAATGTTAGGAATTAATATAAGGGTTCCTTGTCTCAAATTTCAATTCCATGAGACACTTTTATATTATACACCATGTTTTCTATTGTACGCCGTACTTACTAACCATTTTATATTTTATATAATTATTAAATCATTATTCATGGTATTTAATGTAACATTTGAAATTATATCCTCCAAGGGTATTCTGATTTGAATGGTTCTAAATCAATATTTGTTATTTGTCATCATTTTCAATTTTATGAGACATGTTTAATATTACACACCATCTAATATTTTATATGATTTTTTAAAAAATACTTATTTCATTATGGTATAATTAATATCTTAAATTTCATTATTTTTAAAATTCATTGTATTCATATCTTTGGCTCTTGATTTTCACATTACAATTATGGTAAGGTTTATTTCATCTCAAATTCCTTTCATTGAAGACTATTATAAAACTAATTTAATTTATATAGTTTATATATTTATTATTTGATATATTATATCATTATTACCCTTAAATTAATGGTATTTTAATTTTAATTTAAAAGTTTATTTTTATGGGGTTCTGATTCAAGAGTTATCAAAGCTATAAGGGTTTCATCTCAAAATTTACTTCTTTGAGACATGTTTTGAATAATACAACTACATTATTTTATATGGTGTATTAAATTATTATTTGAGACATTATATCATGATTTTATATTTTTTATGGTATTGAGTGTCTTATTTCATGTTCACTCTTCTGAATGTGTTTTTCATCTATATCAACATCCTTTGACATTCCTTGTGTTACAAATGGGAAATATACTGTTCAGTTAGCTTCCTTATTTATTATGATGAATTATGATTTTTTATTGACTAGGGAATGTATTTAAATAATATATATTTTTATTCAAATATTTTTTATTATGTAATTTTTAACAATCCAACTTTTTTCTCTGGATCACTTATGTTCATGTAGTCCCATTTTTTGACCAATAAATTATTGATGTTCCATTTGTTTTTATTTCAATAATAATATTTATTGATTGATAAGGAAATATGATTATGAATTGTATTTATATTCATATATTTCATATGGTGAATACATTGGACTTAATAAAGTGATATGTGGGGCCCATGATTATATATCCCCTCGATGCATCAGTTTGTCTCATGTGACAAAAGGTTTGGGTATTTTATTTATTCCTACCCAATGAAAACATGATATCTTGAATAATCCCATGATGAAATGAATGATGTCTTGGTTGTGACCTTAAATATAATAATAATGTCTTGGGTGATGACTTGATAAAAAATATCAATATTTTTGGATTTATTCATTCCGTCACCATGAATTCACTTATTTTTATCCATGTGATTATTTATATTTTTATGTCATCCATGGATTTATTTGTAGATCATGTGTTCAGTTATAAGAAATTATCATTTCTACCATATTATTAATTACGTGATAGATTTTGATATATTTTTTACCTTATTAATCAATTGATCTCACCAATATTTTGTTTTTATATCCCCAGGTTGTGCAGGAAATTATGGAAGATGATATTTCAAGAAGAGATGAATGTGTGGAGATTTTTTGGGAGATATTGAATAATTAATATAGGTTAAGTATTTTGTTAATATAGTAGAAACAATTTACATTTTATTTTAAATTCATGGGATTTTTTAGTTAATGGTTTTCATAATTATCTGAAACTAAAAACGTAAAGTTTATTTTTAATGTAATTGACTCAATTTTTTAGTTATATTGTAATTTTGGATGATTAAAATTGAGTTTCTTTAGTTTATTTCAAATTCGGTATGTAAAGTATGAAATTATTCACACCATAATCCAGGAGTGCAAATATAGGGCATAATAATTGGTATCAAAGGAGGGATCATATATCTTTAAAGGTTAGGATTTCATTTGAGTAAAATTTAAGGATTTGAAAGTTAAGGCTGATCCTAATTTTAAAGGTATAGATAACCTTTGATGATTAATTGATCTAAAATTAGATTCTTTATATTATATTGGGATTACAATAATATAAATATTTGTAGAAAACCTAGGTATAAGTCTAAGGGTTGAGTCTAAGTATAAGAAAACATCAAAAATTTGGAAAATTATGGATTTTTTGTTTTATGAATATTAAATCCCAATTTGGATACTAGAAAGTTGATGCATCTATGACATAGATTCACCTAGGGGTAATCAACTCAAAAATGATAGTTTTTTAACGAATCAGGTATTTATAGAATAAATTTTTTAGATTTATATTAATATTTATGAATAAGATATTAATTTTACATTAAAGGGGATGCTTTTTTCTAATCGCTTACTGAACACACTACAATGGGTTATTCCAAAATCTTATGTTGCACACAACAATGAGTTATACTAAAAAATAATACAATAATAATATTGTTATTTTAAATTGTAGTTAACACCTAGCCGTTTAAATGTTTGGAAGGAATAGTATCAACTAAATTTTTAAATATCATATACACATGTTTAAATAATGATTCATTGGTTAAAAAATTTATTAGAAATGGAAATAAAAACCAATTGAATATAAAAGATGTGTTTTTATGAAAACATATTTAAAAGAGAATAATTGTGTTTATAAAATCATATCATTATTTACTGATTTTTATTTAAGGAAAAATATATATTATATATTCAATTTAATGTTTTAAATTCATCTCATATGTTTTATAAATATGATATAAGAACAAATTCAATTTTTCAGATAAAAGAAATTTTTTTCTAAAAATGAACTTTTACCACCTTTTGATGAATAACCATATTTAAATTTAGTTTCTGACACATTTATATATTCTATTTGACAAAATAAACTTCTTATTTAGAAAAGGGACATCAAAATTTACTTTGGATGAGTTTTGTATATATTTCTAATAACTATCATGGCTTGATGAATATGAAAAACAAGCTAAATTTAAAATGAAAACAAATTTTTTCATTGTGTTAATTTTTATGGTTAAATAATATTATTTAATGGTTTTAAAGTATTAATGGAATAAATTTTTATCATTTAATCCTTTTTTTCCATTTTAAGTAATTTCACATTGAAATTGGTCATAAACACATGTCAATCTTTTGGTACTTTTTATTTCTAAAAACATGTTTCCTGGTTTTGACAACGAGAATTAATTTTAAATTGATTACTAAAATTTCTATGTTTTGAATTTGGAAAAATTTATTACATATTTTTAATCATAATTTACAAATTTTTAAAATAGGTAACTTTCATTTTTAGACATTATGAATAGTAACTTCAGTAATTATTTTTATTAACCATGGTTAAATGATAAATCTGGTAACTAGGGGTAACAAAATAATTTTTTAATAATATAAAACAATCCTAAAACATGTTATAATCCAATTGTATGAGACATTTACAACCATGGGAATCCTTGGGTCTATTTTGTGACCCCATTGAGCCACTTGGGTGTGATAATGACATGTTATAATAATTAATTTAAAGTAAAGAGAAATATAACATAAACATGTATCTTATACTAAAACAAATTTAATATAGGGTTATATAACAGGTATCTATGAATATAAAAATTAATTAGAAAGATAAACATATTTGCTATATCAATTTATTTTATTTATAATTTATAGACATTAAATAAATAAATTTATTTATGATATAATGATGATTCAGTGATTACCTTATTAATGAATGATTCAAATAAATGATATTATAAATATTAAATTAAAAGTAATTTTATTGTTTTGATTCAATAAAACTAATTTTATGGATGATATTGACATATTATATTCGATTTAATTCCTTATATTTGAAGGAATAAGGTTTTTATGACTTTAACAAAAATCAATTACTAAATTGTTTCATAATTGACATAAATGAATTTTTAAAAACAAATACTATTTTATTAAATGATATAATATTACTAAAAATCTAAGATTCTTCCAACTAACTTATATAATGTTAAAAAGTTCATTAATGAGCCACTTTTGGTCCTCTTGGAAATTTACAGTAACTATAGGAACCATATATTATAAAAATGCAAGAAGATATGGTTAGAGTTAATATTTTAAACTAAGGGTAAAATCCAAATGATAAGGTTAAATTTGTGGCCTAAAATTGTCTAAAATATATTTTTTGAGAGTTTTTAGACCCAAATTCATCTTATATTTTTAATAAATGAGTTTGGGATCTTTTGAAAGCGAAAATAAATTTATAATAAAATAATATTTCAAAACATTTCGAAAGTGCCCCCCTCCCTCTTATAAAAAGAAACCACATCTACCCATATACTCACACATCTGACGCCCGTTTTCTCATCCAACATCTACTCAAATAATATCCCAAAATACACCCCTTACTCTTAGAATCATTACATTGTCCATAAGTCAATTAATTAATTCCTTTTGGGTCAAATCAAAAGAAGTTACCCGATTTAGAGGTAATGTCTTCTCTCAAGTTCCTTTCCTTTATTTTCCTTCTCCACTACCTATTCTATTATTATTATATTATTACATAAAAAATATCCTAAATATATTAATATTTTTTTATGATAAGTATTTGAACTACACTTACATACACCTCTATATAATGTATTTTAACATACTTTTTTCTGTGTAAGGTGAACTATTACATCACGAAATGACGATTGTTCAATTTTCTCCTAACACCTCTCATGGTGGAAATTATGATGAAATTGTATCTATATATGATATATATTATATTTATATTATATATATTATTATTTAATTATTCATTTACAACATACCTTTATTCTTTCCATAATGTGTAAATATGATAACTTCATTTGAGGAAGTGCGGACTACCCCCCCCCCCCACAAAGTGATATGACTCATTAATTCCATACATGAAATGTATAAAGGATGAAGCTAATGAAATTATATAACATATATTACATATATATTATACTTTGATCATAGTTTACCTATGTATTATTATTTTTCATTCCTTTAATATGATAATGAAATGAAAGTAGCGTTCATGCGTACGTATGACCTACCGTCTCCACGAATGGTTCATTTCATTTATTATATCCAAATGTTATAGACTATTAAAAATACATATTTACTAGATATATATTATATTAAAATCCATAATATCATTATATAGATGATATACTTTTGACTACATGGAAAATTTACATCAAACAAGTTCATTTTTGACTCAAGTACCGAATATCAACAAAATAACCAATATAAACTTAAATAATTATGTAATTTTTATAACATGGTAATAATTGATATAAAAGGAATAATAAAACTGAAAATGGTTATAAAAAAAGTATAAATAAACTTATGTTTATTATTGAATAATAACAAGAAACATACGGGACGATTTGGACTCAAGGTAAGGGGACTTCTTAACCCAATTTCCATTCATTGGGTTAATATCCTACTTATTGATTGTGTCAGGATATGATTATGGGAGAATTTTTTTTGATATAATATCATGTATTTATTAATTATTTAAGTTTATTTATGTTTAATACACATAATAAATCTATTTTATTACCAAAATGATCTTTTTAAGGTAACTTCTTAACCCATTTTCTACTCGTTGGGTTTTATGCATACTTCATTGATTATATTATGTCAAGATTATGTGTGGAATCACTATTTATTTATTTATGTTGTAACATAAACTTAACTTTTTGTAGATATAATATTGATAAAAAAATCACCCCATTGATAAATTCTTATTTCATTGATACATATTTTGTAAGGGAAATCTTAACTCAATTTCCATTCATTGAGTTAAATATCCATGTAATTGGTTTTGTTTTTAAAATAATATGTGTGAATTTTCTCTGATTGTTTAACACTGAATATCCACTTATATTGGGTGTATTTATATTTTTCATAAATAATTATGACCTTGATTTATCCTTTATCTAAGGATACGATCTTTATATGGGACTTTCTCTTAATCTCCTTTCATTGAGGAATATTTTGATAATATAAACCTCCTTTTATACAGTGTATAATTATACCCACTTTCTTTTAATTTAATTCAATGGTTTTTAAAAGGAATATTTTTCTATGAAGCATTTTACTAAAAGAAAAAGGTAATGTTTCTTTTTAACAAATGCAACGACAATGACCTTTATGCCGCTACGAGCATTATTTTATATCTGGCTTCTTCTACAAGCCGTAATGTTTTTAAATATAAAAGTAAATACCATATTTAGGTATTTTTGTTTTGGAAATGGTTTTTAGAATGGATTTATTATATCAATATCTTAAAATTATGTATTTTTATTACAATGTGGAAATGTTATTTTTTCTATACACTTGTTCATATGTTATGATTATGTTATGGTTCTTGGGAATTGCTTATATATATGGGTGGTTCTGTGATAAACCAATAGTAGGTGAGCCCATGATAGCTCTTCAATGCATTGGGTAACATGATGTAGGTAAACGTTAAGGTTTATCCTATGATATTTAGGGAATATACTATGATGGGTATTCCAAACGTAACCATGAAGGTTAATCCCTATGTGGCTGTAAAAGTTACAATGTAAGTTTGTTATGGATGCCAAAATTTACCTTTATGATTTATGATTTCTACTAGTTATTAATAAATATTATTATTTCATGAGGTATATTAAAGATATTATATATTATGAGTGAAATTTATGATTTCATTTATTTGTATGTATTCATGGATTAATGTTTTATTTCCTTATTTTATATCCATTACTGATATTTTTATGCTAATCCCAAGATTTTGATATGTTTTTCATAGGGTATAAAAAAGGGTAATAGAAATAAATAATTCAAGAAGATTTTTATCATGAAATGAACCCTTGTTTTATTTAAGGAGTTTTATTATTGTGAAAAAATTGGATTTTGTAGAAGTATCCACTCTGTAATTTTTGAGATTTAACATAAGAGTTATGGCCTAATTCTCTAAAACTCTAAACCTAAAAAGATACTCAATGTGAAAGAAAGTAATTTTTTGATCAAGACTCATGATTATTTAAGGATTAAGGCAAAAGAATTATAGGTTTCACATTAAGTAAATATTTATTTTATGTATAATGAGTGTCCCTAAGACTACACACCATATTAGACACTCCTATGGGATATGATTTGGACGATTCACATACATATTTTGAACCATTATAAAGGTTTTAAATATAATAGTTAGAGAACCTAATAGGAGAATGACCATGAATAACAAATTATAATGTTTTTTTCTACTGGAAATTACTTCCCTAATATTATATTGAAATGTGGATGTAGATATTGAATAGATGCAGCTAGGGGTAATAACCCTAAAAAAGGATGGTTGAGAATTGAATCGATCTACACATAGTGCATGATGAGTTGTCTTAAGACTTCACACCAAGCTAGACACTCCCATGTGATATTCACTATAGGATTCACATGCGTCTTATGAACCATTATGAAGGATTACATATAATTTTAAGAGAACCTAATATGAGAATAACCATAAATATTATAGATTAAAATGTTTAGATTCACAATTTAAGGTATATATTAATTGATATGTGATTCTATGTATGATTGGTGAGTTTAATTTTGAGATCATAGATTGATTTTAAGGTTTAAAAAACTATATAAAATTTTATTGAAATTAGGGGCTATTATTGTTTAAGAGTAGGAGGAATAAAGAACCAAACCTAAAGAAACATATGTTGAACCAAGAGATATATACCTTAAAATAAAAAATAAATGAAAGATAACATGATAGTTTCCTATAGTTGGAAATATTGATGATACATTCTTCATAACTCTCTTTTATAATGATAATTGTTCATCACTATTTTTAAACATTTTGTTTTAGTAATGTAAGAATCACACACCAAACATGTTAAAAATGTATTACATGGAGAATATAATGATTTTTACAATGAGTGATCCAATAAGGAATGGAGTTAGAATCGTTTTGGTTATTGCTAATAAGATATCATGAATTCATATTAATAATGTAAACTTAAGTGAGTTTTCAAACACACCAAGTTATGAAAGGACAAAGTATTTTGGAATTTTAGGTGATGAATATGATTAAGGAAATTAGATTCAATTTCCTTTATGTAAAAATTGTTTGAAAAAAAACTAACAGAATGTATTAATGGAAATGGAAGATTATTCATGCATAGAAAATGTGGGAATAGAGAAAAAAATTACAAAGATGAAATTATAAGTCAATATGACAAGGGTAAAATATGTGTTTCTTAGTCATAAATAATAAATTAAGAGAGAAAATCATTTGAAAATATATCATGATTTATAACTATATTTTAGATTACCATACCAAATTTTATTAGTAAGTGGTAGTTAGAATTACGAGGTGGTAATTTATTTAAGGGGGTATGAGTGGGGGGGGATGTGACACCCATATATTTTAAATTATATATTTATTTAAGAACAAATATGTTTTATAACATCTGATAAATGCAGCACCATAATAAAAAAACTGAAAAATAATATATCTCCGTAAAAAATTGGACATAGCATCGGCCAGTGAAAATAGAGATAACAAAATTATGAAATATATATAAAAATAAAAAAAAATATTCATCATTAATTTTTAGGCATTAATCAAATTCAGTTAGTGTCACTAAATAACTAATAATACAGATTTTTGATTTATAATATAGCCCTTATAAATTTTGTTTTTACAAATTTTATTTTAAGATACCAAATATATTATGGATAAAATATTCCAACAAAAAAATTATTTGTAATCTATAAGAAATATGAATAAGAATAAATAATATTAAAATTTTTTATTTTCATATGCAAATTATTTTCCTTATATATTTATGTTTTTATTTACAAGTTAAGTTACCAAACATTAATAATTTGAATTTTACCATGTTGTGAAATTTTTTTCATTTAGAATAACAATAATAGCATAAGCTGGGTTTTTTGGATTCTTTTGAAATAATTTATTTTTAGGTGAATAGTGAAAAAGTGCTAATTTTTTAAATAGCACCAATTTTGTAACACCCCAAGATTCCACAATACGATTCTTCTTAATAATTCAATAGCTTGTGCTACACGCATCATCGAGTTCGAGCACACCATGACCTATCAAACTAGCCATTTAAAAAGAACTTATAAATAGTATTAACCACATTTTCAATTTTATATATATACCATATAATTATAACATTCATATTATGTGTTTCTTAGAAATAATATAATGACACATTCAATTTTTCAGATAAAAGAATTATTTTTCAAAAAAAGATGTTTTTCTAACTTTTAATGGAGAACCATTTTTAAATCCAATATTTGAAACTTTTATATATTCAATATGAAAAAATGAAATTATTATTTAGAAGAGGGACATAAAAATTTATTTTGGATGAATGTTTGGTAATTTTATGAAAACTTTCATATTTTGATCAATAGTGGAAAATATTAAATTTTAATTGAAACAACTTTTTTAATCAAAATAACTTATAGTGTTAAATTATAGAATAGAGTGGTATTAAAGTATAATTAGATTATATTTTTATTATTTAATACAATTTAGGTCATTGGATGTAATTTTACATTTAAAATGGACATAAACACATGTCAATCCTTTGATAGTTTTTATTTCTTAAAAACACGATTTTAGGTTTTGACAATGAAAATTAATTTTAAGTTAATTTCTACCAATTATATGTTTTGAATTTTAAAAAATGTATCCCATATTTGGAATCATAAGGTAAAAATTGTGTAAAAAGGTAACTTTTATTTTTGGACATTATGAATAGTAACTTCAATAATTATTTTATTTACCACGGTTAAAGGGTAAATCTGGTAAATAAATGTAAAAAATAATATTATAACCATATAAAACTATCCTAAAATATGTTATAATATTATTTTATTGGATATGTTCTACCATGGGAATAATTATTATGATATTGTTTCATTTGGGAGCCACTTGGGTGTGAAAATGAAATTTTAGAATATTTAATTTAAAGAAAAGGGAAATATAGCATAAACATGTATCTTTTACTAAATCAATTTTAATATAGGGCTATATAATGAATATTTATGACTATAAATTTTAATTAGATAGATAAAGCTATTTTATACATTGTGGTATTTTATTTATAATTTTTATACATTAAATAAATATACTTATTTATATCACAATGATGATGATGTGATTACCTTATTAATGAAAGATTCAAATAAATGAATTACAAATATTAAAATAAAAGCAATTTGAACATTTTTATGCCATAAAAGAAATTTATGTATTACATTGATATATTATTGATGAGTTAGTTACTTTTGTTAGAATGAATCAAGTTTTTATGACTTTAACAAAAATCAATTACTAAATAGTGTTAAAATTGAGATTAATGTGTTTTAAAACAAATACTATTTTATTAAATGATATAAAAATACTAAAAATCTACGATTCATCCAATTGACTTATATAATGTAATTTTTTTTATTATTGATCCACTTTATGTCTCTTGTCATTTTATAGTTACTAAATTAACCCTATAGTGTAGAAATACAAGAAGATACGGTAAGAGTTAAACTATTTATCTAGGAGTTAATCCCAAAAGACAAAGTTAATTTAATGAACATAACTTGTCTAAAAATCATTGGATGAGAGTATTTAAATCCATACTCATCTTTTCCTCGAACTAATTCACTTTTTAGCTATTATAAACTGAGAATAAATTTATAATAAATTAATATTTCAATCTTTTCCTAAAGTGAACGCCACCTCTCTTATAAAAGGGAACTTCTCCTTCTCTTTAATTCACACCTCAAAATCCCATTGGTTTGACCATACCCTAACAAAATATCCTCCAAAGGTCCCTAAATTCATCCTAGAGTCCAACCTTTGGGTAGAAAAACAACTTAATGAATCATTTTATGCAAATCAAAAGGAGACACCCAAAGAAGAGGTAATTGTTTTATCCCTTCTTTCGAAGTTATTTTCATCTTATACTTCATATTCATAAGTTGTTACCATACTAAAATAATAACTCTAGAAACTAATATATTCTGAGAAGTTTTTATGATTATGGGAAAACCATATTAGTCCTTTTACCCATCCTATTAAAAACACCACCACCATGCGTGCGTACGTACGGCTTACCATCTCCACACCGCAGCGTAAACTCTTTTTCATCTATACATTATTTTGATGGGTATAATGATAAATATAAATGACTTAAATAATAAATATAGCATTATATAATTTTTTTACAATTAATATTACATTCGATAACATACCATTAAATCATTAAAGAAATGACACCTTCGCTCTTGCGTACATACAACTTACCATCTTCACGACACGATGAGAATCATCTTCCACGTTCACCATCCAAAAATGATTATAAAAATATATATTATCAATAATTATGAAATATATAAAAAAATGGCTACTGAAATTATATATTTATTTATTTGTTTGTTTGCTTCATTCAATTACTTCCCCTCAATACGATAAGAAAATGGAAACATTGTTCACTCGTACATACGACCTACCGTCACCATGAATGTTGTATTCCATTTAATATATATATATATATATATATATATATATTATTTATATTATGAATGTACATGATATATAAATCATATTATAAATTCTTGATGTAATTAAATAATTATCTAATTAATATGATCAAGAATAACATGTCAAACACGTACGATAAACAAAGTGATTATTACCCAAAATGTTGCATTAACATCGAATTGTTAATAAATGGGTAATATAAAGTCATAAAATAATCATACATGATATCATAAATTTTATTATGATTATAATATAAGTTAATAATATGTTTAAAACCATTATATAGGACTTTCAGAAACATATAGAAAGTATTAGACTCAAGGTAAGATATTTCGTCACAATTTCATTTCATTGAGGCATATTGTGATGTTATGCACCTAGTTCCTTTTATATAGTGTATATTATACCATTTTACTTTTTATATCATGAATATAATTATTTTAATGTTATTATATTATTTCCTTCATGGGAATTATTTATATATCCATATTACTCATTAAATATGGTTATTTGATAAGGCATATTATTTATTTTGGATATTCAATATGATAAATAATTGGGACTAGAAATGACGGGTGAAGCCCAGACATTATATTTCTCCCTGATGCATCAATAGGTTCACATCAGATGAATAAGTTGGAAAAATGGGTTTCTACCCTTAATTTTAAACCATCTTGTTAAATGTCTTGACGGTAATAGGTTTTCATGTTCTTAAGACATGACGTCCTTAAATAAAGTATTTCCCTCATAGAATTTCAATTATTATTTATCCATGAGATTTTGCGTCGACATATATATATAAGTAGTTCATTCTCAGTTTATTGATTTATGGAATATGTATATGTTTCTTACTTAACATAATATTTTTTCCTTATCAAGTTTTGTAAATGGAAAGTGTTCTCAGATATGTACCTTTCTATATAGATTGATTATTGCTTCCATTATACATACCCTTACTCATCATTTGAGCTCACCCTTAATATGTTTCTCTCCCCAAGTTATGAATAAGATAAATTTGATTAAGATTTTAAGTATTCAATTCATTTCAATTATTGTGTTGCATGTTTTATTTTGTTTTCCCAACGTATTATGAGTATCATGTATGTATTCTTGATTTTCAAGAATGCTAAACTCTATATCCCTTTAGGATTTGTTTCCTCATAATAATGCCAATGAAATGTAATAATTCACCGGCTTTAGGTTATTTGAGGTCAAGGAATTATAGTTGGTATCAAAGGAAGTTTATAAATACCCTTGGAAATAGATTTATAAAACTTATATTAGGGATCACAACCCTGATATAGACATTGAGGATATGTATATAAGAACCCCCTAGAATTTTGTTAATGATCATGGATAACCTAGTATTAAACCTAAGATGTTATAGATTTATAGTACCTTCCCTTAATTATGTGGTTTTCTTGAATTAGATGTGTTTCTCACCTTGTTCTTTTTGTTCTTAGTTATATGAGGAAACCAGAAATAATTGGATTAACATTGAGTTGGAGGTAAAATCTAGTGATTTTGAGCAACAAAATTAGATAATGACTAGAGAGAAAGATATTGTGATTATGCTGAATCATTTATCACAATATATAATTAACAATGTGATATTTTATGACTTTCCTAACACATTTTGTAAGAGAAATATGAACGTATATAAATTTTTAAATTTTATGAAGTATAGAGGAAAGATGATTCGTCTTCCTACATGTCAAGAGGAAGGGAAGGATAACCTTGAGGAATACATCAAATGGAGGGGAATATGTTATCTCTATGGAAGAAATGGTTATAAAGTGACCAATTGTTATGGAGTTCAATGTATCATCTTCGTAAATCAAGGAAATTACCCACCTCAATGCCTAGAAATAAAAAGTCTCCTCTAAACTAAGGAAGGACCTATTTCATGCTAAGTATTAAATTGAAAGGATTGAAGTATTTATGTATTTGGATCCAAGAATTATGAATAGTGAATTATATAAGGAATATTTAGTTTATGTTTCTCATTAATGATCTACAAGAATATGTTGAATAGTTATAATGGATAAGAAAATTGATTTAAGGGTAAGATTATTTGGAGAACATATGATTAACATAAAGATAACCCTTAATATGTTCCTTATGTTAAGATAATAATGTTTGGATGAAGATATGTTAGATTTAAATAAGTACTTGGACGATTCTAGTTTCTTGAGAACTAATTGTGGATTTTTCGACAAGAGGGTTATGCTATCATAGAAGCGTACAACGTTTTGGGACTTATGGAATAATCCAATATTTTTGGAACAAGGAAACATGCATGTTTTCAATAAGGATATCTGATAAGTCAGGTTGTTACCATGACTCAAGATAATAAATTATGAAGGTGTTCACATGTTTATAATGTGGCAACCAAGAACTACCCTATGAGATATGGGAGATAAATTCAAAGCCGGTTTGGTTAACCTCTTTATAAAGTTATATATTTTCAGTTTTTTTATGTATTGTAAAGTTATCCATTTATGGATAGTATAAGTTTTACTCCAGTTGATGTTTTTTAGATTAATTTATTAACTCACTATATATGGACTTATGCATATTTGATAACCTGTGCTAAATTTTTGTTGATATATATGGAATGACCTATCATTCTATTCATGGAGCACATGATGTTCCAACACTTCAAAAATGACAAATTCAACTTCATTTCCTTGAATAAGAGATGAAGTGTAAATTTTTCAAGGCATGAAAAATAGTGAGATTATACTAAAATCAAGTAAGTATTTATTTTCATGTTCTTTAACATTATTGAAAGGATCATGAAAGCCCAAAATTTTTCCGAGTACTTTCTTTTGCGATGAATCAAATGGTCTTATGGATCATCGCAGATTTATGGATTTCAGATTTTTAACATTCTCTTAATAATATTCTCTATCAATACCCATCAGAACTTGATGGTTAGATTTTTATTTCATATCTATTTTTTCATACATGTAACCCTAGTAAGTAGTATTTTCAGCAACCTCCATACATACCTTTTTTTTATTTTAAAATAGAGGTATCATTAATCAATTTTTAGATGTGGAATATCAACTAAGATATTTTAAAATTTCAAACCACTAGTTCTCAATCCTAAGTTTAAATTGAGAGGACTCAATTTATTGAATGAGGGGATAATGTAACACCCCAAACATCCACGATATTCTTTTTCTATAAATTCAATTTATTGCACTACACATAACATCGAGTTCGGGTGCACCATGACCTATCAATCTATCCGTTTAAAAATAGGTTATGAATATTATTAACCACATTTTGATTTATATATATATATAATATAATTTTAACATTCATATTATGTGTTTCTTAGACATAATATAAGGAAAAATTCAATTTTTCAGACAAAAGAAGTATTTTAAAAAAAATGCAGTTTTTCTGCCTTTCAATAGAGAACCATTTTTAAATCCAATATTTGAAACTTTTATATATTAAATTTGACAAAATGAAATTATTATTTAAAATAGTGACATAAAAATTTTGTTTGGATGAAATTTTGGTACTTTTTTGATAACTTTCATATTTTGACGAATTGTTAAAAATATTAAATTTTAATTGAAAACCACTTTTACAATCGAATTAATTTATAGTGTTAAATTATACATTTGAGTGGTTTTAAAGTATAATTATATTATATTTTTATCATTTAATATAATTTATTTAATTTTATGTAATTTCACATTTAAATTGGACATAAACACACGTCAATCTTGTGATAGTTTTTACTTCATAAGAACCCGCTTTCTGGTTTTGACATTGGGAATTAATTTTAAAATAATTTCTTCCAATTCTGGGTTTGTAATTCGTAAAATTGGATTCCATATTTGGAATCATAGGGTCTAAATTGTGTAAATATGTACCTTTTATTTTTGGAAATATGAATAGTAATTTTAGTAATTATTTTTATTTACAATGGTTAAATGGTAAATCAGGTAAATAAGGGTAAGAATAATATTATAATAATATAAAACTATCATAAAAGGTGCCCTAATATTATTGGATGAAATATATTAGACCATGAGCATCCTTATTCCAAGCCTTTGTCATTTTGGAGCCACTTGGGTGTGAAAATGACATTTTAGAATATTTAATTTAAAGAAAAGGGAAATATAACATAAACATGTATCTTTTACTAAATACATTTTAATATAGGGTCATATAACTGATATAAATAAATATAAATAGTTATTAAAAATATAAAAATATTTCCTACATAATTTTATTTTATTTATATTATTTATATTTTAAAGAAATATATTTATTTATGACATAATGATGATGCAATGATTACCTTATTAAAGAAAGAATCAAGTAATTGAAGTTATAAATATTAAAATTAATGTAATTTGAACATTTTTATTCCATAAAATTAATTTATGGATTAAATTTAAATATTAGGGATGAGTGAATTCATTTTTTTAAGTAATCAAGTTGTTTTGACTTTAAAAAAAATCAATTACTAAATAATGTGATAATTGAAAAAAATGTTTTTTTAAAACAAATACTATTTTATTAAATGATATTAAAATACTAAAGATATAAGATATGACAAAATGGATTATATAAGTTTAAAAATTTCATTAATGATCCACTTTAAGTTCTATTGTAATTTTATAGTAAATAAATTATCCATATAGTATAAAAATACAAGAAGACACGGTAAGAGTTAACCTCTTTAACTAGGAGTTAATTTCAAAAGATAAGGTTAATTTCAGGAACTGAACTTGTCTAAAAATCATTTTCTGAGAGGATTTAGACCCATCCTCATATTATCCTTGAAATAAATCACTTTTGAGTTATTATGAACCAAAAATCAATTTAAAAAAATTAATATTTCAATCTTTTTCTAAAGTGCCCCTCACCTCTCTTATAAAAGGGCACTTCCCCATCTCTTTAATTCACACCTCCAAAGCCCTTTAGATCAGAAAAAACCTAACCAAATCTCCTCAAAACTTCCCAATTTCATCCTAGAGTCCACCCTTTGGGTACAAAACAAACTTAAGGAGTTCTTTTATGCAAATCAAAAGGAGACACCCGAAGAAGAGGTAATTATTTTATCACTTATTTAAAAGTTCTTTTCATCTTTTACTTCCTCTTCCTATGTTGTTACCATACTAAAATAATAGCACCAGAATATAATATATGATTATATGTTATTATTATTATGGTACAACCATATTCCTCCTTTTACCTATCCTATGAAAAATAATACCACAATGCGTGCGTACGTACAACTTAACGTCTCCACGCAGTGGTGTAAACTATTTTTCATCTATACTTTATTTCGATGGAGATTGTCACGAACCGTCCTCAGGGCCTGTGGTGACTACCCCATGCCTGTATTCCATAGGCCAGGGTCTAGAGACTAGAACCAAAGGCATAAATCCCAAAGTTGGGAAGGCATTGCCTTTATAAATTATAAACACACACAACAGAGTACGCAACTGGAAGTAAAAAACTTAGTAAAACTATATACAAAAGATGTGCTGGAAAGAAAAAGGGGCTGGAAATACAAGCCCAATAGTAAATTAAAAGGAAACAACAAATAGGTACAACTAAAATGAAAAACAACTGGAAGGTGTCTAGTAGCTCCTGGATCGTCCACCACGGATCCTACCTGAAGGGTAGGTACAGATAGCCTCCTCAGTGCTCCACGTCCATCCGTCTCCTTCAGGTACAGACTCGTCGTGAGGTCCACCTCCGGGTACCGTCCAGTCCTCGTACACTCTGCCTCGGTCAGGGTTGTCCGTCCTCTGCATCCAACACAATGAGGTGCGGGTATAACCCGTGCAGGGGTGAGTATATAGATACTTAGTAGGGACCTCAAGACCCTCAAGGTCTCACAAAATCCAACAAGGATAAACTAAAGGAACGAAACAACTGATAACCATTACTTAGGTATATGACCATACATATACCTCAGTTATCTAGTAACCCATCTCAATCATGAGTAAAACACAAAATTCATTACTCAGCTCAAACCAGGATGTTCATTATCGAAACCATGGCTACTGGAGAACTCCTCCTCTATCGAGAACAGTGGGTCTGTCGAGACACCAAGTCGCTTCTCACTAACCTTGGACTGCTGAGGTAATCCTCCTGTCGAGTACCAGGGGTATGCTGCCAACTACCAGGCGCTGCTCTGCTATGGGTCTGCCGCCAAATACCAGGCACTCCCCCTAATATCTTGTAGAGGTACTCCTCCTATCGAGTACTGCAGGTCTACCACCAATTACCAGGCGCTACTCTTCCATGGGTCTACCGCCAAATACCAGGATCTCCCCACTGGGCTAGTCGAATCACTCCGAGTCGAATCGGTTAAATAGTCGTCAGGTCTATCAGCTACTAGGTCTCTGCACTCTGTTTGCTCATCACTAGAAGGATCCACTCCACGAGCTACAGGGAAATATTCCAACTATCGCAAATTTCCATGATGAATTATCTCAAAGGTCCTCCACGTCATAGGGGTCTCAATGCAATAGACGACGCGTCAATCGGATGCCCGGTCTGTGAGTTATTAGCCTTTTAGTCCCAAGGGCCCGGTTGGTTTCGTGTAGGAACCAATCTAACCATATCTCAATAATACTCCGAACTCCCTTGGGGTATTCTCAAAGGTATGACTTCGTTCCAAGAATATCGGCAATTATGACGGTTCGTCAAACGAACGCATGTAGCCTAAGATATGGGCGAAAAAGAGTAATCAGGCTATAACGGGTCTGGGTTAGGTCTAACCCAGTAGGACCGACCCAGCCCGACCCGGTCCGAATCAGGGTCTGACCCAGTCCTTAGGTCTGACCTGGTCTGAGGAAACAGCCCGACCCGAAGGGGTAGCCCGACTCGAAGGCGGCCCGACCCGAGGGCACCCAGCCCGAGGGCGGCCCGGCCCGAGGGCGGCCCAACCAGCTAGCCCACGTGGCCCGGCTGGCCACGCCATGGGGGTGGGGGGGGAGGGGGTGCGGCGCCCCTGGTTTCCAAAGGAACCAGCGCTAGGCACTAGTTTGGTGATCTGTGGGATGCGAGGGGTCCTGCCAGTAGCGCGCACCGGCGGCCGGCTCAACCGGCCGCCCTGGTTCCTCCACCGAGGCACGACGGCACTGTGGTTCTGCTGGCCTCTACATGGTGCGACAGCGCCGCACCTACTCTACCACGGCCCAGCCTGTCCGCGACTTCTCGCTCCTCCGTGCCACGCGACGACGCCACGCTCTTCATCCGATCGTCACGGCCCTCCTGGTCGTGGCTCTTCCTTCCGGTGCGGTGCGACGACACCACGCCCCTCTGGCACCGCTGTGGCCCGCCTGGCGGTGGTTCGGTTCTCTACGTGGCACGGTGGTGCCTCACCCTTGTGGTGACTCGACAGCCTTGCGCCATCGGCTTCTTCATGGTCGGCTCATTGCTGGTCACCGCGTGTACCGCCTCCATCGTCATCAAACAATAACAAAAAAGGGGGAGGGTCAGGCCATGTTCATGTGGTCCGAGACCTCCTCGTCAAGGCGAACCATAATTCAGAAATTTGAATGACAAAGAACAGAGGTTTATACTCGTATATAAATTAACTAAAACCCCCTACCTCGAGTTCAGTGATGTTGATGGAGTCGCGGGAAGGAGGCGTTGTTCCTTCAATGTCGGAGGAGGAAGAGGGTACTCGTCATTGGTGAATGAGCATTCGAATGTGACGAAGTTTAAGACTATGTCAGCATTCTTTGTGGGTGTCGCTTCCCTTTCTTGGCTCGGTTGAAAAAGGAAGAAGATGCTAACTGTTCTCCGTGTTCTTCATTGCGAGGATGTTCTCTCAATTTCTCCAAGGGTTCACTAGATGAAAGTGCCAACCAAAATAAAATAATATCTTTGCCTATTATTTTATTGTTGGCATGAATTCAAAATAATTCAAAAAATTAATTAATGAACCATTAATTAATTCATATGGAGTTAGCACTTTAATGAGGGAAGGAAGGTGAAGAATTTCAAAGGTTTCTCCTACTTTACGGAGAGTTACAAGGGGGTTAAAGCTCGTGTGGGCCCCACACCTTTGATTGTAAGAGAGGCTAAAATTTTGTGTGGGCCCCAACAAATAATATCCTCCCAAGGGAGGCTATGTGTGGGTGGGCCCCACACTAACTTCTTCTTGGAGGTTTTAACCACCAAGGAATAAAAATAAGTTAAGTCTTATTTTTATTTAATTTTTATTAAAAACCTCAAGAATATAACTTTAATTTTCATTAAAACTCAACTATGGTAAAGGTCTCAATAAAAAATCATTAATGTTGCGAGTTCAATAGTGCCCTTAGATTTCAGTTCGGAGCACTGGTAGAAATGTTATAAAACACCGCGCGCACATTTACTGAACGTACCCGAAAAAAGTTTGAAAAATTATTATCAGTCACCCTCAACCTGTGACAGTCGAGGTTAGGCTCTGAATAGGTGAATCACACCCCAACGAACCCAATGGTACCCTTATATTTCCAATCCTAGTTACCATTTAAAAGTTATGAATTTTAAAATAAAATAATTGTCACTTAATTATTTTATTTGTGGCCAAAAATAACATTCTCTGGTGACCCTCACCGACCTAAGTTAGTATCTTCTTAAAGAAATCCTACCCTCATGTGTTCAGCGGTGCTCTCGGATTTTTAATCCAAGTTACTGTTTTTGAGTTATAAGCATTCGAAAAATAAAATAACTTTATTTAATTATTTTATTTACGGTTGTGTCATTTTTGGGATTTCTCACAGGAGGCCCGCACTGACTAAACATAAGTCATGCCTAAAGTAAAACCGCCATCCTGAGTGCAACGGTGGCCTCAGATTTTTGATCTGAGTAACTATTTAAGTGTTATTCCACTTTTTCAATAAAACTGCTTACCCGTGTTAGCTTATGCTTAACAAAACTTCGACAGATCATTCCGGGAACTCTGGGCCCCCGAATCGTGCGCCGTCAGATTTAGCGGACTCGTAAAATTCCCATGTATTTAAAAAAAATCCAAAGGAATTCTGGGTCATTACAGTTTTCCCACCTTAGGTATTTACATCCTCGTAAGATAAAACTCGATCTAACAGAACAAATGGGGGTACTGAGCATGCATATAAGCCTCCCGCTCCCATGTGCTCTCCTATAGCTTCCCGTTCTACCAACGAATGTGAAATAGAGGTATCGACCGTCTATGTAGGACTTACTCTTGTCAATCCTCAATCTCTACTGGAACCTCCGTAAAAGTTTCCCTGTCATCGATTTCCAGCTCCCCGTGGTCGGTGATGTGGGACGGGTCATGAACATATCTCCTCAACTAAGATACGTAGAAGACGTCGTGCACCTGGTGCAGTTGATGTGGATGACCCAAGTGGTAAGCCACCTCACCTACTCTGCTGAGGACCTGGAAGGTATGATGAATCTTGGAGATAACTTGCTTCCTCGACCAAATCTTTGTAGACTTCATCGAGGTGAGACCAGTAGGAAGGTGTGGTCTCCATCCTTGAACTCAAGAGGTCTCTGTCTCCTGTCAGCATACGACTTCTACCTAATTTTTGCAGTCTTCATCCGCTCCTGGATGATCTGCACCGTGTCTGTGGTAGCCTGTACCATCTCTGGTCCCACTAGTACTGACTCCCCTGGGTCTGTCCAGCATAGTGGTGATTTGCAAGGTCGACCATACAAGGCATCAAAAGGTGCCATACCGATGGTGGAGTGATAACTGTTGTTGTATGAAAACTACACCAAAGGAAAGTGGTCCTCCCAGCTACGACCGAAGTCGAGGACACAAGCACGGAGCATTTCCTTGAGGGTCTGGATGGTCCGCTCAGTCTGACCATCCGTATGACGATGGAAGGCAGTTCCCAATCGAAACTGTGTCCCGAAAACTCCTTAAAACCCCTTCCATAGCTAGGAAGTAAAGCATGAGACATGGTCAGAGACAATAGAATAAGGTACTCCATGTAAACACACTATCTCCTGCACATAGAGGCATCCCATGCTCTCAAATGATCTCTTCTCTCTGATCGGTAGGAAGTGGGCTGACTTGGTGAGTCGGTCAACAATCACACAAATAGAGTCATGACTCCTAGATGTACGTGGAAGAACCATCACAATGTCTATGGATATCCCATACCATTTCCATTATGTGACCTCTAAGGGCTGTACCAAGCCTGCTGGTACCTGGTGCTCCACTTTAACTTGCTGACAAGTGAGGCATCGTGAGACAAACTCTGCTACTGCCTTATTCATACCTGGCCACCAGTGTTGTTGTCGAAGGTCCTGGTACATCTTCGCCACTCTTGGATGTACCGTTATAGGATAAGTGTGGAACTCCCTCAACAATTACTCCTAAAGTGAAATTGGTACCATGGTACGTCCTTTGAAGAGGATGACGTGCTCCCCACCTTCCAAAAAATCCATCAGGTACCTACCCTGTGGATATATAAGCATGTCATGTCTCTTAGTCAGTGTCCCCAGGATATGCCTCCCTGACTTGCTGAAGAAGTGGGGGAGTGACTGTAAGATATTGTAGATAGGCTTCTCCATCCCTATCCACAAAGAATATCTTTAAGGCAGCTAGCTGCTCTGTTGCCTCTCCTGGCATCTGAATACCAGTCCTCCTACTGAGCGCATCTGCAACAACATTCCCCTTCACAGGATTATAGACTATCTGAATGTCATATTCCTGGAGTAACTCAAGCCATCGTCGCTATCTCAGGTTCAGGTTCTTCAGAGAGAAGATATACCTGAGACTCTTGTGATCAGAGTACATGGTAAAACGTTCTCCCATCAGATAGTGCCACCACATCTTCAAGGTGAAGACCACTGCTGCTAACTCCAGGTCATGGGTAGCAAAGTTCTGGTCATGCTATCTCAACTATTTAGAACCATACTTAATAATAGATCACTCTTTTATGAGGACACACCCAATTCCAGTCCCTGATGCATCACAGTAAAATACTTACCCTACGCCTTCCTCTGGAATCCTCAATATGGGGCCACTAGTCAGCCTCTGCCTTATCTCCTGAAAGATCTGCTGGCATCTCTCCAATCACACGAAGGGTTGCCCCTTCTTTGTCAAGGCTGATAGTGGTGAGGAAACTCTGGTGAAGTCTGGAACGAACCTCCGGTAGTATCCATCCAAAGAAGACATCCCTCCCCCTTTAGGGGGGTAATCCTAGAAGCATCTTATGAAAAGATGTCCCCATGTTCTATCACTCCTATTTGGAACTGAAAACTGAAAACTCTTGTTGCCACGAGGGTAAGTCTGGCCAACTCAAGAGTGATCAGGTGCACCCTCCTATGCATGAGTTTAACATGTGTTGCCTGGATTTCCTTTTTCACCAACTAATGAAAACCTCATCCCAACGTTGTAGATAAACCACAACCTTTTTTCCTAATATATTCAATCTGTGTATGGACTGTGGTTTCCCATTCCATGCCCAAACTAACGTTGTAAGGCCTCGACGCTACCACCAAGAGGTTCCAACTGAAACTCTCACCTCAAGGGTCATATTACACAGTCAAAATATGTGTGATTATAGAGTCTCCTCTTAAAGGTATCTCCAGACATGAGGGTCAATTCAACAGATTAACCAGAAACTCAAGGTCTGGGAAACAATTCTTGGAAGGAAGGAATGATTGGTACCTATGTCTATTGATACGAAAGCTAGTAGTAGACATAGACTATACCTCAAATCATTCCTAGAGCCCTTGGTTCACACTCCTTGACCGCGTGCAACTACTCTATTCCCCTTCCCTCCATCTCTGTGAGCCTGGCGGGGACTACAAAGGTGGGTGGTTGTAACATGTCAAAATGTACACCACCTCATGCAGCTCTCCAAGCTCTACTTCCACGTATGCTGCTCTACATATTCATCTTTCCTTAAAACTCCCTCTTTCCGAAACAGTTTACAATCCCAAGTCATTGAGATTGGCGCTAGTTTCCTGTTTTCCCACTACTAACATTCACTAGTTGTATCCGCTCAGCTAAAGAACATTCAACCGCAAAGGTTCTCTCTAGAATCCTAACATAGATAGGAATGCGCAGAGGGAAAAGTGATGTCTTATATGTCCCTAAACACACATCACATAGAGGTCTAATCTCCAAAGAACTGATCGTATAGTATTCATCAAGTACCAAGAATGATCAAAATGCCTTAATGAATACTCTTCTACCGACATGTCGTCCTATCGAAGCTGTAGAAGTTCTAGAGAACTCTCAGCCACCTCCTCAGGCCAGTCCTTATCTACCTGTAAGTCGGGCTTGCCTCGAAACCTGAGGGGTATCTGATGCTGAAACACGTGTAAGGCACTAAGACTACATGTGTCATCTACCAATACCGCCTGTTGAAACTCCTGACCAACAGGAAGTGATATAGCTGACACAATACCCGAAGGTACAATATCGGGAAATGATCCCCAAACCGAAGCCTCATCACTATGTGGACAAACCTCATGGTCACTCACAGGGAAACACTAGTATCTAAGATCACTATCTGCTCTACTAGTGTCTCAACTATGCAGAGAAATCTAAAAAATGCCTCCAGTCAGTCCTCTACTGCCTGGGAATCTGTCTCACCTCGTATCCTCAGAGGCCTCTGCCGCTGGAACTCGTGCAACACACTCAGTCGGCGTGCATCGTCCACCAGTGCGGCTGGTGGTAACGGCTTCCCAATGGGTGGTGGTGCTGCTGGTACACCACCCGAAGGTTCCAACATAGTAATAGGGCCCTACATCAGAGCCTCGTCGCTCAATGGGCCGTCATCGGGTACTCTCTCAAAACTCCAACTGGATGTGTACATGGAGGCATCCTGAACAGATACGACACAGTAAAAAGACTATACTAGGTGAGCTGACCTGGTTGAGCTGACTTAAAGAAAATTTTTGAAAACATCACGCAATCAATGTTTTCATGCATTGGGTCAGAAATCGGAAGTCAGGGTCCTGGTTTATGGATACGTCGGCCGCCGCAACAACACTGGACTCCTTGAACTGAGAACCACACTCAATACCTTTAACACTATTGATTTACGGAAAAGAAAGATCAGAGTTATATGTTCTGCAGTAGAACCGTCTCTTCTGATACCAATTTGTCATGACCCGTCCTTGGGGCCCGTTCCATTACTACCCCAAGCCCGCCTTCTATAGGCCAGGGTCTAGCGACTAGCACCAAAGGCATAAATCCCTAAGATGGGAAGAAATTTCCTTTATAAATTGAAAACACACACAACAGAGTACACAACTGGAAGTAAAACACTAAGTAAAACTATATAAAAAAGATGTGCTGGAAAGAAAAAGGGCCCAGAAATACAAGCCCAACAGTAAAGTACAAGGAAAGGACAAACTGGTACAACTAAAAGGACAAATAGCTGGAAGGTGTCTAGAAGCTCCTGGATCGTCCACCATAGATCCTACCTAAAGTTTAGGCATAGATATCCTCCTTAGTTCTCCACGTCCATTCTTCACCTCTGAGTACCAACTTGTTGTGAGGTCCACCTCCGGGTACCGTTCAGTCCTCGTACTCTTTGCCTCGGTCAGCATTGTCTGTCGTCTGCATCCAACACAATGATGTGCGGGCATATCCCGTGCAGGGGTGAGTATAAAGATACTCAGTAGGGACCCCGAGACCCTCAAGGTCACAAAAAATACAACAAGGATAAACTACAAGAACGAAACAACAGAAAACCATTACTTAGGTATATTCCCATACATATACCTAAGTTATCTTGTAACCCATCTCAATCATGAGGAAAACACAAAAGTCATGACTTAGCTCAAACTAGGATTTTCATTATCGAAACCATGGCTGCTGGAGAACTCCTCCTTTGTGGAGAATAGTGGGCCTGTAGCGACACCAAGGCACTTATCACTAACCTTGGACTGCTGAGGTACTCCTCCTATTGAGTACCACAGGTCTGCTGCTAACTACCAAGTGCTACTCCGCTGTGGGTCTGTACGAAATACCAGACGCTCCCCTTAGTAGCCTACAGAGTTACTCCTCCTGTCGAGTACCGCGGGTCTGCCACCAACTATCAGGTGCTACTCCACAATGGGTATGCCCCCAAATATCAGGCACTCCCCACTGGGGTAGTCGAATCACTCCGAGTCGAATCGGTCAAGTAGTCCTCGGGTCTGTTAGCTACTAGGTCTCTGCAATCTGTCTGATCATCACTAGAAGGATCCTCTCCAAGAGCTTCTGGGAAATACTCCAACTATCGCTAAGTTCCATGAAGAAGTATCTCAAAGCTCCTCCAAGCCATAGGGGTCTCAACGTAACAGAAAGTGCATCAATCAGACGCCTGGTCTCTGAGTTATTAGCCTTTTAGTCTCGGGGGCCCGGTTAGTTTCATGTACGAACCAATCTGACCATATCTCTACTATACCCCGAACTCCCATGGGTTATTCTCAAAGGGACATCTTAATTCCAAGAATATCGGTGCCGCTGACAGTTCGTCAAACGGATGCCCATAGCCCATGATATGGGCGAAAAGGTTTAATCGAGTTATAGCGGGTCCAGGTCTGGTCCGACCCAGTCAGGCCGACCCGGCCAGACTCGGTCCGCGGGTCTGACCCAGTCTGAAGAAACGGCTAGGCCCAATGGGGCAGCCCGGCTCAAAGGCGGCCAGGCCCGAGGGAGGCCTGGTCGAGGGTGGCCCTGCCCGAGGGTGGCCCGGCCGAGAGTGGCCCGACCGAAGGAGGCTCAGATGAGGGCGGCCCGGCTGGTTAGCCCGTGTGGCCCGTCTGGCTACACCTTGGGGAGGGAGGGGGGGTGCGACGCCCCTGGTTTCTGAAGGAACTTGTGCCAGGTGCTGGTTTGGTGAACTACGAGACCTGAGGGGTCCCGCCTGTAGCATGCACCAGCGGCCGGCTCAACCGGCTGCCCTACTTCCTCCACCGTGGTGCGACGGCGCCGTAGTCGTGCTGGCCTCCACGTGGCATGGCGGCACTGAACCTCCTCCGCCGCGTCCCGGCCTGACCGTGGCCTCCCGTTCCTCCGTGCGGTGAGACGACACCACGCTTGTCATATAACCGCCGCGGGCCTCCTGGCCACGACTCTTCCTTCCAGCATGGTGTGACGACACCACGCCCCTCTAGCACTGCCGCGGCCCGCCTGGTTGTGGCTCGGTTCTCTATGCGGTATGGCGGTGCCGCGCCCTTGTGGTGACCCAGTGGCCTTGCGCCGCCGGCTTCTTCGTGGCCGGCTCTTTACCGGTCGTTGAGTGTATCGCCTCTGTTGTCATCAAACAAGAACAAAAAAAGGGGAGGGTCGGGCCGTGTTTGTGCGGTCTGAGCCCTCCTCGTTAAGGAGAACCATAATCCAGAAATTTAACGATGAAGAACGAAGGTTTATACTCTTATATAAATTAACTCAAAATCCCCTACCTCGAGTTCGGTGATGTTGACAGAGTCGCGGGAAGGTGGCGTCATTCCGTCAATGTCGGAGGGGGAGGAGGGTACTCATCATTGGTGGACGAGCATTCGAAGGTGAAAAATTCAAATACGACGTCGACGTTCTTTTTGGGCATCGCTTCCCTTTCTTTCCTTGGTTGAAGAAGGAAGAAGATGCCGACAGTTCTTCATGTTCTTTATTGAGATGATGTTCCCTCAATATCTCTAAGACTCTACTAGAGGAAAGTTCCAACCTAAATAAAATAATATATTTGCCTATTATTTCATTGTTGTAATGAATTCAAAATCATTCAAAAAATTAATTAATGAACCATTAATTAATTCATGTGGATTTGGAACTTTAATGAGGGAAAGAAGGAGAAGAATTTCAATGGTTTCCCCCACTTTATGGAGAGTTACAAGGGGGTTAAAGCTCGTGTGGGACCCACCCCTTTGATTGCAAGAGAGGTTAAATCTTTGGGTGGGCCCCACTAAATTATATCCTCCCAAGGGAGGTTATGTGTGGGTGGGCCCCACACTAACCTCCTATTGAAGGTTTTAACAACCAAGAAAGAAAAATAATTTAAGTCTTATTTTTATTTAATTTTTATTTAAAACCTGAAGAATATAACTTTTATTTTCATTAGAACACAACTGTTGTAAAGGTATCACTAAGAAATCACCGACTCTGCGAGTTCAACGGTGCCCTTAGATTTCAGGTCGGAGCACCGGTTCAAAAGTTATAAAACACCGCTCGCACGTTTACTGAACGTACCCGAAAAAAAGTTTGGAAAATTATTATCAGTCACCCTCGACTCGTGTCGGTCGAGGTTAGGATCTTCCTAGGTGAATCACACCCCAAATAACCCAAAGGTACCTTTGGATTTCCAATCCGAGTTACCATTTAAAAGTTATTAATTTTACAATAAAATAATTGTCACTTAATTATTTTATTTGCAGCAAAAAACTAACATTCTATGGTTGCCCTTGCCGACCCAAGTTAGTATCTGCCTAAAGAAAGATTACCCTCATGAGTTCATCGGTGCTTTGAGATTTTTAATATGAGTTACCGTTTGTGAGTTATAATCATTCAAAAAATAAAATAACTTTATTTAGTTATTTTATTTACGGTTATTCTATTTTCGGGATTTCCCACAAGAGGCCCGCACCGACTAAACTTAACTCACGCATATGGTAAACCAGCCATTCTGAATGCAATGGTGGCCTCATATTTCTGATCCAAGTAACCGTTTAATATTTATTCCACTTTTTAAGGAAAACTGCTTACGCGTGTCAGCTTAAGCTTAACAAATCCTCGATGGATCATTCTGAGCACTCCAGGCCCCAGAATCGCGCACTGTCAGATTTCACGGACTCGTAAAATTACCATGTATTTTAAAAAAAATTCCACAGGAATTCCGGGTCTTTACAGATATAATGATGAATATAAATGAATTAAATAATAAATATAACATGATATTGTTTTTTTAAAATTAATATTCCAACCAATTCCATACCATTAAACCATTAAAGAAATGATACCGTCATTCGTGTATACGCATGACTTACCATCTCCATGACGCGATGAGATTCATCTTCCATGTTCAGCATCCAAGAATGATTATAAAAATATATATTATGAATAATTATAAAATATATGAAATAATAAAGCTACTAGAATTCTATATATATATATATTATTTACATATATTCCATTCACTTAATTCCATTCATTACAATAAGAAAATGGAAACAACGGCCATGCTTATATATGACCTACCGTCTCCATGAACAATGTATTACATTTCATATATCTATCTATTATATATATTTATATTATTAATATATATGATATGTAAATCATATCATAAATTTTGGAAGTAATTAAATCATGATTTAAGTAATATTTTCAAGAATAACATGTCAAGACACGTACGATAAACAAAGCAATTATTACCCAAAATGTTGCAGTAACATGGAATTATTAATAAATGGGTAATATAAAGTCATAAAAGAATCATATATGATATCATATATATTATTATGATTCTAATATAAGTTAATAACATGTTTAAAACCACTATTCAAGAGTTTCAGACACATACAGAGAGTATCATACTCAAGTTAATGGATTTCGTCTCAATTTCATTTCATTGAGGCATATTGTAATGTTATGAACCTAGTTCATTTTTTATGGTGCATATTCTACCTTTTGACTTGTTATATCAATAATATCATTATTTTCATGATATTATATTATTTCCTTCCTAGGAATTATTGATATATCTATATTACTCATTAAATATTGTTATTTGATAAGGGATATTATTTATTTTGGTTATTAAATATGAGAAATACTTTGGACTGGAAATGAAAGGTGGAGCTAAGACATTATATATCTCCTCGATGCATCAACAGGTTCACATGAGATGAATAAGTTATTCAAATGGGTTTATACCCTTAATTTTAAACCGTCTAATGAAAGGTCTTAATGGTAATAGGTTTTCATGTTCTTAAGACATGACATCCTTAAATAAAGTATTTCTATCATATAATTTCAGTTATTATTTATAAATGATACTCTGTGCCGACATATCCATAGAAATAGTTTATTCTCAGTTTATTGATTTATAGCATATATTTTAGTTTCTTAAATTCAGTATTATTTATTCCTTATCTAGTTTGGTAAATGTAAAGTGTTCTCAGATATTTAATTTTTCATATAGATTGATTATTACTTATATTGTAAATACCCTTGCCAAGTATTTGAGCTCACACTTATTTTGTTTCTCTCCCCAGGTAATGAAGAAGAGAACTTTGATTAAGATTTCAAGGATGAAATTCATTTCAATTATTGTGTTTCGTGTTTTATTTTGTTTTCCCTATGTATTATGGGTATCATTTATATAATATGTATTTCCAATACTAATAAACTGTATAGTCCTTTAGGATTTGTTTCCTCATAAAAATGCTAATGAAATATAATAATTCACCAGCTTCAGGTTATCTGAGGTCGGGGCGTTACAACTTTTATGACATTATAATAATACCATAACGTATTAGAATTTTTGAACCTTTTTTTCATAAAAATATATATTTTTAAATTAAAATATATAATTTTAAAAAATACTATTCGGAATTTATTAAACCCATGTTTAACATTTTCATAACTTAAATAATATTTTACCTAAAAACTATTTCTACTCTCTTATATTAAAAATTACTTTGTATCACTTGTAGAAATTAAATATAAAAAAATTTATTTCATATTTTATATAAATATATAAATATTATTTAATAAGTAAAATTTCATTTATGGCATAAAATCCAGATTTCAATGATTAAAATTAATAACCATTCTAATGTTGAAAGGATTATTTACAAATAATTTTTTTAATTAATGTTGTGTAATTTTTTATATAATAAATTAAATTGATATATTTTATATAAATATAGTGATATTATATTTATAAATATAAAAAAAATTATTATAACCCATTTAAATGGTATTTATTGTTATATAATATTATGAACACTTAATGGTTAAAACATTTTTGTTCTACAAAAAATGGGTTTCATTATATTAAATGTTTTAATTTAAAAGTATGTTTTGAAATATTTATAAATTCAATTAGATTAAATGGAGAATAAATTTAGGTTCACCACTCCCAAATTTTGTAATAGGGGTTATCTTATAATTGTAATTGAAAATAAATTACTTAGTTAGAAACTAGTTACATAGGAAAAAAAGGTAAAAGTAAAAACATAATAATAAATGATTTGAAAAAAAGTCTAATTTTTTTTGTAAATGAGTTAAGATGGATAGAAAAACCTTATATCACCAAAAAATAAATTATTTGTCTCATTTTTACCATTTACCATTGAAAAATGTAACTCAATTATTGAAAAATAACAATTGTTCACAAAAGTCAATTTTTTCACTTATAAAGAGTATAACCCCCACCCTCTCAAATTCACACATATCCTTAAAAATATCCTTTAAGACCTACCCATTTTCCTTTTATATAAGTCCCTTTCATAAACCAAATACCCTGGTTACCATAAGTTAATCTAATTTCTTCATTTCCAAGGATACTTTTAAGAGAAATTTCTAGGTCCCAAAGAGAGTATTACACAATCCTTATCCTTTTCTTATGAATATTTATATTGAAAACCTATCCTATGAATAATAGTATAATTATAATATTATAAATATTAAAATTATGTGTTATTATATTAATTGAAGATCAATTATTAATTTCTTCACATCTACTTAGAAAAAAATGTCGATCATGCGTTTGCGCGGACAACTGCCTCCATGAAACAACGTCTTCCATTTTTCACCACTGTCACTCTTAAATGATTATAAGGAAAAATTTTAATAATAAATAATAAATATTAAATATAATAATTATTATTAAGTGTCAAATTATACAAATTATAATCCAACTATATTCCCTCTCATTCATTGGGAAATGAAAACGTTTACAATGCGATGTGAAAACTACCATCTCCAAGAATAAATGTATCACATTTTTCATCAATTTTCTTTATTATTTAGTAATATATATAAAAAATTTATTAAAAAATTAAAAATATCTAAATAATATCATTATTATTCTATAATGACAAAATTATTCCTAAATAAGCCTCTTTTATAACCATAATCATCCATTAATTATGGTATGTTCTTATTTGGGATGGTCTCACCTCCCACTTAAAAAGGATATAAAAACCCATCATGGATAACTGTGGGAAATTAAATAATTGTTTTATTATAATTTAATAATAAAATCATGATTGGTTTATGGTTCTGGAAAATTTATATTATTTATTTAATTTATTATTAAAATATATTTTTGATAGCTAAAATTAATGAAATAAATTGATACCAATTCCAATTTCACTCAAAATAAAGAAGACACTTATGGAATGATATAATATATTTATGAATAAAAATATTTTATCTATTAAATTACATCAAATTAAAAAGTAATTTTGAAGTTTTTATCAAATAATGTTCACCAATATTGATATTATAAAAAATGTGCGAAATAATTAAATTTACTAACACCTGATGATGGTAAAATTCTATAAAAAACTAATATATTCATAATAAATGATCATAAATGAAGTATATAAAAGTTAATATATATGAAAATGGTTATGAAACCAAATATGAATATATATTTTTATAGTACAGTAATCTTCTTTAGTGGATTTTAGAAATTATGTTAAGAGTTCTTTGTCTCAAAGTTCAATTCCAAGAGAAATATTTATGTTATACACCGAGTTTTCTATAGTATGTTCTAATTAAATCCCAATTGATATTATATGTCATTATTATATGATTATTCATGTAAATTAATTTTTTATTTTAGATTGAATACTTTAAGGGGGTTTTTATTCGAATTTTTCTAAAGTCATATGAGTTATTTGTGTCTATTTTCAATTCTACGAGGCATGTTTGATATCTAGATCTATATTTTATTTTAAATTGTGTATTTAATTGAATATTTACTTAATTTCATGTTATCCCATTGATTTCTATTTTATTCTTATGTTACCATTACTCTAAGGGTTATTAAATCTCAAATTCCTTTCTTTGAGGAATGTTTTGTATTATGCAACTAATTTCATTTATATGGTGTATATAATTAATATTTGATATATTATATCCTTATTCCTATTGAATTTATGGAATTTTCTGTTCAATTTCAAACTCTCTCTTTCATAGGGTTTTGATTCAGGAGTTAACAAAATCATAAGGGTTTCATCTCAAAATTTTCTTTTTTAATACATGTTTTGAATTATACACCAAAATAATTTAATATTGTGATTATAACACCTATTTGACACATTATATCATGATTATATATTTTTTCATGGTATTAATAAATTTATTTAATTTTTATTCTTATAAATGTTTTTGTCAAATATGACAACATCCTTTGACATTCCTTGTATTAAACTTGGTATATGTATTATTTATCCATTCAAATTATTTCTCTATATGACATATGATTATTTATTTATCATGAAAATTAAAACATAATTTATGTTTTCTCTCCAATATGGATGATTATGGATTACTAAATAATGTTTATTATTTATTTTTTAACCATATACCTTCTTTCTTTGGATGAATTATGTCTAGGTTATCCAATTTATTGATTAGGAAAGTGTTGAAATTCAATGTGTTTGTATATAAATATAGATGTTTATTAATTACTTAAAAAAGGGGATTATAAATTTGATTGATATTCAAATATTTTATAAGGTTAATTTATTAGACTTAATTAAGTGACGAGTGGGTTCCGGGATTATACAACCACTTGACACAACAATTGGTCTCATGAGACAAAATGTTTAGGTATTTGGTGCATACGTACCCAATGCATCTTTGATGTATTGGATATAACCTTTATGACATGAATTATTTCTTATATTTTTCATTGATTACAAGAATAATGTAGTGGATGAGGCATTTAAAATAAATATCAAGATTTATAATAGTATTTATTTCACCACCATGAATTCAATTATTGAAATCCATGTGATTATTTATATTTTTATGTCATCCATGGATTATCAATATGATATGTTTTTTATATGTAATTATTTTATTCTTATTTATTTATTCCATATTATTAATTCCATGATATCTTTTGATATATGTTTAAATTTTCTACTTATTTTATTATACCCTTATTATGGTTCCATATTAAAATATTATAAAGAAAACTATTATACATGATAGATATAGAAGATTAGAAATCACGGAGACTTTTTTTGGAGATTTAAATAATTATTATAAATTAAGTATTTTTTTATATGTTGGAAAATATTTTCATTTGATGGGAAAGACATGAGATTTTTTAGTTATAAGTTTTTTTTAACTCTATTAGAATCTAAACCTAAAATTAATTTAAATATAAGTGACTAAATATTTTTAGTGATATTGTAATTTTGGATGGTTAAAATTGGGTTTCTTCGGTTCAATTCAATCATGGTATGTAACGTTTGCATTTATTTGTATTATATTCTAAGTACACAGTTCTAAGGCATTAAAACAAGTTAGTGGAAATCAAAATGAATAAACATCTCATGTTAGTACACTTAGATGTGTGCTTACCAATGATATTAAATTTTACCACTGGATATAAGTATTTCTTGATTTTTTTTGATGATTTTACTTTTATGACTTATGTCTATTTTATACCAAGTAAGTCACAAGATCTTGATAAATTTTGAAAAATTAAAATGGTTTCTGAGATTCAAATATGGTATGTTACCAAAATATTATGATCTGATAATGTGACGACCCTGATCCCAGTAGAATAGATTCTATGGCTTACTTCATTACATTGGAAAATATATAAGATATAAATCTCAAAGGACCAAACAATTTAGTAGTTTTGGAAAACTGTATTACGTACAAGATAACCATTTTTTACATTAGGAATAGAAAATAAAATATAATACATAACAAAATCTAATAAACTACATCCCTAAAACTTATTCCAAGAATTCAACTTCATACATTGGGGAAAAGAAACAAAGTACTGGTGATTTAAAATTCTTAGTAGGAGTTAAGTAAATTGGAATAAATAATGAATCAATTATCATAATCAATAGGGAAAGGAAAATAATAGAAAACACATTCCATTTAATCAAATAAAATAACAATAAAAAACATCCATATATTTTTTCATAGTGAAAATCTCATGTATAATAATAAATAAATACTGAATGAATGAAATTATTAATTATTGAACATAATTTTTCCGACGAACATGATACCTTTACCATCAAGATCCATACTTAAGATAGATTAAAACACACAGGGTAAAAACCCATCTCATTTGGCCCATTGATTCACCTTAGAAGACTACCAATGCATCGAAAGAATTTCCTTAGCCATTCTCCTACCCATGTCATTAATTTCCAAAGTAATCCTCATATATGTAATAATATATTTAATTTATAAAAACTATTCCATATCAAATATCCATATTTACTGAAAGTTATAGATTTATCAATATTTCCCCAATTAATAAAATAATATTAAAAGTAAAAACTATATTTAAAATGGTTATTAGTTTAGGAAATAATAATATCCATTACCCAAGAATATATATATTTAAGGAAATTTTTATTTTAAAAAATGATCATAATTTAGTGATTGTTTCAAGATAAATCTAACAATTACAACAGAAAGTGAAATTACAATGATAAATTTCACCACTTAGTAATTTTCATGTCAAAACCGCTTGGATTAGATAATTCAATGTGAAACATAAAATACCATAAAGTAAGAGTGAATCAAAATATTAAATGAAAAAGGGGTAGTATATTCACCACATCAAATTGAATCAGTTCATAATAAAAAATATGTCTCAATAGAATGTAAATTGAGAATAAATCTCTTACTACTTGTGTAAAATTTGAACCAGGAGATCCATGAAAGAATAACATGAATTTGAAATTTTAATTTCATTAAATGAATTAAATTATTGATATATTAATTCATATGGATGTATATAAACCACAATAAATAAATTAGTGGTGAATATGTCATAAGTCTCATAGAAATAAAAGTGTGACTATAAATCCCCTTACCTTATTCTTTCTTTTGATTGGCCTTCCTTTAACCTCTAGTATAATGGTTTTAATAATTTTATTAAATTATAAAAAAAACATATTCACATTTATTATATCATGTATGATCCTATTATAACATATTATACCCATTTGTTAATAATCTTTCATTATTTTCATCATTTCAGTTGTTAATTGTCTTGTTTTTTTTAGTATGTATCGATTCATTAATTATAATTCATATAACATAGATAACGATTAAATTAAATTAATATGATAAATTGTGAATTAAAAATAACATTTATTCATTAAATATGTATTTTTAGTCATCCATAAAATCTAGTGATAGGAAATTAAATGCACCGTTCATGGAGATGGCCGATCGTACGTACACATGAACATTGCTTCCATTTTCTTATCGTATTAATGAATGAAATGTAAAATATATATATGTATATTATTATTCCAATATCATATTTATTTCATATATATCACATATTTTTATTAAAACAATCCTTAATATATTTCATATAAAGTGAGAATGAATGACATCACTTTGTTGAGGCGGTAGTCCACACGTCCACAAACGATGTTACCATATTCACACAAAATGGGATGCATAGAGGTATGTGTTATATAATAATTAAATAAGATTAAAAAAATTATAAATATCATATATATCATATAAAAACTATAAATAAATCATTATTTCCAACCTTGAATGGTGGTAATGTAATAATGAACAACATTAGTTAGCGAGGCGGTAGTTCATAGTACACCCAAACGATGATTTTATAACCCATTTGATGGAAGTGTGTGTGTAGTTCATACACTTATAACAAAATATAATAATATTTAGTATATTTATTTAACTATTTAATAATTATATAAAAATAAATTTAGGGGTTTATAACGAAATAAAACAAAAGTGATTGTCGAAGAATATTACCTCTTCTTCGGGTAACTCTTTTGGGTTAATACCAAAATCCTTCCTTAGTTTGATTAATGTCCAAAAAAAATATTCTAGGATGATGGTAGGGATGTTGGGATAGTATTTGGCTAGTGTTTTTATGATCCCAAGGTCCTGATATTTGTTAATAAATAAGGGGGGGAGGTGAGTACACTTTTATCATGGAGGTGGAGTGACATTCTAGTAAATATAAAAAGGTAAATGCTATTGGGAGATCCACCTTAAATAAAATGCCTCCAATAAAGAACCATTGTTTTATATAATAGGATATAAGGTATAAATATTTCCATAAAATGGTTTTTGGACATGTGGATTAGTCATTGGGAACCTTAATATTGAATATTAACCACTAGGTAAACTTATTGTGACCTTAATCATTGTAATAAATTTTAATTGATTTTACTAATATTTTCAGTCTAAAACTAATTTGAAAATAATATAAACTATAAATTAGTATTATTAAAAATAATGAACCCATTTTATTTAATTCAAATCAAATAAGTGGTAGAAATTAATTTAAAATTAATCTCACAGATGAGACGAGACAAAATTTTTTTTAATTGAACATGTTCCAAAGTTTGTTAAGTTTTTATATCATATTTCAATATGAAATTGATTCAAATAACATAAATTGGATTAATATATGTATAATTTATCTAATTTTACCTTAAATCCAATTCAAAATATAATTTAAAAATATTAATTATTAGTATGAAAATTCAGTTTTCAATTCAAATCTAGTATTTTTCATTATTCATTAAAAAATAAAACTTCTCCAAAAAATACCAAAAATAAACCAACATAAATTTGATGTTATTAATTAAAAAATAAATTTTAGTTTTTAAAATAAAATTTATGGAAGTTTCAAAATTTAGTTTTAAAATAAGTGATCTATTAAAAGGTAGAAAAACTTTCTTTTTCGAAAAATACAATTTTTAGGTATAAAACTTGATTTATTTTTTTACCAATTTTATGGGGTAATTTTAAAAAATATTTATAAAAATGTGTTTATATAATAGATTAATTCTTATTAATACCCAACAATATAATGGGTTTATAGAAACTACCAAGTTAAATAATTATATTACTAGTATATTGTATTTCGGTAAGACTTAGTCTTTCATATAATGCATGCTATCAAAGAAATTTATTCTTGCATATAAAGTAAGATAAATCATTGCTACATGAATTGAAATCTATCAATAAAATTAATCTTATTATAAAAGGAATATATAGTAATTTATTGCAGTGTGACACATATCCCTTCTACAAAAAATTCTTCCCCATAATTTCAAGGGTATTACCGTCTAATAAGACGAGGTTAGTTCTCCTTCACAATATCATATCTTTCCCATGTTGCTTCCTCTATTTTGTGATACATACATAGTACCTTTACTAGAAGAGACATCTGATTCCTAATTAATTTATCTAGGGTATCAATAATCTTGATGGGTTTTTCATAGTAAGATAGATCAGGTTCAAACCCTATTTCACCATAGGTGAGTACATGTGTTGGATTTGGCATGTACTCCTTAGAAAAGATATTTGGAACACATCATATGAATTTGAGATATTTGGTGGAATTTACGAGTTATAAGAAACAAATCCTACTTTTTTACGAATTTAAAAGGAAACGATATACTTGGTTCTCAATTTTAATTTCTTACCTAACCTTATAACACCATTCCATGGAGATACTTTTAAGAAAACATGATCTCCCACATGAAATTCCAAATCATTCCTCTGATTATCAATATAACTCTTTTAACTAATTTGAGATACTTTAATGTGATCTTTAATAGCATTTAACTTTTTTTATTTTCTCTTCAAAATATTATTGGCCTATAATTTTCCTCTCACCAACTTCATCTGAACAAGTTGGAGTGTGACATCTCTTGACATATAATGCTTCATATGGCACCATTTGAAAACATGAATGGAACTATTATTATTGGCAAAATATAATGCAGGTAAATAATTATCCCACAAACATTAAAATTCAACTGATCATGACCTCAACATGTCTTCAAGTGTTTTATGTAACACCCCAATCTTCCATGGTATGTTTCCATTTGAATAATGCAGTAGCTTACGTTGTACGCAACTTGGAGTTTTAACACACCACAACCAATAAAACTAGCCGTTATGAATAGAAATAAATACTTTTTGAAATTTTATAAATTTTATTTTTCAAAATGGACTTCATTTTTTAATTCAAAATATTGAAATTATCTTAAGGAGAATTTTTTTTATTTTTCTGAAAACATTCAATTTTTGATGAATAGTGAAAACACTACATTATTGTATAAAACCGACTTTTTATTTAACTAATTAGTTATTTTATTTTAATTTATTTTAGGTCAAAATAGATACATAATACCTATATATGTTCAATGTAATTCATTGGATTAATTTTTTAATATCTATAGATATATAAAATTTTATTGATCTTTTTACCGTCTTTTACAACCTTCTAGGAGCATTTGCAAATTTGCATAAAACTTAATTTTACCGCTTCTGTGAATTGAATTTCAAAAATATGAGAGACATGGTTGAAATCAGTAACTAAAATGTGGTTCAATAAGATGAAAATATTTTTAGGTGAATAGTAACTTTTAACTTTTATTTACCACAATTAAAAGTAAATAGCGTAATTAAGGGTAAAAATGATATTATAATTACTATAACACATTTCCTAATTCTATTTGATAAGTGTAATTAGACAAAAAACAACCTCAAGAATAAAATATGATCCTTTTAGGTCCACTTGGATTATATTAGAACATTTATTAATATTTTATTTAAAGAAGAGTTAAAAGAGTTAAATTCAAAGTTTAATAACTAAACCATTTGTAATATAGGGTTACAGAAAATATAAATACGACTATAAATATTTATTAGAAATATAAAACTATTTCTTATATAATAGTATTTTATTTATAATTTTTAGAAATTAAATAATTTAATTTAGTAATGACACAATGATGATGCAGTAATTACCATAATAATGAAATATTAAAATAATTGATATTGTAAAAATCCAAATAAATGTAAATTGAGACTTCTGATGAATTACAATAATTTTCTAGGTTAATATGACATGTTTGGGTTTATTAAATAAATTTTATTTGAAGATATAAAGTTTTTATGGCTTTCAAAAACATCAAATACTAAATAGTGACAAAATTTACATATTTGAGTTTGTTTAAAACAAATACTATATTATTAATTGATATAATATTACTAAAAGTATATGGTTTATCCAAAGGAATTTTATAAAGATATATATATTAATACTGAACCACTTTGGGTTCTATTTTCATATTATAGTAAGTTTATTAACCATATAATATAAAAATACAAAGAGACATGGTAAATGTCAAACTATTTAACTAAGAGTTAAATCTAAAAGAAAAGGTTAATATGGTAACCTAAACCTATATAAAATCTATTGGTCGAGATTTTTTCAACCCATACCCACCTTATCCTAGAAATAAATCATTTTAGAGCCATTAGAAATAGAAAATGATTTTATTATAAAACAATATTTCATGCTTTTCCATAATCGACCCCCACCCCTCTTATAAAAGGTTACTTCCCCTTCTCTTAATTTCACACCTCCAAAGCCATTTATCTCGGCCAAACCCTTCCCCAATATCCTCTAAACTATCCTCCCTTAAACCTAGAGGCCTTAAATTGATCATAAAGAAAACCTAAGGAGCCCTTTTGATCAAATCAAAAGGAAACACTTGAAGAAGAGGTAATAATTTCACCATCATCTTTCAAGTTCTTTTCTTATTCCACTTCCACTTTCTTTGTTTTTTCCATACCAAAATAATACCACCAGTACCTTCTACATACTGTGATGTTATTATAAATATTTTACAGTCATATTCGTTATTCTATCCATCCTATAAATGACAAAGTCACCATACGTGCGTATGTATAGCTTACCGTCTCCACGTCGCGGTGTAGTTTGTTATTCAAGCACTTAATTATTTGGATGGGTGTAATAATGAGTATAACTAATGTAAATAATAAATATAAAATTTTAGTGATTATTTATATATGATATACCATCCAATTACATACAATTTAACCATCAATATAATGATATTGTCGCTCGTGCGTACGTACGCATTACCGTCTCAACGAACGTGATGAGATTCATTCCCCATCGTAATCATTCAAGAATAATTTTCATTTTATGATTAAAAATAATGTTTATGAACATAATATCATTATTTATATGAATCAAATACATCATACCCATAAAAAACATTGCTTACGTAACCAAGCATATAAAGGAAAACGAATCAGTTAACACCCGAAACAATGATACTACTGAAATATTATTAACAAAGAAATATTATTGGATCGTATATGATGTCATATTTATGTATATAGTTCATGTATAATTTAATTACAATGTTTTAAATATTATAAATGAGGTTAATATACCATCTACTAATGAAAATTACTAGGTAAGGGTTAATTCTACAATCTCTTTACTTATCAGAGTTTGTTAATACGTAAGTATCTACTGGGACCTCTTTATCATCCACATCCTTGTTTTCTTTAAAATTTAATTGAAAACATTTTTACTATTTACTAGACTATGGGTTAAAGTCATTTATACCCTTATTTAACCACATATGTTTTGAAAGGAATCTTTCTGTTGTTTTCCAAACAAGGTACATTATGGCCTTCTTGACAAAATTAAGGCAAGAATGTCTTTTTTTAAATTATAGAGAAGGTGTGGCTATTTTTCCACATTATAACATTGTTAAATATTCCCATACAATATAATAAAAATATTTTCGAAATAAATGTTTTATTTTATAATTATATGACTTTTAAATGATTTAAAAATATAAAGATACACTTCTATACAAATAGTTTTGATTTCATATATGTCAACATCCTTTGATTGATTTTAAGCTTGTTTGAAGTTGATTTATTATGATAAAAATATTCCATATTTTATTGAAGGTTTTTTGATATTTTTGACCATGGATGTGTTATTTTTACACCATTCATGGTTTATGGATAACTTATTGACATTTCATATGATAGTTTTAAAAGGAATGATTATGTTATGTTTAAACCTTTTCCTATGAGGAATGCATTGGACTTAGTAAGTGACGGGTGGAGATTGCTATAGCTCCTCGATGCATCTATAGGTACCATGAGATAAAATAGTATATTGGCACAAGGCGTTGACAAAATCTTATTTTTTGTCTTGGCACAAGGCCTTAACTATGTGGTTATGAAGTCTGGCATTATGCATTCCAAAATTAAGATATTGGCTATTGATATTACATATTATTATTCGACTTATAGAATATACATGTGAATAAGTAAATAGATTTATTTGATTTATATTTTCCATATTATGATGATGTTTATGTTTAAAAGGATTGTTTTTAGTCTTATACATTTCCTTAAATGTTTTCGCTTATTCTTGAAGGTTTTTGCAATATTGTTATCCTTACTGAGCATCTGAGCTCACCCCTTTCTATGTTTTATTTTTCCCTGGATGCGAAGAAGTATATTATGAATGACCTATAGGGATAGTCTAGGGGATGAATGTGTTCAATGGAGACAATGTTGTTGTTGTTTTTCATTTCATAATGTCATGTAAAACTTATGAATGTATCTAGTACTACCAAGGCTAGTAAACTGATCAGTATTTCGGGATTTGATCCCTTGTTATCATGCCAATGTTATGTAATAATGCACCGAATCAGGGTAACTAGAGTCGGGGAATTACTGTTAGTATCATAGGAAGTTTAGTATAAACCTTGGAAACTAGATTTAGATAAACTCTGATTAGAGCACATTACCCTAAGATAGTATTTGAGAATTGCTATAGAATAACTTCCTAGAATTTTGGTAATGTAGGGATTTTGGGTATTTTCCCAGTAATACATCCATGTATGGATATGATCAGGTAGAGGCAGATCTGGCACAGATGTACCTAGGAGTGAAAAATCCGACAATGAGTTTTGGGCTTGACCCGGGGTATCCCGGTATATGACAACAAGCCTTGCTACACTCTTGTTTACAACACTCCTAAGGGATATTCTTAGGATAATTCACATTTTATTTTCAAACCATTTCGAAGGATTTATGAGTATATACCTCCTCAAAGAAAACATTTTTTTATGATTATGTATTATATCCCTAAATTGTTCAATTTATGTTAAGTGTTATAAAAGTTTGGAATTATGTATTGTGATCCATAAACTAATATAGTGTATTCCATTGTTTAGAAATGGAACCTAGTTGAAGGAATGGAAACTGTATCAATGCATGTAATCCATGTAGGGATTTCCCTCCTACTCAAGATAATTATAGTGGAGCTGGTGATGCAACTGGTGTTGATCAGCTTATCACCATACTAGGACAACTCACTCAAGTTATGAATAATAACATTACCCATATGGAGCACCCTGATCCACAACGCGGATGATCAATGTTAGATCACTTCATGAGGAAAAAATTGCCAAAATTCAATGGGAGTACAAATCCATTTGTAGCTGACCAATGGATAAGTTACCTAGAAAAAATATTTCATTCTTTGGGGAGTAGCGAAAAGGAAAAAAATTCATGGCAGTTTATCGCCTCACGTGAGATATAGATCAATGGTGGTCATTAACCCCAAAAACAAAGGAAGATGAAAAAGTATCATACATGGAATAGAGGGAGTTTAAAGATATTTTCTTTGAAAAATACTTTCCCCATGACCATCGAGCAGATATGGAAAGAAAATTTCTGAGTCTGAGGAAAAAGGAGGATGGGAATGTCGAAAAGTATGAGGATAACTTTACAAGGTTATCAAGGCATGTAAAAATTATATATGTAACCCAAGGAGTAATATTGATCAATTCTTTGATAGGTTAAAACCATTTCTCCATCGATCATTAGTCTCACAATCATTCTCATCGTACAAAGATACTCTCTCATGCGCTATCAAGACAGAAAATGAATTATCTAAGTCTTATGACTTTAACACAAAGAAAGAGAAGAAGAGATATGCTAATCACTATAGAAATGGAAATAATGGGAGGAAGGGAAATGTTTAATATCCATCCAATGGTAAACGTGGGAAGAAACACCTCGGTACTATCTTGAAATGAATGGGAGTCTATTACAAGTGTGGTGAAAAAGGCCACCAAGCTCATGATTGCAAGGGAAAGAAAGAGGGTGTCAATGTCGAATGCTACAATTGTATAGAAAAGGGACATTATGCAAATGAATGTTCTATGCACCAAGGGAACTGACCTCAGAAAAGGCTAAGGGAGCAAGGACAAGCTTTTGTGATCACTACTGCTGAGGTTGAAGCTCTGAAATATGCTGTGGCAGGTAATTTAGTGGTTTCCACAAGTTTATCAAATTATTTATTTGATTCTGGATCATTTCGTTGTTTAAAATCTTCCCAGTTTTCTAAGAAAATTAGATATTTTCAATTTGACTTAACAAGGGAGTTTTTAGTCAAAACTCTTAAGGGAAGAATCATCACAACAATGTTTTGTAAATTAGCTCCCATTAGGGAATATAAATGTTTTTATCTACTGATCTAATCTTCATAACCATGATTTTATTTGATATAATCCTCAGAATGGATTGGCTTTCAGACCATGATTCAAAAATTTATTATAAGAAGAAAGAGGTCAAAATTTTCGATGAGGATAAGGAGTACCTTATCATTAGAGTAGAAATGTCACCACCTGATTCTTATCTAGATCCACCCCAGTAGCTCTACTAAATTCAATTATTGAGTAGGAATATAATGAAATAATTATGGGTGAGGAAAAGAATGTTCGAATAGAGGATGTACCTATTGTGCAAGAATATTTTGATGTGTTTCTAGAGGATTTACCTGGACATCCTCCAGAACGAGAAATTGAGTATTGCACTGATTTAATTTCTGGTTTAAAGACCATATCAAATAATCCTTATAGAATGACCATTGTGGAATTAGTGTAATTGAAGAAACAACTAGAGGAACTGAGTAATAAGGGATTTATTTGTCTTAGTGTCTCTGGATGGGGCGCCCCTGTCCTTTTTGTTAAGAATAAAGACATATCTATGAGGTTGTGCATTTATTACATGGAGATCAATGCTATAACAATAAAGAACAAGTATCCCCTACCTCAAATTGATGATTTATTCAACCAACTTCATGGAGCTCAATATTTTTCAAATATTTACCTTCGATCTGGATATCATCAGTTGTGTGTGAAGAAGGAATATATTCCGAAAAGAGCATTTTGAACCAGGTAAAAGCATTACATGTTTAAAGAAATGCCTTTTGGATTTACTAATGAACCATCTGTCTTCATGGATTTAATGAATATACTTTTCAAGGAATATCTTGAAGACTTTATAGTGGTTTTTATTAATGTTATATTTTTATACTCAAAAAGATACAAAGATCATGAAAATCACTTGCACACTATTCTAAAAACCCTCAAAAGAAATGAATTATATGGGAATTTTAGCAAGTGTGAATTCTAGGTTCAAGAGATTTCTTTTTTTGGCAATATTGTCTCTAAGGAAGGAATCTTTGTTGATCCTTCAAAGACCAAGGCAATCTAGTAATGGTCAGCACTGACGAGTATAACTGAGGTACATAGTTTTATTGTCTTAGAAAGTTATTATCGATGTTTCGTCCAGAATTTTTCCCGGTTGGATAACCCATTAACCAAACTCACACATAATGGGGTTAAATTTGTTTGGAAAAAATAGCGTGAAGAATGTTTTTAAGAACTAAAGAGAATATTAGTCAACACTCTTATCTTGACTCTACCATCAGGGAATGATGGGTTTGTTATTTATATTGATGGTTGAAAGAAAATACTTGGTTGTGTCTTTATGCAGAATGATAGAGTTATTACCTATGCATCACGATAGCTAAACCTTCATGAGAAAAACTATCCCACTCATGATCTTGAAATAGTAGCTGTATTCATTTCTCTGAATATATAGAGACACTATCTCTATGGTGAAAAATGTTAGATTTATAATGATAACAAGAACTTGAAGTATATTTTCTCACAAAAATAACTCAACATGAGGCAAAGAAGATGGCTTGAACTACTCAAGGATTATGATTTCACAATACACTACCACCCAGCGAAGGTAAATAAGAGGGATGATACTTTGAGCAGAAAGGATCATGGAGTTTTGAACAAGATGAGAGTTGAAAGGGATCTTATTTTCATGGATCTAGTAAATATGGATATGGGAATAACCATGGAAGGTGAAACATCAATACTTTTTCAAATGGATTCCAAACCATCTTTACTAGAAAGGATAAAATGTTCTCAGACTAATGATGAGTAGTTTTAAAAGAAGAGTATATCTGTAAATGATGGGAGATTGAGTGACTTAATATATAAAGATGAAATTTTGAAATTTGGGAAGTGACATTGTGTTCCCGATATACCTGATCTAAAAAGGGAATTATTGGATGATGCTCATTTCTCCAATTTATCTATACACCATGGAAGCACCAAGATGTATAGGGATTTGAAGGAACATTTTTGGTGGGACAACATGAAGATAGAGATTGCTGATTTTGTGTCAAGATGTATGGGTTTTCAACAAGTGAAATCTAGAAGGAAACAACCTGGAGGAGCCATGAAACCTCTTCCCATACCTGATTAGAAATGGGATAATATTATGATGGAATTTGTCATGGGACTACGAAAGACATTGAAAAGGAATGATTCAATATGGGTCATTGTTGATCATCTTACCAAGTCAAAACATTTTCCTGATATAAGATTATATTTAGAACTTGAACATCTACCAAGACTATATATTAATGAAGTTATAAGACTCCATGGTGTACCTATATCGATTTTTTATGATCGTGATCCCTATTTTACATCATGATTTTGGAAAAGTCTTTAGAAGGCCTTGGATACTGAACTTTGTCTGAGCACTGCCAACCACCCTCAAACCGATGGACAATCAGAACAGACTATTCAAACCTTAAAAGACATGTTGAGATCTTTCTCACTTGACTTTCAAGTTATGTGGGATCAATATTTACCTCTGGTAGAATTTTCTTATAACAATATATTAAAGTATTTATATGGCACCATATGAAGCGTTATATGGAAAGAGATGTCACACACCAACTTGTTGGGATGATTTTCGTGAATAAAACTCGTTGGCCTAGAACTTGTTGAGGAAACAATGAAAAATGTGAAGATTATCCAAACCCGCATCATAGAAGCTCAATGTATTCAAAAGATCTATGATGATAGTTGGAGAAAGGATTTGGAATTTCTAGTTGGAGATCATGTTTTCTTGAAGGTATCTCCATGGAAGGGTGTTATACGATTCTGTAAGAAGGTTAAATTAAGTCCCAGGTACACCAAACCTTTCTAAATTCTAGAATGAATTGTAGTTGTGGCTTATCCTTTGGAAATGCTTCCAAGTCTCTCCAAAGTTCATGATGTGTTCAACACATCACTATTTAGAAAATATATGCCTGACCCAACGAATGTAATCACCTATTATAAAATTGAACTGGAACCTGATCTGTCTTATTTTGAAGAGCCTATCAAGATTCTTGATACCATAGAACAAGTGTGGAGAAACCAGATGACTCGTATGGTAAAAGTTCTATGAAGAAACCATAAGATAGGAGAGGTAGCGTGGGAACTTGAGGAACTTATGATGAAGAACCACCCAAATCATTTTATGTAGTAATATTCTAGAAATTTCTAGGATGAAATTATTTTAATGAGGGGAGAATGTAACACCACAAGCTTCCACGGTAAGTTTCCCTTTGAATAATGCAGTATCTTGCGTTGTGCGCAACTTAGAGTTTTAACACACCACGACCAATCAACCTAGCCATTATGAATAGTAATAACCACTTTTTAAAATATTATTTTTTAAAATGGACTTCATTTTTGAATTTGGAATGTCGAAATTAGCTTAGGGTGAATTTTTTGTATTTTTCTGAAAACATTCAATTTTTGATGATTAGTGAAAAACACTACATTATTGTTTAAAACCAACTTTTTATTTATGTAATTAGTTATTTTATTTTAATTTATTTTAGGTCAAAATAGATACATAATACCTATATAAGTTTAATTTAATTCATTGGAGTCATTTTATAATCAGTTCAGATATATAATATTTTATTGAACTTTTTACCGTCCTTTACCCACCTTCTAGGAGCATTTGTAAATTTGCATAAAACCTAATTTTACCGCTTCTATGAGTTGAATTTAAAAAATCCAAGAGACACGGTTGACATAATTAAGTAAATTTTGGTTCAATAATATGAAAAATTTTTTTGTTGAACAGTAACTTTTGACTTTTATTTACCACGGTTAAAAGTAAATAGGGTAATTAAGGGTAAAAATGATATTATAATTAACCTAACACATGTACTAATTCTATTAGATAAGTGTAATTAGACCAAAAACAAACTTAGTAATAAAATATGATCCTCCTTTTCCCACTTGTATTAGATTAGGACATTTATTATTATTTTATTTAAAGAAGAGTTAAAAGAGTTAAATTCAATGTTTAATAACTAAACCATTTTTAATATAGGTCTACACCCAATATAAATTTGACTATAAATACTCATTAGAAAGATAAAAATATTTCCTAGATAATTTTATTTTATTTTAAATTTTTAGACATTAAATAATTTAATTAATTAATGACACAATGATGACACCGTAATTACATTAATAAAGAAATATTAAAATAATTGATATTATAAATATCTAAATAAATGTAAATTGAGACTTCTGATGAATTATAACGATTTTACAGTTTAATATTACATGTTAGGTTTGATTAAATAAAATTTATTCTAAGTGATAAAGTTTTTATGGCTTTCAAAAAAATAAAAAACTAAATAGTGTCAAAATTGACATAATTATGTTTTTTAAAACAAATACTATATTATTAATTGATATTATATTTCTAAAAATCTAAGGTTTGGCCAAAGTACTTAGAAAAGGTTATATATATTAATAATTAACCACTTTGGATTCTATTGGCTTGTTATAGTAAGTTTATTAAACATATAATATAAAAATACAAAGAGACGTGGTAAATGTTAAACTATTTAACGAAGAGTTAAATCTACAAGATAAGGTTAATATGGTGACCTAAACCTATCTAAAACCTATTGGTGGAGTGTTTTTCGACCCATCTCCACCTTATCCTCGAAATAAATCATTTTTTCCATTATAAACCGAATATTATTTTATTATAAAATAATTTTTCAAGATTTTCCAAAAGTGACTCTCACCTCTCTTATAAAAGGGTACCTCCCCTTATTTTAATTTCACACCACCAAAGCCATTTGGCTTGGAAAAAACCTTCCCAAATATCTTATCAACTATCCTCCCTTAAACCTTTAGGCCTTACTTTGATCATATAGCCAACCTAAAGATCCCTTTTGATCAACTGAAAAGGAAATACCCCGAAGAAGAGGTAAAAATTTTACCACCCTCTTTCAAGTTCTTTTCTTCTTCCACTTCCTCTTTTTTTGTTGTTTCCATACCAAAATAATAAATCCAATATCTTCTACATATTGTGATGTTATCATAAATATGGTACAACAATATTCCTTATTCTATCCATCCTATAAATGACAAAGTCACCATACGTGCGTACGTGCGGCTTACCGTCTCCACATCGTGGTGTAGTTTATTATTCAAACAATTCGTTATTTGGATGGGTATAATAATGAGTATAACTAATGAAAATAAAAAATATAACATGTTAATTATTATTTATATATTATATAACATCCAATTATATACAATTTCACCATCAATATAATGATATTGTTGCTCATGCGTACGTACGGATTACCGTCACCACGAAGGCAATGAGATTCATTCCCCATCATAATCATTCAAGAATATTTTTCATTTTATGATTAACAATAATGTTTATGAAGATAATATCACTCTGTATATTAATCAAATACATCATATCCATAACAAACATGACTTATGTAACCAAGCATATAAAGAAAAATGAATCAGTTAACACCCGAAATGATGAAACTACTGAAATATTATTAACAAAGAAATATTATAGGATCATATATGATATCATATTTATGTATATAGTTATTGTATAATTTCATAACAATGTTTTAACAATTATACAGGAGTTAACATACCATAGACAATTGAAAAGTACAAGGTAAGGGTTAATTCTACAATCTCTTTACTTATCCAAGGTTGTTAATACATAAGTATCTACTGGGACCTATTTATCATCCACATCCATGTTTTCTTAAAAATGTAATTAAAAACATTTTTACTATTTACTAGACTATGGGTTAAATCCATTTATACCCTTATTTGACCACATATATTTTTAAAGGAATCTTTCTATTGTTTTCCAAACAAGGTACTTTATGGCCTTCTCGAAAAAATTAAGGTAAGAATGTCTTTTTTTAACGTATATAGCGGGTGCGACTATTTTCCGCCATTATAACATCTTCAAAGCTTCCCATACAAAATTATAAGAATATTTCCAAAATAAATGTTTTATTTTATAATTATATTACTTTTAAATGATTTCAAAATAGAAAGAGATATTTCTCTATAAACTTTTTTGATTTCATCTATGTCAACATACTTTGATGGATTTTAAGCTTGTTTGAAGTTTATTTATTACGATACAAATATTCCATATTGTATTGAAGGTTTTGTGATATGTTTGACTGTGGATGTTTTATTTTTACACCATTCATGGTTTATGGATTATGTATTGGCATTTCGTATGCTATTTTTAATAAGAATGTTTTTGTTATGTTTACAAATTTCATATGAAGAATGTATTGGACATAGTAAGTGACAGGTGGAGCCTGCTATAGCTCCTCGATTCATCGATAGGTCTAATGAGACAAACTAATGTCTTAGAACAAGGCCTTGACAAAATATTATTTTTAGTCTTGGAACAAGTCCTTGACTATGTGGTTATGAAGTCTGGCATTATGCATTCCAACACTATTGTCGGTGCCAAAAAAAAATTGGAAGGGAGATGGTTTATAAGAAAGGCTCTAAAGCTACCTTGTGAAGACCATTCATGGAGCTCCATGGCTCTATGAGGCCACCGTGAAGCACAAAGGTGGGGTGCTCCGCGAGATGATTTGACGTTCGCGAACCCGCCGCAAAGCGCAGAGGCGGGATGCTCCGCGAGACGATTTGACGTTCACGAGCGCACCACGAACTACAGAGGTGGGATGCTCCATGAGACGATTTGACGTTTGCGAGCCGGCTGCGAAGAAAAGAGGCAGGATGCTCCACGAGCCCATTTGAAGTTCGTGAGCCCACCGCGAATCTAGGAGGCGGGATGCTCTGTGATCTCCTTTGACATTCGCGAACCCACTACAGAGTGGAATCCATCTTCATTCCGAGCAAGCGCTGCTCCGCCATGCCTCTTTCTTATAAGTATCGGCATCCCCCCAGGTCCAAAGCATGGATCATCTGACCATTCCTCTTCCCTGCACTCAAATCATGAATCACTTTTTTCTCTGCAAACCATGAGCTTCTCAAGGTACTTTTTCTCCGCGAAGTGCATCCCCTTTACCTTGTTTCACCCCCTCTTTTGGGAGGGATACCTTTTGCAAATCCCACGGGCCTTCTTGAAGGAAGGATATCCTCCCAGGGTCTCAGGTCATCATGGAGCATTTATGCTTCGCGAAGCACCCCCCGTGCACACAAGACTCATATTCTAAGGCCAAGTCACTGTGCCTTGCGATGCACATTGCTTCACATGACCATGCTTCATGAGGTACCCATGCTTCATAGGGATTTTCTTCACGAACACCCTTACACTTAGTGAAGAACCTCTTGTATGCACCTATTCCCTATTCCTAGGCTAGGCCATTTCACCTCGCAAAGCCTACACCTTCACGAATCCCTTCACTTGCATGGAGAACCAGAGCTCTATGAGGCCTCTACTCATAAACCCCTTTGATCTACAACTCCCTATCTCGTGCAACCTCCTAGGTTCGTACGAAGCAACTTCAAAGTCCCTTGGATGATACTACCCATTGGGTTACTTTTCCTCATGCTTCTTCACATAGGCAAGCTAATGGATATTGCCTCTTCGCATAGCCACACTAATGTGGACCCCCCAATGGTTCTCTCCATGACACCCACTAACCATGGAGTTACCTGTACCCTCTCTTCACCAAGGTGTAGAGGGTACCGGTTATATAAGTCCTAGGGGTGCGGAGTGAACCCACCTCGTCTAAGCTGTAAAATCTTAAACTACCAAGAACCTCCATCCTCAACACATGACGTTAAACTATTACTTTCCACATGCATCCTACGCAAGTAAATGGAAATCATCCTGATGTAAGCCCCTAGATTTTCTTGCAGGAGGTTGCATCCCTAATTCTCCTTTTTTATTTAGTCCCAAGGACTAGAGGGGGGGGGGGGGTATGGATGCCAGACCCCTCCTTTCCTTGGTACCAAATCCCTCTCCCGCTGGGCTTTTCCGCCACTGGGCCTCCATCCTAGAGTAAGTCCCAACCTATTTGGGCCTCTAACCACACATAAGCCCATGTTTCCTATTTGGGATGCGATCACGTGTATGCCCCACTTCACCTCTCATGGACGCACCTTTCACGACGTGATCGTCAGGTCTCTGCTTCCTCTTATTTCTCACGCCGAGCATGACTCACGTGGGCTTAGAGTAATAATCTACCATGACATACTTCTTGGGTATCCTAGAGTGTAATCCCTATGCCATCCTAGACTATGAGGTCTTTGATCCTTGCTAAGGCAAGGTACGTAGGAAGCCTCCATGAGATTCAAGCCCACCACCCATTGGTTGCTCTGACCCCCTTCATGTCAGTTCACCAACAACCTGGGAAGCCTATAGTGTAAGCCTCATGCAACCTATACTATGAGGTCTTTGATCCTTGCTAAGGAAAATTACATAGGAAGCATCCACGATGTTCAGGCCCACCACCCATTGGTCACTCTGATCCCCTTCACGTCGGTTCACAAACACCCTGGGCAGCCTAGAGGGTAATCCCCATGCCATCCTGAACTACGTGGTCTTTGATCATTGCCAAGGCAGGGTACATAAGAATCCTTCACGAGGTTCAAGACTAGCACCCGGTCATTCTAACCCGCTTCACATCGGTTCACCAACACCTGGGCAGCCTAGTGTGTAATCCCTATATACCCTACCTAAACTATGTGGTATTTGATCCTTGCTAAGGAAGGGTACATAAGAATCCTCCATGAGGTTCAATCCTAGGACCCGGTCATTCTAACCCCCTTCACGTCGGTTCAACAACACCTTAGGTAGCCTAGAGTGTAAGCCTGACACACCCAACCTGTACTATGCGGTGTTTGATCCTTGCCAAGGTAGGGTACGTAGGAAGCCTCCATGAGGTTCAAGCCCAACACCCGGTCGTTCTGACCCCCTTCAAGTCGGTTCACCAACACCTTAAGCAACCTAGAGTGTAAGCCCCAAATTCCCCCCTATGAACTACGTGGACTTTGATCCTATCCAACGAAGGGTACATAGAAATCCTCCACGGGGATCAAGCAAAACACTTGGTTGCTCCGACCATATTCATGTCGGTTCTCACCCGTCCTATATGATGTTAAACTGTGGACCCTCATCCAGTGGTAAGCTGTTGTGACCCTATCCAGTGGTAATCCATTGATACTCTTATCCATCGGTAAGTCGTTGCAACCTCTATTCAGTAATAAGACTTCATCAACTCCATTTAGCGGTAATCCATCGTCAACCTCATTCAGTGGTAATACGTTGGAACTCCAACCATCAGTAAGCTGTTATCAAGATGAAATACATTCACCGAACTATGCAGACTTTTATTACTAGACACGAGGATACGTAGGAAGTCTCTTAGAGTCTCAATCCCAACTTCGCCGTCTCCCTTGCGATGGTACTATTTCATTCCCCATCCACTTCATTCAACCACTCAATCATCCATCCTGATTCTTATCTATGCCTCCACATCTCTGTGAAATCATACTATCTCATTACCTATTCCCCTCAACATTGACCTATAAGTCAACCATACGTTGTCCGAAACATCAAAGTTCATTCCAGGGGTTGCACCCATCTGATTCACTCCAGTCAGTGTTCTGATCAGTCTGATCTGTCTCCACTGGATGATAAACTTACAGCATACCCTATGTTAAACATTGGAAGCTGAGGAAAACCTCAGATACATGGCCCTAGAATATGATTCCCCACATTCGATGTGGGATACATAAGGATTATGCTCCCTCGAGAATCCCTATAATAAGGGACATAAGATATATGTGCCAGTGTCACAATGCCCAGACACGCCAGTGATGCCCAACATGACTACTCCCCTGAATAAAGGTTGTTGCCCTGACTGGACCCCTTGGAATGTCTTGACAGAAGCTGTGTAATTAACTGGTGTCCATGAAGATATGGCGCTAGGAAGAGTTTCATGAACAATGAATTAATCTTTAAGGGTGATCCAGACTAGGTAACGAGTTCTAAGGGGGAATCCAAGGAAGGAAGAACCAACATCCCATCATCCCATTTTAATCAAGAAGAAAACGTCCCTGAAGAAGTGACGAATGATGCCCACCTTTGTAAATCGGGAATGTGGGGAAACAATACTGCGCCTTTCATCATCAAACGAGATAGACACATGTGCCTCGAAGAAAGTGTCAAAAATAGAAATGGTGAACCTGACGTGAATTTATTCTCCTCAATATGGAGATTAGTAATACTGGAGGCATCAATGGATTTACGTGTCACCGGATCCAGTTATACGATGTCGGTCCCACCAAGAAAATAGAGGGCCTAGTGTGAAACTCACCAGAAGTTGGGGCAGTAGAACATTGGACATCCTGTTCGGCAACGTTGTTAGTGTGGATCCCTCTTACCGGTCATGGAAGACGGAATGAAACTGGGGCATTGGTCGTCAATTCCTTTTTCTTTCAGCAGTGATGAGTTAATCTCCCTGTTTCATAGGAATCATGTTGCTATGCTCGGAACGCGATCACTTCCTGCACACCGACATAGGGGAAGGGGCAGTTCCAACATGACAGTCCTACGTGGTTCTGCCTCTTCCACAATGGCCTCTACACCCGTGGCCCTGGGGCACTCACGACCCATTTTCCATCCGAGGTCATCCATAGAAGGGTGATCAATGACCTCGTGCGCTGTTACGAGGAGGAAGGCATAATCTGGACCCAGGATATGGCCCGCCTAGATCTTGAGGCATTTGTGCCTCATCACCAATGCCTCCCCAAGGGCCGCGCGGGAGCCGCTTCTCCCCACACTGACATATAACCATTTCGGGAACCTCTCTCCAGAACGCTTTGACAATTCCCTGCCTTACGCTGACGAGGTAGGTGACGTCCGGCCCAGCCAGGTCAAAGTCCCATTCTAGGGGCTCCAAGGGAGGGCTCCCACCAGGCTGCGTCAGCGCCACTGCCCGGTCTTGCTGGATAAGGAGCAGGTAAGCCACATACCTCCACCACCGGCCCTGACTCGTCCGACATGACACCAGCATTGGGCGCAAGCTGAGGACTCCTTCCAAGGAGTGTCAATGTTGACAACTATTGTGTCCCGAGCCACTGCCAATGCATATCAGCAATTCCTTGTATACACTAAGAAGAGGAAATTATATGCCTGACCAGGATCGAGGCTCAAACCGCCCCATGGGCAGGCTGAGTCGACTCTCTTGGTCGTTGGCACAGGCAGTGGTCACCGCGAACTAACCCATAATGATGCCACCCAGTACGAAGGTCCTCCCTGTTCCATTCCAAAAGAGAGTGCGACCCTACCCCGCTTCGAAGCTCGGCATGGAGGTCTTCCCCGTGCCACCCACAATCATAATGAGGTCCTTCACCGCGATGATGACACTTGGTACTGAAGCCTCTCCCATGCCCATTACACTGGGTATGGAGTCATTCCTCCTGCCCCCGACCTCCAGTGTAGGGAAATTTCCCGTTCAGTCCCTCTTCAACATGGGGATCCTCCCCATGTCCTCTTAGCAGCTGGTGAAGGTCCTCCTCACCTCAACAAATAGAGGGGTGAAGGCCAGACTCACCTCACTATTACCCAACATGGAGGTCCTACCCGTGTTCAGCTAGACCGGTTCAAGGAGCCTCCTCGTACTGAGGTCACCATGGGAAACAAGCATGGAGGTCCTCCTTATGCTCCTATCAGTTCTAGAAGAGGTCCTTCCCACTCCAGCTCTATCCATGGAGGTCCTCCCCATGTCTCCTTTGACATTTTTCCCAGTGCTCCTCGCACCCCAGCTTACTCAGGTGTAAACCCTCTCCGCCTCAACACCAGCGTAGCTGAAGGACCCTGTGTCAGAAATCAGCCCTGTCTCGAGGATCCACCCAAGGATAGGAAGGTGGGATGCCACCGCCATAAGAAGAATTTTAGGGAATTCCAAATAGAGATCAAACTAGTTCTCTTCTCATACTTTGAAGAGGAATATGACTCAGCATGGGAACCCTCCACTCACTCATCTGAGTTAAGGGATGGGGCTGGAACGAGGCGCAGCAGTATAGTGCTCCGGGAATGCGATATCCATAGGATTCCCACATCCCTCCACTGATATATCCAGGAGGATGAAAATCTAGCTACCCCATAGGTTACGGTTGTGCAATCACCATCATCGTCACCAGAAGCACTCTCTACCTCGACAAGAGATCACGAAGAACTATTCTGGGGACCAATGGCGGGCGAGCACCGTCGCAGCCTATCGCCAGTAAACCTAGCCTCTGATCTATGAATTTTGGCCATCATCCCAAATTATCGCAACATAGTGGCCATGTCACTACACTCTTCAGAAGACAGTCGGAGATTTAGCAGCCAGTCAACCCATTCACCTTACTCTGAACCTGACAGCCTGCCGTCCCAACGGTCTGCCTCAGTACCGCTGCCAGTTCCTCAGGCACCTCTAGTTGATGAGTGAGGAAATCAAGGGATAGACCCTGAATCCAATATGAGGATCTTATGGAAGATCCTCGCAGCGGAGCACTTCCCCGAGATGTTTTGGCTCATGGAAGTACTGAATTTTCGCACGCCGGAATCCCTCACCCTAGAGAAGTATGAATGTTTCCACCAAACCCTTTGGGTGATGCACTTTCACCTTCATCGTCAGTGAGTGGTTTATCCCAGGAGACAATCACATTATAAATATATTGGCGAGCAATGTCGTCTAGTCGATCTGGCTGCGCTCCCTGTGGCTCAGCGCCTCGAGTCACCATGCCGTCGTAGGGTTCTCCAAGAGCAATGCGTTCAGAGTTTCAAGATACTCTACAACATCATCGAGGAGGCTGTAATGACCCAAAGTTTCATTAATGGAAATCCCTCTTGATCTAATTAAATGTATTATTATGTAAAATGTTTATGTAAAATGTTTATATAAAATGTCAACTTATTTGGTTTTATGTTAAGAATTGTGATCATTTCTTTTATATCAGTTGAACAATGATAACATGATTAGTATAAATATAAGGCTTTAACAAACCCAATTTACTCAGACAAAGGAAGCGATGACCTCATCCAGTAGAATTTCTCCATACGAAGCCCATTTGTCAGAGCTTGGAAATGAGGTGGCGTCTTTGGGCTTCGCTCTTAACCAAGCCCAAGATGAGCCCCATCATGTCAAGCTTGAACGTGACTGTCTATGGGAAAAGTGGAAGTTGATAGAAATTATCACTCGAGTGATGTTATCTGATCCACCTCAACAGTCTCTCACCATCGCACACCTTACCCTTAGGTCTTATGCGGCTGTTTTAAGGGGTTATGTAACAAATCTTTAGTACTATGTTGATGTACATTATTTTTTGTATATAATAATGAATATACTTTCTTGTCATTATTGATACATTGTAAATAGTTTTTAAGGTGAAATAGTGTTGTTAGTTATTATTTAATTAAGAATTCTATTTTACTAAATTAAGGGATTTTTGAATTAAATAATCTTTTAATCAAATATTATTATTATTATTATTATTAAATTTATTTTATTATATATAAATGATCATATAATTTTATGAATGCAATTGTAATTTTTATTAAGGTTTGAAAACCATTTTTGTCAAAACACATGAATTTTTTATAAATGTTTGTTTTTTTTTAAAATTGAAAATTAACATATTTAGAAAATTATTTACATAAAATAAATGTTATTTATGGAATCAAGACGTTGAAATTATCCAATGGTGAATTTTTCATAATTTCCTGAGATAGTCAATTTTTGGTGTAAAAATTAAATACTGTTTAAATATATAATGTGTTTTATGACATAATAATGACCCAATAGTGATGTAATAAAATAATAAAAGATTTAAGTTAGGCCAATATATGTTTTAACATTAAAATAATGTGATTTTGGGTTTGTTTGACTTACTTTTCAAAGCATTAATGGACCCTTCAAGACTTATTAAACACCTTGTCTTTTTAATTTTTTTTCCATGGGAGTGTGACTCACCTTCACATAAGAAACCCTATTATTTTAAGATGTTCAGAATTTGGCCTTATAAAACATTTTTTCCCTCTTCTCTTTTCCAAAAACCATGGGATGGTTTGTGGTTTTTATTAATTTAATATAAGGGGTCCCAAACCTAAATAATAAAGAATTTCCTCACCTTTCCTATATAAACCCACCCAAGCTCTCACTTCCTCCTCACTCAAAGCCTTTGGAGTTCATCCAAAATCTGCCCTAATCTCTCTGGAATCCTTCCGAGGTTCCCCAAGCTCCCATGAAGCCTCTCTCAAGCCTTTGGAAGCACACTTCCAAGTAAGTGTTTTTTCTTCCTTTCTCATTTTGTCTAATTTTCGTTAAGTTGTTTTTCCCTTTCAATTTCAATTATGAATGTTGGGGTATGGTTTCTCACCTCCCTCATACTGCCCTCTTTATGTTTTAATTATGGGAGACCCCTTTATCTCTCACTAAATGCCTCCCATGTACACCCGTTACAATGCCGAAATTTCGAAAGGAACTTATCTCTCCTCATTTACATTCAGGAAATACTTTTGTATCATGAATCTAAATTCTATTAAAATTGTTGGTACATGTATATATATGACCTCCTTACTTTCCATTACATGTAAATATGATGAGTAACACATTTCTCTCTCATCAAATTTTTTTATGAATTCTTATGTCACGCCGTTACGTTGCCGAAATCGCACCGATTTTCTAAGCCAATGCCATTGTGTAGTGAATACCATGCCCATTTTCCAACAAGGGTATTCACCTTTATTCACATTTAATTATTGATTATAAAGTTTCATGTATGAATTCCACATTACTTCATCGTGTAATAAATGATTATGTTTTATGAATCCATGTTTTGTGGTCCATGTGGCACACTTATGCATGAAATGAAATGTTTAAGAAGGGTGCGGCCTTATAGCGCTCCAATGCATTGGGTAAAGTATAGTATCATGATACGTCATGTGCAATGAGTGTTGAATCATGCTAATTCAAGTGAAATGAGGGTTTACTCATGCTTCATGTGCAATGAGGATTTACTCATATTCAATGTGCAATGAGCCTTGGCTCATGCTAATTCCATGTTAAGTGTTGTTGCCACATTTCCATGTTATGATTATCATTCTTTATCATGCATTTATGTTCATGTTTCTCTTGTGCTATATGGATATGCCTATTGTCTAACGTGTATTGTACTCCTCATTTATTCCATGTTTTTCCCTTACTGGGCATTATAGCTCACCCCTTTTCTTATGCATGTCCTCAGGTTATCCCATGCAATGCTAAGTATGAGGGAATGTAGTGGTTATGTAAAGGAAGTTTTCAATAAAGATGTTGTACTTCATGTTTTAATTTGTTATGTAATGATCATAAGCCCCAAAGACACCAGACCTCTCGATCATCCATGTTGTATCAAGTAAATGTTTAATGTAATAAATCATGTTTAAGTTTGTAATAAAAGCAGGGTTGTCATAGTTGGTATCAGAGGATAGGTTTAGTTATTTTTGGGATTAGGATTAGAAAACCCTAGTAAAGCCTTAGAGACAAGACTAAATATAATAAAAATATCCCTAGGTCTTGGTAAGTTTTGAGTAAGTGGTTTATCAAACAAATACATCCCTCTCTAGATACGAGCAGTTAGAGGAGGCTCTGGCATAGATGTATCCTAGGGGTAAAACCCGAATACACCGCTTTGAGATAGACTCAAATGGGAACTGGTGCACAAAAACGGGCCTTGCTACACTCTTGGTTACGAAACTCCTGGGGGATATGTTTTGATAAATTCACAAGCTTAGTATGAACCCTTATTAAGGGAACTAAAAAAAATGCCCCTAAGAATATATGTTAGAAAGTAGATCATGAAAATCCTAGGATGAAGCCTATAGACTCATGAGTTAAAGAAATAAAAGTTTATTTTTATGTCATCAACTTTTGACTTTGGATTACCCTTTATGTGTTAACCCATAACATTCCTTTTATTTCAGCCAATGGAAGGTAATAGGAGGACTCGGGCTAACAACCGATGTGAAGATCAGTGTGATGACTTTACTAATGAGATGCCCAATCCAATGGGAGCGGGAATCGTGAACTTTTCACACTTCTCTCTCAGCTAACTCAAGATTTGAATAGAAACACGAGTCAAGAGGAACGTTCAAACCCCCCTAAGAAAGAAAAAGTCAATATCAAGAGATTTATGAGACAATGGCCTCCAACTTTTAGTGGATCATCCGATCCCACGATCACTGAACAATGGATCAACTCCATTGAAAAGATCTTCTTCATCCTTCAATGTTATGAACTAGAGAAGATTCTCCTGGCGTCTTATCATATGGAGGGTGAAGCTGATCAATGGTGGACATTGATAACAAATATGAAGCCTGAGGAGGAGATCGAGGTGATGGAATGGAAGGATTTCTGGAAGATGTTTTTCGATAAATATTTTCCGTGCACCCTCTAGCTTAAGATGGAAAGGGACTTTCTTTCCCTCAGGAAAAAAGAAGAAGAATCTATTGGAGCGTATGAGGCAAACTTCACAAGGCTTGCACGATACGCTTCCAGCTTTGTCGTTACCCCCAAATGCAAGGTTGACCACTTCTTTGGTGGGTTGAAGCCTAGACTGCGGAAAGCATTAGCGATCCGCGACTTCGACAGATATGAGGAAATTGTCCGATGTGCCCTCAAGGTCAAAATGGAGATCAGGGAATCACATGGGTATCATGGGGACAAGAAGTGTAAGGTGGAATTCAATGCTGGTGGTCCGATGGATAAATCCAACGGTGATAAGATGATCCAGCACCCCACTTTCCAAAAGTGCGGAAAGAAGCACCCTGAAAATTGCCACAAGGGGACGAGGAAATGCTTTAGGTGTGGAAGAGAAGGGAACCAAGCTATTAACTGTCGGCAAGAAAGACCCGCAGCTGCGACAGAGGAGAGGAATGCTCTGTTCGAACCTCAATGCATTGTTCATTTCTACAAATGCCAAGAATCAGGGAATCTTGCAAATTAGTGTCCTAATACAATTGTTTTTGGAGGCAACCAACAACCTCCAAGGCAGCAAGGAATATCTTTTTCCATCACTTCTACCGAAGTGAACCCTGAAAACGAAGTGGTGAAAGTTATACTAGTTATTCATTCAATAATAGCGAACATACTTTTTGATTCAGGTTCTACGCATTCTTTTATATCACGAAAGTTTAGTAGAACAATCCCAGCACCACCACAAACCATGGAAGTGAAGATGTCAGTGAGTACGGAAAATGGGGCAATCATTGCATCCCATGAATATAAGTCCTCCCCTATTATAATCTATGGATTGAATTTCCTGGCGAACCTTGTCATACTCCCTCTGGTGGAATTTGATGCAATTCTTGGCATGGATTGGATTTCCTTATATATAGCCAACATAAGTTGTCGGAAGAGGGAAATCACACTCCATAAGGAGAATCGACCCCCGATTCATTACAAGTGTAAGGAGGAAGATGAATCTCCTTTAGCTCCATCATCTCAAGCATGGATATTACTGCCCTATGAGCACTCGTATCTGGCTCAGATGATTGAGTCCAAGGAAGAAACCATCCTTTAAGAAATGCCTATTGTGAGGGAATTTGCTGATGTGTTTCCCAAGGAACTGCCTAGTCTTCCTTCTAGAAGAGATGTTGAATTATCAATTGAACTTATACTAGGGGCACTACCAATATCCAAGACTCCATATAGAATGGTTTTCATGGAACTTGAAGAGCTGAAGAAACAACTACATGAAAATCTGGATAAAGGGTTTATACGGCCAAGTGCTTCACCATGGGGTGCACCAGTCCTCTTCGTCAAGAAGAAGGATGGGTCAATGCGGCTTTGCATCGATTGTCGTGAACTTAAAAAAATCACGATAAAGAAAAAGTATCCCCTTCCATGGATCGATGACTTGTTCGATCAGCTTCATGGAGCACAATACTTCTCCAAGGTAGATTTGCGGTTGGGATATTATCAAGTAAGGGTGAAGAAGTAAGATGTCCCCATGACTGCTTTTTGTACAATATATGGGCACTATGAATTCATAGTAATGCCTTTTGGACTCACCAATGTTGCAGCAATCTTCATGGACTTGATGAATAGAGTCTTTATAGATTACCTAGACAAATTTTTGGTAGTCTTTATATATGATATTCTAATATACTCTAAAACCAAGGAGGATCATGAGGAGCATTTAAGAACTGTATTGGAAACTTTGCTCAAGGAGAAGATCTATGAAAAGTACAGAAAGTGTGAGTTCTGGTTGAAGGAAGTCTCATTCTTGGGCCATATCATCACAAGCAATGGGATATCTATGGATCCCTCCAAAATAGATGTAATTGAGGGATGGTCGAGGCCAACAACAGTAACGGATATCCGTATCTTCTTGGGGTTAGCTGGAGATTATCGATGATTTGTGAGAAATTTCTCATGATTGTCCAACCCTCTTACCAAGCTAACTCGAAAGGGAGTAATGTTTTCGTGGAGTGATGAATGCAAAGAAAGATTTAAGGAGTTGAAAATGAGGCTTATCACTACACATGTTCTCACTTTACCCAAAAGTGGGGAAATGTTTGTGGTATTCAGTGATGCTTCAAAGAAGGGATTAGGTTGTGTGCTGATGCAGAATGATAAAGTGATATCCTATGCCTCAAGGCAGTTGAAAATCCATGAGCGAAACTATCCAATGCATGGTCTGGAGTTGGCAGCGGTGATCTTTGCATTGAAAATCTGGCGGCATTATCTCTATGGGGAGAAATGTGAGATATGTACTGACCACAAGAGACTTAAATATATATTTACATAGAAAGATCTTAATATGTTCCATAGAAGATGGATAGAGCTCATCAAGGATTATGACTGTTCAACACATTACCACCCTGGGAAAGCGAACAAGGTGGAAGATTCCCTATGTAGAAAGGACCCAACGATTCTATCAATGATGAGAATTGAGAAGGATCACATCTTCTTAGACTTGATGAAGATAGACATGGGAATCATAAAGAAGGAGACATCATCAATCCTTTCACAAATGATTGCTCAACCGTCTCTTTTGGAAAGATTAAAGGATGCTCCAAAGGATGATGTGGGAATTCAAGAAAAAGTGGAAGATATCAAAAAAGGGAATCCTCGGAGTTTAATGTTAATGAAGAAGGAATTGTGCGATTTGGGAAAAGGATATGTGTTCCATCACATCCAGAGATGAATAAGGAACTTTTGGATGATGCACATAGTTCAAATTTCTCTATTCACCCAGGGAGCACAAAGAAGTATCGAGATATCCGAGAAAACTTTTGGTTGGATAATATGAAAAAGGATATCACTGAATATACATCAAAGTGCCTGGAGTTCTATCCAGTGAAGGCAGAGTGGAAGAAGTATAAGGGGATGATGCAACCTTTTCTCATACCAGAATGGAAATGGGAGAACATCACCATGGACTTTGTCACCGGACTTCCGAGAACATCCAAATACAATAATGTAATTTGGGTTATTGTGGATCGTCTTACAAAGACTACACACTTCATTTCTATTTGGGAGGATTTATATTTGGATCAACAGGCATAGATATATATCAGAGAAGTGGTAAGGCTGCATGGAGTGCCATTATCTATTGTGTCTAACCGAGATCCAAGATTCACCTCTATGTTTTGGAAGAGTCTTAAAAAATTTCCGAATACTGAGCTGAACATCAGTATGGCCTATCATCCTTAAACTGATGGCCAATATGAGAAGACTATCCAAACACTTAAGGATATGTTGAGAGCATGCTCAATGGACTTTAAAGGGGTGTGGGATTAACATCTTCCTCCGGTTGAGTTCTATTATAATAACAGTTTCCACTCGAGTGTCCAAATGGCACCATATGAAGCCCTGTATGGGAAAAGGTGAAAAACACTAGTATGTTGGGATGATGTCGGTGAACATAAGATGCTTGGACAAGAAATGGTCTAGAAAATGGTGGAGAAGGTGAAAACCATTAAGCAACAAATCAAGGAAGCCCAGAGTCGACAGAAGAGTTATGCAGATAATCATCGATGAGACCTTGAGTTTAAAGTTGGAGACATGGTTTTTCTACGCATATCTCTGTGGAAGAAGGTCATGAGGTTTGGAAACAATGTGAAGTTAAGTCCAAGGTACATCGGCCCCTTCAAGATTCTTGATCGTGTCGGGGTTGTGGCCTATCGAATAGCACTTCCACTTACCATGGCCAAAGTACATGATATCTTTCATGTATCCCTCATAAGGAAGTACATACCAGACCCTTCACATGTACTCTTTTATGAGGTGGTATAGTTGGAGGATTATCTTTCTTATGAGTAGCAACCAGTTAAGATCTTAGATCGTAGAGAAAAACTTATATGAAATAAGACAATGCCCCTCGTTAAGGTGTTGTGGAGAAACCACAAGTTTGATGAAGTGACTTGGGAATCGGAGGAAATGATGAAGCTGAGTTACCCACATCTATTTTACTGTGGGAAAAGGAAATTTCAAGGGCGAAATTTCTTATGGGGGGAATATTATAACGACCCAAAGTTTCATTAATGGAAATCCCTCTTGATCTAATTAAATGTCTCATTATGTAAAATTTTTATATAAAATGTCATGTTCTTTGGTTTTATGTTAAGAATTGTGACCATTGCTTTTATAGCTGTTGAACAGTGATCACATGATTAGTATAAATATAAGTCTTTAACAAACCCAATTTACTCGAACAAAGGAAGAAATGACCTCATCCAGTAGAATTTCTCCATACGAAGACCATTTTTTGGATCTCGGAAAAGAGGTGGAATCTTTGGGATTCTCTCTTGACCAAGCCCAAGCTGAGCTCCATCATGTCAAGATCTAACATGACCATCTACGGGAAAAGTGGAAGTTGATAGAAATTACCACTCGAGCGATGTTATCTCAACCACCACAAGAGTCTGTCACCATTGAACACCTTACCCTTAGGTCTTATGCGGCTGTTTTAAGGGGTTATGTAACAAATCACTAGTACTATGTTCATGTACATTAATTTTTGTATATAATAATGAATATACTTTCTTGTCATTATTGATACATTGTAAATAGTTTTTAAGGTGAAATAGTGTTTTTAGTTATTATTTAATTAAGAATTATATTTTATTAAATCAAGGGATTTTTTAACTAAATAATAATTTAATAAATTATTATTATTATTATTATTTATTTAATTTTATTATACATAAATGATCATATGTTTTTATGAATGCAATTGTAATTTTTATTAAGGTTTGAAATCCATTTTTGTCAAAACCCGTGAATTTTCGATAAATGTCAGTTTTTATTTTAAAAGTGAAAATTAACATATTTAGAAAATTATTTAGATAAAATAAATTTTATTTTTGGAATCAGGATGTTGAAATTATCCAATTCTGAATTTTTCATAATTTTCTGAGACAGTCAGTTTTTGGGGTAAAAATTAAATATTGTTTAAAAACATAATGTGTTTTATGACATCATAATGAACCAATAGTGATGTAATAAAATAATACAAGATTTATGATCAGACAATATATGTTTTAACATTAAAATAATATTATTTTGGGTTATTTTGACTTAATTTTCAAATCATTAATGGACCCCCTTCAAGACTTATTAAACACCCTGTGTTTTTAAATTGTTTTCCATGGGAGTGTGACTCACCTCCACATAAGCAACCATATTATTTTTAGAAGTTCGGAATTTGTCCTTATAAAATATTTTTTCCCTATTCCCTTTTCCAAAAACCATGGGCAAAAACCATGGGATGGTTTGTGGTTTGGATTAATTTAATATAAGGGGTCCCAAACCCAAATAATAATGAATTCCCTCACCTTTCCTATATAAACCCACCCAAGATCCCACTTCCTCCTCACTCAAAGCCTTTGGAGTTCGTCCAACCTCTACCATACTCTCTCTAGAATCCTCCCAAGGTGCCCCAAGCTCCCAAGAAGTCTCTCTCAAGCCTTTCTCAATCCTTTGGAAGCACACTTCCAAGTAAGAGTTTTTTCTTCCTTTCTCATTTTTGTCTAATTTTCATTAAGTTGTTTTGCCCTTTTAATTTCAATTATATATGTTGGGTTATGGTTTCTCAACTCCCTCATACTTACCTCTTTATGTTTGAATGATGGGAGACCCATTTCTCTCTCATTAAATGCCTCTCGCGTACACCCGTTACTATGCCGAAATTCCGAAGGGAACTTCTCTCTCCTCATTTACATTTAAGCAATACTTTTGTGTCATGAATCTAAATTACATTACAATTGTTGGGACATGTATCTATATGACCTCATTACTTTCCATTACATGTAAATATGATGAGTAACCCTTCTCTCTCTCATCAACCTTTTTTATGAATTCTTATGTCACGCCGTTATGCTGCCGAAATCACACCGATTTTCTAAGCCAATGCCATTGTGTAGTGAATCCCATGCCCATTTCTCCATCAAGGGTATTCACCTTTATCCAAATTTACTTATTTATTTTAATGTTTCTTGTATTAATTCTACATTCCTTCATCATGGAATAAATGATTTTGTTTTATGAATCCTTGTTTTAGGATCCATGTGGCACACTTATGCATGAAATGAAATGTTTAAGAAGGGTGTACCCTTATAGTGCTCCAATGCATTGGGTAAAGTATAGTATCATGATACGTCATGTGAAATGAGTTTTGAATCATGCTAATTCAATTGCAACGAGGGTTTACTCGTGCTTCATGTGCAATGAGGATTTACTCATGCTCTATGTGCAATGAGCCTTGGCTCATGCTAATTCCATGTTAAGTGTTGTTGCCACATTTCCATGTTATGATTATCATGCATTATCATGAATTTATGTTCATGTTTCTATTGTGATATATTGATATGACTATTTTCTAACATGTATTTTACTCCTCATGTATTCCATGTTTATTCCCTTACTGGGCTTTATAGCTCACCCCTTTTCTTATGCACGCCCTCAGGTTATCCCATGCAATGCTAAGTATGAGGGAATGTAGTGGTCATGTAAAAGATGTTTTCACTAAAGATGTTGTACTTCATGTTTTAAGTTGTTATGTAATGATACTAAGCCCCAAAGACACTATAACTCTCGATCATCCATGTCATATAAAGTGAATGCTTTATGTAATAAATCATGTTTAAGTTTGTAATAAAAGAAGGGCTGTTACAGAGGCTTCCCCCAATGTGCAAGTCCATGGCTGGGGGTAGTATGCTTCCCTCCTCTTCATTTCTATCCGCTGGTAGCCTGACCTGCCAGGTGATATTGAGGACATGTTCCCAGGAAGCATTACGGTCAACATGGATGACATAGTGGACGGGGAGGATGAATTGGAGCTTCTTGATGGGGACTTACCCCCTGAGGGTGTACCACCACTATTGGACCCATCGGGGAGGGTTACTCACTAGAAGAGGAACCTGCTAGGTCTCCCTACGCCCACAGAGGCATTGGTACTCATCCGGAATGCCGGTAATGGTAAAGAGCATGTCGGAGCTTCCAAGCACTCTAACTCGTCCGCCTCAGTATAGAAGATAGAGGAAGACTATGAGAAGGCCACATTGCACCAATAACTTTCTGAATAGAAGAAGTTAGTCGATGAACTATAGGATGAACACGCTGCAGAGCGATGGCCAGACTACGATGACCCTTGGACAAGGCAGTAGGGGCAGGAACAACTTTCTCTTAGCAAGATACCTCTAAGAAACCCTGACCGTCCTGCCCCCATAGACAGGGTTGAGGCCGGAACTCACAGAAAGAGTGAACGGTATGTCTTGCCAAACCCTCCCGAATGGCTTGACAATCCAAGGGACCCAGCTCGGTCTCCCCCAGCCGCCCCGAGGGTCGTGCCACCAGCCGCTCCATGAGCTGCTGGGCTTGCTTACCGTGTTGAAGAAACCGTCAACGTGCTTGTGGTTAGGGATCCCCGTCAAGATAGGGACCCCCAAACAAATGATCCAATGGCGGCACTCATTTCCCACCTTGAGGCGTTGGAAATACAACAGGTGGCGATCCCGCCTAATGGAAAGCCATAGCCAACATGGGTGGATGATATGACGACATATCTGGGTTTCGGGAATCCAACATTCTCCCCTTTGAATGGGACATGGGACCCGCCACAGCACCTGGACCACTTCAACTCAAGGTGTGGGCCCATGTTATGGACTCCAGTGCAGTAGGAGGCTACCAAGCTCTGCTGTTTTGTTCAGACATTGGAGGGGCCTACATTTGTCCTATACAGCTAGCTTTCTGTCAGATCCATAACCAGCTAGGAGGACCTTCGCAGGAAATTCCTCTACAATATTATCTCCACCACATAGAAAACGAGCATCACAAACCTCTTCATGTGAAAACAAAGGCCTGATGAGCATGTCGCAGTCTATATCACCCACTGGAAGGGGCTTACATATTCCCTTGACATGCCATTGAATCTAGAGAGATTACTGACGATGTGTGTAGGAAAAGTCAAGATGGACTTGGTTCCCTCTCTGATAACCTCGAACTACCCTAGGGGATTTTGGGACTTCTCCGATAAGGCCCAGCGCCTGGAAGAAGCCCTGCAACAAGCTATCCATGCATGTCCATTTCCCCCTGTAATTTTTGAAAGGAGGGATTCTAGAGATGAGCCTGTCGTGGTGACACAAATAGAGGCCCCAAGACAGCTATAATTATTACTAGCAGGGTCACATCCATAGCCTCATATAGGCCCGCCACCACAGGCATAGTCTCCCATAGAGAAGCGACTACCTCAGAATCGGTAGGTGCCCCCGCAGAATGCGCCGCCACTGCCTAGGTGGAACAACTAGGCTCTGCCTCCTCGACAGGATCCTCCAGCTCCTTGTCAGGGCTAGGATCCAAGGCCCCCCTTTCTAGAAAAATGAAACCGGACCCACTCGTACAATGAGAATCAGGTCCCTGACTATTTCTGAAGTTCCTTGGAACAAGGAATTGTGCATTTTCCTGAGTGCAGAAGGCCAGAAGAGGCAAACCTCACTGATCGCCCAAACTACTTCCCTTATCATCGGATCCTGGGGCACACCCTCAAGAAGTGCTATGTGTTAAAAGACTATCTTGAAGACCAGGTCAATAGCAACATAGTCAGGCTGGGCCTGGCCCTAGCACAAGTGGCATGTGTTTTCGTAAGGCCAGACAGTAGTAATGACAGTGAGGACAAGTGGCAGCAAGTTTCTAACCGCGATTCCTAGAAGTATGACAACTGGATGGCTCGAAAAATGGTTTCTTGCGGAAATGGTATCATTCGTGAACACTGGAATCAGCCATATCCTTCATAGGATGTAGCCACCACTTATGTATCGTCATCTTAGCCGACCCCTTCCAAGAAGAGCAAGCGTTGATGGCGCAAGGGAAAACAATGCGCCTCGCCAATGCAATCATCGTCCCGCACTCTCGGTAACTTCATGACTTTGAAGATGGGGATTCCTCCCATAATCCACCCAGTACTGGATGAATCTTCAAGTGATAGTCAAGGGTACGCTTCAGTTAATACCGTGGAGTTGGTAAATCCCCATATGACTCCCGGCGAAGGGGAGCGTCGGGTGAACCTCCCCAACGTCCCCAGCCAATGCCAACGTCGGCAAAGCCGCAAACATTTGGGTTATCGAGGAACACAAATTTTCACCTCTAGAAAGGTCTTATATGCGACTGACACATGAAAGCAGGCCCAGCGAGGAGCTCATCACGCGCAACCTCTTCATCTGGTGTCATCAGGCCCACCTCCACTTCCATTTGTGTTACTGGATCTGTCAGAGCCACTTCGACCATGTCATGACCAGCCTCGCCCTACTATGGGCCGGTCTCAGTCATACAACCCCAATATGTTAGCTTCTCTATGGGATTAGACTAGTGAGCAGCAGGATATGCCTAGCACCAGTCAGCCGTTGGCCCAACCGGTAGGGCCTGCCATGCCTCCTGTCAAATAGCAGCCTCCTGCAAGCGGATGTTCACGCCTGACAAAGAAGTATGATATTATCAATAACTTTTCCAGCATCCCAGTGAGGATTTCCATCCCCAAGGACCTTCTCTTATCATCAGATATGCGTGAGGCCCTCACTGAGGATTTAAGAACCCCCCTCTAGTTTGAGACGGAGGTAGGAGCTATAGAAGCCTTTCATGCGAAAGCGGTCGAGAACGCTGAATGTCAGGCCATCATTTCGTTATATAGAAAAGATGAAGGCTTTCCCATACAGGGGAAAATAAACCCACTATACATCACTAGACTATTTAATGACATGGTGGTCCGCCGTTGTCTTGTTGAAACTGGCTCCGAGATTAACCTTATCCCGACAATGACACTATGGAAGCTGGGGTTATTCGAAGATGACCCGACACCATCCAATTTAAGAATTCAAGGATATGATAGGACAGAGAAGACCCTAGTCAGTAAGATCCATTCGAAGACCTAGTTCAGGGGCCCAGTTTCCAACACCGATTTTATGGTTGTCTCCTAAGACACTGCATACAATGCATTGATGGGAAGACCATTGCTCCACCTGCATGCGACAGTCCCCTCATCGTATCATCAATGCCTCAAGTACTCCCTCAATGGTCAAGTAGGAATACTCCAAGGTGACGTGTCTCCTTTCAACTCTTGTGAATCCCACTACCTGGATTCTGACTATTACAAGAGAAAGGATAAATAGATTTAGTCCAGTGAGGTAGAACCCGTCACAGTTGCAACTAACCCCTGGGCAGGCCTGGATGATGGCTACATCTTCCTGATCCATCGATTAGAGGCCATAACCCCCGACATGGGGAAATGTTTTATTATATCTGGTACAGGGGTTGGGCATATTACCAAGTCCAAGTGACGGTAGAAAATCACCTCATACTTCTACAAAAATTAGGATCAGGTGATCCCATATCCTCCTTCCCCCGTACGGTGTCGGGATGTCCGCCCCATGGAAAAATAAGTACGCCATACTTTCCTATTTCTCTATGATGGAAGTAACCAAATCAATTCGACGTGCCACTATTGCTTTGATATCATCAAACGTTTCCCCTTGGGCTGAAGACCAAATGGGATCGGGTCGACAACCTTCATTGTTATGGTTTCAGCAGTATCAGAATCTCCTGATGTGGTGACCACTGCTACTCAAGCTGGTACCAGCCACCTGGAAGAATCTAACGACCTAGATGAAGCTTCTCCCACTGGGGAAACCTCATCTTGAAGTGAAGAAGAGTATTTGGAGGATTCTCCCCCCGCCTTTGAAGTGGGAATCTCTACCACGGTTGATGAACTGCTACAGGTGAACCTTGGTAGCGAGGCAGATCTGAGACCCACATTGATCAGTTCTGCCATGTCCCTCGAAGAGCAGGAATGGTACGTGGGATTCCTAAAAAAGCACCATGATGTTTTAGCCTAGAGTTACGATGAGATGCCAGGACTAGATCCTAAGGTAGCCGTCCACCGCCTTAGTCTTCTGGAAAATCATCAGGGGTTCAAGTAGCCTCCCAGAAAGATGCACACTTCTCACGGTGTAATTGTCAAGGCCAAAGGTGACATGCTCATCAGATCCAACTTTTTCAAGGAGGTCCAGTACACCAAATGGCTAGACAACATTGTGCTAGTTAGGAAGAAGAATAGACAGACCAGGGTCTGCATTGACTTCCGAGATCTCAACCATTAGTGCTCAAAGGATGATTTTCCTCTTCCAGTGACAGAATTGTTGATCGATTATACGGCTGGGTTCCAAGGCCTTTCATTAAGTGATGAGTACTCCAGATATAATCCGATCCAGATGGCCCCCGAAGATGAAGAGTCCACAACTTTCAGGGTGCAAGAAGGTATGTTTTGTTACCAGGTTATGCCCTTCGGCTTAAAGAATGCAGGTGCCACCTATCAGTGGGCCATGCATCGCATATTCAAGCCAATCCTTAGGACATTGGTGGAATGCTATGTGGATGACTTGGTGGTCAAATCCCACCAGCACCAGGACCATCTCAAGGACCTCAAAAAAGTGTTCGTCTTCCTCCATTCCCGCCACCTGAAGATGAACCCGTTGAAATGTGCCTTCAGGTTCACCTATGGGAAGTTCCTTGGATTTGTTGTTAGGTACCGGGGAATCAAGATCGACCCAGAAAATATCAAGGCCATCAGTCAGATTCCTCCCCCTGAGCAATATTCGGGTGCTTTAAGGTTTCCAAGGCCACTTATCCTACACACGCCGATTCATTGAGAATCTAGATGGAAAGTGTAATCCATTTTCCCAGATTATGAAGAAAGGCACCACCTACAAATGGGACGAAGAGTGCCAGACCACGTCCAAGGAAATAAAGTAGTATCTACTATAGCCTCCAGTCATGATACCAGCCATCTCCGGAAAGCCGTTGATCCTATACGTGACTTACCTAGAAAGATCTCTCAGTTCCCTCCTCGCCCAGATGAATAATGAGGTGATAGAAAACAACCTCTACTACCTCAGTCATATGCTCATAGATACGGAGACCAGATACTCCCCCATCGAAAAGACCTTCCTTGCACTAGTATTCACATTATAGAAATTGCGACACTACTTGCAGCACCATGAGGTACAGCTGGTGTCTCAGGTAGATCCGCTGAAGTACATTCTAAACTGCCCCATGTTGACCAGCCATCTTTCAAGGTGGGAAGTAATCCTCTAGTAGTTAAACATCAGGTTCATCCCTTAGAAAGCTATCAAGGGACAAGCAATAGAATATTTTCTTGCTAACTATCCAACCCCCATTGACCAGTCCCTTGACCTGGATTTTCCCAATGAGTTAATACTCTCAGTAGATCATGTCATCTTGTGTTGGCAGATGCACTTTGATGGTGCTTCCTGAAGCCCCACCGGTAGGAGGCTCGATAATCCCAAGCTCAACAGGGTTGGACTGGGTATTGTCTTTATTACCCCGGAAAAATCCATTCTGCCGTACTCATTCCTGTTGTCATAAGGCTACACTAACAATGAGGCAGAGTATCAGGCTATTATCACTGGAATCGAGCTGACCCTCGAGATTGATGTGCCCCATTTACATGTGAAAGGGGATTCCGAACTAGTCATCAAACAAATAAACGGTGACTACATCGTCAGAAATCTAGATCTCATACCATTGTTGGAGTGAACCCTCCAGTAAATGGCCCAATTTCCATCTCGGCCATAAGTTACACATGTCCCTCGATCTCAGAATGGTCGAGACGACGCCCTGGACGGCCTGGCTTTATCACTTGCAGAACATGAGTAGGATGATCTGATTATACACGTGGCACATCAAAGATTCATTGCTCCCATCACCTCAGATAATGTCGATGGCCTACGAGAAAGACATCTTACCACCAGATCCTCAACGTTAGGACCCCCAGGTTCCTCAGATGTAGTTGTTGAAGTGACCCCAAACTGGATAGACTCCTTTGTCGAGTATCTCCAAAATGGCTTCCTCCCTGCTGATTAGGCCAAGCACGAGTGGATCCGATGTCACGCGCTGCAGGTTACCCTCTAGAGTGGTCCCAGTCTTGAGAAGATCCTCTACAAGCACGGGTTCGATGTTGTTCTTCTCTGTTGCATCCAAAGAGTCGAGATTTCTCTGGTCATGCAGGAGGTTCACGCCAGTTCCTGTGGGGCTCACCAGACTGGGCTGAAGCTGTCCCATCAGATCCATAGAATGGGGTACTTATAGCTTTCCATGATCAATGATTGCATCGAGTTCACCAAGAGATATCATGCATTCCAAATTCAAGCTAACTTCATGCATCGGCTACCAGAACATATCCACTCCACCAAGTAATCTTGGCCATTTGTGGTGTGGGGACTCGATGTCATGGGACCATATCCACCAGTGACAGCTCGCCAGTGTAGGTTCATCCTGACCACCACAGATTTCTTTTCCAAGTGGGTAGAGGTAGTTCCTCTCAAGGAGGTCATGTCATGTTCTATCGTTGATTTCGTGATCTCCAACATCATCTACCAGTTTGGAGTCCCTCACGCCATCCTCGACGATAATGACACCAACTTCCGAGCAGTCGATCTGAAGAAATTGTATGCCAAGTAAAACATTCGTTCTAACCATACCTCTCGCTATCATGCATAGGAAAATGGACAGATCGAGGCGTTCAACAAAACCCTCTCTAAACGTTTTCAGAAAATAGTTGGTCAAAACAAGATGATTTGGCCGGACAAGCTCCCCAATGCCCTCTGGTCTTATCGGACGATGACTCATAATTTCACCCAAGTGACCCCATATTCCCTAGTGTACAGAGCTGGAGTTGTCCTTTCCATCAAGATCCAACTTCCTTCATTACGCACAACGGTTTATGATCAGCAGGCACCAGACAAGGTAGCCCAAATTTGTCTAGCTGAATTGGAAGCACTTGACGAGAATGGTCTTTGTGCCTTGCACAATATAGAAAGGCATCAGAATAAAATAGATAGAGCTTTCAACAAGAAGGTTCACCTCTGCTCTTTCTTGTAAGGTGACTTGGTATTGGCCCTCCAGACACCAATGATCCCTAGTAGGAAACCACCCAAGTTGGAGATTAAATGGGAAGGACCTTACATAATTCACTGGGTTTACCCTAATGGTGCATACATTTTGGTGACCATGGATGTTGAGGGTATAACTCCTCCAACCAATTCCAAGTTCCTCAAGCAATACTTTTCCTGAGCCTAATGGTCTTTCACGACCTTAAATTTGTTGGTCCTACACGACCTTAAACTGGCTGGTCCTACACAACCTTAAACAAGCTGGTCCTGCATGACCATAAACTGCATGATGGTCCTGCACAACCGAAAATTGTTCATTCCCACATGACCTTAAACTGCATGATGGTCCCGCATGACCTGTCACACCCATTTTTTAGTCATTTTATTTATCTTATTTCTCTTAGCGTTGGGTGTTTTTTCTTAAGTGTGGGTGAATCTCGGTTTAAAATTTTTATGTTGGGATGAGTTTATGGTTTGGGATAGTGCGCGAACACCATACGTTTAAGACGCGATGTCCTCTTGGGAACCGTACGGTGCGCAAATACCACACGGTCATCCATTTTTAATGTTATGTGTATAGATATATGTATATGTATGTTTATATGTTTATATATGTGTATCTACGTTTGTAAATGTTTATGTTTTAACGTTATGTGTATATATATATATGTATGTGTATATATGTTTATAGGTGTATATATATACACATATGTTTATAGATAAATATCTTTTAACGTTTTATGCTTATGTGTGTATATGTTTATATATATGTTCCTATTTGTTTATATGTTTATATATGTTATATATATGTTTATATATATATGTATATATGTACCTATGTTTATATAAGTATGTTTATATATGTTTATATATATGCATATATGCATATATGTTTATAACAATAACAATAGTTATTATTATTATTATTATAATTTACTAAATATTATTATTATTATTATATTTATTAAGATAAAAAAGGGAAACCTAATCTACCCAGGCGCCCCCCCCCCCCCCCCGTTTCCCCTTGCAGGTCGCGGGCCTCACCCCCTACCCCCTTTCTCGTCTGCCGCGCGAGCCCTCGCCCTATCCCTCCTCCTGGATGCCTCCGGCTCCCTGCCGGCTCCACCTTCCCGCCGGCTCGCCCGACCTCGCGCGCCGCGCCTCCGGCTCCCCGGCTCCGTCTCCCTGTCCGGCCCCCCCTTTTTCACTTCCCATAAATCACTACCGCCGGCCTTGTTCCAGCGCCACCCCGCTGCCCTACATACTCCAACATCCCTCTCCTCCGCCGGCATCCCTCCCTTCCACTGGCATCCCTTCGACCAACCACAGCCATTTCCGGAAAGCCCATCCCACTTTCCGGTGGGATTCCGGCGAGCCTAACCCCCTCTTCGGCGCGATTCTAGCGAACGCGGCTTTTCGCAGCGCCTCCGCCTTGTTCCGGAAAAACCCGACCCCTTGTCCAGCGCCTTTTCCTTGTTTCGGCGCAACCCGACCCCTTGTGTAGTGCTTTTGCCTTGTTCCGGTGCGACCCGACCCTCTTCACAGCACCTCTGCTATGCTCGGGTGCGGTATGGTTTCCCCTTGCTGATATTTGGGTAAGGTTATATTTATACTTTGTTATATATTCTTACGCTATTTTATATGTGAATTTGAGTTGCGAACCCTTGAGGTCTTTATCTGGTCCAGAGTCGGCTTTACCTGATTTTTTATTTTTTCAATGTCTCACTATGCTGTTGTTTTGTTTTGCGTCATCCTTTTTAGTGTATTATGTTTTTTTTGAGTCCCTGGTTTTTATTTGGTTGTGTGTTGGTCCGCGCCGCACTGACTTTGATTGTTGACTGTCTTGTTAAGGTGTGGCGATTTTTTTTTCGAGTGCATGTGCTTTTGTGGGAGTGCGTGTATGTGAGCAGATGGCGGTGTGTTTTCGAAAGCTTTGGCTCGGCCAAATCCTTGAGGTAGGTGTTTGCAACCATTTCCCTTATTGATTCAAACCTTGAGCACTTGAATGTTTTTCAGTTAATCCTTTTTATATCGTTTTCATCTCTACTATATTTATGAAAAGCATCTGACGTAGTTATATCATTGTTTTAAATTTCTGAAAGTGTCTTTTGGTGTTGGTTTTTATGAAATTCATAGGTTCTTGGAAAAGTTAAATTGAGTGCCTTGTGATGTGTTTGGTTGTAATTGATAGTGATTTTTTTTGGAAAAGTAATACATGGTTTGGTGTGTTTGTTTGACAAAATGATGAACCAATGGGTTGTTTTAGAAAATGTTTTGGAAATGGTGTTTTGGTTCGAAATATGAAATTTGCTTTTATAAAGTGTTTTGAAAGAATTGGGTTTGGTTTCAATGCTAAGTGTTTTATGGAAATGGTTTCTGAGGTGATTCCTCTAAAAACTAGATGTGTCGTTAGATGTTGGCACATCCATGGGAGCACTAGGTGCTCACATGGATGTGCCTCCAAATGAAAATGACACATAAAAACTATTTTCTTAAAGATCGGTTTTTGATGAAATGGTTTGGTATTTCAAGGAGGGATGAAAAGAAGTTGGCCCGGTTGTCTTTTGGAATGAGTTGAATGGCTGTTCGGTTTGAAGCCCCGTTTGGTATTGGGTTTTTAATGGTGTGTTTGTACTGACTTTTTGGAAAAGTGTGTGTGCCCGATTGGCAACTTAACTCATTTACGAAATGTTTTGAAACTGAACATGCTGTAAAGGCCCGGTTGGAACCTTGTTGAATGTGAAAGAATTCATATATACATATTTGTGGGTATATCTATAGGGGGACTTTCCTTTAAAGGTTGTCATGTAGTGGTGTTCGTGTAAGGGGTTGGCAAGTGTGGTGAGATGAGTCACACGTGCGAGGGCCTCCTACTTACACAGTATTATTAAAACCACCGTGGGTTCCTGGGCGTCTTTTATAGAATCAAGTGACGGTTGCTGGCTAACCCCAATTAGACGGGTTTGTCCCCCTTTGGTAGGTAGGCCTTGGGGGCGTGCCACTAGTTGGTTGTTAGGGCGGCCAGTTGGTTATTGACTGTGGAGTACCATGCTGGCAGGTAGTTTGAACCCGAGTACGTCCATGGGTTTTCTAGGGATGTTTAGGATCACCCATGGTTATTGCTTATATCTTCTTGTTTACTTTTACTTACACTTGGTTTCTATCATTTACTTATTACCTATTCTTCTTTTTCACAAATGTGATAAACATAAATTTGAAATTTCAGTTTTCAAGAAATGCATTGTTTTTGGGAAAACGGGTTGTGGCATGTGTTGGTTTTTAAGATGGTAAAATAGGATCCTTTTCCTTTAAAATATGAAAACCCTATTTTATATCTTTTTATGTGCAAACTAGGGTTTTGGTATTGTTTCTGGAAAGTGGTTTTGGTTGGATTATGTGGTTTACTTTGGCATCCCTACTGATCATTTTTAATGCTCACGCCTATTTTATCATTTCAGTCGCAGGTTTCCATTGTTCAAGTTTTCTTGGCTGAGTTTCTCATTTTGTGAGCAATGTTGGCCTTGGTTGGGATGTGACCGAAGGGTCACATAGAGGTACGTCTGCTGTTTGGTTTTATTTCTTTCCACAGCTAGAGTTTATTGCTTTTCTTCTTTTTATTCGTATTTACTTATTTATCTTTTATGGGCCAAATCATTCCCAACGCTTTATCTTTGATGCTCGGAACTGGTTGCCAACCCGTGGGGATCAGGAACGCCATTCAGGCCATGTCGCGGGCCGTCTTGGGTGACCAGTTCAGGGTCGACCCGAGCTGGTTTGTGACATGACCCTAAACTGCTTCATCCCGCATGATGATAAACTATATGTCATCCTGCAAGATGTAAAACTGCACCTTTAGAACTACGTGTGACTTGATTCCCATCCACATGGGATACATAGGAACACTCAAACATTTGGTCTTGAGCCCAGCCCCAAACTCTTTTCTTTGACTATCCCCCTGGGTATAGTTCTCTCGGAGGATCCTTTCATGATATGGTGTAGGATTCCTTAACCCCACACATTCCAGGATTACAACGGTCACACCATGTTCCCACTCCCCGTTCTTCAATCCTCCCACATCCTCATTGTACGATGCTAAACTACATGACCATTAAGAACTACATACAGCTTGATTGCCATACTTATGGGATACATAGGAACACCTGAACATTTCGTCTGTTGGCCCAGCCCAAATGCTATAATCTCCCCTCGGGTCAAGACATATGATGTGGTGCAGGATTATTCCCCAATTCACATTGAGCTCATCTCGATCCCTCCATACGTCCCACTACCCTGAGGTGTCCACCTCTTTCACAGATGGACACAATTATGCTTCACCCACATTTTTGATTAATATTCCATCATCTATCCCATCAAGAAGGGACCCCAAATGGTAGAGATGCTAGGCCCAAGGGCTCTCCTACCACTTCGGGCCAACACCCTCAAGGATATCAATCAAAAAATTGATACAAGTCCCACGTAGCGAATATGGTCAGTGGTCGATGCTCATTTGTTGTTCTCAATCCAGGTCACTATAAGGACACTGTGTTTCGAATATGGTCAACAGCTATCCTATTTCCTTCAGAGCCACCCCACGATGTCCTAAACATTGAGTGTAGTGGTTCGTTCTGACCTGTTGTATCTCCAAGTGACGAACTCCCTTTGGGAAATGATTGCTATTGAACCCCTATATGATAGGGAGAGCTGATTTCAGCTCCTTGTTTCCCACACCGAGCACTGCTTAGGTGGGATTAGGAGCTGTGATGAGGCGGTAACCGCACAAGAGGTCATATGGATACCATTGGTCAGGACACCCAGCCTTGGGCCCCTTGGCCTTTTCTGGCCCCTTGGCCTTGTTTGGCACCTGGCCCAAGTTCTCATTTATGGTTGTGTGGTGTGGGGTGATCTTATGTCCTCATTCACGTCGGGTTATTTCACCATGCCACACAAATCCCTTTGAAACATTCCTCCCATCATTTATCATCCATACCATGAGCATAGGCCCTAACGTGCTTCACGTGCTCAATTTTGGGCCCCCACCCCAAGTATTAACTCTTAAGGTATTGTACGATGTAGTATGGGACTATTTATTCATTCACGGTGGGTTTCCCACTGCGTCGTACACCTCCCTTGTTTGGGGTATCTTACCCCTTTCTTCGACTTCACTTCAAGATGATAAACTAAAAACTGGTTGAGCCTTTTTTTCTGAGGCCCAGCCTCAGGCCCCTTGGAATTTTTGGGACCCCGACCCTGGCTCTCACTTAGGATATATGGTGTGGTATGAGATTATGTTCTCACTCACATTGGGTGTTGTGAAAACCAAGCCATTTACCTCCTCCTCCTGAGAGTTTTCCATCCCCTTGTTCTATCCTCATCTTTTCAAATCGTCCATTCTCAATATGAGCCCCTCGGTCCTCTTCGATGATTCACCAATGTTCCCATGGGTACTCTAGTTTATTAGCTGGAATGTCGGATTTTTCTCGGACATGATTTCACCCATTTTTTCATGCTTCGTGTTCCCCTTCTTTAGGGTTTCGATCATATTTCACATCCAAAGGGACCCCCCGAGTGGCATGGATGCTTAGACCACGGGCCCTCCTACCATTATGAGCCAACGTCCTCAAGGGTTCTGAGTAACAAATTGATACAAGTCCCGCGTTGCGAATTTGGTTAGCGGTCGATGCTCATTTGTTGTTCCCATTCCAGGATAACGTGATATGGATGATTTTTTTTGAACATGGTCAATAGTTATCCTCCATTGTCACACCAACCCCATTAAGCCCAGAATCTTGGTTACATGATTCACTCCCTTCTCCACATCACCATGTCCAAGTAGAATTTCGAGACTCTTGGTACTATTCCTCAGTGCGCATCTGCACATTAGGAGGAAAAATCCACGATAAGGAAATCATTCGGTGCTCCACCAATTTCCCCTTTGCATGTATTTAAAATATTGAAAATACCTTATCCTACCTTTTTTCCTACACCGAGTTCAACTCAAGTAGGCTTAGGGATCATATTAAGGTCCGCACTTACTTGGAATTGTCCCGATTCTCCATGGTCCAAGTTCTAAGACCTTAAATTAAGATCTTTTTGTATTATCCCTTTGTAGAACTATTTACAGCTTGATTCCCATTCATGTGATACATAAGAACACCTAGACACCTCGTATATGGGTCTAGCTTAATTGAGATACACACTCTCCTACTTTCTACTCTCATACCTCTTTTTGGCCCCTTGGCCCAAGGTTTCTTTCTCAGAAGCGCACATGGTGTGGTATGGGATTATGTCCTCATTCACATCGGGTATGCTTTATTGCACTGTGTACATTCCCCCTTTAGCCTCGTCTCTACTACATCTGTGCCACACGACGTTATAGTGCGTGGTTGGTCCCGTCACATGACCCTAAACTGTCATAGTATCGTCCTGGACGCACGACGAAAAACGGAACAACATTGTGGTGCCCTTTCTCAAGGGACATCATGTTTGGTATCAGTCCAACCCCATACAATTTTTCAATGCCTTCATTTGGCTTGATTCTTGTTGCGATTCCTGGATTCTCTATTCTAGGACCATTGCCTCCAAAAAAACATCTCTATTCACCCTAAAGGAAAAACAAGACTTATCAAATGGAGCTTCTTTTGGTGGGAGGGCCAGACCCGCAGACCATTTTTATCCCTGGCACTGGTACCTTACCATGACACCTCTCAGAACTATGTATGGATTGATTCCTATTCTCATGGGATACATAGAAATGCCCATGAATTTTTTTTGTCTCTGGGTCCAGCCCCAGGAATCCAAAATCTCATCCCTTCTTTTTTGGACCCTTGTCTCGAACTCATCTGGGAACATGTGGAATGGTGAGTACCTCATAGATTCTCATTCACGTTGGGTTTTTTTAATAGCCGCACCATGTGATTCCCATATCTTTTCCTAGCAAGGTCCGAGATCTGTGACCTTAAACTAAGATCTCCCTATGGGAACTGCGCGTCACATTTGGCTATTTCGCCACCCTGCACACAGACCATTAGATCAAGCCCCCCTTAATGGTCCACCTTAGGACCCTAAACTGGAAGTGTATGACCCCAGGACCCCTGTCCATGAGTGGGGACTCGACTCCCTCTTTCTGATACGTCTCATTGGCGTACTCAAATACATTCTGACAAAGAACCCGAAGTGTGGAATTTTCACAGGGAAATTCCCCTCATTCCATGTCCAAGCATCGTGAGCATGTTATTCGGATCTTCATCCTCTTCCACATCCGAAGGGACCCCCTTCATAGCCTGGTCCCATGCCGCCTCGTCTCACCTACCATTTTGGGCCAACAACCCTGATGATCTCGGATGACATTTGCGACATGTACCATGTTTCGAATATGGTTAGCGGTTGGCCCTCATTTGCCTTTCCCCATTCCAGGCTAATGTGATATGGATATTGTGTTTCGAACATGGTCAACAGTTATCCCCTATCATCATGCCACCATTATTTTGGTCCAGATTTCAAGCATCATGATTCACACATTTCCACTTCCTTTTATTCAAGTGGAATTCCAACATACTTGGATTTACTCTTCAGCGCATCTAGGTGTGTTATATAGGATGATCATCATTAGTGAGATGTAAGTCATCTAATGCCCCATCGTCCCTAATTTGTGTCTCCCTGTTCTAGGAAAGTCCCATCACTACTTATTGTTTCTCACATCGAGCACGACTCACGTGGGATTAGTAGTTCTAGTAGGATGTGTACTGGCGCAACCATTTCCACACATTTCTTTCCTCGTCCTTCATGACGTTAAGTTGTTCTCTTAGAACTATGTTCGTCTTGATTCCCATTCTCATGGGATACACAGGAACCCCCGACATCCTACCTCCGGGTCCAGCCTTGGGAACCATAATTCCATTTTCCCACTCCTTTTCCAGTCCCTTAACCTGAGCTCTTTGGGGAAACACGAAATTGTGGCATTACCCTGAACATGTTTGGAATTCCCCACAATAAACATTGGGAGGCGATGGTTTCCTCATCAGAGAGGTCCTTTTCAGAAGCATGTTTGATCTCTGATCAGGCCGGTGTATCCACCTAATGCGTTTCCACCATGGTGACATAATTTCAAGAGTATTAGACTCTAGTTGAACAACACATCACTCCACTGTCCATTCTCTTCATTCCCTTTATTCGTACCCTCGTCCTCTCTCACATATAATGGAACCCCCTAACAGTATGGATGTTTGGCCTATGGCTCACCTACTATCCTGGGCCAACTTTCCAAAAGGCTAATCGATGACATTCTAAGTCAGGACCCATGTTTCGAACATGGTCAGTGGTCGACCCTCGTTTTCCATCCCCATTTCAGGCTAACATAATATAGATTCTATGTTTTGAACGCTATCAACAGTTATATTTTGTTGTCGCTCCATCCCCATAGTGTTCCGAATTTTGGGTATTGCAATTCACACTTTCCATTCCCTTATGCTCGGTTGTATTCCAGCGCCCCTGGCGTTACCCTGCTCGTGCACAAGATAACGTTGGGAAAATGGTAATTCTGTTGTTTTGAGAGATTCATTCTCCAATCAGGTATCTCATTTCTCTTCCTAGGAATCCAGATTGGTTGTTCAAACCCCCGGATGACCGAATCCTGGTTTTCAATCCTACGTTTGAACAGGAAAATAAGGTGGTTGTCCTTTGTTTCTCACATCAGGCCCGACTCACATGAGCTTAGGGATTGACTTCTAGACACTCCATGAATGTCACAGGAATTCAATTAACCAACAAAAATAATGGAACTCATGCATGCAGTTGGCATGAAATAATCAAAGTATGAAGGTGCGTTCAAAGGTTACAGGCATCACAACACCCTAGGATCGACTCCTCCCATGGATGGGTTGACCTTGTCAAAGGATCATAATAGCTTTTCCACCCTCTGGCAGGTGGCGTCCAGGATTTTCTTCCACCTATTCAATTCCTTCTCCTCCATGGAAGTGATGGGGAGTAATTCATTAGCCGCAATCTGGACTCATTCCACGCCGGTCCAGATGACGATCATTTCATCATAGGATCGCTTCATGACCTCTTCATCCTCTACCATCTAGGCCTTCAATCGTAATATTATCTCAGATTTCATGTTGAGAGAGGACGAGTGATGGTCTGCCCGATTCTGCAACCGCTGGACCTCATCTTCAGCCTCCTGGAGCCTTTTAATATTCATCTATTTCCTCCACTGGCAACCCACACCAAGGCCATGGTCATGCTCCTGAATCTTTTTCACCATAAGATCTTGTATGATCATGTGAGGGAATTGGGAATCCACTCCCTTAGTACACAGTTCACACAGTCATGAGCGATGTCTATCCATCTCATCCAGCCATAGTGCTTGGGGGTGTCATCAATGAAGCGCTTGTTCCACTTTCATGATCGGCGAAAGACTATTCTATTGTCCTCTTCATTAGAGGCCGTCTCATCCCAGTCAGCACGGTTGGCTAGCTCATATGAAAGGAATTTCTCCAGGAACTGATCAGCAGGATCCGCATCCAGTGTTTGATCAGGCATGGTGGGAATTAGGCTGTCAGACCGATCCTCATCATCGGACCCAACCTCGACAATCTTAGGTTCAGCCTCCCTGACGGTCCCACTAGTGATCGAGCACACCAAAGTTTGGTCAATCCGGACCTCCCCCTCCACAGTCACCGGTATTTCCCAGGGGAAGGCGCCACCAGGGATACTGAACAACCTTTCCAAGGAAACCCATGCCATTTGGAGGACTGTGCATACCAAAAAGGGAGCATGCACATTAGTTAACATGGTCGATGGATGACAATCATTAATTTGGTAGAGGAGTTTTACAGATATCAAATTTTCGGTCTCATTCTTGGGTTGATGCTTTAGGGACCACAAAGCGTGGCCCTCCATATATTATTGGAAAGTCTAAAGGTTCGGGAGACGCTTCGAGTATTCTGGCCCCTCCAGACATGTTGATCTCCCTAGTAGCAGGAGTGGACCCCGGAGGTCCCGCATCTATATCTCTTGAAGGGTGAGAATGAGCTCTATGAACAAGGCCCTCCTGCATAATTTAGATGTAAGAAAGGAGTCTATAATATCTTCAAAGTGGGCCCTAAAGAAGGGGTGTTGCTCCGATGCTTTCGCTGGGGCGCGCGCATCCGTCTGTGGGGAGGACGCACTGCTTGTTACCCCGCATTCCCACTTTCCAAAGGCGGGCGACATCCGTTCTTTGTTCAAGGATGTATGCTCCTTAATCGAAACCGGGATGATGGGATGTCGGTTCTTCCTTCTGTGGATTCCTCCTCGGATCTCATCACGTAGTCCGGGTCTCCCTCATAGATTTAAGATGGGTTCGTGAAGCTCATTCCCGGTGCCATTTCTACATGGACCCCAGTTAATTACGCTACTTCCGTCAAGATGCTACAAGGGGTCTTGTCGGTGCAGCAACCTTTAGTGAGGAGAATGGTCACGTTGGGGTGTCGTTGGGATGTCTGTCTTTGGTCCCTCATCACAGGGCTTCTCGAGGGCGCGGAAGCCCGAGGCATCCCACATCAAACGCGGGGAATGTTTTCCATCTGAGGGTTTCCTCAACATCCCATGTTTAACACGGGGTATGTCGTGATTTCAACATCTTGCAGAGACAGGATACAGTTTAACGTCATGCGGGACGTGATACAGTTTAACGTCATGCGGGACGAGATACAGTTTAACGTCATGTGGAACGAGATACAATTTAACGTCATGCGGGACGAGATACAATTTAACATCATGTAGGGCCAGGGGTTTAGGTCTTACACTCTGAGGCGACCCAATGTGGTCAGGGAACCGACGTGGAGAGGTCGGGACGACCGGGTGGTGGGCTTGAACCTCGTGGAGGCTTCCTACGTACCGTGCGTTAGCACGAATCAAAGTCCACGTAGTTCGCTGGGATGGGGTATACACTCTGAGGCAGCCCATAAGAGGATGTCATGGTCGATGTGCGCTCTAAGCCCACGTGAGTCATGCTCGGTGTGAGAAACAAGAGGCAGCAGGGACCAGACGATCACATCGCAAAGGGTGCGTCCGTGAGAAGTGGAATGGGGCTTATGCGTTGGGCGGCCCAGAGAGGAAACAGCGGCTTACGCGTGGTTAGCAGCCCTTGGTGTCGGGGCTTACTCCAGGGTGGAGGCCCGTGGTGCGACAAAGCGCAGTGGGAAAAGGACTCCACTGGCCTTGGCATGGGGGGAGTATGAAGATGCACGGGTGCAACCTTCCGTAAGAGAGGCTAGGGGCTTACGCTCTGAGGCGGACCTTCCCCCGCGAACAAACAGCACTCCGACAAGGAGGATCTCATTCCATGTGAGGAAGAGTCCATTCTTGTGGAGACGAGAGGCATAAAAAATGTCCGAGCTGGGGGGACCCTGTGTGCGAAGCATGGGGTCGGACCACAGTTTAACGTCATGTGTTAAGGACGAGGTGCTTAGCAGTTTAACGTCCTGAAGCTTGGACGAGGTGGGTTCGCTCCACACCCCTAGGGCTTATATTCCCAACGCCCTCTACCCCTTGTGGGAGGGAAGGCATCGACAAGTCCATAGTGAAGGGGGGCTGCAGGGAAAACCACCGGGGGGTCCACGTTAGCGTGGCTATGCAAAGAAGCAATAGCCGTTAGCGTGCATATGCGGAAAAGCATAAGGAAAAGCAACACAACTGGAAACACGGCCTAAGGGACCTTGAGGTTACTCAGCACGACCCTGTAAGGACGTACGAGAAAACAACGCATGGCGCGCATGCCCGGCAGGGGAGACATCAGGTGCCAGTGCAGGGGGCAGCCAAGGGGCGTCAAGGTGAAGGGTCCTGGGCTTTGCGCGCAAAAAAGGAGGTTTGCGCACAAAACACCAGGACGACGCGCAATTGGAGCAAGGGAATTGCGCGCGGAGAGGGAATTAGGTGCAGGGTTTTGCGTGCACGGCAGGGCATTACGCGCACAAAATACGGATTGCGCGCAAGGCTGGAACCCGGGGAAGGGGGCAAATTCACTGAAGCCGGTGGAGTTGCGCGCAAAGGCGAAATCCGGGGCAAGGTTCCGCGAAATGAGGGATTACCTGGAATTCATCTTGCACGTGGGGGGAGCCTAATTGCGCAAACGAGAGCCGCATCGAATTCCTCAACACCCAAACCTGTCGGGGTCACCTTCTATTTATTGGCGACGTCCGGCGCGGAATCCAGGCGGCACGCGAAATCTTTCGCCCCAGGAGCCACCGGCGCGCAAAACCTCACCGCACAGAACCGGGGCGCGCAAAGATTACGTGCCTCATCGTCTCAATTCCGCGAAACTCGGGGATGCTACACGCACAGAACAATTTTGCACGTGGATCCTCCTTTATTTCACGCACCACATCCCGGGCCTCCGGATCGGGGCTCTGATTCTGAATATGACTTCGCTTCTTCATTTCGAAAATTCCTCCGAGAGTTACAGGCTTTTTTCGGTGTCAAAAAATCCCCCCCTGGAATTGGATCGGCGAGAGGTCGCAACGATCAGATTCCAAGGGAAACACCGAAACGGCGAAGTGCTGAGTCTCCTGGTCAAGTTGCGCGCAAAATTCCGATGGGGAGCGCAAACCTACGGACGCGCGTGGAATCCTCTTTCCGCGCAGTGCGGAACCCTGGACTCGCCTATAAAAAGGGGCGATGGGTCCCAGATCCACACTTCCGCTTTATCCGCGTGATAATCTCATCGCTCTCGTGCGCGAAATCGCTTCCGCGGCTGCGCGTAAAAACGCTCTGAAAGCACGAAATTCCCTCCGAAATTCGGCCGTGATTTCGTGCCTATTCGGGATTTTCCGCGCTTCGAGTGCCGATTGCGCACTCATCTCCAGGATTTCATGCAAGTCATTCAGATTTCATGCAAAACTCTCTGATCTCGCGCACTGCATCCTGATTTTTCCCAACTCCCGAAGGATTCGAGATGGCTGCAAACCGAGTCGATGAGGGGGAATCCGCTGCTCGTAGGACAGAAATGGCGGCGAACAAGGAGGTTTATGGCGCCAAGGTGATTATCTCCAACAATCTGACCTTGTTCAATCTGCTGACTCCAACTCAGAAGACGTATCCCTTGTCTGACAACCTCCCGCTCTGGAATTTTGGCATCCTGGAGGAGGTGCCACTGCCAGGCTTCGAGGTGGACATGTCGCGGTCCTGGGTTACTCGGGAGTATGGACTTCCTTGATACAACATCACCAACAACGGCCATCCTGCCAGGGAAACCAGACATATAGATGTATATGTCCTGAACCCGAGGACTAGGACTATTACCAGGGATGAGCCTGTGGTAGAGGATTCTCTGTCCCTCTACACGAGCACGTTCCGTCAGAGCGTCACAGATGATACGAATGGCTGGCTGAAGGATTGGGACCTGTGGTCCGGGGGAAACTTCACCAGCAAATGGGCCTGCGTGTTCTGGGTCCGCCATAAATGTGACCAGTTCGGGGACGAACTGCGGTATATCGGCCTGTTCGAGGCGGTATGGACATTGCAGTTCCACTTCCACCGCCAACCTAAACTTGGACCGAAGCTATTAACCCGGTGGTCTCTTGACACCAACACATTTCACCTTCATCATGGGGAAGTCGGCATCAGTCTCTGGGATGTTCACTACATTGTAGGTATCCCACTGGAGGGTTACCAATACGACGAGTTCGTTCCTCCAAAGAAAAACTGGGGAGGCAGGTCGCGGACGCCTATGCTGACGTGGCACCTGTTGGAGCTGGCCAAAGAGAGGCTGGGGGTCAAGGACCTCCTGAAGGACGTTGCCTTCAAGGGCTAGTTTAGCCTGTTCCACGAGAAGGATCCGGCCGTCAAGATGTCGGGACGGGGCAAACGGTGCCCAACCGCGACTTAGAAGAGCAGGGATGGGTCATACTGGAGGACCCTGGAGGCGGGGCAATACCAATCATGGGGCTACCACGTCAATGAGGCCCGGGACCCGAATGTCCGGTATGTCGGGTTCCTTGCCGCTTTCCTGAGCGGGTGGCTCCTACCGGGGCATGAAACGAGGATGGGCGTCCGTCGGCAAACATTGGTGATGGCGGGCTCCATGGCCGCCAACAAACGGTTCAACTTGGGAATCCCCGTACTGGCCAAGCTGTATGCCATCCTGGGGCGCATCTCACGAGGGGGGTCGCCTCAGAGAGTATGTGGTCCCTTCCAGATCTTCCACAGCTGGGTGGCGGCTCGTCTCGGTGGGTACACATTCCCAAATGCCATCCGTCCTCTGGGCAACGGTCTGCGACCGTCTTTTCTAAACATCACAGGGGTGGCGCTGATGACGCTCAATGAGGAGGGCATGAGGATCCGCATAGGCAACCATTCCAACTTCACCTTCAGCCCGTTCCCCACCCCATTCGGCCAGCTGGTGGACAACAGTCGAGGCTCTCTAGAACAGAAGGAATACTTCCAGAGAATTCGGGGCGGGGTGCTCGTGGCTCGGATCGATGGGAAGGTGATATGCAAGCCTTACGTACCATCCCGATTCACCAGGCAGTTCGGGTGCCTCCAGAGAATGCCTAAGAAGGTATTCATGGCTGTCTAGAAGGAGAAGAATCCATGCATCCTGCACCAGATGTGGTTGATGTTTACCACTTTCGACTCTGGCGATGTCGTTACTCTTCCTCGCACCGGGGTCGATGTCGGCCTAGCAACCGAATACACCGAACACTGGACCATTGCGTACCCTGAGGGGCTATTACACAAGCGCGTCCGGCAACTCGAGGTTCCTCACGCGGAAACTAGGTGACGGGAAAGAAGTCACAGTGCCGCCAGAAGGGGGGAACCAAGGGCGCGTCAGGCAGCGAGGCATGCGCAGGCCGGGACTTCGGCAGCGGGAACATCACATGGTGCGACCACGTCCTTGTTACCCGCAGGAGGGTCACATGGGGCAGCCAGGGAACTGCCCGGGAAGCAGATAAGATACCTTCTCGAACCTTCCCAAGACGCAATTCTCCTGGCACTCTGGTCGGCTTGGATGACCCTGTGGAAATCGCTGAGCATCGAAGCCATTTGGAAGAAGATAATGCAAAACGGGATCCTACTGCCAGAGGTCGGGCTCGTTCGAATTACCGACCGAGTAAACTTAGATTGGCGGTATGCTTAGCTGACGGCCATGGATGCATACGCACGCCAAAGGGGGCGGCGTGCGGAGCCACCTTTCTTAGTGAAAGTGATGCCCGACCAAGATCATGATCCGAAAGCGATGCCACCGGGAGAAGGCGACATGGACGAGGAGTCGGAGGGGGAGGAGGAAACCGGAGAGGAAGAAGGCGAGGGAGAAGAAGAAGAAGAAGAGCCCGAAGGTGAGGGGTCGCAAGGGGCAACCTACCAAGGGAGTCTCCAAGAGAGCGGTGAGATTTTCGGCTCTGATCTCGACATAACTGATATTCTCGAGGTTTGTCTCTGTCTTCATTCATTTCCCTTATTCATCCATTCTTCTTTCCAACTTCTAACCCACTTCCCCATCCTACTCAGGAGCAGTTGAGTGTTGGACGAGCATCCCCACCAAAGGAGGGAGGAGAGGAACCAGTGGGACATGATGGGGATCCGACATCCCTTAATGAATTAACAAGCGCGGAGAGGTCTCCCCTTACTGTGGCTCCTACAGTGGCCGAAACATTGGGGACCGAAGCTCTGGATTCCTGTAAGTCTCACGCTTCACTACTGGAACTTGGTGGCAAAAGATCCCGTCTGACCAGCGTATACCTTGCACAGTGATCTCAACACTGGAGGCACGTCAGGCTGCAGAGCCCAGGCTGTCCGTGAGTGGACCAGCGGCGGACATACAACCTCGTTCAGAACATGATCCCTACACTGAGTCAGCCTCGACAATTGATGAACAAGGGGTGGCGGACATCCGCGGCGTTGTTCCCGAGACGAGGTCGAAAGCTGGTGGAGGCATCATTGCTGCTAGGGCGAGAGAAGAAGGTCACCCGGACGTCGAGGATTCTATTACTCACAAAGGCGTCCCTGTGGTGGATCCTGCTACCGATCTGTTGGCTGCCTTCCCCATATACCGACCTGCTGACCCCGAGGAGATATATGACTCAAACTCAGAGGCAGCCGTGGAGAGACAGATGACACGACACAAAGGGTGGAAGTGTATCCAGCGCTTCCTCAGACAGCCCCAGTCAGATTGGATGAGGCGGATGGGATCACTTCATACCTGGCTGTGCTTCTTGTGCGCCGGAGGGGCTAACGCTCAGCGCCTTCATCTGACGGTCCGTGATTACATGGTCGAGAAGATACGCGAGAGTAGCCGGCGTGATGACATTTCCTAGTGCCGGGATGGATCGGAAAGCACTCAAGCACTGCTGAGGGCGGAGCAGGAAGTCTGGAACCTCGAAGGGAAGACGACAGAGAAGGAGGCCTTAATCGCAACATGCTCCGAGCTTGTGGAGCAACTGACGGCCCAGCTGGCTGACACACAAGAACAACTGGTGGAGGTGAGTCACCAGATGACCGTACATCGAACCGAGCGGGCGTAGGCACAAGATAGGGCTGGCGAGCTGTGCTCTATGGTGGTCGATGAGGAGAGAGTCTTCAAAGAGCGAGAAGCGGTCCTGGAGGCTACCAGCCAAAGGGTAGCAGCGCTGGAAAGATCGCTTCAGCACGCGGATCCCTAAGGGTTTGTTTTTTCCATCTCATGAACTTTCTTCTTGTACTGCTCATCGTCTCAATCCAATATATGGCCAAATACATTCATTTGTACCCTTGGTTTAATGCGCTCAACCATAGTTTTGAAACGAATAACAACTCATCCCTAGGCTCCTGTGGGTCGCACCCAACGCGAGAAGCAGAGGATGCTCGTGTCATCATCTCGTCCAACTGTGGGGCATTGACCAAGCTTCAGGCGTCCGAAATTGGGCATGGACATCTGAGGAGACCCCGTGCCGATTGATGTGTTGACTTCTCAATGTCCTCTAACACATGAGAGGGGCGATGCCGGGGGCATTGAAATCCATCCGAACATAGGGGGATGGAGAGGAAGGGTGAATCACGCTTCCCAAATTCGGAACACAATGGGGTACAACGATGGAGGATAACTGTCAACCGTGGCGGAAACACAACATCCATATCATGTTGTCCTAGAATGGGGACAATAAATGAGGGCTGACCGCTGACCATGTTCGTGACACGGGGCCTAACTCAAATATCGTCGGTCAGTTTTCCGGAACGTTGGCCCAAGACAGTAGGCGGACTATAGGTCTATCATCCATACTGTTAGGGGGTCCCATCAAACATGGCCAGTCCTCCGGAACGTTGGCCCAGGACAATAGGAGGACCATTGGTCGAGCATCCATACTGTTACGGGGTCCCGTCAAACATGAAAGGAAATTAGGATCCGAATAAGGGGGGACGCAAAGCGTGGAAGGTGGAGTGGTGGCTTGTTCGAAAAGAGTCCAACACTCCCGAAATTGTGCCACCATGGCGAAGGCGCATTAGGCGGACAAACCGACCTGATCACGGGTCATCCCAATTTCCAGGCAGGACCTCTTTGGTGAGAGAACTACCGCTTCCCATTATTATCATGGGGCATCCCGAACTTGCTCGGAGTAGATGTCACGATTACACCACTTCCCATGAAGTCGGGATGAGGGGCCGACAATAAGGAAGGACGGGGTTGAGTAATCCCTGGGGCTGGACCCAAAACGAAATGTCCGTGCGGTCCTACGTATCTCATTAGGATGAGAATCAAGCCACACATAGTTCTTGAAACATATTTTAAAGTCATGTTGGACGACATACAGTTTAACGTCATGCGGGATGGGGAACACATCTCATCTGGGGATAAGCACGACATAGTGAGTAACCCGACGTAATTGAGGACATAATCCCTCACCACATTGTGCAATCCCACAAGAGAGTGCGAGTCGTAAAAAGTCAAATAAATGATCTTAGTTTTAGGTCTTAGAACTCGGACAAAAGGTCGGAAGGAAACGTAAGAGGCACATGGTGGAGTAACTCAAACACCTGGCGTGAATGGGAATAGGGGGTGTGTACGGCGCGGTGAACAACCCGACGCGAATGAGGGAATAATCCTATGTCACACCGCACACCCCCCTTAGGAGAGGTTTTAGGTCAAGGGACCGAAAATGAAAGTAGGCTGGGCCCACGGGGAAGTTCCCCGTGCGCTCCTACGTATCTCATAAGGATGAGAATCAAGCCATACGTAGTTCTTGGAAGTGTCTTAGTTTATGGTCTTAGAGCTTGTACCATGAATGGGTAAGGGGAGAAATAGACACATGGCAAGGCGGTTACCAAAACCCGACGTGAATAAGGACCTAAGCCCTACATACCATGTGCTCTCCGGGGAAATGCTCGAGTCGAGGGACCGAACACGAAGGTAGGCTGGGCCCACGGGGAAGTGCCCCGGGCGCTCCTATGTATCTCATAAGGATGAGAATCAAGCCATACGTAGTTCTAGAGTGGTAGCGTCCTAACGACGCGTAGCCGGGACGATATCATCACAGTTTATGGTCATGTGGTTTGGACAAACAACACAGTTTAAGGTCATATGGTTTGGACCAAAAACACAGTTTAAGGTCCTCTGGTTTGGAACAACAACACAGTTTAAGGTCATATGGTTTGGACCAACAACACAGTTTAAGGTCATATGGTTTGGACCACCAACACAGTTTAAGGTCGTATGGTTTGGACCGACAACACAGTTTATGGTCCTATGGTTTGGACCAACAACACAGCTTAAGGTCATATGGTTTGGACCAACAACACAGTTTAAGGTCATATGGTTTGGACCAACAACACAGTTTAAGGTCATATGGTTTTGACCAACAACACAGTTTAAGGTCATATGGTTTGGACCAACAACAGAGTTTAAGGTCATATGGTTTGGACCAACAACACAGTTTAAGGTCATATGGTTTGGACCAAAAACACAGTTTAAGGTCATATGGTTTGGACCAACAACACAGTTTAAGGTCATATGGTTTGGACCAACCACACAGTTTAAGGTTATATGGTTTGGACCAACAACACAGTTTAAGGTCATATGGTTTGGACCTACAACACAGTTTAAGTTCATATGGTTTGGACCAACAACACAGTTTAAGGTCATATGGTTTTGACCAACAACACAGTTTAAGGTCATATGGTTTGGACCAACAACACAGTTTAAGGTCATCTGGTTTGGACCAACAACAATGTTTAAGGTCATCTGGTTTGGACCAACAACACAGTTTAAGGTCATATGGTTTGGACCAACAACAACACGCATGATGCAATAAAGCATACTTGATGCAGGTGAGGACGTAATCCCATACCATCACCGTGTGCGGTTCCGAGAGAGGAGCCTCGAGCCAAAGGGGCCTACGAGAGTTCAACAATCAGGGGGCAGGAGATGCTAGCTCCCAGCTATGCTAGGCCCGAAACTCAATGTCTGGGTGACTCCTCGTTCCCCATGGGCATGAGGGTCAATCTACATGCAACCTATAGAGAAGAGACCCAAGCACATACTCTAGCGCTCAGATCGCGGGAGCCCCGAGAGACACCGTTACGCAGATCGGTCTATCTGACGTGCGGGGGTGTACTGAGGGTTAGTACAAGGAGTGTCGAGATTCCACCTTGACACTGTGGGGCGGAACATGACATGAAACATGCCACCAACATTCAGGGCCCGGGGAAACCGATGTGATGACTGAGGATTACTACTGACCATGTTCGCAACACAGCATCCTGTCATGTTAGCCATAGGGACAAACAAATGAGCATCAACCACTGACCACGTTCGAAACGCGGGATTCGTATCAATTTGTTGTCTGAAACCCTCGGGGGCATTGGCCCATGACGGTAGGAGAGCCCTTGGGTGTTGTATCCAGGCCGTTCTTGGGGGTCCCTCTGGGTGTGAAGGATGACGGGGACCCGAATGAAGGGGAACACGAAGCTTGGAATGTGGATGGAACTTTCCTAAGTCGAATCTGGCTCTCCAAGTCCTAGACCAGAGTACCCTGAGTACATCAGCAGACCACTGGAAAGGGTCAGAGGGCTCAGTCCGAGAGCGGCCAAAAGATGGCGGATCCCCAGGAAAAAGAGGGGGCATAATGCCAAACACCATGGGAACCGGGAGATCGTGGGATCTCCTAAGAGACGGGGCTGGACCTAACATCTAGGTGTTCAGGCGGTCCTATGTAACCCATAAGGATGGGAATCAAGCCACACGTAGTTCTTGAAACATAGTTTAACATCCTATAGGATGAAATGTGGATCTTAGTTTTAGGTCTTAGAGCTCAGACCAAAAGGATCTTAGTTTTAGGTCTTAGAACTCGGACCAAGGTGCAGTTTAGGGTCGTGCAAGACCATACAGTTTAGGGTCATGCAGGACCAAGGATTCCTATATGTACAAAAAATGTAGTTTAAGGTCTTACTGGACCGTACAGTTTAAGGTCATGTCGGACCAAGGATGCCTAGATGTAGAGAAAAATGCAGTTTAAGTTCATACTGGACCGTACAGTTTAAGGTCATGTCGGACCAAGGATGCCTAGTTGTAGGGAAAAATGCAGTTTAAGGTCATACTGGACCGTACAGTTTAAGGTCATGTCAGACCAAGGATGGTTTAGGCAAAGTACTTCTTGAGGAACCTGGCGTTGTTCGGAGGAGTGATACGCTCACCATCCATAGTCACCAGGGAATAAGCGCCATTGGGATAGACCTTGTGGACAATAAAAGGCCCCTCCCACTTGGGCTCCAATTTGGGAGGTTTCCTGCCAGGAATCATTGGCACTCTAAGAGCCAACACCAAGTCACCTTGTAGGAAGGAGCGGAGGAGAACCTTCTTATCGAAAGCTCAAGCCATCCTGCTCTGATGCCTTTCCAAGTTATGTAAAGCGCAAAACCTACTTTCATCCAGCGCTTCCAATTCGGCTAGATGGATCTCGACAACTCTATCCAGAGCTTGCTGGTCGTAGAGAGCCGTGCGCAATGAGGGCAGCTGGACCTCGATGGGAAGGACGGCCTCAGCTCCGTATACCAGGGAATACAGAGTCACCTGGGTGGAGTTACGGACCGTCGTCCTATAAGCCCAGAGGGCGTTCGGGAGCTTGTCCGGCCAACTTTTCTTGTTCTGACCAACCATTTTTTGCAGAATGTTAGAGATGGTTTTGTTAAACTCCTCAATATGTCCATTCGCCTGTGCATGATAGCGGGAGGTGTGGTTAGAGCGAATGGTGTACTTGGCGTACAATTTCTTCAGCTCGGCCACTCAAAAGTTAGTTCCATTATCCATGACGATAGCGTGATGTATTCAAAACCAGTAGATGATATTGGAGCTCATGAAGTCGGTGATGGAACGAGCCTTGACTTCCCTGAGCGGGGTTGCCTCTTCCCACTTTGAGAAGAAATCCGTAGCAGTTAAGATGAACCAGCACTGGCGGCCGTCGCCGGCGGGTAGGGCCCTACGACATCCAACCCCCAGACTGCAAAGGGCCAATAAGACCTAGTAGTATGGAGAGGCTCCGGTGGCCGATGCACAAAGTTAGCATGAACTTGGAATGCATGACACCTCTTGGCGTGCCAGATGCAGTCGTGGATCATGGAGGGCCAGAAGTATCCCAGCCTCCGAATCTGGTGGGACAACATCGACCCGGCCTGGTGGGCGCCCCAGGAACTAGCGTGCACTTCTTGCATGACCTGTGGGATCTCGAATCATTTAAGACAACAGAGGAGAACACCATAAAACCCACGCCTGTAAAGGAGCTGCTCACGGTTGGGACCGCTTTGAAGGGTAAACTGCGGCGCGCGGTGCCAGATTCATTCCCGCTCTGCTCGGTCCATCGGAAGATTGTCATACCGGAGATATTCAACCAAGGGTGTCCTCCAGTCAGGAATTGTCTCGATCACCACACTCGAAGCCCCGGGGGGTCCTGACTTAGGGGCACCAGCGGTGAGATGGTTCACTCGCGGGCCACGATCGCCCTATGGGATAACATGAGAAATGACTCTCCGGTGCACCACGTGGATGATTAGGTCATCCTGTTCAGGCTCCGCGAGTGATGCGGCCAGACTGGCCAAAGTATCTGCTCGACTGTTCTGCGGCCGAGGAACGTGAACGACATCTGGTCGGGAGGGGAACTTAGACATTATATGGAGGGTGCATTCCAGCAACGGCATGAGTTCTAGCTTCCTGACAGCATAGTCACCATTAACCTTCTTGATGACTAGCTCGGAGTCCCCTTTTACATACAGGTGGGGTACGTTAACCTCTAGAGCCAACTCGAGGCCAGTGATGAGGGCATGATATTCTGCCTCATTGTTGGTGCAGCCTTCTGAAAACAAGAATGAATATGGAAGAACGGCTTGCTCCGGGTTGATGAAGACGATACCCAAGGCCACTCTGTTAAGCCTAGGATCGTTGAGCCTTCTACTGGTAGGGCTTCGGGAGGCGCCGTCAAAGTGCATCGGCCACCATGGGGTGGCGTGATCGACTGAGAGGATTGCTTCATCAGGAAAGCCCAAATCCAGTGGCTGGTCTATAGAGGTTGGGTGGGCAGCTTAGAATTCTACCAATGCTTATCCTTTGATGACCTTCTGAGGTACGAACCTAATGTCGAACTGCTGGAGGATCACCGCCCAGCGTGCCAATCGGCCGGTCAACATAGGCCGGCTCAAGATGTATTTCAACGGGTCTACACGAGAGACCAGCTATACCTCGTGGTGCTGCAAGTAGTGCCTCAATTTCTGTACGGCGAATAAAAGTGCCCGACAGCTCTTCTCGATGGGATAATATCTAATTTCCATGTCGAGGAGCATGCAGCTGAGGTAGTAGAGGCTATTCTCTGTTCCCTCGTTGCTCTTTTGGGCGAGAAGGGCGCCGAGGGATCGCTCCAGGGCGGTCGCGTAAAGGACCAGTGGCTTTCCGGGAACGGGTGGCATCAGGACCGGAGGTTGAGGCAGATACTGCTTGATTTCCTCAAAACTGGTCTGACACTCTTCGTCCCACCCATAGGCGGCGCCTTTCTTCATGAGTCGAGAAAAGGGATTACACTTGCCGGCCAGATTCGCAATGAATCGGCGTATATAGGCTAAGTGGCCTTGGAGGCCTCGAAGCTCTCGAATATTATTCGGGGGAGGCATCTGACTGATGGCCTTAATCTTCTTGGGGTCAATCTCGATACCTCGATACCTAACAATGAAGCCAAGAAACTTTCCGGTGGTGACCCAGAAGGAACACTTCAACGGGTTCATCTTCAAGTGGCGAGAACGGAGGAAACCGAACACTTTCTCAAGGTCTTTGAGATGGTCCTGGCACTGATGAGATTTAACCACCAGGTCATCTACATAGCACTCAACCAGTGTCCCGAGGATCAGCTTGAATATGAGGTGCATAGCCCGTTGATAGGTGGCGCCCGCATTCTTCAGGCCGAAGGGCATAACCCGATAGCAGAAAGTGCCCTAGGGGGCCCGGATGATAGTGAACTCTTCATCCTCGGGGGCCATCCGGATCTGGTTGTACCCGGAGTACCCATCCATGAAGGAGAGGGCTTGGAACCCAGCCGTTGCATCGATCAACAGCTCTGTCACGGGAAGGGGAAAGTCATCCTTCGGACAGTGGTGATTAAGATCGCGGAAGCCAATGCAAACCCTGATCTACCCGTTCTTCTTCCTGACGGGAAGAATGTTGGCTAGCCACCTAGGGTACTGGACTTACTTGACGAAGTTTTCCTTAATGATCTTATCAACTTCGGCCTCAACCATGGCACCATGAAAGGGGTGCATTTTTCTGGGAGGCTGCTTGAACCCACGATGGTTTGCTGGGAGGCCAAGGCGGTGGACAGCTACCTGGGGATCTAGTCCCGACATCTCATCATAACTCTAGGAAAACACATCATGGTGATGGATGAGGAAGTCTATGTACCGTTGCTGCTCCTCGGGAGGCATAGCGGTGCTGACCAATGTGGGTCTCGGGTCCACCTCGCTACCGAGGTTCACCTGTACTAGCTCGTCGACCATGGTGGAGACGCCCTCCTCAAAGGAAGTAGGAGCATCTTCCATGTCTTCTTCTCCACTTGTGGAAGGATCGTCCATAGGGGGAGCCGTTTCGGGGCTGCTCGACCCTGATGGGGAGGTGGCACTGGCTTGGGCGGCAGAGGTCGTCACGACGGGAGACTCATGCACCGCAGAGATCATGGCATCGAAGGCAGTTGATCCAATCCCATCCGGCCTTTGGCTCAAGGGGCCACGCTTTACGACATCAAAGAAGTGGTGACGCATTGGTTTGAGCTGGTCGATTCCGGCCCGACGAAACAGACACGTATAATGTACTGCCATTGCCATGAGCCCAACGTCCCGATATCGTACAGGGGTAGGAGGCTCGGGGATCACCTGATCCTGGTTGGTGTAAGAGTACGAGATGATTTCCCGCCGTCGCTTAGACCTGTAAATATGCCTTCCTCTAGTACACGAGACAACAAATCACTCTCCCATATCGGGAGTCATGGACTCCAACCGATGGATTGGGAAGACATATGTGTCATCCGAACCTGCCCATGGATTACTCGTGACAGTGGCGGGCTCAACCTCACCTGCCAGGATTTTCTTGCACTTGCTCTTGTAATAGTCAGCGTCCAGGTAACGAGATTCACAAAAGGCAAATAGAGACCCATCTCCTTGGAGCACACCCACTCGACCCTTAAGGGAGTATTTGAGGCACTGATGTTACGATGAGGGAACCGCTGCGTGAAGATAGAGCCATGGCCGGCCCATCAACGCATTGTAGGCGGTGTCCTGAGAGACAACCATGAATTAGGTATTGACAATTAAGCCGCCGAACTGGGTCTTCAGACAGATCTTGCCGAGTGGAATTTTCTCGGTCCTGTCATACCCCTGGATCATGAGGTCGGAGGGAGTTAAATTACCCTCAGACAACCCCAGTTTTTGCAGTGTCCGAGTTGGGATCAAGTTAATCCCAGAACCCGTGTCGACAAGACAGCGACGGACTTCCACACCATTGAACTAGCCGGTGATGTACATCGGGCGGATGTGCCCCTGTATGGGAAGGTCTTCATCTTCACCAGAGAACGAGATAACCGCCTAAAATTCGGCGTCCTCAATCACCTCGATGTGGAAGGCTTCTACGGCCACTACCTCCGTTTCAAACTGGAGGGGGCTCCTTAGAGCCTCGACGAGCACCTCACGCATTTCAGATGACAGGCGAAGGGCCTCAAGGATGGAAAGACTTGCCGGGATGCTGGCCAGATACTTCAGGTAATCATACTTTCGCGCCAAACGCGAGCTTTTGCTTATAGGAGGTCGCTCTGCGATTGGGGACATGATGGGCCCTACTGGCGGGACCAGTGACTGACTGGTACTAGGCACGTCCCACTGTTCACTAGCTGAATCCCGGGAGGTGACTGTCATGCTAGGACCGGAAGACCATAGTCGGCCAGTGGCAGGGCTGGGCTGATTACGACGTGGGCAAGGCGGTTCCACCCGATCCAGCAACACAAACGGTGGTGGAAGCAAACCCGTTGTCACCGGGTGAGGGAGCCGCGAGTGCTGCTCTCTGTACCGGGCTTGCTGCCTGATCTCGGTAGCGTGCACGGCCTGACCGGAGGTGACGACTGCCGCACCCCGGCGATTCATGTAGCCACGGCTTTTTTGATGTTGGCGGCGGCTGGGGACATTGGGGAGGTCCACCTGGCGCTTCTCGTCATCGGGAGTCAGAAAGGGATTTACCGACTCTACGGTGTTAACTGAAGCGTACCTAGGACTTTCATTTGGGGATTCATCCACTACCGGATGGGGTCTCGGAGGGATCCCCATTTCCGGGGGAATGAAATCACCAAGCGTGCGGGAAGATGATGGAAACGGCAGGGCACGTTCTTTCTTCTTGCACCGCCACCTACTCTTTTGGGAAGAAGTAGGTTGGGACGACGATTCCAAAGCGGCGCTCGCAGACTCCAAGGGCTCTGGCTGACTCAGGTGGGCACGGATGATTCCATGGGCACAGGCGACCGTCCTGCGGGCCATCCAGTCATTATACTTCCGGGACCCACGGTCAGAAACCTGTTCCCACCCATCCCTGTTGTCACTACTGCCATCTGATCCCATGAAGACACCTGCCACCTGTGCCGGGGCTGGGCCCAACCTGACTATTTTGTTGTCAATCTGGTCTTGGAGCCAGTCCTTGAACATATAGAATTGCTGGATGGTGTGTCCCAAGATCCGGTGATAAGGGCAGTAGTTAGGGTGATCAGTGAGACACGCCTCTTCTGGCTTCTGGCACTCAGGAAGCCGCACGATCCTCTACTCCAAGGTGCTATGGAAATAACTGGGGACCTGGGCCTCGCCAAATGAGTAAGTCTGATTCCTTCTATCTGGAAAGGGGGATCTTGGGGGCTGACCTTGACCAGGGGCCGGAGGAGAAGGCCGAGGAGGCGGAGCTGGATTACCTCGCCTAGGTGGTGGCGGTGCATTACGCAGTGGTGCCTGCCGATTTGGAGGTGGTCGTTGCTGGGCCGGAGGCTGGGCCTGTAGGGGTGGACCCTTATGAGCCTACTGAGCTAGCCTCACTACCAGCAACTCTAGCTATCTGGGGTCCTCTATCTGGGCCACAACAGCAGGCTCGGCTCTGGAAACTCTCCTTGCAGAGATTACAGGAGGCAGCGGGCGTGCCTGACCGGCCTATTGCAGGGCTTCTTCGAGGCGCTGAGCCTTGTCCGAGAAGTCTCGGAACCCTCCAGGGTAATCCTGCGTGCTCAGAGAAGGAACCAAATCCTCCTTGATGTTCCCTACACACATCATTAGTAATTTCTCCTGAGTTAGTGGCATGTCAAGGGAGTACGTGAGCCCCTTCCACTGGGCGACGAAGTCCGCGACTCGCTCGTCGGGCCTTTGCTTGCACATGAAGAGGTCTGAAATGTTCGTCTTCCGGGTTGTGGAACTGAACTGGTAGAGGAATTGCCGGCGAAGGTCCTCCCAGCTAGTCACAGATCCAACAGGGAGCTGGTTGTACCAGATGAATGCTGGTCCTTCCAGTGTCTGAACGAAGCACCGGATCTTGGAAGCCTCCTGCTGCGCCGGAGTCCCTAACATAGGGCCGCACCTCAAGTTGAAGTAGGCCAAGTGTTGTGACGGGTCTCTGGTCCCGTTAAATGGGGAAAAAGTGGGGTTCCCAAATCCCTGTGGGGCCGGCATGTCATCCACCCATGCTGGGTATGGCTTGCCATCCGGTGGGATTTCCACCTGCCGAGTTTCCAGGGCCTCCAAGCGGGCAATGAGTACTTCCATCAGATCATCCGGATGCAGATTCCTGTCCTGATGGGGATCTCTAACCACAGGCGTGTTGCCAGGCTCTTCGATACGGTAGTCGCGCTCAGCGGCTCACGGGGCAGCTGGCGGAGCGACTCTCGGGGCGGCGGGAGGAATCCAAGCATGGTCCCCCAGGTGGTCTCGCCGCTTGTGAGGGTTCGGTGAAACATATCGCGCCCTCTTTCCATGGGTCCCAGTGTCTCCCCTGTCGGCGAACACAACACAGTCATGGTTGCCCGGGAGGATCTCAACAAGGGGTAGATGCCCCTGCCCCTGTTGTCCTGGTCTAGGGTCACCGTAGTCAGGCTGCCGCTCTGCAATGTGTTCGGCCAAGAGATCATCAACCAGCCTCTTTTGCTCATCTAGCTGTTGGCGTAGCGTGGTCTTCTCGGGATCTTCCTCTACCTTCTGCACCAAGGCAGATGGGTCGGCGAGTTTGACAGACCCGACAGGCTCTTTACCCTTGCCGCTGTTTCGGCCTAGTGTCAGTGCCTCTGTGGGTACATGAAGACGTAGGAGGCTCCTCTGTTGGAGATTAATTCTCCCAGATGGGTCCAGTAGCGGCCTGTCCTTAGGGTGCGAGTCCCCGTCGAGGGGCTCCATAAAGTTTCCCTCATCTAAAAGGCCATCCATGTTGACTACCACTGCCCTTGGCGACGTCCCCTCAGGGCCATCCAGTGGATCGGGCTGTCGATGGATCGCACAGAAGAGGAGAGCAGCATACTACCCCCATCCGCGGACGTGCGCGTGGGGGGAGGCTTCCTCAATAACTCTGCGGAGTACTTGAAAACTCTGGACGCATTGTTGCTGGAGGGCCTCATGGTTGTCCAGCGACTCGTGGTGCCGAACCGTAGGGAGCGCTGCCAGGTCGACCCGACGACACTGGTCACCGATCTCCTCGAGATGCGCTTGGCTCCCGGGATAAGGCTCTAGATGATGGCGAAGGCGGGAGTGAGTCACCCGAAGAATTTGGTGGAAGCACTCAAACTCTCCCGGGGTGAGTGACTCTGGCACATCAAAATCTGATTCTGCGACCGGCCAAAACTTCTCAGGGAAGTGGCCCGCTGTGAGAACAGTCCAAAAGCTCCACGGCTCCGGTTTGGGGTCCGGACCTTGCCTCCCCTGCTTGTCCACTGAGGGTAGTCGGGGAACTGGCAATGGTGCCGAGGAAGGCCGTTGGGCCGGTGGGCTGGCCGGCAGGGAATACGGCGAACAGGCCGATTGGCCACCGATCCTTGGGTCATCTTCTAGGGGTTGCAGTGCCCTGGATGCCATGTCGCGATAGGATGGGCCGGAGAATGGGCCTCCTGTCACAGCGTTGGGGCTCTCCGAGGATGTTTCGCCTCGCGACTCTTCCGTCGGTCCCCAGAACAGTTCCCCACCCTCCCTAACAGGGGCGAGAAGTGATTCCGAGGAGGCTAGTGGAAACTGCGGGCTTGATCCCTTGCGGTACGCCAAGCCTCATCCTCCTGGATATACCTTCGAAGGGAGGAGGGAATCATACGGATCTTGCATTCGGGGAGTACGAGACTGACGCGCCACGTCCCCATCCCTGCCCTCAACTCGAAGGGTTGGGGGGAAGGTTCCATCGTCTTGTCGTACTCCGCCTCGGAATCCGAGAAACAGACTGGCCTAATTTCTATCCGGACTCCACTGACAATCCTCTTGCGGCGACGACACCCGGCCTTCCTGCCCCTGGGTAGCTCCTTAGGGTAAGGAAGATTTTTTTCATGGGGTCCCCTGGCCACAATAGAGCTGGGGCAGAGGGGACTGAAGGCCAGGGTGCGAGAAGTACCGGGACAGATGTCGAAAGGGACATGGGGAGGACCTCCATGTGAGTGAGTGACTGGATACACAACGGCTCCATACTCGTGGACCGCAGTAGGGGGAGTTACCTAATACCCCATGCAGTGGGCGCTGAAAGGAGTCATAACCGGAGCATAGCCGTCACGAAGAAGCTTTCGGCTTTCCAGATCGATGGCACAGAATGAGCCTTCATGGTGAGCGGCACTACCGCAGGTTGGTCCGCAGTGGCCATTGCCAGTGTCCGCGACTGGGAGATTCGACCCAACTTTCCTGCAGGGCGGTCGGGGTTTCGATCCCAGTCGGGCATGTGGGTGCCCCTGCTCAACGTGTGCGGGGATCTGGTAACAGGAGTCAGTAGTGGCTCGGGCCACAGTGGTTGCTGATGTTGATGCCCCAGGACGGGCATTCTCTCCCGCTCGCGCCCGACGCTGGCGTCGAGTTAGATGGTTCTGAACCAACAGTGCGGGCATGAAGATTGCCTACTCCTCAGCTCGGGGAGTCAGGCGGCGGCATCGTCGCAGCCTGGCGGGGGTTCTTGCTGTTAACCCCTGCGACGGATCGCCGATCAGGTGGACCCGAATATCCCCCACCTCAATGGAGTAGGGGAGGGATGTGTCAAGGCGCTCCGGGGATAGGCTCCCGAAGCGGTTGAACGTCGGAGTGGGGAGCTGCGGCTCCCTGTGCAGCCCTCGAGGGCGGCGATGGTGGTGAGGTGCAGCCGCCTCTAGATCCAAACGGGCCATGCCCCTGGAAGGGATGATCCATTCCTCGTCGTACCTACGAACCAGGTCATTGATCACCCTCCGCTGGATGATATCTGACGGGGAGAGGGGGTGCGAGTGCCCGGCTGCTATGGCGGTCGAAGTCGGAGAGACCGTGGAATATGCGGGACCACGCGAGGTAGCCACGTCGGTAATTCCCCTGCCCCTGCGCCGGTGGGCAGGTGGCGATCGAGCTCCGAATGCAGTGATCTGATTCCTGGAAGCAGGGAGATGAACCCATTAGCATCAACAAGAAAGGATATCAATAACCAAGGCCCAACATCATTCTGTCTTCCATGGTTGGAAAGAGGGATCCACGCTGACAACGTCGCAGAAGGGAGTGGTCAACGTCCTGACAGCCTCGACCCCTGGTGGGTCGACGTCCTGATGAGGGTTACCCGGACCTGGTGACATGCTAATCTTCCAACACCTCGACCGCTACCATTCCCTGTATTGAAGAGAAGAGCTTCACATCAGGTTCACCATTTTTGTTGCTCTGATGCTTTCGTCGGGGCACGCGCATCCGTCTGTGGGGAGGACGCACTGCTTGCTACCCCGCATTCCTGCTTTCCAAAGGCGGGCGGAATCTGTTCCTTGTTCAGGGACGTCTGCTCCTTGATCGAAACCAGGATGATGGGATGTCAGTTCTTCCTTCCGTAGATTCCTCCTCGGAGCTCATCACCTAGTCCGAGTATCCCTCATAGATTTAATACGGGTTTGTGAAGCTCATTCCCGGTGCCATATCTACATGGACGCCAGTTAATTACGCTGCTTCCGTCAAGATGCTCCAAGGGGTCTTATCCGGGCAGCAACCTTTGGTGAGGAGAATGGTCATGCTGGGGTGTCATTGGCATGTCTTTCTTTGGTCCCTCATCACAGGGAATCTCGAGGGTGCAGAAGCCCGAGGCATCCCACATCAAACGCGGGGAATGTGTACCATCTGAGGTTTTCCTCAGCTTCCCGTCTTTAACACGGGGTATGTCATGAGTTTAACGTCTTGTGGAGACGGGATACAGTTTAACGTCATTCGAGACGAGATATAGTTTAACATCATGCGGGACAGGATACAGTTTAACGTCATGCAGGACGAGATACAGTTTAACGTCATGCGGGACGAGATACAGTTTAATGTCATGCAGGAGGATGGGTTTGGGGATTACGCTCTGAGGCGGCCCAATGTGGTCAGGGAACTGATGTGGAGAGGTCAGGATGACCGGGTGGTGGGCTTGAACCTCGTGGAGGCTTCCTACGTACCGTGCGTTAGCACGGATCAAAGTCCACGTAGTTCGCTGGGATGGGGCTTACGCTCTGAGGCGGCCCATAAGAGGATTTCATGGTCGATGCGCGCACTAAGCCCACGTGAGTCATGTTTGGTATGAGAAACAAGAGGCATCAGGGACCAGACGATCACGTCGCGAAGGGTGCGTCTGTGAGAAGCGGAATGGGGCTTACGCGTTGAGCGGCCCAAAGAGGAAACAAGGGCTTAAGCATGGTTAGCGGACCTTGGTGTCGGGTCTTACTCCAGGGTGGAGGCCCGTGGTGTGAAAAAGCGCAGTGGGAAAAGGACTCCACTAGCCTTGGCAGGGGGGAAGTACGGAGATGCACGGGTGCAACCTTCCGTAAGAAAGGCTAGGGGCTTACGCTCTGAGGCGGCCCTTCCCCCGTGGACAAACGCCACTCCAACAATTAGGATCTCATTCCATCTGAGGAAGAGTCCATTCCTTTGGAGACGAGAGGTGTAAAAAATGTTCGAGCTAGGGGGACCCTATGTGTGAAGCACGGGGTCGGACCACAATTTAACGTCATGTGTTAAGGACGAGGTGCTTAGAAGTTTAACATCCTGTAGCTTGGACGAGGTGGGTTCGATCCACACCCCTAGGGATTACATGCCCAACGCCCTCTACCCCTTGTGGGGGGGAAGTCATCAGAAAGGACATAGTGAAGGGGGCCCACAGGGCAAACCATAGGGGGTCCATGTTAGCGTGGCTATGCGAAGAAGCAATAACCGTTAGTGTGCCTATGCGGAGAAGCATAAGGCAAAGCAACACAACGAGAAACACATCCCAAGGTACCTCGAGGTTACTTTGCACGAGCCTGGAAAGCCGTATGGGAAAACAACGCATGGCGCGCATGCCTGGAAGGGGAGACATCAGGTGCCGGTGAAGGGGGGAAGCCAAGGGGCGTCAAGATGAAGGGTCCTGGGCTTTGCGCGCAAAAAAGGAGGTTTGCGCGCAAAACACCAGGACGGCGCGCAATTGGAGCAAGGGAATTGCGCGCGGAGAGGGAATTACGCGTAGGGTTTTGCGCACATGGCAGGGCATTGCATGCACAAAACATGGATTGCGCGCAAGGCTGGAACCCGGGGAAGGGGAAAATTCACTGAAGCCGGTGGAGTTTCATGAAAAGGAAAACTCCGGGGCAAGGTTGCGCGAAATGAGGGATTACCTGGAAGTCATCTTGCGTGTGGGGGGAGCCAAATTGCGCGCACGAGAGCCGTTTCGAATTCCTCAACACCCAAACCGCTCGAGGTTACCTTCAATTTATAGGCGACGTTCGGCGCGGAATCCAGGAGGCGCACGAAATCTTTCACGCCAGGAGCCGCCAGAGCGCAAAACCTCACCACGCAGAACTGGGGCGCACAAAGATTGTGCGCCTCATTGGCTCAATTCCGTGAAACCCGGGGATAATACGTGTGCAGAACAATTTTGCGCGCGGATCCTCCTTTATTTCACGCACCACATCCCGGGCCTCTGGATCGGGGCTCTGATTCCGAATATGACATCTCTTTGTCATTTCAAAACATCCTCTGAGAGTTACGGACCATTTTCGACGTCAACAAGGGGTATGGAATCTTTACCTCAAGGGCCTCAGTGAACTCTTCAAGATCTGAGTCTTGATCCCCGACTTCACACTCCTCCAACAGGATCCCTCTCCCGGCCTCATCTCCCCAGGACAATTCATCTAACTATTCTGACAGGGGGAACCGTTCCCTTAATTCAGCATCCAAAAACTATAGGGGAGTGGTGCGATCGAGCAACACCTTGACCCAATCCGTCACCGGACACAAGGTACCCCGAGAGTGCACAAAGTCCTCCAGATCTGTGAGGTATTTCTCCGCCTTCGCCTGAGAGACCGCAATGCCGGCCCTGATAGGGCCTATCCCTAGTAAATCCATCCTGAAACTGTTCCAATGTTGCCACATCTCCAACGGGTCGAGGAATTTCCGGTTAACTTCCCAGATGTCCCAGGCGTCCGGGAAGACAACTTTCTCTGGCATATCAATATGGCACAACCACTTCCCTGGAGCCTGAGTGGATATTCTATAGAACCCTCTAGGTGGCCTCCCCTTAGGATGGATCTGCTCTTCTTGGATCACCGACTCTGATGCCACTACTGCCTCTACTTTAACTGGTGCGGGGCCCGCCAACGTGAGATTCCTCTACCACTTTTCGTCCTCAACCCCGAGGCTTGGGAGTCACTCCATCATCAACTCGAATGGTTGGTTTCTTTAGCATTTCCCCCAGGTAGGCCGCCTCCCAACTCTGGGAATATTCCTTCTCTAAAACAACAACAGCGGTCGGTGGGTGCAGTTGGTCCCACTTCTTCCTATCATCCTGTGTGAACATAATCCACATCGACCTCATCATGCATGAGTGTTCCTCCAAGCGCACCCCCGAATAGACCTGCGAGGTCAGTTGCTGCATGCACCAGAATTTCCATGAAAATCGGTGTGGGGTGTACGGATCGCAGACAGGCTCGCGATCCACCCTTGACACCAAACTCTACCTTGAAAGGCCAGGAGATAGGCACGGTGATCCTCTATTCCCCGACCATCGTCAGTGAATACCCCCTTCAGCAACGAGAATGGGTGGAAATTGAACTCCTTCACCTTCCACACTCGGTTCAGAACCGATGGTGCAGTCATCTTGGCTGGAAATCTACCATAACCATTCTGGGTAGAAGGGAGGAAGTTCGATCCTAGAGGGGAAATGGGGTTCAGGTATTCATAAACCCCCCTAACGTGTGCTGCTATCCACCCATACAGGAGGTGGAGTGACCCACATATTCTCTGCATCCTCTTTCCCTCACCAATATGTCACCGCATCTTATACATCTTGGCAAGCATTGAGATCTCGCGGTTGACCCGCCCTCCTATCGCCAACACGGATGCCATAATGAATGTACTTGGGAACACTCCCATTTTGGTGTCCCTCACAGGTAGGATCCAACCGCAGATGAGAGCCGTGATGAACGCTGCCAACCTGAATATCATTTGTTGTTCGGTGATGACGCGAAATCCCCACTTCTTCCATTGGCTATCCACCAAAATTCTCCAGCCTGAGTTCTCCTTACTCCTGGCCCACTTCGGGAAAGTTCTAGGCCTCGCCGAAAACTATATGTTCTTCGGGAAACTTAGGAACTATTTGAACCACCGCTTGAAATGGACGTCCATCACCGCCTCCTTGTCCTCTCCCGGCACATGCTCCATCAAAGCCATCTCCAGCGGCAGAATTTGCTCCGGGTCCTCCCACGCACTCATGACGGGGAGGAATTATTCATACATAGCCCCCAATATCGGGACCCCTGAGATCTGGTGGGCATCCCGCAAGCTGATTCTAACTTCCCTTTGGTGAAAATGGAATGTGTTGGTCCTCCATGACCACCTTCTAAATATATCCTGCATCATATTCTTTGGATTGTAGATGTGAAACTGGGAGGCCCAAGCTTCTTTATACATGCCCACTCTTCTCAGCTTCATCCCAAACTCCTCACACGAGGCACCTACCTAGTAGGCCCAGGCCCAATCGTCTGTGAAGTTTCTACCCTGGCGTAGGTCCCAATCTTCAGACCACCCCGTCTCTGGGTTCCCGAAAGCCGCCTTCAATATCATCTGTGCATGGTGGGAGATGTCTCTGGCTGCAACTCCTTCTCAACAACGTTATTTTGGTGGTTGTATAATCATTCAACAATGATGGGTGTGAAGTCCTCCCGGGCATGACTGTTAGCCACCTTGAACCATCTACGTTGGCACAGTGTGCTCCTAAACTAGTAAGCTGGTTCGTCCTGACTCCCCTTTGGGATGAATACATCATCCCTCAGCCCGAATCCATACAAGGTCAACCTATTTCATAACAGGTAGTTCCTCTGGCTCTATGATTGCATCTCCACCAAAGAACGATGGTCAGAGTGGATCCGAACTAGCTATCCTAAACCCAGGTTGTTCGCCATGTTTTCCCTTCGGGCATCATCTACACGGACCCCCCAGGAAGCTTCTTGATGAGCCATTAAGTCTTTTAGGTTGGGGTGATTGTTCTGGTTCGGTCGCGAAGATCGTTCGCAGAGCATGTTCATAAAGTGCGTTCACAAAGTCTGTTCGTGGAGCACTGCCTGGGCCTCTGAATGCGGAGTCACAAAGCACACAGATGCGAAGTCAAAGACTCGCTATGCGGCGCGAAGCTGAAGGCCCGATTCGCAGAGAGAAATCACGAAGTATGTGGAGCTTCGTGAATTGAGAGCGCTAAAAGCCAAATTCACGAAGGAGAGAGAGTACAAAATAGGAGTCAACCCCTCTATTTATAGGCGACGACCCCCACCACTTTGTGACACGTCTTGAATGTGGAGAGCTTCATGGCGCGCCTAGCTGACTCGTCGCTTTCCCACTTGGCAATCCTCCTTCGTGAGCTAGCTTCACGAAACGGCCAAGGAATTTTTGCGATTGACCCTCAGACATTGACCCTTGATTTTTCCTCGGCTCCAAGTCTGAGGGGGGGGGGGGAATTTGTTGGTGCCAAAAAAATTATAATGGAGAAGGTTTATAAGAAAGGATCTGAAGATGACTCGAAAAGACCTTTCACGGAGCGCCATGGCCCCGCAAGCCCCACTGCAAAGCATGGAGGCAGGATGCTCCACGAGACGATTTGACGTTCGAGAGAGAACCATGAAGCGCGGAGGCGGGATGATCCACAAGACGATTTGATGTTCGTGAGCCTGCTGCGAAGCGTGGAGGAGGGATGCTCTGTGAGACGATTTGACGTTTACGAGCCCGCTGTGAAGCCAGGAGGCAGGATACTCCACAAGACCCTTTGACGTTCACAAGCCCGCCGCAAATCTAGGAGACGAGATGCTCCGCAAGCCCCTTTGACATTCACGAACCTGCCATGGAGTGGAATCCATCTTCACGTTGAGATAGCGCTGCTCCGCGTCGCCTCTTGCCTATAAGTACTGGCCTCCCCCTAGGCCCAAAGAATGGATTTCCCGACCTTTCCTCTTCCCAAATCTCAAACTGCAAAGCACTTTCTGCTCTACGAACCATGAGCTTCTCAAGGTACTTTTTCTCCACAAAGTGACTCCCCTTTGCCTTGTTTTCACCCCCTATTTTGGGAGGTATTATTTTCGCGAAGCCCATGGGCCTTCATGAAGGAAGGAGATCCTCACAGGGACTTAGGTCATTGCGTAACATTTAATCTTCATGAAGTAACCCCCATTCACACGTGACTCAAATGCTAAGGCCAAGTAACTATGCCTTGCGAAGCACATTGCTTCACAAGACCTTGCTTCGTGAGGTACCCATGCTTTATAGGGCTTTTAAATGTGAACTCCCTTACACTTGGTGAACCACCTCTTGTATGCAACTATGACCTATGCCTAGGCTAGGACATTTCAATTCACAAAGACCACACCTTCACGAAGACCTTCCCTTGCATGGAACACCAGAGCTCTATGAGTCCTCTACTCGTAAAACCCTTTGCTCTGTAACTCCCTCTCTCATGAAGCCTCTTAGGTTTGCACGAAGCAACTTCAAAGTCCCTTGGAAGGTACTGCCCATTGTGTTGCTTCGCCTCATGCTTCTTTGCATTGTCATGTTAATGGATGTTTCATCTTCACATATCCATGAAAAGGTGGATCCCCCAATGGTTCACTCCTTGACACCCCCTATCCACGACATTTCCTATCCACTCTCTTCACCAAGGTGTAGAGGGTACCAGTTATGTAAGTCCTAGGGGTGCGGAGTAAACCCACCTCGTATGAGCTACAGGTCGTTAAACTGCCAAGCACCATTGTCCTCAGCACATAACGTTAAACTGTGACTTCCCCCAATGCATCACACGTGGGGAAAGGGAAACCATCCCGGTTTAATCCCCTAGTTTTTCTTGCATGAGGCATCATCTTTGCTCCTCCTTTCTTATTTAGTCCTAAGGACTAGGGGGGATGGACACCAGACCCCTCCTTTCTTTGTTACAAAATCCCCCTCTCGTTGGACTTTGCCGCCACCGGGGCTCCATCATGGAGTAAGTCCCAACCTCTTCGGGCTGCTAACCATGCATACGCCCCTGTTTCCTCTTTGGGCTACGATCACGTGTAAGCCCCACTACACCTCTCACAGACGCACCTTTTGCGACGTGATCGTCAGGCCTCTGCTGCCTCTTGTTTCTCAAACTGATCATGACTCACGTGGGATTAGAGTAAGCACTGACCATGACATCCTCCCTGGGTATCCTAGAGTGTAAACTTCACTCTATCTTGAACTACTAGGTCTTTGATCCTTGCTAAGGTAAGGTACGTAGGAAGACTCCACGAGCTTCAAGCCCACCACCCATTGGTCGCTCTGACCCCCTTCATGTCAGTTCACCAACGCCTTGGGAATCCTAGAGTGTAAGCCCCATTCCACCTGAACTACGAGGTCTTTGATCCTTTCTATGGTATGGTATGTAGGAAGCCTCCACGAGGATAAATCCCACCACACATTGGTCACTCCGACCCCTTCATGTCTGCTCACCAACACCCTGGGCATCCTAGAGTGTAACCCTCATGCCAAACTGAACTATTTGGTATTTGATCATGGCCAAGGCAGGGTACGTAGGAAGCCTCCCTAAGGTTCAAGCCCAGCACCCAGTCGTTTTGACCCCCTTTACGTCAGTTCACAAACACCTAGGCAACCTAGAGAGAAATCCCCACACACCCAACCTGAACTACATGGTCATTGATCTTTTCCAAGGCAGGGTACGTAGGAAGCCTCCCTAAGGTTCAATCCCAACACCCAGTTGTTCCGACCCCCTTCACGTCGGTTTACCAACACCTTAGGTAGCCTAGAGTGTAATCCCCACACACCCAACCTGAACTACGTGCTATTTTATCCTTGCCAAGGAAGGGTATGTAGGAAGCCTTCCTAAGGTTCAAGCCCAACACCCGGTGAAATCATGCCATCTAATTACCTATTCCCCTCAATAGTGAATAAGAAGTCAACCATACATTGGACCCAACATCAGTGTTCCCTCCAGGGGTTGTACCCATCTGATTCACTCTAGTCACTGTTCTGATCTGTCTGATCTATCTCCACTGGATGTTAAACATGCGGTATACCTTGTGTTAAACATGGGAATCTGAGGAAAACCTCAGATACATGCCCATGGAATATGATTCCCCATGTTTGATGTGGGATGCCTCGGGCTTCCGCGCCCTCAAGAAGCCCTATAATAATGGACAGAAGACAGACTTGCCAGTGTCCTAGTGCCCATACACACCAGTGATGCCCAACGTGACTACTCCCCAGATTGAAGGTTGTTACCCTAACTGGATCCCTTGGAATGTCCCAACAGAAGCAGTATAATTAACTAGTTTCCATGAATATATGGCGCTAGGAAGAGTTTCACGAACAACGACTTAATCTTTAAGGGAGACCCAGACTAGGTAATGAGTTCCTAGGAGGAATCCAAGGAAGGAAGAACCGACATCCCATCATCCCATTTCGATCAAGGAGAAAACATCCCTAAAAAAGTGAAGGATGCTTCCCACCTTTGGAAAGCGGGAATGCGGGGTAATAAAACCGCGCCTTTCATCCTCAAATGAGACGGACACGCAGGCCCCAGTGAAAGCATGGGAAACAACTATGAAATTGGATATTGATATTACATGTGATTATTCAACTAGTATAATATACATATAAATAAGTAAATGGAATTATATGATATATCTTTTCCATATTATGACCAATTTTATGTTTAAAAGTCTTGTGTTTTAGTATTATAAATTTTCTTAAATGTTTATGCTTATTCATGAAAGTTTTCACTATATTTTTATCCATACTAGGCATCTGAGCTCACCCCTTTCTATGTTTTATTTTTCCTAGGGTGTGAAGAAGTATATTATGAATGACCTACTGGGATATTATAATGGATGAATGTGGTCAATGGAGACAATGTTGTTGTTGTTTTTCCTTTTATAATGTAATGTAAAACTTATGAATGTATCTAGTACTTCCAAGGCTACTAAACTGATTAGTATTTCGGGATTTTATCCCTTGTGATCATGCCAATGTTATGTAATAATGCACCTACTCTGGGTAACTGAGGTCTGGGAATTACATTTTAATTGTTATTTTGGATTTTCCTTCAGTTTTAGGATGGTAGGTAGTGCTAAAATGAAGTTTAATATCAAGAGCCTTCTAAAGAATCTTCTAGAATTTTAATTCAAAATGGGAATCTTGATCTAAAAAAATTGATATTGGTTCACCATGAAGTGTAAAAACATCATCAATATATGTCTTTCTGAGGTACTTGAGAGGTAAAAATTCTCTTATAGCAAGGAAATGTGCAGATTTGGTTCGGCGATCAATGATAACTCATATGACATCAATATTTTAAGGAGTGTTTGGTATTCCCATAAATATTACATAGTAATTTCATACCATTTCCACAAATTAATAGTAAGAGGTTGTATGAATCCATTAGGATTCTTCCATATGACTTTCACCTATTGAGAAACCAAAAATTTGGACACATGGAAAGAAATGTTTCACTTTATGTTATCCCACCAAAAAGTTTACTTAAAATTAATATACATATTTATGATACTAGGGTATATAGAGAAATTTGAGCTATAAGAATCATCCAAAAATTACCTTTCTTAGCTCAGGTATAGATAAAACATATAATCTATTTACAAATCTTAGGATACTGTCTTCTGAAATGAATTCATCTAATTTCACATCATTCATGGATTTAATTTTCTTCTAAAAGTTCTCATCATTAGATTAATACTTATTTATATTTTCTAATAAATATTGTCTCATAATATTTTAAAAAAATTATTGATTTCAACCCTTACTTACTAACTCCCACATACTTCTTTACTATATCCATGAACATAGGATCCATCCAAATCCTCATTTGGGGTAGAAATCCACGATCCTTCATGCTTAATGTATATGATACCTTATTTTCTTTTATTGGGTGGTATTGTGTTGAGAAAATATAATATTTGAGTAACTTGATCCACCATAATTGTCTCATATTGATATATTTCTATAAAATGATGTATTTTAGGGTTTTTTGATCTTCATATATCTCAAATATTTCACCATAGAGATATTGTCTCTATATCATTAAAGAAAAAATCACAGCTAACAACTAAATATCATGGGTTAGGTATTTTTATTTTTGAATCATTAATTTCATTGATTTATATGGAATACAATTATTTTTTTATTAGAAAATGTATTCTTAAAATATTTTCATTCCATGATCCCTATTTATTATTCCTTCCTAGTATAATGGATTAACGAAATACAATTATTAGCATCACATTTGAGAAATTACGCCACATGTGTAACCTTTTCCTTTTAACTGTATCGAAAGGCCATAAATATCATCTCCAGAGTCTTAATCCATTACTCTTGTATAATATGATTAATAGTCAGACTAAATTATGGAGGATTATATCACATAAAGTGATCCAACATAGGATAATATAATTTTTGAATAGGTTTATCCATCTATTCAAGGTTATTTTTCATAACCTTATTAAGATGACCTAATATAGACATCATTTTCTCTGTTCGAATATTAGATATATTGGGTGCGTCAATAGGTAAATCTCTACACTGTTCTTGATTATTGATACCATTCTTCCATCTAGGTTCTATTTCTAAAAAATGGATTATACAAGATTAGTTCCTAAAATTCATATAATGTATAATTTCATAAATTAAAAATTTAAGCAATGCTAATATTAGAATCATAAAATTTGGTTTCTTTGAAGATATATTTACATTAAAATCCTTCATAATGGTTTTAAAATAAGTTTTTAATTTTCCTATACATATCCCTTGGGATTCTCAAACTAGGTGTGCAGTAAGGCTCATTGTCATGTACCAGGTTGCCCTCGTGTTAAGCCCGACGTACCCTTGTTGAAGTTATTACCCCTAGGTATATCTATTTCAAAACCATGTCCACTTGTAGTATCTAAATAGGTATTTGTTTCTAAGAAGACATATATAATATCTACCTTATGAAAAATTTACTATGTTATTCTATACTTATCTGCAAAGTCTACTTTAGGGTTATGTTCCATAATTCATGTTTTCTAAAATCTAGTTTCCAAGTTTTATACTAAACATTCTCTAATACCAATTGTAATGACCCCAACCATAGTATCCCAGAGCTTTTGTATTAATATATTATATTATCATATATACAAGATTAAAATTCCAAAGGATCAAATAATTATCAATTTTGACAACCAAATTATATACATGATACCCATTTTTACATCAGAAATAGAAAATAAAACATAATACATAAAAAATATAATAAAATACATCCTTGAAAATCATCCAATAATTCATCCTCATACCTTGGGGAAAGGAAAAAAATAGGGTGAGATCTAATTCTCAGTAATGGTTATGTAAAATGTAAGTAATAATAAATCAATGATAATAATCTATATGGAAACTAAAATAACTGAAAAGACATTCTATTTAATCAATAAACTGTGAATGAAATGCATCCATAAATTTTTTCATAGTGAAAATATCAAGGATAATAATAACTAAATACTAAATAAATTCAACTATTAATTATCAGATTCCATGTTTCCTAGACTCACAATACCTTTACCTTTAAGGTCTATCCTCAAGTCTATTTAAAACCACTTGGTAAAAACCCATCTGATTTGGACAATTCATTCACCTCATGAGGCCATCGATTCATTGAAGGGAATTCCTAAACTCGTACCCAAACGTTTTTATTAATTTACAAATCATTGTACATATATCAAATAATCAATTTAATTCATTAACAATGTGACTTATAAAATATATTTATTGAGTAAAAGATATGGATTTATCAATATTCCCCCAATTAATTTTATGAAATTAAATGTAAAAATCATATTTAAAAATGAAATATAATTTGAGAAATAACCATTTACATTACAAAATAATATTTACTTTTAATATAAATTTAATTTACAATAAGAAATGATTATAAGGAAGTGATTATTTCCATAGAAAGTTAACAATCAAAAAATAAAGGGAGATTGGAAATAATATTTTTATCGCTTGGTAATTTTCAAGTAAAAATACATTGAATGGGATAATTCAAATTGAAATATAAAATACCATGAATTATAATGGAATCATGATATTATATGAAACATGGGCTATATATAAACCACATTAAAGTTAATTGGTGCAAAATAACAACTAGGTCTCAATGGAATGTAAATTGAGATGAAATCCATTACTATGTGAGTAAATTTTGAATCATGAGATCCATGAAAAAATAACTTCAATTGAAACTTTTAATATCATTAAATAAATAAAATTCATTATATTATATTTCATAGGTCATTATATGCACCACATAAAATAAACCAGTGGTGAATATGGTATAAGTCTCACACAAATAAAAGTGAGACTAGAAATCCCCTTAACTTACAATTAATTTTGATTGAACACCCTTCAACCACCTAAATAATAGTTTTATGCATGTTATTAAATTATAAAATAAAAATAAAAATATTTATTATATCAAATATGATCCTCTTATAACATATAATTACCTGTTTGTTAATAATATTTCATTATTTTCATCCTTTCAGACGTTAATATTCTTTTTTTTCTCGTATGTATCGATTTGTTATTTTTCATTACTATTACTTATATCATGATTTAAATATCTGAATAATTTAAAACATGAATTAAATATAATATTTATTAAGTATATATGTATTTATATTTATTAATAAAATTTGCGGATAGGAAATGTAATACACCGTTCTTGGAGATGGTAGGTTGAACATACGCATGAACACTGCTTCTAATTTTTTTTATCATATTAAAAAAATAAAATTGAATGATATATATTTTTTTTATTCTAATATCATATTTGTATCATATATATCAAAAACATTTATTAAAAAAACCCCTAATACATTCTATATAAATCCTGAACGAATCACATCTTTTTTGAGGATGCGATAGTCACCATGTCCACAAATAATGTTATCGTATTCCCAAAAGATGGAATCTATGAAGGTATGTGTTATATAATAATTACATAAGCATAAATATATTATAAATATCATATATATAATATAAAAAATATAAATACATAATTATTTCCAACCTTAAAATGTGGTAATGTAATAGAGAACGACATTGGTTCGTAAGCCGATAGTATGTCGTACACATGAATAATGATTGAGTATCCCATTTTATGGAAGTGTATGTTAGTTTAGGTCATAAAATTAACATAGAATCATCTTGTAAAATTTAGGATAATTAATTACTTATATAATCATTATTTAAAAACAATTTAAGTGGCTGATAAATAAGTAATACAAAATCTCTCATTGAAGAACGTTACCTCTTCGTCGGTTAACTCTTATTGGTTTATACCAAAATCCTTCCTTGGTTTTATTTTTTTCCAAAAAAGGATTATATTATGAGGGGAGTAATTTTGAAAGATTATTTAGGTAGGTTTTGTAGGAGTTGAAGTGCTTGATATGTGTGACAAAATATGAGGGGTGAGTGCTCTTTTATAGCGGAGGAGGAGTGATATTCTTGTAAATATAAAAGGTAAAAACTATTGGGAGGCCACAATTACATAAATTTAATAAAATAATGACCCATATTATAGGAAATAGTGGATATGGTGTATATATTTCCATAAAATATTTTTTTACAAGTTTCTCGGTCATTTTGACCCTTAATATTAAAGTTTAACCACTAAGTAAACTCATTTCCACATTAATCTCTCAAATTAATTTTATTCACTTTAACTAATATTTTTTGTTATAAAAAATTTTAGAATCACTAGAAATTATAAATTATTATTAAATTAAAATATGGAATCCATTTATTCAAATTAAAATCACATAATTGGCAGAAATTAATTTAAAATTAACCCTGTAGACGTGATGAGACAACAAAGTTTTAAGTGAAAATATTCAAAAATATGTTATGTTTTTATATCTTATTTTAATATGAAATTTATTCTAATGAATTAAATTAGATTAATATAATAACAATTAATCTAATGATACATTAAAACTAATTTGAAATTTAATTTAACAATATAAATTATTTTGATGAAAAGTCAGTTTCCAGTTAAAATTCAGTATTTTCACTATTCATCATGAAATGTATCTTCTCAGAAAAATAAAAAAACTATTACCTAAGAAACATTTGACATTAATATCTCAAAAATAATGTTTATTTTTTGAAATAACATTTATTAAAGAGTAAAAATTTATTTTTAAAATTGGTGCGCTAGTAAAAGGCAACAAAATTGCATTTTTAGAATAAAATAACTTTTAAGCGTAAAAATGGTTTTTTATTTTCTAAATTACATTGGATAATTGTAATTTTTTTATAAACATGTGAAAAAATAATATAGTTATTACTTATAATATATAAGAAATTAATTAATTCATATAATATAAGAGAACTTGGTGATATGTTTAATGCATGATATTAATAAAATTAAACTTATTCTAAATGGATTATATTGTAATTTCTTAGGGTATGTAAAATCATGAATCTAAACAAGAGAATTAATAGTTAAAGGAATATCCTGAGAAGAAATATATAATTCATTATTGTATAACTCTATAAAAACCTCCAAAAATACTAATTGATTAGAATATTTAGAGTTAAATGGAAATGGGTTAAATAATTCTATTAGAGAATGGCACATTAAAATTCATTTAGAGACAAGAAACAACTGTGGATATCTATATTTTGAATATTTTCCTACTATGAAATTTTTTTATCAACATACTTTATGAGTTATAGTTTGGTAATAATCTATTATTTAAGAGTTTAAAGGTGTTTCATACCATATTCTATATCAATATTAAAGACAAATATTTAGCGAATTTTTATGACATAGTTAAAGAAGAACAATTTCCTGTGTATACACCCGATGGAAAAATATACCCAAACTAAGAATAGAATATGATGATTTCTGATAGATTTTGTGTAACTATATTTAAGATTCACAGTTAATCATAATAATTATTGATCATTGATGATGACATTGAAGAATCTATAAAGGACAAAAAACATGTGATAATTTGTAATGACTAAGTATATTTTAATAACTCTAAAGTTGATTCTAAAATTAATAGTGACATGGAAGTACTATCTCATGGAAGTTATAATTTATAAAGACTTATAAAATATTTTGTGTCTAAAAATATTCTTATAGAAAACAAAAATTGGGTATAAATCTGATGAAGCTCAATAAATTTCAATCATACTAGAATATATTCACAGGTTGAACCAAATCGTATTGATTTGGACATACAACATGAGTATTGGGTTACAATGATGGAGGGATATTTGAAAAAATTAAGTAGAATTATACACTGGAATTGAATTCACACATAATGATAAAAATGTGATTAAGATAAATTGGATGTTTCAAAATAAAATCAATGAAAATTGTGAAGTATAATGGAAAAAATCTCATACTACATGCAAAGGATAATCTTAAATAAAGGGAATTTATTTTTTGATCCATTTATCTAGTTTTAATGATTTAAATAATCCAAAACATTACATAAATTTGTTCAATAAGTAATTTCAATGTTTTCTAAATTGATATGAAATAAGAATTTATAAATGGTGAATTTTATAAAGAAGTATAAATTGAATAAAAAGTTGGGTTTACCATTAATGGTGATGTTTCTTGAGTGTGGAAGATGAACAAGTCCTTACATGGTCTCAAACAAGATCCCAGAGAATGCTACTAAAATATGTAAAAGGACATGAATATTATGAAATTCAAGAAAGGAAAAGTGGATTGAAATATTTTTTTTAAGGGTGACGATTAAAAATCACCCATTTTGATTGTGTATATCAATGGAATTATTTTTTATATGAAAAATAAGAAACTTTTGAGGGATTTTCATTGAAAATATGGGTATTTTTTTAAAGTTTCAATGATTTGTGGAGTAACTTTATTATTGGGTCTTCAATACACCAAAACAACTTGTTTTACATTTCTCTAATAGGAAAATTAGAATTATGAGTTGTTAAAGATTTTTGGAAAATAGTAATCAAGAGAAGATTCCAATCCTATAAAACATGGGAATAATTTTTCCTTTCATAGACAGGGAAAGTGTGTGGATCAAATGGAGTTATAAAGTATAATTTTTAGTATACTATATTTAACAATGTTAAGAGAAGAAATTTTATTCGGGGTTACTCTAGGCACATGATTCTAAAGAATCTCAAAGAATTCATATATTATGAAATTAAAATTAATTTTACACTACATCACATGAACTCTTTATTATGAATTTTGGTATGCTTTAAGTACATTATTTCATATTTATATCTATTCTAATGTGGATTAGATAAGACCTGTTAGAGATATAAAGTCTACTTATGGAGGTTTTTTATTTATTAAAGGAATATTTGATTCATGCAACTTTAAGAAGAATGTTTTTTCACACTTATTATAACATAATATGAATAATTAGATGCACCACACCACAATATGAATATGATATGGATGAATTTCGAATATATATACATGAAGATTAATGTTTCATACCCATTAGTTATTGGGGGAAATAATTATAGTGTAATCAATTTATCAAAGAATATGTTGCATCATTTAAGGTTGAGGAATATTTACATGAAATACCACTTCATCAAGAAGAAATTATAACTTGGTGATATTTCAATAGAATATCACCATAAAAATATCAAGTGACATATATCTCATAGAATACCATATCAAAGGATACCTTCCATCATTTGAGAGTATTGTTGGAAGTTCATTATTTCATGAAATCATTATGTTTTCCTAGATATTTCCCCTCATTAATTTCTTTAATTTTTTTAACCATTTTGGAAAATAAAAAAGGATCAATTATTTAAAATGGGAAGAGAATCTTCATTTCTTTTATAGGTCATCAAAGAGGAGAGGAGTAGAGATATTATCTTAAACTTGGAGAGAATTATGTGTAAAGTCAAATTATATATAATTGATTAGATTCAGATTCACATGTTTCTAAAAAAATAGAGAGAATAAAGATCCATTTGGAAGATTTAAGAACCCCTCATGGGTTTATTTGAGAAATAGAGATTTGAATTTATCTCAATTGAGACAAGATCAATATGGATATGATCTTACACTTAGGATTTGATCACTCTCACAAACACCATTATATCCTTTTATGTCATGTTTAAATAACATTAAAATCTAAGTAATTCTATGATTTATTTCTTCAATTAATTAATTCATTACTTTTGGATGCTTGTATTTTTTATGAGTTTGAATCTTTTTAATGTAGAGTGTAGATGAATACATGTGATATTTTACCGAGGATGATGAAACTATGAAATTAATAATGATAATAATGATAATGGATGATTGAGTCACTTAAATATATGATAGAATTTATCTTACATGAGAAGAATCATGAAATATACTTTTGGTCACATCATGATAATACTAATAGAATAACAAGTCACACTAATTGGAGAAAATAATTACTCTTATATATGAAAAGTCACTTCGTATCTAGATTTCTTTCACTGTGAGTTTTAACCTAAAGAGTTTCATAGATATGGATCATGCCATTTATCCCTATCAATTAGTGTTTTGTGTCTTATTGGGATGTGGAATTTGAGGGTTCCAACTATAGGAGTTGAGGATCACACAATAGGATCTTGAGAAATAGAAGACCACGATGCAATTGAAAAAAATAACGCTATGAACAAGTAAAATTTTGTTTAGTATTGGATGATTATATAGATTTAATGAATTATATATTGAAGTTTTTGTTTCATACAAAAATGAGTAATACTATAAAAGTTTATTGGGACATAGTTATAGAAATATCATACCTATCATCTTGTGTACTATCCATTGTAAAGAAATTATAGTCAAAGATACTCTATGATCCCTAAGATTTTCTCCAATATATATTCCATATCTAAGTTCAATAACATAATTGGAAGTTCCATACCAAAACATAGGTTATGCCTTAAAATATTAAGTGACCAACCTAGAGTTTTTATGTGATGAAAATAGGTGAAAATTTGAGAAATTTAGTGCCCCATTCAATGGAAAATTCCAGGGAATTTTGGGCATGAAATTTAGGAGAAGAACAAGGGTGAACACATATTTCTAATCTTTGAGGGACTTGTGGTATGAAAAGGGAATATTGTTAAAATTTTAATCATGGTTTAATTCCATCTATATTCTTCATTCCTTATTCAATTGATGATAATTTTAAACATCACCAGTGGGATCTTAATCGCTACACACCAAGGATTAGCCACTGATCATAAGGGTGAGTAAACCTTCTAAAAAATATGTTGTCTTTATTTTTTCTTTATCTCTCTATTTAATGTCACAAAATTATAACCATTTTTATTTATTCACACTAATTATTAATGGGAATAAAGTGGATTTCAATTGTAGGTGTTATTTTGGAAAAGACTCATTTACCCCCGTATTTGTGGTTGAATACTCTTCCATGGGTCTAAAAAATATATAAAATTTTATGGAGAAATATTTTTGTAATAAGTAATGGTTTCTTACATAAAATAATGATTTCATGCATGATAATATTTTGAGACGATAATATTAGAAAAATGGAAAATTTAATTGATAAATTTATAGATTCAATATCTGAAAAATATTTTACTATGATTTTGAATCCGTTGAAATGATAACTCATTATTCATATTTTGTAGTAATGAATTAAGTGGTGAATAATCATTTATATTGATATTTATATTATATTTTAAGTCCCTATAATGGATATTTAGTCAGAATAATGATATAATATGGTAAATACAATGAAAGGAATAAGGATTAGTTTTAAGAACTTTAGTATATGTCATTATAAAATAGAACAAGGCCATGCCACTCAGTTTAATTCAAAAAAGTGTTATGCTAGTATGAAATGAAGTGGTAATACGTTACATAGAGGTTATGCCACTTAGGAATGAGACTTTAAAATTTTATATTGTAAAGGTATATTTGAATGTTTATTACATGGGATATATTGGAAATTACATAGGGTCGTGGAACACTATCATGGTCTACATCAAATCTTTTAAAGGGGTCAAATTTAGTGAAATTTAATATAGATTTGTCATAGATTAATGTTTTTTAGCATGTATTATTTTAGAGGATTTGGAAAAGATGTTATGATGTACTTAAATTCTAGTTAACTATTAGGGTACATTTATAGATGATGTCTGTTAAATTAGGGGTATATATATGAATAAGTTTTATTTATTGATGGTTCCTTTATTCCAGTAATTTTTAATGTGAGTTAATGATGATACTTTTGAAACAATATAGAAATATTAGGATGAGATTTATGGATTTAAAATAAAATTGTGGATATAAAATATATATATATGGATTATGGTAGTTGATATATTTTTGGTAATGGATAGATTTATATAAAAGGATATGGATGTGGACGTTTAATGAGATATTTATGTGGGTAGTGTGATGGATTATAATACTGAGTAATTATCAAAATCACTTTTGGTTAATTATAAAAAATATACTAATTAAATTATTGATGTTGTTTTGTAATAATTTCAAGTGGTTCCCCAAGGAAATTGAAATTTTTTATTACTATGTAATATTGGAGATGGTTTCTAGAAACAAATTCTTTATACTTTATGGTAACATGTATTAATAGTTTTTTAATATTAATAAACTTCTTATCACATGACGATTGTTCTTGTATATAAAATAGTATGTGACAATGTCTTAAGTTTAGTTGTCATGCTAAAAGGGTATAGAAGTTACCCAAAATGATGAGAACATATAAGTTCCATGAAAAAATTCTTAAATATAGTTTTTGTATACAAATGATAACATTTGATAAAAAAATTGTATAGGATATCCGGGGTGGAGAATCATAGGACTTTGAGGAACCTTCTCATGGTTTCTCACTTGGTAATATCCAATGTAGGATATTATTAGAATGAGACATGCCCATAATAAATCCACATTTATATGTGTCATTGTATGTTTCTATCTACAAAAATTTATATTGATCCTTAGAATTCAATATTATTATTAATGACTACTATGAGTTGTTTACCTTAATGTAATGATGAAAACTATGATGACATTTTTTCAAAGTGTGGTAGGATACATTGGGTGTGTCATGAGTAATATTGCATTAATGGATAACGGAGGAAGAATTTTTTCTTAATATTCTTTAACAGAAGTTTATATATGAAACCCTTTCATAGAAATGATATGTCCAAAATAAATACATGGACATGGTTTTCTATAGGAAATTATAATTTCCTATAATTCAAAGAAAGATACATCAAGCACAAAAGTTGATGCCACTAGCATGAAACTTTCTTGATTAGAGATATCATGATAAATAGATTATATTTCTGAGTAAGTGTATGTATGAGGTATTATTTCATTGTGACATTAAATTATTTATCTATGGGTCTCATAGCATGTTACTAGATGCTAACCCTGGACTTTAGGCTGCTTCACCTAATGCCACTGAGAAAGTGGCCCAGAGGGTTAGACACTAATTGTGACTAGAATCTTAGTTAAAAAATGTATAATTAATTATTATTTAACATGTTGAATAAATATTATTCCAACACATAGTTTAATAATTATTAATGTTTTATTGATCACATGTATTATATCACCAGTTATCTGAGAGAATATATTATCCGTGAAATATATAATATATATTCATTTTTTATTTATGGAATATAATATCTATTTATTTATTACTGAATAATGATGTGATTTTTATTTAACAAATAAATGATCATTATTCAAGGATAGATAAATATTTTTTAATAATGATGGAACACGCTTAATGGTTCTGTGAGAAATAATATATATTTAATATTATTTTAATAAATAATATTTAATTTTAATTCAAATATGATGTTCATGTCAAGAAATAGTAATATTATTATTATTATAGACATGCGGTACCATAAGGGATTAAATAAATAATAAGGTGAAATTAATTATTTATAATATCATGGATATATAAACCCAATTATATTATTTTTTTAGAGATCCAATTCGTTTTCTGTGCACAATGAATATAGATATTCCTCTCAATCCCTAGAGAGATCACTTCTCTAAGAATCCTCCTAAGAACACAGATCGATCTTACTCCACCTCACACTCTCATTTCAAGGGAGATCAAGGATAATGATTTGGAAGCAATTATCATGACGATCAAAGGAACACAACACAAGTGATAGGATTTTCAATGCTAGCAATGAGAGATTCCTAAGAAGATGTTTGGAGATTTGTGGACCATATGTGGATCACCACTGGAGGTAATATGCTCTCTATTCCTACAATGCAATGATCATACAATGTATATCTATTGTTAGATCCATATATGAATAAATATTTAACGCTATTTAATTATTTAATTGATTAAATTAATTATAAATAACATCTGACGATCCTCCCTCTAGTTCTAGTATTTTATCCATTGTATATTTTCAATTATTTAGTTATATTAATCAGGATTTTTATCATCTTATAGATCTTGGATTGATTATAAAAATGAAAGAAAAGAAAAGTTAGTCACGGACCATCACACGCTTCTGCTATGCCTAGAACCTACAAGTGGTATCAAAGAAATCACATAATTATTTATTATTATTTACAGATCATTGATTGATTTATATATTTTTCATTTAGTTTTCAATTCAAGTTTAATTATTATTTTAATCTGAATAATGTTATTTTCTTCCCCTCCTTTCTTTTCTTGTAGATCTAATAAAAATGATTAATTTTATGAATGAAATAAAATTGAATTAATCATCTAGAGGTGCCAAAGATTCTAGCTGGATAACACAATAGTACACACCTTATAACCAGAGTTAAACATCATGTAATTTTTTTCAATGCACCAGGAATTAATTTAGAATTTTTTTAAAACCACATGCATTGGTTATATGTGGTGTATTAAATTTCTTACACCTAATGTTAACCGGGCTAGCCTAGAACATAGTCAGCTGGATTACACACTATGTAGCCTTTGTATACGACATGTAGTCCATTAAGTCACATATGGTCTATGTATTTCCACAAATGACCCACTTGACTGGGGAACATGTATCTCAGAGACCACATATTGTGTATCCCATTGTAAATGCTATGTACTCCAATTTTTAGAGGCAAAATTTAAAAATTGAGTCCCTAGGCATGTTTCTTGGATAGATGACAAAATATGTACATTCCATGTAGCTCGCCTATACATGTCGTGTACTTATACCAAATTACATAGAATTAAATTTTTTTTATTATACTCTTTAAACCCTATCGACATGTGCTTACTTGTGTTCATTAAGTTGATGCGACATTCCATGTTATGGGTTTTAATATATATATATGTATGTATATGAATATTTAATTAATTTCAGTGTAATGATCAGATATTTATATCTTGTATGAGCTGTATTATAGTTATTAATCTATGTGATTTAATGGTTGAAATGTGAAAAAAACATATAATTTGTTTAATTATTTAGTTTATAGTAGATGTAATTAATGTACATGATAAGTCACTTATGAAATATGTCATGAGCGTAAATAGTATATAATTATATTACATGTTGGGTAGATTCAGAAAAGTATTCTCCATGTTTCTTCCAAGGTACATTTATGCACATAGTGAATTTAAAATAAATTTATTTAATGTGTTTAAAATTATGATGGTTGAGAATATCAAAGAAATTTTTATGAGAATTAAGATTCAATAATTGATTAATTAAATAATATAATTAATTGATTCGATCATGATTTATCATAAATAATAACTATTAATAATTGAATACTAATTTTATTAAATGGATAATTCGTTGCAAGCATAGAACGGACCTTCCTGTGTGATTGGTTTCATTTAATTTATTATTAAATTAAATTGTTTTCACGTATGTCATCTCTCATCTCATTATGTATGGGCCATCATTTCCAAGGTTAATTTTTTGTAAACCCCTCATTTCCCCCACCTACGTGTGAGTAAGAGAATATATAATAGATGGATCTCCCAAGCTATAAAGGTGATTCATGTTTGGAGTAAAGGTGAAACAAATTTAAGAGATATACATAGGAGGATAGATGAAAAGTTGTAACATGAACCTTAATTGGTTCAAGTTATTTTTCCCTAGGTTAATATTTAGTTCATCAACTACTAGATTAACTAACCACTAATAAAATATCACAATCATATCACTTTATTATTTTATTTATTTCATGTTTCATGGTTATTTACTTATGAATATTTTTTCATGATCAATTAAATTAATGACTTAAAAATCATGCAAAATAGAACTAAAATAAATATGATTTTGTGTAAATATTAACTAAGATGTGGTTACTCACGGAATTAAATCCACTTAATATTAACAATCATGTGATAAAAATAATAATTCGAAATTTATGCATAGAAGATAAAATACATCAATTATATATTATGTCAGTATATACTTCCATTACATCAGTTAAAATCGAACCATAATTCATAGTACTTAACCAACCAAAATTCGGGTGATTTCAATTATCAAGGAATTCAAACCTGAATTTTTGGGTTTAATTAAATTTTTTTACATCAAGGGTTGTCATCCAAAGTAAGACATGGAATAATTTAAGGGAAAGGGTTGGGGAAATCCAATTTAAGGATTTCAAGATCGGGGAGTCCAATCAACAGATCAAGGAACTGTGATTTAATGCAGTTGGAATTTAGAATTCCTACCAAAAATGATTCATGTTTTTGAACAACCAAATTTGGTCCAATGAGAAGGATAATATAGATAATTGCCAATGTAAATTCAAATAAAATGTATATTATGAGGCCCATGGTGATGGATATTGCGTTTCCAGAAAATAATGGGAGATTAATAAATATAATATTAATTTATTTGAATAAATATTATCAGATAATATACTAAAATTATGCTTATATTATTTATAAAAATAAAAATAAAATGACTTTAAATATATCAATATGATCCATATTTTAGAAGTAAAACCTTCTCATCAGAACAAATTTACAAGAGTGGATAAGGTGATTATGCGTTATCCTTCTCCATGAATAATTTTTTTTGTGCTAGAAAAACCAATTACTAAACTACCTAGAAATAAGTCTAGTGGTGAAGTGTTGTCACTTTATGAGAAACATTTTAAAGATGCTATGTATGTTTTGTTTTTAATTCTATCATACACGACCAATGATATTTTGAAGCAACATGAGGACATGGATGCATATAGCATGATGTATCACCTTTGGGATCTTTATCAAGAGAAGGTGATACAAGAGAGATACTAGATCTCTAATGATATGTTTACAACTAATCTTAGTGAGTTTACTTTATCTAGGTGTCATGTATTCAATATTATTGGATTCATTTTATTCTTGAACATCTTAGGGATTAAATTTATGAATTATTTGTACACAAATATCATACTTTCATCACTGACAATGAACTTATCCAGCTTTATTATTAATTACAATATGAAAAATAATGAGAAGATTATTTTAGAACTTCTTACTTTGATTCAACAATTGGATAAGGACATGGGGTATGATAAACCCATGGTACTTATGGTGAATAATAAATGGAAGTACAGGGGAAAGGGGAATAAGACTCATAACAAGTATAAAGTTTCCAAGCAACATCCTCCCAAGAAGAGTAAGATCTAGAGGCAGGGAAAGGAAAAAAAAGGTTTTATGTTTTTTTATGAGGCAAGAAAGGCCACTAGAAGAAGAACTTCACCAAAAATAAAGGGTAATAAAATGGTGAATTTGTTTTCAAGGTTAATATTTAAATATCTACACATTGTTTATTAGATAAATATTGTTGTTCTCACATCCGTATATAAATGATGGAACTAAGTCGATTATGAAAGATTGATAAAGGAGAGATGGATTTGAGAGCGGCTAATGGTGAGAGGTTGGATTCTCAAGACATTGGTTAGTACCACCATTAATTTCCAACAAAAATGGTTTGGTTTTTAAAATAATGTTATTATGAACCAATGGTTACTAAGAACATAATTTCTATATCATTCATAGATGCAGATGGGTTTATTTTTATGTTTGTAAATAATTTTTTTATTTATTTTATAAATAAAACATATTTTATAGTATGAAACATTTAAATAATAGTCTTTATGTATTAAATTATGAAAACCAAGTATTTAAAATTGATAACAAATCATGTTCACAAGACTCATATAATACCTAACTATGAAATAATAATCTTGTTCATGTAAATAAGAATCATTTGAAAAGATATATTAAGATGTTTATTTATAATCGTTTTATCTAAAACCACTCTAAAGATTTCATTCATGCTTACAAGTATAATGAAACAAACTACCATTTGAGGGATATTTTGAAAGGTCCACAGATCTTCTAGGATTAGTGTACAATGATGTGTGTCGACTATTTGCAATAGAAGCTTGAGGTGGTTATTCTTACTTCAAAACTTTTACTGATTATAAGAGTAGATATGAACATGTCTACTTTATGAGGTATAAGTCCAAGTCCTCTGAGAAATTTAAGGAATTCCAGAATTAAGTAGAGAATCAAATTGGATTGAAGATAAATAAGATTTAATCAGATGGAGTTGGTGAATATCTTACCAATAGTTTATTGACATTCTACAGAAGTTTGGGATTCCATATCAACTCACCCCAACATACCCACCATAGTGGAACAGAGTTAGTTAATGGAGGAACCATACATAGTTAGTCATGGTAAGGTTGATAATTAGTTATGTAGATCTACCTTTATTATTTTGCAGATATGCATTACAAACTACATCATACATATTAAAAAGAGTACCAAATTAAGTAGAAAATATAATTACATAAGAGTTATGGAGTGGAAAGAAATCTATATTGTCACATACACATGTATGAGGTTGATAGGAATTTTTTAAGGCCTTATCATACAAAAAACTATCACTCTAGATAAAAAAGTGTACTATAATAGGGAATCATAAGGAAACAAAGGGATAATATCTATACAACCCCTTAGAAAAGAAAGTGATTATTTCCATAAAAATGTCTTTCTTGAGAGGGAGGTCATCCTTGAAAAGGATAGTGGGAGAAATATTGACATCGATGAAGTTGATGCTCAAGATGCACAAGAGTTGGTATAGTAAAAGATTCCAAAGGTCCCTATGGAAGAAGTAATTCTTGAAACACAACTACTATGTAGGAGTGAAAGATTGGTAAGAGAACCAAAACACTAAGGTTTTCTAGTCACTAAATATGGTGACTCATTAATGGCTGATAATGATGAACCAATCTCCTACAGAGAGGCACTAGAAATCTCAGAATCTGCAATATGGAAAGAATCCATGAATTTGGAAATGGATCCCATGTATCAGAACCATGTTTGGGTTTTGGTTGATATTCTAGTTGATGTAAATCACGTTGGGGGAAAATGGTTATTTAGGAGAAAAATGAACATGGAAGTTAAAAAAATACTTATAAAGAGATGATATTTGATAAAGGGATTAAACAGAGTCAAGGAATTGACTGTGATGAATCATTTTCAATAGTTTCCATGGTTAATTCCATCATAATTTTACCTTCTATAACAACTTGTCATGACTATGAGATTTATAAGATGGATGTATAAATTTTATTTTCTTAAAAAGAGTCCCGAAACCAAAAGGTCGTGATAATTATTTATAGAAAGAAGATACAAGAGTCAGATGCTCAAGATCATATTACAATCATTTTAAAAAAAAAACATACATAAACTAGTAACTCATCAGAACAAGTGAGATCCAATCCAACAACCATGTTAGCAAGACCATCTGCTACCATATTATCCTCCTGAAAGGCATGTGTGACAATGAAGCCGAGTCCCATAAGTGTGTTCATGCACTCAATCCATTTGGCTATGAGCCTATATGAGATTTGAAAATCACCATTTCTAATAGCCTAGAGAAGAGTAAAAGAGTCACTTTCCAACAAAAGGTTATTCTAACCTTTAAATTTAGAAAAAGAAATAGCATGAATGATCTATAACATCCCCGCTTAAAGATAAGAAGTCACACCACATGAGCCATAAAAACATCCATGTACAACATCCTTATGATCCATAAAAATAGCACCACAAACCGCATTTCCGTGTTTCCCTTTAGAGGCTCTATCTGTGTTGAATTTAATCCAATTAGAAAATAGAGGAAACCAGAACACCTCAAAGGTACCCATGACTAGAATAAAATTCATTGTGACCTTCATATTTCTTAGAATGGTGAACTCCTGGACAAAATTCACACAGAATCTCATTCCAACCATGATGGACTCCCTAATATCATAAAAAAAAGATACATAATCAGCCCAAAGTGGGCCTCCCTCCCCTCAAATATAGCAACATTGTGGTATCTCCTGATAGTATACAAGACCTCTGTAATGGTAACATAGAATAGGGAACATACATGAGTATAAAAAAGAATGTGTGAGCAGTATTGAAGCATGGACAACATAACTGAAGCCCAAAGATCATGTAGACTGAAGGCATCTAGAACCACATCCCATGTAGAAGAATAAATTTCATAGCTACGAAAGATATGTTCTGCATCCTCCCTGTTCTGATGACAGATAACGTGACTAGAGAAAAGGGAAAGGCCAAATTTCTGAAGAATATCATTAGTAGGAACTCTATTATTTGAAATCATCTATATAAGTGTCGACCAAGAGGGTGTGATAAATTTTTTATTAAAACTAGAAAGCCAATTGAAATCAAGTTTTGGTGTCCTAGACACATGAATATAAAAAATCTTACCTCTAAGAACATCATTGCTAGTCCGTTCCCAGAACAAAATATCATCGAATGGAATAAAATCATAGTTTTCAACAATGGTTTGAATCTCTTATTTCAAATTATTCAAGGGGCCATAAAAAATAATTGATAGATACTTGAGCTTCCTCACTCGAAATAGGGAGAAACATATCAGATAGGGAAGAACCAACCCAATTATCAAGGAAAAACTTATGCATATATCTATTATGCACAATCCATATTGTGAATGTCATGATATTCTAAAAATAGGATCTAATAGGAGGCCAAATAGAAGAGGCTAGATAGGTGAAACTGCCTTGTTTTAGATTATCAAAGAAGTGCGCTTTTTGAAAAACCAAGGATTAAAATTTTTTATTCATGATATCTTAGGTGAGTCTAGCTTGAATAGTAACCCAATATTCTTAATACCCATACAACCATTTGATAAATTTTTACAACAAGTATTCCAAGGGTCAGTAACAAGCTTCCTTTCATGGATATTACCACTCAAAATGAAGTTCTTGAGATATACATTTACTCTTTTAATGAGACCTATTGGCTATTTATAAACCATGAAGGAGTAAACCAATTGAGAAACAATCACTACCATCTCCAACTTATAGCCACGGATCAATTCATCCCTTTCCAAGTTGATAGTTGTCCAGATATTTTTTCAATAATATCACCAAAACAAGATTCTCTTGGGCATCCCCAAAATAGAGGCACTCCAAGATAATTAAAGGGAATAGACCCCCCTTTGATTCCCATATCCAAAAGAATGAAATTTTTCTTGGAATTAGTAAATTTCTTCCCAAATAAAATGAAATATTTATCACAACTAAGATTCTTCCTAGAAATGCTTTCATAATGATTGTGGATTTTCTTTAGGATCATAATATTCCTTTTTCCCCATGCAAGAAAATAATGATACCATCTGTATAAAATATGTGATTAGAAGCAATGATATACATGCTCCCTTGAATTGGATTGAGATTTCCAAAATAAACAATGTGTGTGATGAGCCTTACTAGATAATCCTCAGAAATAAGGAAAAGAAAAGATGAAAGTGGATCACCTTGTCGAACACCTCTAGATAATGTAAAACAACATTCAGGGGAAACATTCAAAAGAATAGAAACATGAGCATATCCAAAGATAAGGAAACACAATTAATAAAGGTTATATTAAATCCAAAAGCCTCAAGCACTTTATATGAAAATTTACAATCAATAGTATCAGAATCCTACTTAGTTTTCAGCTTTAAAGAAATACTTCCTCCCCTCCAAGGTTTCCTAAGAATATTGATACATTCAAAGGTGGAACGAATGAATTCTTGTATTGATCTTCCTCTAATAGAACCAATCCAATTCCAAGAAAAAATTCTATAATAAATGACTGAGATTCTATTAAAAATAATCATATTGATAAACTTATAAATATTGTTGACCATGGAAATGGGCTAGAAAAAATGAATTTCATTATAACTCTCAACGTTAGGAATCAAAGTGATTAATTGAGAATTAAGACCTTGAGGGAGCACTCTAGAAGTGAAGAAGTCGGTGACCAATTTGCAGACATCCCTCTTAATATCATCCCATCACTTCTAAAAAAAGAAGTTATTGAAACCATCTATACAAGGGTCACTACTATAATTGAGGCTAAAGATAACATCTTTTACCTCAAAATCAAGAGGAACACTAGTAAGGAAACTGTTGTCCTCAGGAGTAACCAATGAAGGTATAATACCATCCATCATATATCCATCCAATCCAAACCCATTGAAAGTATTTGCGTAAGAATCCACAATGTGATCAGAAATACATTCCTTATTGTAGATAATTTGGTCCTACAGTTTAAGAAAATCCAAGGACAGGCTAGCCTTTCGAATTCTTGGAAGTGAGCTAAAATATTTGGTATTTCTATCACCTTCCTACAAACATTTAATTATAAAAGTTTCTTTAATCACATTCTACTTCATTTCTAAGAGATAGTTTAATTTGTGAAAAAGACTAGCTTCCTAGAAAAAAATCTAAATTAAAATCAGCATTAGTTGCCTCCTCTTGAAGATGATAAATATATGATTCAAGGGTAATTATCTATTTCTCCAGCCCACTATAGTTGTCCTTGCTCCAAAGTTTTACCTTGGCCTTAAGAAGCTTTAATTTAATGGGGAAATCATACCCCCACCCCCAATAAAAATTCATTCTGGTCTAAAATTCCTTTATGAGACTTTCCAAATCGGCTTCAAGATCCAATGCTTTATTAAAACAAAAAGGTAAAGGATATATTTTTTCTTAGTTTTTAAAAATGACCAAAATAGGGTGAGGATTAGATTATACTTTTGGAAGAGTAATGATATAAATGGAATCCCAATTTTCCAGGGTCTGATTATTTACAAAAGAATGATCCAAATTACTAGAGATCATCTTATTAACAAACAACCTATACCAAGTGTATTTAGAACCCAATAAACTGACCTCAATCAACTAATTAGCATCAACACATTCTTTGAATTCTCTAAGAGAGAGTTGTGAGTTAAGATCCCCCATTCTCTCACTAGAATATATGACTGTGTTAAATTCACCAATAAGAAACCAGGGAGATGAAATCCCACCCCTAATTATTTCAAAATCATTCCAAAATCCCCTTTTGTCTTGATATAAATTTCTAGAATAGATGAAGGAACTAACCATCAAACTAGAAAAAATATGAAAGGATCAAGATATAATCTGCTCATCAATACTAACAACATCAACATTCGCCAAGTAAGAGTGAGAAAAAACCCATAAAATAACAACCAGTCCAGCAGCACCACTAACAGAAAAAAACTGATAACCAAGTCTATTAAGACCAGAAACAACCATAGAGAATAACAATTTGGGTTTATAAATTACAAGAAACATGGGTTTGTGTACCTATATATGCCTTTACAAAGCATTTACTGTTGTGGAGATAACATTCCCCTGACAATTCCAATAAAGAGTATTCATTTAGAATTGGATTTATAATTAAAGTTACCCTTCTTTCCTTTCTTTTTTATCCTTTTTATTTCTAGAATAATTCCTATATCCATTTTTAATCTTTGAGAAGATGTAAAAATTGTATTACCTAATTGGAACCTTCAGAAACATTTTTATATGAAACAGCCATAAGGGTTTGTGATTATAGGTGATGAAAAAAGGATTTTAAAGTTGAAGATATCCATTAATGGATTGAATAAATCAACTAGGTCATTGAGCATTCAATTCGACAAATCTATAAAAGAATTTGGTTTCATTAAGAACAAATTTTATCCATTAGTTTAGAAAAGGTTATGTGGAAATGCAGTCGTTTTCCTAGTGTAATATGTTAATAAAAAATTATTTGTTGAAAATGACATACCAGTCATACAGTATGTTAAGAACTAGTTGAAAAAGTGTTTCTCCATGAAGTATTTAAGCAAAAAAAACCTATATTCTAGGGGTCAAGATCATTCATGATTGATCCCGAAGGATTTTTAGACTAATTAAAAGTAAATATGTTGACAAAACCTGAAATAGATTTAGTATGGAACAATCAAAGAGGGGATTGGTTCTAGCATAACATGGTTTACATATTTCAATGAAAATTTTTCCTTAGGAAAAACAAGGGAAATAGAGAATGATTAAGATCCCATACTCTTCAAGGATATGATCAATCATGTATTCCATGTTATGTACTAGGCTTGATGTTGCCTACGAATTTAACATGGTAGGAATATATCAATCTGATCCATGAGAATATCATTGGTATTCTATTAAGGATATCCTTAAGTATCTAAGAAGAACTAAGGATATAATATTGGAGTATGGAGGATATGAGGAGATATTCACCAGAGGTTATACTGATGCTAGTTTTTATAGAGATAAAAAAGATATGAAGTCATAGTACGAATATGTTTCCTGTCAAAATGGAGGAGATATGGGATGGAAGATTTTAAAGGAACCAGTTGTCACTGATTTTACAGTGGAGTCTAATTATATAAGAGATTCTAATGTAGGTAATGAATCTGTTTGGATATGAAACGTTTTACAGGATCTTGATGTGTTAGCAAGAAGTAATGATCCTCTCCAATTGTATTGTGATAATACTACAAAGATGTCTCTGGAAAAAGACCTAAGGTCACACCAACAGATAAATCATATACTATGGAAGTATCACCTCTTAGTGTATTTTTATCAAAGGGATAAATTTTTAGTAAGTGTATAATATGTAAGTATCACCTCTTGAGGTATTTTTATCACTTTATTATTGTTCATATACTTAACATAGTATGTGATAATGTCATAAGATTATCTGTCAAGCTAAAAGGGCATATCAGTCCCTTACTATGATGAGAACCCAAAAGTGATATGAAATAATTATTAAATAAATATTATGTAGCTGGATGATATCATTTGATGGAAACAAATGATACAATATATCATGGGTGTAGACTCATAGGACATTGATGCTCCTTCCCATAGTGTACGCCCTTAGTGATATCCAATGTAGGATATGATGAGAATAAGACCCACCAGTAAGAAATCAAAATTTATATGTCATTGGATGTTCCAATTCACGGATATGTGTATTGATACTTATAAATTAATATTATTATTAATAAGTACAATTATTTGTGAACTTTGATTTATTGATGAAAACCATGATGATATATATTAACAGTGAAGTAGGAAACGTTGGGTGAATCATGAGTGATGTTGAATTAATGAGTAATGAAAGAAAGGATTTGTCCATTATGTTCTTTAATGAAAGTTTATATCTCAAGAACTTTGATGGAAATTATATATACTAAAGAAATAAATGGTCATGGTGTTCTATAGTCAAGATCAACTATAGGCAGGTCAAAGAAAGGTACATCAAGAACATCAGGGGATAACACCGACATGAAACCTGCTTGATTAGAGATATCAAGATAAATTGATTATATTAAATAGTTATCATCCATATGAGATTTTATGTTACTGAGACATTATCTTATTTCTTTATGGATGTCTTGGCATGTTTCTAGATTCTAACTTGGAATTTACACTGCTTTACCTAATTCCACTATGGAAGTGGCCTAGTGGGTCACACACTAAGTGTATCGAGAATATTAGTTAAATAATATAATATGATTTATTATTTAAAAAGTTTAATAAATGTTATTATTGGATGTGGTTTAACAATTATTCATGTTTTATTTATCCCATATATTCCATAACCCATTAATCAAGATAATATAATGTGAGTGGAATATTTAATGAATATTTATTTTCAATTTAGTAAATATAATATTTATTTATTTATTGGAGAATAATGTATTGATATTTATTTATCAAATAAATAGTCATTATTCAAGGCATGATAAATATTATGGATGAATGGAGGACTGATTTTAATGATTTGGTGAGAAATAATATATATTGAATAGTATTTGAATAAATAATATTTAATTTTAATTCACAAGTTACGCACCTTTCATGAAATAATAAAAATACTATTTTATAGATTTCAGGTTCCACAAGGGTTTAAATAAATAATAAGAGGAAATTGTGCAATCATTTTTTTATAACCCTTGCGATATATTAACCCAATTATATTATTTTCTTAGAGAGACAATTATGTTTTTGTGCACAATGAATCTGTAGAATCCTCTCAGGCTCTATAGAGATCCTTTCTCCATGAATTATCCTGATAATGGAGAGAAATATTTTCCACCTCCTGCTCTCAAGTCAAGAGAGATCAAGGATAACACTTTGGAAGCAATTCTTGTAGAGATCAAAGGAAAATGATGCAAGTGATAGGATCATCCATGCTATAACTTGGAGATCCTGAGGACAACATTTGAAGATTTATTAAAAACATGAGGATCACTACTAGAGGTAATATGCTATTTATTTATACAACACAACCACCATATAAATTTGATGTTTTTTCAGACCCATCAATTAAGAAATAATTCATTCAAGGAAATTATTTAATGGATTAAATTAATTATAAATAATATGGAATGATCCTCCCTATGGTTCAAGCATTTTATACATTGTATGTTTTCTTTTGATTATATTTTATTGATCACAATGTTTATGAACTTGTGGATCTCAGACTCATCATTGGTCATGAGAAAAAGAAAATTTAGAAATGACTTATCCCACGCTTCCACTGCATCTAAAACTTATAATCGATTAATAATGAGACTTACTAAGTAATAAATGGAGGTGAATCGAAGAAATTATCAATAGTTCTAGGTGATTAATTTTTGGAAATCATGAATGATGATATGGGAGATCTTCAATAGTGATTGGTGGTTAAACTCTGTTTGTTTATCAATGGTTCTTCTAGGTAAATATAAATGGTTCAAATTCTATGTATTTATGACTACCAACCATGATTAATTATGGGGAGTTGATATTTGAGGCAGGAAGATATTATTATAATTGAAATTGTGTTTGTAATTTTATGTTTATATTATTTGAGCTATGATATATACTCATCATCGGCTACACTAACAGAACATAAGATTTTATGTTAGATATGAAAAACATTATATAGATTTTTTTTAATTGATGAAAAACACATGTATTTTTGATTTTCCCTTTACTATGATTGGGTTTAGGCTAGTAAGTATATGATGATTAAATTTTGGAGATACATTTAGATAGCTTATGGGAGTTATTATAAGATGTCCCTTCAATATTTTATAGAAATTTCAGAATGTGAGTTATTCATATATAATTTGAATATCTTTTTTGGTGAGGGTACTTATAGAGATAATTAGGGAAAAATTTGGGATCCTTTTCAAATTTTTTTATATTTATCTCATAATATCACAAATTCCGTAGTATGCACTATATACGTTGACACGTGTTAGTCCATAGGGGCTCCTATTGAGTATTATTATGCTCAACCCTATTATATATTTATTATTTTTAAAATTACCAATCGATATTTAGCGGTGATGTTTGGGTCCATTATATTGGGTGGGTGGAGATTCATATATTTGTCGTAGATATTGAAATTATATTTTGAGGAATTCATTTAGATGTTATGCAGTAATCTCACAATTTTATTTGGAGAATAATTTATAATGAAAAAATTGTAATTCATTTTGTTTTATAAATTTCATATTGATGTTTTATTTATTTAGTGGTTGGTTTTTTTCATCTTTATAGGACAATACATATCATAATATCTATGCTTTATACCCTCGATGAATTACTCTAACCTATTTCCTATTAGAATATATCATGGGTGGGTCATACCCAGCCTCTTTTCCACCTCAGGAGGACTCTTAGTGAGGTTAATCCATGAATTTATTTTATAAATTTCTTATTCAGATTTTTTATTTATCATTTAAAAAATTATTCATTTATTTAACATCTCATCATTATTAGTTTTAATTAAACACTTTAATATTTAATATAGATCTCTTAGAAATTTCCACCTATACTAAAAGGAAAAAGAATATTCCATAAACAAGGATAACTAAAGATATGAAAATTTCAAATCACCAACCATGATTATACAGTGAGCATTAATCCTTAATCCACCAATGATCACTTTTTAAAATTCAAATATTTGTCCATATCTCTTTGAAGAACCGTGATTCATTAATACCAAGGGTTTATCCCTTGATAAAATTGAGATAATTGAGATAACAACTAAAAAATTTTAATGTTTTGAAAATGATTCCCATGAATTAATTCCATTAGTTTGGTCCTTGGAATTAATTTTATAAGCTCTGTTGACTTTCAATTTGTCCTTATAATAAATTATCCCATTTCATCATACCATTAATCTATTGATCAGATTTTCTATCGACATAGTTAAAATATTTAGTCTATAAATCGTATAATACTCCTTTTCATCTCCATCATAAAATATATCCCAATATCTACATTATTTATTTTTTTAAAAAAAAATCCATTGGAAAATTTATTACTTTAATATAAATATAAATATTAATATAATTCTATAATCACATGAAATTAATAGATAATTATAAACAGATTATAAAATTATAAAAATACCACATAAGGGTATGTTATTTATATTATCTAAATGTAACTCCCCAACCCCAGTTACCCAGAGTCGGTGCATTATTACATAAAATTGGCATGATCACAAGAAAGATCAAATCACGAAAGACCGATTGGTTTAGTAGCCTTGGAAACACTAGATATATTCATAAAGTTTTACATTACATCATAAAGTGAACAACTACTACAACAACGTATTGTCTCCATAGTCCACACTATTATCCCCTCATAATATCCCTACAGGTCATTCATAATTTACTTCTTCACATCCTGGGAAAAATAAAACATAGAAAAGGGGTGAGCTCAAATGCCCAGTAAGGATAACAATATAGAGGAAAATTTCATAAATAAGAATAAACATTTAAGGAAATGTATAAATAAAACAAAATCATTTTAAACTTGAACTTCTACACAGTATGAAAAAAATGAAATGAAATAATGCCAGTTACTTATTCACATGGATATTCTACTAATCTAATAATCACATGCAATATCAATAACCACTTTCATAATGATGGAATGCATAATTCCAGAATATCATAACCACATATACAAGGCCTCGTGCCAAGACTACAAATAATATTTTGTCATGGCCTTGTGCCAGGACACTAGTTTGTCTCATCAGACCTACCGATGCATCGGGGAGCTATAGCGGGCTCCACCCGTCACATATTAAGTCCAATGCATTCCCATATGAAAAGGTTTAAACATAACATAAACATTCGTATTAAAAATAGCATAAAAAATGTAAATACTTCATCCATAAACCATTAATGGTATAACACATACATAGTCAAACATATCACAAAACCTTCAATACAATATAGAAGTTTTGTTTCATAATAAATCAACATCAAATAAGCGTAAAATCCATCAAAGGATGTTGACATTGATGAAATCAAAACTCTTTTTATAGAAATATCTCTTTCTATTTTGAAATCATTTAAGAGTCATATATTTATAAAATAAAACATTTTCTTTGAAAATATTCTTATAAGATTGTAAGGGATCCTTCAACAATTTTATAACGGTGGAAAATAGCCGCACCCACCGTATAAGTTAAAAAACATTCTTACCTTAATTCTATCAAAAATGTTAAAAAGCACCTTGTTTGGAAAACGACGGAAAGATTACTTTATAAAACTCTTATAAAAAGTAAAACAAGGGTATAAATGACTTTAACCCTTATTCTTTTAAATATTAAAAATGTTTTGAAATACATTTTTAAGAAACATGGATGTGGATGATAAAGAGATCCCAGTATATTATTACGTATAAACAACCTCGGATAATAAAGAGATTATGAAATAACCCTTACCTTGTACTTTTCCTTGGTTGGGGGTAGTTTAACCTCCTTTATAATGGTGAAATAATTTTTATTAAATTATACAAGAATCATATATATTAATATGATATCATATATGATCTTTTAACATTGATTTGTTAATAATATCTTAGTGTTATCGTTGTTTTGGGTGTTAACTTAGTCGGTTTATTTTATATGTTTTGTTACGTAATCCATGTTTGTCATAGATAGGTTTTATCTTAATCATATCCAGAATGATATCAAGTCGTTGGATACTATTATTAATCCTCAAATGATAATTATACTTGAATGGATACATTGGAGAATGAATCTTATCACGTTCGTGGAGACGGTAGTCCGTACGTACGCACGAGCGACAATATCATTCTTTTGATATTAAAATAATATATAATTGGGTGGTATATCATTTATACACAGAATAATTATCATGTTATATTTATTATTTACATGAATTACACATCATTATTATACCCATCCAAATAATAATTTATTGAATAACAATTACACCACGACGTGGAGACAGTAAGTCGTACGTACGCACGTATGGTGACATGTCATTCAAAGGATGGATATAATACTGAATATGGTTGTACCATATTTATAATAATATTATAGTATATAGGAGATACTTGATTCATTATTTTAGATTGGTAATAATAAAGAAGGAATAAGTGGAAGAAGAAATGAATTTGGAAAAGGGTGGTGAAACCATTACCTCTTCTTCGGGTTCTTCATTTTGATTTGATAGAAAAGGCTCTTAGGTTGGCTTTCTGACTAAAGGAAGGCCTCTAGGATGAAGTGTGGGATGTTTAGAGAGTATTTGGGTAGAGTTTGGCCGAGAAAAAAGGATTTTATGGTGTACGTTAATGAGAAGGGATAGTTCCCTTTTATAAGAGGGGTGAGGGGCACCTTTGGAAAAGCTAGAAATATTATTTTATAATAAATTAATATTTGGTTTCTAATGGATCCAAAGTGGATTATTTAAAGTTTAAGGTGGTGATGGGTCGAAAAACACTCAACCAATAGGATTTATACAGCTTTGGGTCATTATATTAACCTTATCTTTTAGTTTTAACTCTTAGTTAATTAGTTTGACACTTACCATGTCACTTTGTATTTTTATATTATATAGTTAATAAACTTACTATATACCACCAAGCTACCCCCAAGTGGTCCATTAATGATACACCAATCATTATATAAGTCTCTTGGACGAACCTTAGATTTTTAGGAATTTAATATCAATTAATAATATAATATTTGTTTTAAAAACTCTTTTATGTCAATTTTGACACTATTTGAAAAATTGATTTTTGTGAAAATCATAACAGAATTATTAGTTCGAAAAAAGTAAATTAAATCACTCCTAATATGACATAGTATACTAGAAAATTAGTGTAATTCATTAAATGTTTGAAATTATATTTATTTGGGTATTTGTAATATCAATTATTTTAATTTTTCAATATTATGGTAATTACAGCATCATTATTGTGTCATAAATAAATTAAATTATTTAATGTATAAAAATTATAAATAAATTACAATTATGTAGGAAATCGATTTATCTTCCTAATGAATATTTACAATCGAATTTATCTTATGTATAACCCTATATTAAAAATGTTTTAGTAAATAAACTTTGATTTTAACTTTTTTAACTCTTCTTTGAATTAAATAATAATAAATGTCCTAATCTAATCCAAGTGGAGCTAAATGATAATATTTTATTCCTAATGTTGTTTTTGGTCGATATAAACCTTTCCAATAGAATTAGGACATGTGTTAGGGTAATATTAATATCATTTTTACCCTTAATTATCCTATTTACTTTTAATCTTGGTAAATAAAAGTAAAAAGTTACTATTCACCAAAAAATGTTTTCATCTCATTGAACCACATTTTACTCATTGATATTAACCGTGTCTCTCGGATTTTCGAAATTCCAATCACAGAAGTGGTAAAATTAAGTATTATGAAAAATTCAGTTTTTTAACTACCACTTAGTGGTTTCACTATTCATCAAAATTGAAGTTTTTCTGAACAATTCCAAAATTTCACCCTAAGCTATAATTGATATTCCAAATTCAAAAATGATGTATATTTTAAAAAATTCCAAACATATAAGTTTCATTAATTAATTTTATAATTAATTTCTGCCGTTACAACAAATAGCGTGTTTTTAAGAAACAATATATATCAATTGTTTATGTCAAATTTCAAAGTGAAATTAATTCTAATGAACACCATTGGATAAAATGGTAAAAATATATTCTAATTATACTTTAAAACCACTGAATAATATAATTTATCAGTATAAATTATTTTGATTAAAAAAGTTGTTTTTAAGTATTTTCACTATTCATAAAAATTGGAAGTTCTCAGAAAAATACCAAAAATTCAACTTAGGACAATTTCGATATTCTGAATCCAAAAATGAAGTCCATTTTGAAATATAAAATATATATAATTTCAAAAAGTAGGTATTACTATTCATTATGGCTAGTTTGATTGGTTGTGGTGTGTTAGAACTCGATGTTGCGTACAACACACACTATCACATTATTCCAAGAGAAGCGTATTGTAGAAGCTTTAGGTGTTACATTCTTCCCTCCTTCAAATAATTTCATCCTCGAAATTTCTAGAATACTACCGCATGAAAAGACTCGGGTGGTTCTTCATCATAAGTTCCTCGGGTTCCCACGTTGCCTCTTCCATCTTATGGTTTCTCCACAAGACTTTTACCAGACGAGTCGTCCGGTTTCTCAGTACTTGTTCTCTCATATCAAGAATCCTGATGGGCTATTCGCAATAAGACAGATCGGGTTCCTGTTCTAATTCCTCATAGGTGAGTACATGCATTGGGTTAGGCATGTATTTCCTCAATAGAGATACGTGGAACACATCGTGAACTTTGGAGAGACTTGGCGGCATTTCCAATCGGTAAGCTACAACCCCAATTCGTTCTAGAATTTCGAAAGGTCTGATGTACCTGGGACTCAATTTACCTTTCTTACCAAAACTTATGACTCCCTTCCATGGAGATACATTCATGAAAACATGATCACCGACTTGAAATTCCAAAACCTTCCTTCGATTATCGGCATAGCTCTTCTGCCTACTTTGAGCTGCTTTGATGTGATTTTGGATTACCTTTACCTTTTCCATTGTTTCCTCCACCTATTCTAGTACTACATGTTTTTTTCACCAACGTCATCCCAACAAGTTGGTGTGCGACATCTGTTTCTGTATAACGCTTCATATGGTTCCATATGAATACTCGAATGGAAGCTATTGTTATAGGAAAATTCTACCAGAGGTAAATATTGATCCCACATACCCTGAAAGTCAAGTGATCAGGATCTCAACATTTCTTCTAAGGTTTGAATAGTTCTTTATGATTGTCCATCTATTTGAGGGTGGTAGGCAGTTCTCAAATGAAGCTTAGTATCCAAGGCTTTCTGAAGACTTTTCCAGAATCTTGAAGTAAAATGGGGATCACGATCAGAAACAATCAATAAGGGTACTCCATGAAGTCTCATAACTTCATTAATATATAGTCTTTCTAGACGTTCCAGTGGTAGATCTTCTCTTATAGCAAGAAAATGTTATGACTTGGTAAGACGATCAACAACGACCCATATTGCATCGTTCCTTCTAGGAGTCTTTGGTAGCCCCATGAAAAATTCCATCGTAATATTGTCCGATTTCCACTCCGGTATGGGAAGAGGTTTCATGACTCCTCTGGGTTGTTTCCTTCCAGCTTTCACTTGTTGAAAAACCATACATCTTGACACAAAATTAGCAATCTCCCTCTTCATGTTGTCCCACCAAAAATGTTCCTTCAAATCTCTATACATTTTGGTGCTCCCATGGTGTATAGAGAAATTGGAACTATGAGCATCATCCAACAATTCCCTTTTTAGATCAGGTATATCGGGAACACAAAGCCTCTTCCCAAATTTCAAAATTCCATCATCATACATAAAGTCTCTCAATCTCCCATCATTCACAGCTTTAATCTTCTTTTGAAATTCTTCATCATCGGTATGATAACTCTTAATCTTTTCTAGTAAAGATGGTTTGGAAACCATTTGAATAAGAATTGATTTTTCTCCTTCCCTAGTTATTCCCATGTCCATATTCACTAGATCCATGAAAATTGGATACCTTTCAATTCTCATATTGTTCAAAACTCCATGATCTTTTCTGCTCAAAGCATCTGCCACCTTGTTTGCTTTCCCCGGGTGGTAGTGTATCGTACAATCATAATCCTTGAGTAATTCAAGTCACATCCTTTGCCTCATGTTGATTTATTTTTGTGATAAAATATACTGCAAACTCCTGTGATCAGTATAAATCTCACATTTTTCACCATAGAGGTAGTGTCTCCATATCTTCAAAGCAAAGATCACAGCTGCAAACTCAAGATCATGAGTAGGATAGTTTTGCTCATGAATTTTCAACTGTCGTGATGCATAGGCAATAACCCTATCATTATACATAAGGACACAACCAAGTCCTTTCTTCGATGCATTACTATAAATAACAAATCCATCATTCCCCTATGGTAGAGACAATATAAGAGCATTGACTAATCTTCTATTCAGTTCTTCGAAACATTCTTCACACTTTTTTCTCCAAACAAATTTAACCCCTTTACGTGTGAGCTTCGTTAATGGGTTTGCCAATCAGGAAAAATTCTGGACGAAATGTCGATAATAACCTGCCAAACCAATAAAACTGCGTACCTCAGTTATTCTCGTAGGTTCTGGCCATTCTTGGATTGCCTTGGTCTTAGAAGGATCAACAGAGATTCCATCTTTAGAGACAATATGGCCAAGAAAAGAAATCTCATGAAGCCAGAATTCACACTTGCTAAACTTCCCATATAAATCATGTCTTCTCAGAGTCTTCAGGATAATGCACAAGTGACTTTCATGATCTTCGTAGATTTTAGAGTATACCAAGATATCATCAACAAATACAACCAAAAATTCATCGAGATATTCCTTGAAAACTCTATTCATCAGATCCATGAATACAGAGGGTGAATTAGTCAATCCAAAAGGCATTACAGTAAACTAACTGATGTTATTAATATTTTCATGACTGATTATATTCCCCCTTTACTGATTTTATATGAAATGTTCATAATTTGTGTGAAATATTAATGTTTTAATATTAAGTATAATTTTTGAGCATTTTTAGAAGTAGTCCAATTGAGTCAGTTTAATGTTTTAATAATACCTGTCACTATACTGATCCAAATTGTGCGGTTCTTGTTTTGTAGGATTCACCTTTCAATATAAAACATTTCATTATAAGGTACCATGAGCCAATTCTTCCATTTGAAGGGTCATATGGTCCTCACAAACAAGACAAAAGAATCTGTGAACAAACTGGACCAGCCTTGAAGATTGATTTACTGGGCTCAATACAGAAGTCCAAAAACATTAACTCTCCACCATAATTCTGGGGACACTACATGTCATCTTGGATATTAATTTCAAGTCCCAAATTCAAGTACAAGGGGCCCAAATAAAGCTTTGAAGTCCAGCCCACCATTCTGGCCGAGAATTAAAATCATTATAGTATGCATGATATATCTCATGATGTAAGCATCAAATAGAGGTGAGATTTTTCAGTGTGAAAGAGGAAATATAGTTGGCCGACGTTTTTGAAGAAACCATTCGGATTTGAAGGCAGATTCATATTCAAAAACCCTTTCACATTATGGAATTCAAAAAGACCAGATTGAAATGGACAGTTAAACTTTGTTTAATCAACTGACCATAACGTTTGATCCGTAAGTCCAAATTACTCCAACCTTTGAGATTAGTCGGAAAACATTATTGTCTACAACTTTGAAGAAGGAGATATTTGATGATTCGGCTTTCTGAATAGACAAATTTGCGATGCAAGTGGAGGGACAGATTTGGAATGCAAACAGTCCACTCCTTGGGCTATAAATACATCCCTCTCCTCTCCTTCCAAAGGGTTGGCATTTCAGAAGAGAGGAGAACATATTGGCACGACCAAGGCCTTTCCAAATTCCTGGGAGGATCTGCCATACTCAAGTTTTCACTTGAGAGACCTTTCCTCCTCTCTTTGTTTTCACTTAATTTCGTGTTCTTCATTTTTGTAATTTTGTAAGTCTCTTCCTTTGTAATTCTGTTTTAATGCAAGTTACTTATTCAATAACTCTTATTCTCATCCACCTTCTGTAGTTTAATATTTATGTTCTTAAAATATTTTAAATTCAGTTGAATCCCCTTCCCTTCTTTTGCTTCCTAATTCAATCGAAAATCTGTTTTTAATTATCATCATCGTTCGTGTGTGTGTGTCGATGTACCACTCTTTTATAATCCCTTTATTTTTCTTCTATTCTTAATTTATCATCATAATTTTTATAACCAGAATATTAAACACCCAAAAGGCTGAGTAAATCTTTAGTTTGGGTGATTTATAATTTTTTTATGTTAAGTGATTGAGAACTTTTGCTCGACGAATGTTCTTTAAATTAATATTGTGTATGTTGAACTTTATATGTCATGGATTAATGACATGTTTTGGTTAATATGTGGATTCCATGGATTATTAGAACCATGAAGACACAACCATAAACAAGTAATGGTAATGATTAGAAACCTATGTTAAGATATGACTTGGATTAAAGCTTTAACACTTGGGAATTCCAATCAAAGACAACTTGTGAAGTGGGTGTTAATTTAAATGAAATATAAAGCAAAGATCAAGGATATCACAAGCTTAACTCCCTAATAATGAACTCACCCCAATCTTTATCAATTTGTTGAATCAAGAATCATCCATAAATTATTTCATAAGATCTGTAAACAAACTCCCCAATTAGAATACAATTAACTAAAAACAAATGACTATTTCAAAGTATCATCGCCGAGGATTCGACCCGAGTGCTGCTATACACATTAGCAGAGCACCGGAACTTTGATCGGTCGATAGGCGAAAATCGGCCGCGCGTTTCAAATGGAGTCGTTGCTTGGGATGGTGCTTTAAGTAGTCGTTAGTTTTTGGTTATTTTCAAGAATACCCAAAAAAACAAATTTAAAAAAAAAATTGAAAAAAAAACACAAAGAAAAAACCGTCTTCCTCTTAAAAATCATAAACTGAAAAAATACAAAGGAAAACCCGTCTTCCTCATCCTTTCTAAATATCTCTAAATTCCCCTTAGCCTCCCAAACAATCCCTGGGATTTTTTTGACCCTGAAATTGATAGAACTATTTGTTGACTTAGGAGGACCATTAGGGATAACCAAATCACCCAAGAACCAATCATTGCCCTACCAATTGAATTCGATATGGACAATCATAGGGAACAAACATTGAAAGAACTTTCTGCCCCTGATATGAATTACCAACCCCTTGGTATTCAATATCCAAACATAGAGGCTGACTTCGAACTCAAATCAGTTTTGATTCATCTTCTACCTCATTTCCATGGGCTAGCCGGTGAGGATCCACATCTACATCTCAAAGAGTTCCAGGTGGTGTGCTCTACCATGAAGCCTCAAGGGGTTTCGGAAGAATAAATAAAACTCCGAGCATTCCCTTTCTGCCTAGCTGACTCTGCCAAGTCATGGCTCCACTACCTCCCTCCTGGTTCCATAACTACATGGAATGACATGAAGCATCTCTTTCTAGAAAAATTCTTTCCTGCTTCTCATATCGCTTCCATCCGAAAGGAAATAAGTGGTATACATAAATTCCCAAGTGAATCAATCCATGAGTACTGGGAGAGGTTCAAAAATCTTGTGGAAACCTACCCACACCACCAAATCCCTGACCAACTCTTGATCCAATACTTCTATGAGGGGTTATTGGCTATGGAGAGAACTCTCATTGATGCCGCAAGTGGCGGTGCTCTTGTTGATAAAACTCCTACAGCAGTAAGAGATCTCATAAGTAACATGGCTGGAAACACACAACAATTCCATACCCGAGCACTTGCTCAAGTCAAACAAGCCCAAGATAATCAATCAATTGAGCCGAACAAAATGACCTAGTGGATGAGTGAACTTACAGGTCTTGTGCGACAACTAGATATGGATACCAAATCCCCAACCTCGTCTTCTCCGCAATCAATGTTTCCTGGACCAATCAAAAACTATGGAATCTGCAACTCTTCATTTCATCCAACTGACACATGTCCACAACTTCAAGAGGATCAATCCGATTCATCTGGACCAATGGAGCTCAATGTAGCATATGCTCAGCGGAACCCCAACCCTCAACAATCATGCCATTTTGTTAGAAACTTCAACCAACCTCACTCTGAGCCTTTCTCATCTACCTTTAACCCAGGCTTGATGTATGGTAATACCATCTCTCATCCCCCTCAATTCCCTCCTCAAAACCCAAACCAATTTCAATATAGTCAAGGTGGTGGTAACTTCCATCAAACTTATCCTTTTGTTCCTCAACCTCAAAGGAACAATCCTCCTCCTGGATTCCATTATTCTAGTGAGCCTTCCCAATTCCAAAACCAATACAATCTCTTTCCCAAGAACAAAAATCAAGGTAATCCCAATCCGGGACAAGCCTCTTCTTCCAAGCAACCATGGGAAAGTGCAGTGGAAGATATTGCCTCCTTCACCCGTTCTAGCCTTAAAAACATTGAAACTCAAATAGGTCAACTTGCATCCCACCTGAGCCAGCAACAACAATCAAATTCTTCCCAACTCCTAGCTCAACCATTACCCAACCCCAAGGGTAATGTAAGTGCAATTGCACATATATCGAGAAAGCACATTACTATGCCTCAAGATAAGTCCTCTAGCCCTCCTTTGAATATTGACCTAGAAAATGAAAAGAAAAGGAAACTTGAAAAGGAACCTGAAACCATTCCCTCACCTCCTTCCATTCCACTTAGGAATCCAATTCCTTTTCCTCAAGCCGTTTCTAAACCAAGGAAGTCCTTTGAACCTGATCCTGAAATGCTCGACATGTTTAGACGTGTTGAAGTCAACATTCCCCTCTTAGATTCCATAAAACAAATTCCTAAGTATGCCAAGTTTCTCAAGGAGTTGTGTACCCACAAGAGGCAACTTAGGACCTTTGAAAATGTTTCCACCCAGCAGTCTATTCCCATGATGTTCAAAGATCCAATGACCTTTACAGTCCCATGCCAAATTGGAAGTTCCAACTTTGATGATGCACTCATAGACCTAGGATCCTCAATTTGTGTCATGCCCAAATCCATCTTCTCTAACCTTGGTCTAGGTCCCTTGCAGCCAACGGGTGTTGTCATTCAGTTATCCAATCGAAGAACAGCCAGTCCTGAGGGAATAATTGAGGATGTCCTTGTCCGAGTCAATGATCTTATCTTCCCTGCTGATTTATATGTCCTTGACATGGAAGGTGAGACAAACTCTTCCCGATCTCCCCTAATTCTAGGAAGACCATTCCTCATGACTGTGAGAACCAAGATTGATGTCCATTCAGGCATCCTATCCATGGAATTCAGTGACCAACTGGTCAAGTTCAACATTTTCCAAGCCATGTGATACCCATCTGAGGATCACTCTTCATTCTCAATCAATGCTTCTGAGGACACTTCTAAGATTCAATTGAACCCCATTCCATCATGTTCATCCTGTTATGAAGAGATAGGATCTTGTGAAATCTTCACTAGGTTAACCAAGTTATAAATGGTGAAGTTGATGTGGAACTTTCATTCATAGACTCCATCAATTTAGAGGATCTTGAAAACTCTCTTGAATCCCATCTCAACTCTGATCAAAACTGCTCCACCTTGGACAGTATTGGGAAAAATGAATTTGAAGCAACTGAAGTCCCATCCTCCATTTCTGAGTTTCCTAACCCAAAAATTAATGATGAGACTGATCTGAAACCTCTTCCTGCACACCTGAAATATGAATTCCTCTTCCATGATCACTCATATCCTGTCATTATCTCTGCCACCCTTACTGAAACCGAGGAGTCCAAACTTGTTTCAGTGTTATAGGAAAACAAAAAGGCCTTTGGGTGGACCCTAGATGACATACCAGAAATCAACCCTGCCCTTTTCATGCATCACATCCATCTTGAGGAATCATACAAACCAATTAGAAAACCACAAAGATGACTCAATCCACTCATCCTTGAGGAAGTTAGGGAAGAGATCACCAAGCTTCTTCAAGATGGTATTATCTACCCAATTTCTGATAGTGAATGGGTTAGTCCAATTCAAGTTGTACCTAAGAAGGGGGGATAACTGTTGTCACAAATGAACATGGGGAGGTAGTCACAACTCGAGTGAAGAAAAAAATGGTGTGTATGCATCGATTATCAAAAATTGAATGCTGAAACATGAAAAGATCACTACCCTCTTCCATTCCTTGATCAAATGCTAGAATGTTTAGTCGGAAAGTCACACTATTGCTTCCTTGATGGATACACCGGCTATTTTCAAATCCCAATCTCACCTCAGGACCAAGAAAAGACTACTTTCACATGCCCCTTTGGAACATATGCATATAGAAGAATGCCTTTTGAACTTTGCAATGCTCCTGCAACATTCCAGAGGTGTATGATGAGTATCTTCTCCGAATTCATTGAACACTGCATGAAAGTCTTCATGGATGACTTCACCATTTATGGAGAGTCATTTGAATCTTGTTTTAATTCACTCTCTCCTGTCCTCCAAAAGTGTGTCAAGTGAAACCTTGTGTTAAATTTTGAAAAATGTCACTTCATGGTTTCAAATGGGATTGTTCTAGGGCATATTGTTTCAAAAGATGGCATTGAAGTCGATCCTACCAAAATTGAAGTGATCCAATCACTTCCTCCACCCACTTCTATTAGAGACATCCGTTCATTCCTCAATCATGCCGGTTTCTATCGGAGATTCATCCATTACATCAGTAGGATTTCCCTCCCACTCACTCGGTTGCTCCAAAATGATGTCACCTTCTATTTTGATGAGTTTTTCAAGAGAGCCTTCATTGAACTCAAAACTAATCTTACATCTGCCCCGATAATCCAACCCCCAGATTGGTCCTTACCCTTTGAATTGATGTGTGATGCTTCTAATAGAGATGTTGGGGCTGTTCTTGGTCAAAGAAGAGAAAATATTCCTCATGTCATCTATTATGCCTCAAAAAAATTGGATGAAACTCAATCTCACTACACTGTGACTGAAAAGGAACTTTTAGTTGTGGTTTATGCCTTAGATAAATTTAGGCCCTATCTCTTAGGTGCCAAAATCATCATCTTCACAGACCATTCTACTATTAAGTTCATACTCAAGAAAAGTGATTCCAAAACAAGGCTAATAAGATGGATTCTAATGCTCTAAGAGTTTGACCTTGAAATCAAAGATAGACTTGGAAAAGAAAACCCTGTGGCTGATCACTTGAGTAGAATTCCTAATTCTCCTCATTCAAAAATCATTGATCCTGAATTTCCAATTGAGCACCTTTCATCTCTCACTCCAAAACTACCATGGTATGCCCCAATTGTAAATTACTTGGTTTCTGGTGTTTTCCTGAAAGTTTTTCGAAAGAACAAAAAATGAAGTTGAAAAGTTATTCAAAGTACTATTTTTGGGAAGAAAATAAACATTGGAAAACTGAGTTCGACATGGTAATTAAGATATGTGTTGATGAAGATGAATATTCTTCCATCTTAGAATTCTGTCACTCACTTCCCGGAGGTGGCCAATTTGGACCACAAAGGACCTCCCAAAAGGTCCTAGACTCTGGATTCTTCTAGCCTTCACTCTTAAAGGACTCACATGAGTTTTGTCAATCATGTCCCACTTGCCAAAATTTTGGCACAATTTCAAAGAGAAATGAAATGCCCCAAAAGCCTTTAATTTTTTGTGAAATCTTCGATGTTTGGGGCATCGATTTCATGGGACCATTTCCCACTTCCAATGGATTCTCATACATTCTTCTTGTGGTCGATTATGTTTCAAGGTGGGTTGAGGCCAAACCCACTAGGAAGGATGATGCTCATACTGTTAGTGAGTTTTTAAAGACCCACATCTTCCAAATATTTGGCACACCACATGCCTTGATCAGTGACTTAGGAACCCATTTTTGTAATAGAACCATGGAAGCTCTTCTGAAAAAGAATGGGGTTGTACATAATACTTCAACTGTATATCACCCCTAAACAAATGGCATGGATGAACTCTCTAATAGAGAAGTGAAAAGGGTACTTGAGAGAATTGTAAAACCCAACAGAAAAGATTGGCCTGAGAGACTTGGTGAATCCCTTTGGGCTTATCGAACTGCCTATAAAACACCCATTGGGATGTCTCCTTTTAGGCTAGTTTTCGGTAAAGCGTGTCACTTACCAGTTGAAATCCAACATAAGTCTTTTTGGGCTGTGAAAACCGGTAATTTTGATTGTGAAAAATCTGTTGAAGAAATATTGTTGCAATTGGCTGAACTAGAGGAGCTTCGACTAGAATCCTATGAGAATTCTAATCTGTACAAAGAGAAGGATATGGTCCTCCATGACAGACACATCCTAAGAAAGGCATTTCATGAAGGTGAAAAGTTAATGCTCTTCAATTCTCAATTTCATCTTCATCCAGGTAAGCTTAATTCTCGTTGGGAAGGTCCTTTTGTTATTACTAACGTTTACCCATTTGGTGTAGTGCAAGTCCAAGACCCCTCTTCCAAAAGGACATTCACGGTTAATGGACATCGGTTAAAGCATCACTATGAAAGGACATGCAATCCTAGAACAACATCAACTTCCACTGGCTCCCCAAATTCTCTAGCTGACCTACCACTATATGGAGAAGGCGATCCACCAAATCTAAACCAGGGGGCACCTCTTTCCCTTTAACTCTCTCTCTATCTCTTCCTCTCTCAACCTCTTTCTTCTTCTTCCTCTATCTTTCATTTTTTTACCACTATATTCATCAAACCTTTTCTTTTTCTCTTTCTTGTGTGGGTGTGTATTTTATAAAAACCTTAAAAACTAAAAAAACCAAAAAAACACAATCACTTAAAAAATTACAAAAAAAAATATTCATGCTTACACACCATCGAGTTTTGAAGTTTTGTCCAATCATTTTGGGGAGTTACAGACATGTTTTCATCTAAATTTTTTTTCATTTTCATCATGACTTTGGATAAATAATTTTGTGTCAAAATTAACATATTTTGAATGCTCAATTTTTGATTTGGAAAATGCTTTTCCCGAACCATGAGGAACAACATTTTCTTTCATGCCAAGGCCACCTATGGCCATCTTTTCAAAATGAGTGTTTTCACCCCCATTTGCGAGTCTTGAGTTTGTGGACCTTCGAGCTGAATTTCCTACCTTATTGTGTATTAATATGATAGAGGCATTTTCTGAACCACATGAAAATCACAATAGCCAAATAGCCTCCCATTTCCCTTACATTAATTCTCCTTTTGAAATCCCCTTCGATCCTATGAAAACCTTTTCTTTGATAGCCACATTACAATCCTAATACCTTATCCCACCCAATATCAACATGAATTTTCATTGCATAAGTTTTTGAAATTTAAGTGTGGGGGGGAATGGATTTCATTTTTGGGTATCATTTCCTTACTTTCTAGTGTGTAATCATATTCTTGAGGGAAAGCATCCATTTTAGTGTGGGGGGGGGGGAGGTTATCATTCAGTGGGATTTGGGAATGTATTGTACAAATGATATTGAAAAGTGTTAAAAAAATCATAAAAATCAAAATTCAAAAAAAAAATCAAAAAAAAAATGAAAAATGTGTTGTGTCTTGGGTAGGTCAAAAATAACTCTTCCTCAACCTTTGATCTTGTTATAACTATTACAATTAGTGTCGTGAGGAGATCAAACATGGGTTGGGATATGAGTGTGAGGTCTGTTTTAGGGTCAACTTTCGAAAAAACAAAGAAAAAAATGAAAAAAAGAACACTTGCATTATATTCTTATATCATTGGGAGAAGTTTTGTGTCTTGTAAATATTCCATCATCTCATTACCTTCATATTTTGTTCCTCTATTGTGTCTTGTTTCACACAATCATTCCCTTGTAAATATGTGTTTTCATTTCCTTCCTTGTTTTATTTCAAAAAAATGTGCATTGCTTTTTCTATGTTGGTATTTTAACCCTCTTCTTCGCTCTCTTGGACATTATATTCCTACCATCACATAGCCACAGAAAACCCCCTTAAAAAGACCTCTTGATTCTTGTTCACTTTGGATAGGGATTGTAAGCTGAGGGATCTTTTCAAACTCTAAGATTTTCACTTTTGGTTGGTGAAAGAGTGAACCTCCACAAATGAATTTTATCATCTTGAGAGGTGTGAGTTTTGAGTGTCCACATTTTCCATTTCTAAATTTGAGCATGAAAAAATGAATTAGTTTTGGAACATTGTTTCTGTAACAACTTGTGGTGGAATTCAAAATGGATGAGTGAAATAGTCTAAACCTCCCCTGATTTGAGAAAACAAAATTTTAATATATGTTTGTGAGTAAAAATGATTTTGTCATGTTTTTATATTTGTTGCACATGAGGACATGCACAAAACTAAGTGTGGGGGAGTTGATGTTATTAATATTTTCATGACTTATTATATTCCCCCTTTACTGATTTTATATGAAATGTGCATAATTTTTGTGAAATATTAATGTTTTAATATTATGTATAATATTTGAGCATTTTTAGAAGTAGTCCAATTGAGTCAGTTTAATTTTTTAATAATAACTGTCACTATACTGATCCAAATTGTTTGGTTTATGTTTTGTAGGATTCTACTTTCAACATAAAACATTTCATTAGAAGATACCATGAGCCAATTCTGCCATTTGAAGGGTCATATGGTCCTCACAAACAAGACCAAAGAATCTGTGAACATACTGGACCAGCCTTGAAGATTGATTTACTGGCCTCAATAAAGAAGTCCAAAAACATTAACTCTCCACCATAATTTGGTAGACACTACATTTCATCTTGGATAAAACTTTCAAGGCCCAAATCCAAGTACAAGGGGCCCAAATAAAGATTTTAATTCCAGCCCACCATTCTGTCCGAGAATTAAAATCAGTATAGTATTCATGACATATCTCATGATGTAAGAATAAAATAGAGCTGAGCTTTTTCTGTGTGAAAGAGGAGATATATATGGAAGACTTTGTGGAAGAAACCATTCGTATTTGAAGGCACCTTCATATCCAAAAATCCTTTCACATTATGGACTTCAAAAAAACTGGATTGAAATGAACAGTTTAACTTTGTTTAATAAAACGACCATAACATTTTATCCGTAGGTCCAAATTACTCCAACTTTTTAGAGTAGTCGGAAAACATTATTTTATACAAATTTGTAGAAGGAGATAATTGAAGATTCGGATTTCAGAATAGCCAAATTGACGATGCAAGTGGAGGGACATATTTGGAATGCAAACAGTCCACTCCTTGGGATTTAAATACATCCCTCTCCTCTCCTTCCAAAGGGTTGGCATTTCAGAAGAGAGGAGAACAAATTGGCACGACCAAGGCCTTTCCAAAGGCTTGGGAGGATCTGCCATAATCAAGTTTTCACTTGAGAGACCTTTCCTCCTCTCTTTTTTTCACTTAATTTCGTGTTCTTCATTTTTGTAATTTTGTAAGTCTCTTCCTTTGTAATTCTGTTTTAATGCAAGTTACTTCTTCAATATCTCTTATTCTCATCCAACTTCTGTAGTTTAATATTTATTTTCTTAAAATAGTTTAAATTCAGTTGAATCCCCTTCCCTTCTTTTGCTTCCTCATTCAATCAAAAATCCATTTTTAATTATCATCATCGTTCGTGTGTGTGTGTCGACATACCACTCTTTTCTAATCCCTTTATTTTTCTTCTATTATTAATTTATCAACATAATTTTTATAACCAGAATATTAAACACCCAAATGGATGAGTAAATCTTTAATTGGGGTGAGTTATAATTTAGGTATGTTAAATAATTGAGAGCTTTTGCTCGACGAATGTTCTTTAAATTAATATTTTGTATGTTGAACTTTATATGTCGTGGATTAATGACATGTTTTGTTTAATATGTGGATTCCATGGATTATTGGAACCACGAATACACTACCATAAACAAGTAATGGTAATGATTAGAAACCTAAGTTAAGTTACGGCTTGGATTAAAGTTTTAACACTTGCGAATTCCAATCAAAGTTAACTTGTGAAGTGGGTGTTAATTTAAATGCAATATAAAGCAAAGCTCAAGGATATCACAAGCTTAACTCCCTAATAATGAACTCACCCCAATCTTTATCAATTTGTTGAATCAAACATCATACATAAATTATTTCATAATCTCTGCAAACAAACCCCCAATCAGAATACAATTAACTAAAAACAAATGACTATTTCAATGTATCATCGCCGATGATTCGACCCGAGTGCTGCTATACACATTAGCAGAGTATTGAACTTTGACCGGTCGATAGGCGACAATCGGCCGCGTGTTTCACTCATAATGCCCGTACCTAGTTCAAAATACTATCTTCGGAATGTCTTCGTTCTTTACACACAACTGGTGGTATCCATATCGAAGGTCAATCTTTGAAAAGTATTGAGCTCCATGCAGTTGGTCAATTAAATCATCAATGTGAGGTAGCAGATACTTGTTCTTTATTGTTATAGCATTGATCTACCTGTAGTCGACACATAACCTCATAGATCCATCTTTCTTTTTAACAAAAAGAACAGGGGATCCCCATGGAGAAAGATTAGGGTAAATAAATCCCTTATTACTCAATTCCTCTAGTTGTTTCTTTAGTTCAACTAATTCTACAGTGTCCATTCTATAAGGGGTCTTCTATATAGGCCTTGATCCAGGAATTAATTCAATGGAAAACTCAACTTCTTGTTATGGAGGATGTCCAGGTAAATCTTCTGAAAACACATCTACATATTCCTTCACAACAAGTACATCCTCTATTTGAACATTCCTTTCCTCACCCATAGTAATTTTATTCTCTTCCTCCCCAATAATTGAATTTAGTTGAGCTACTGGGGGTGGATCTAGGTAAGAATTAGGTGGTGATGATTCTTCTCTAAAGATAAGGTGTTCCTTATCATCATCCTCAAAAATTGTAGCCTCCTTCTCCTTACAATAAATCCTCGCATCATAGTCCTAAATCCAATCCATACTGAGGATTATATCAAACTCAATCATTGGTATGATGATGAGATCAGCAGATAAAGAACATTTATGTGCTCTAATGGGGACTGATTCACATAACTTTTTTGCAATGATACTTCCCTTAGGAGTTTTAACTGACAACTCCCTTGTTAAATCAAATTGGAAATATCTAATTTTCTTAGAAAACTGGGAGGATATGAAACAATGTGATGATCCAGAATCAAATAATGCATTTTCTAAACTTGAGGAAACCATTAAATTACCTGCCACCACGTCTTTCGGAGCTTCTACCTCAACAGTAGTGATAGCATAAGCTTGGACTTGATCCCTTGGCCTTTTCAGAGGTAAGTTCCCCTGACGATTAGAGCATTAATTTGCATAATGTCCCATCTCCCTGCAATTGTAGCATTGAACATTGGTAGCTTCCTTCTTCCCTTTGCATTCACGAGCTTGGTGGCCTTTCTCACCACACTTGTAACAGACACCCATTCCCTTCAAGCAAATACCAGGGTGTTTCTTCCCACATTTACCACAGGATGGAAATTCAACATTTCCCTTATTTCCCTTATTTCCATTCCCAGATTGATCAGCATATCTCTTCTTCTCTTGCTTTTCTTTATAGTCATAAGACTTAGAGAATTCCTTTTCTGTCTTGATAGCACATGAGACAATGTCTTTTTACGACGAGAAGGATTGTGAGACTAATGCTCGACAGAGAAATGGTTTTAACCCATCAAATAAATGATCAATCTTAATTATTGGGCAACATATATAATCTCCAGCATACCTTGCTAACCTTGTAAAGTTAGCCTCATACTTTGTGACATTCTCATCCTCCTTTTGTCTCAGACTCAGAAATTTCCTTTCCATATCTACTCGATGGTCACGAGGAAAGTATTTTTCTAAAAACAGATCTTTGAACTCCCTCCATTCCATATTTGATACTTCATCATCTTCCTTCGTGTTTTGAATCAATGACCACCATTGATCAGCATCTCCAGTGAGGTGGTAAACTGCCATGATAACTTTTTCCCTGTCACTACTCCCCAAAGCCTGAAATATTTTCTCTAGGGAACTTATCCATTGCTCAGCTACTAATGGATTTGTACTCCCATTGAACGTTGATGGTTTCTGCCTCATGAAGCGATCTAACATTGATCCTCCATGCTGGGGATCAGGGTGCTCCATACGGGTAAGGTTATTATTCATAACCTGAGTGAGTTATCTCAGTATGGTGATTAGCTGATTGGCACCAGTTGCATCACCAACTCCACTATAATTATCTTGAGAAGGAGGGAAATCCCTACATGGAGTGCGTGCATTGATACAGTTTCCATTTCTTCCACTAGGCTCCATTTCTAAACAATGGAATAAACTAGATCAGTTTGTGAATCAAATTACATAATCCCATACTTATAAAACACTTAACATAAATTGAACTATTTATGGATATAATCCATAATCAAAAATAAATTATTTGAGGAAGTATATACTCATAAACCTTTCATTTTGATTTGTAAATAAAATGAGAGTTATCCTAAGCATATACCCCGGGAGTGTCGTAACCAAGAGTGCAGCAAGGCCCATTGTCGTGCACCAGTTCCCGTTCGAGTCTAGCTCAAAGCGGTGTTTTCAGGTTTTACCCCTAGGTACATCTGTGCCAGAGCCGCCTCTACCTGCTCGTATCCAGACATGGATGTATTACTCGGAAAACTCATAAAATCTCTATAATACCAAAAATCTAGGAAGTTCTTCTATACTAATACTCAAAGTTCATCTTAGGTCTACGTGATCTAATCATAGTTTATCTAAATCTAGATTCCAAGGTTTGTACTAAAATTCCTCTGATACCAACTATAACGCCCCGACCCCAGTTACCCAGAGTCGGTGCATTATTATATAACATTGGCATGATCACAAGAAAGATCAAATCATGAAATACCGATTGGTTTAGTAGCCTTGGAAACACTAGATATATTCATAATGTTTTACATTACATCATAAAGTGAAAAAATACTACAACAACATATTTTCTCCATAGTCCACACTATTATCCCCTCATAATATCACTGCAGGTCATTCATAATTCACCTCTTCACATCCTGGGAAAAATAAAACATAGAAAAGGGGTGAGCTCAAATTCCTAGTAAGGATAACAATATAGTGGAAACTTTCATAAATAAGAATAAACATTTAAGGAAATGTATAACTAAAACAAAAGCCTTTTAAACTTGAACTTCTACATAGTATGGAAAAAATAAAATGAAATAATGCCATTTACCTATTCACATGGATATTCTACTAATCGAATAATCACATGCAATATCAATAACCACTTTCATAATGATGGAATGCATAATGCCAGACTATCATAACCATATATCCAATGCCTCGTGCCAAGAATACTAATAATATTTTGTCAAGGCCTTGTGCCAAGACACTAGTTTGTCTCATGAGACCTACCGATGCATCGAGGAGCTATAGCGGGCTCCAACCGTCACATATTAAGTCCAATGCATTCCCATATGAAAAGGTTTAAACATAACATAAACATTCGTATTAAAACTAGCATACGAAATGTAAAGACATCATCCATAAACCATGAATGGTATAACACATCCACAGTCAAACATATCACAAAACCTTCAATACAATATATAAGTTTTGTTTCATAATAAATCAACTTCAAATAAGCGTAAAATCTATCAAAGGATGTTGACATAGATGAAATGAAAACTCTTTTTAGAGAAATATCACTTTCTATTTTGAAATCATTTAAGAGTCATATATTAATAAAATAAAAATTTTTCTTTGAAAATATTCTTATAAGCTTGTAAGGGAAGCTTCGACAGTTTTATAATGGAAGAAAATAGCTGCACCCGCCGTATAAGTTAAAAAAACATTCTTACCTTAATTTTATCGAAAAGGTTAAAAACCACCTTGTTTGGAAAACGACGAAAAGATTCCTTTATAAAACTCTTATAAAAAGTCAAACAAGGGTATAAATGACTTTAACCCATATTGTTTTAAATATTAAAAATGTTTTGAAATACATTTTTAAGAATCATGGATGTGGATGATAATGAGATCCCAGTAGATTATTACGTATAATCAACCTCGGATAATGAAGAGATGGTGAAATAACCCTTACCTTGTACTTTTTCTTGGTTGGGGGTAGTTTAACCTCATGTATAATGGTGAAATAATTGTTATTAAATTATACAATAATCATATATATTAATATGATATCATATATGATCTTTTAACATTAATTTGTTAATAATATCTTAGTATTATCATTGTTTCAGGTGTTAACTTACTCGTTTTATTTTATATGTTTTGTTACGTAAGACATGTTTATCATGGATAGGTTGTATCTTAATCATATCCAGAATGATATCAAGTCCTTAGATACTATTATTAATCATCAAATGAGAATTATACTTGAATGGATACGATGGAGAATGAATCTTATCACGTTCGTGGAGACGGTAGTCCGTATGTACACACGAGCGACAATATCATTCTTTTGATATTAAAATAATATATAATTGGATGGTATATAATATATATAAAGAATCATTATCATGTTATATTTATTATTTACATGAATTGCACATCATTATTATACCCATCCAAATAATAATTTATTGAATAACAATTACACCATGATGTGGAGACGGTAAGTCGTACGTACGCATGTATGGTGACATGTCATTCAAAGGTTGGATATAATACTGAATATGGTTGTACCATATTTATAATAATATTTCAGTATATAGGAGATACTGGATTCATTATTTTATAATGGTAATAACAAAGAATGAAGAAGTGGAAGAAGAAAGGAACTTGGAAAAGGGTGGTGAAATCATTACCTCTTCTTTGGGTTCTTCCTTTTGATTTGATCAAAAGGACTCTTAGGTTGGATTTATGACTAAAGGAAGGCCTATAAGATGAAGTTAGGGATGTTGAGAGAGTATTTGGGCAGAGTTTGGCCGATCCAAAAGGCTTTGAAGGTGTGATTTAATGAGAAGGGAGAGTTCCCTTTTATAAGAGGGGTGAGGGGAACCTTTGGAAAAGCTAGAAATATTATTTTATAATAAATTAATATTCGGTTTCTAATGGCTCCAAAGTGAATTATTTAAAGATTATGGTGGGGATGGGTCTAAAACCACTCAACCAATTGGATTTAGACAGCTTTGGGTCATTATATTAACCTTATCTTTTAGTTTTAACTCTTAGTTAATTAGTTTGACACTTACCATGTCACATTGTATTTTTATATTATATAGTTAATAAACATACTATATACCTCCAAGAGACCCCCAAGTGGTCCATTAATGATACTCCTATCATGATATAAGCATCTTGGCTGAACCTTAGATTTTTTAGGAATTTAATATTAATTAATAATATAATATTTGTTTTAAAAACTCTTTTATGTCAATTTTGACACTATTTGGAAAATTGATTTTTGTGAAAATCATAAAAGAATGATTAGTTTGAAAAAAGTAAATTAAATCAATACTAGTATGTCATATTATCCTATAAAATTAGTTTAATTCATTAAAAGTCTCAAATTATATTTATTTGGGTATTTATAATATAAATTATTTTAATCTTTCATTATTATGGTAATTACTGCATCATCATTGTGTCATAAATAAATTAAATTATTTAATGTCTAAAAATTATAAATAAAATATCATTATGTATGAAATATTTTTATATTTCTAATGAATATTTACAATCGAATTTATATTATGTATAACCCAATATTAAAAATGTTTTAGTAAATAAACTTTGATTTTAACTCTTTTAACTCTTCTTTGAATTAAATAATAATAAATGTTCTAATCTAATCCAAGTGGACCTAAATGATAATATTTTATTCCTAAGGATGTTTTTGGTCGAGATAAACTTGTACAATAGAATTAGGACATGTGTTAGGGTAATATTAATATCATTTTTACCTTTAATTACCCTATTTACTTTTAACCGTGATAAATAAAAGTAAAAAGTTACTATTCACCAAAAAATATTTAATCTCATTGAACCAAATTTTACTCCTTCATATTAACCGTGTCTCTTAGATTTTCGAAATTCCAATCACAGACGTGGTAAAATTAAGTTTTATGAAAAATTCAGTTTTTTAACTACTACTTAGTGGTTTCAGTATTCATCAAAAATTGATGTTTTTCTGAACAATGCCAAAATTTCACCCTAAGCTATAATTGATATTACGAATTAAAAAATGATGTCTATTTTACAAAATTCCAAACATATAAGTTTCATTAATTAATTTTATAATTAATTCCCGTTGTTACAACAAATAACGTGTTTTTAAGAAACAATATATTTCAAAAGATTGACGATTGTTTATGTCTAATTTTAAAGTGAAATTAATTCTAATGAACACCATTGGATAAAATGGTAAAAATATATTCTAATTATACTTTAAAATCACTGAATAATATAATTTATCACTATAAATTATTTTGATTAAAAAAATTGTTTTTAAGTATTTTCACTATTCATAAAAATTTGAAGTTCTCAGAAAAATACCAAAAATTCAACTTAGGATAATTTCGATATTCTGAATCCAAAAATGATTTCCATTTTGAAATATAAAATATATATAATTTCAAAAAGTAGGTATTACTATTCATAACGGCTAGTTTGATTGGTTGTGGTGTGTTAGAACTCGATGTTGCGTACAACACACGCTATCACATTATTCCAAGAGAAGTGTACCGTAGAAGCTTGGGGTGTTACACTAAATATTAAACCACAATAAAAGGGTTTAAACCATGTTGTGATTTTTTCTAGGGTAAACTAAGATGTTTCAAGGGTCAATATGCCTTGGTTTTAAACATGAATGTTCATGGGAGTTATTTGATAAAAATTCAATCATCCTAATTATTATTTTCCAAGCTATCATTATCTATTAGGAATGTCAAAAAATAATATTAAATGGAGATTTGGTGACTTAATTTGAATATTATATGATTTAAAAGTTTAATCATGAATGTAAATGGAGTTACAAACTATTTATATCATTTATATTACTTATAAAATCCTTATTAAAATTTTAGATTCATTAGGAGTTTTTTAGAGCCTATAAAATAGATTAACACTATGAGATGTATGATACATGATTCTGGTGACATAATCTCCATGAGTTGACTTAGTTTCATTGTCATTTTCTTTAATCATTCAAACTAAATGTTCTAATGGACCATGGATTTTAGGGGAGTTATTTCTAAGAATCAATATATTTACATAACCCAAGGATAAATTTGAAGGATGGATTGTGTTTATTAATTCTCAATGATTTTTATTAATCTCATGTGAAAAATATTATATATACAAGATCAACAAAGAAAAGGTAAATCATTACTTATTTATTTTTTTCATTAAAAATGAATAGATTGATCCTATGGGTTAATAAGTTTTACTTGATATTTTTCAAAATGTTTATAAAAGTCTTTTCCCCTACAAAACGTTTTAGTGTTATGAATACACTTCCATATCATTTGGATTGTCATTTCAAATAGATGAATGAATGAGAAAATAATCTTTTCTAGAAAATAAATGCATTTTATATAAAATGGTTATAGTTTTTGAATATTTCTACACCATTAAATGTTTTAAGTGGAAAATGAGTGTTTTTTTATAAATAACAAATAACCACATTATTTTCTATGAAAAACTAGTGTGAAATAGTTTCATGAAAAATAGATAATCATAATATGATAAGATTATGTATTGGTTTAGAAGAAAAACGAGTGTAGTTCATAATGAACTAACATTTTATTAAGAAAACATTGACATAAACAAGGTGAAACCATGTCATATTTTTATAAGTATTACTTATAAAGTTTTTACTTGAAAAAACATCCCCTAAGGTAAATTAATCAAGATTTTATCCTTTAGAAAGATGTTTCTACAAGGAAAACTATGATGCAGTTTACATAGATAATGTTCTTGGGTTTACACATCGAAATAGTTTTCACTTGGGATAAACACTGACATTGTTTGTGATTAAAAGAATACTGTCTTTTATATTATTAAATTAAAATATTTTTTGGTATAATTCACAAATACCTTAAATAGCAAGAGGGACCAACATCTTATCTAAGGAGGGTGGGGATTTAAATATTACCATAAATGTTTTGACAGATGAAATCAATGTTTTAAATAGAATTTACTTGGTGAGTAATTTATAATGTTTTTTAGAATTTTAAAATAATAAAAATTTGAAGGTGTTTGTGTTGATTTATGAACTATTTATATAAAGATGTTTGTAGTAGTGACACTGTAGCAGCCGAGGCACTATAACAGGAACATTAGTGATGACAGCGTTATAATATCCCTAGTACTGTAGTAGTGTTATTCACCAAAGGCCCCTTTAGGCCAAAAAATGAGCTTTCAAGCCTTTTATTTTGGCCACTCGGCCTTGGGCCATGAGACTATGTAATGGGTCTCCCACTACCTAGATAAAAATAGGTATTTGATTTAATAATAAAATGAGGCTTCGTCCCCAACTTTTTAAACAAAAAATATGAAATGTATATATGTTTATATAAGTTTTCATTTTACTAATTATTTTAAATACAATGGGGTTAATATTAAATGATATATAAATTATGAAATATTAATTATTTATATTTTCTATATAGATATAATGTGTTTATTTTTATAATTTATGAAATTTCAATACATCATTTCCAATTATATATTTTTTATAATTTCTTTATTTATGAATTGATCATAATTAATTACCTCATGTTTAAATTTATTAATTGTTAATTTATTTTTTATTATCATTTAATAATTCAATAAAAAAAGTGTTATATTATGAAGGTTTTTATACTTTTTTTTAAAGTATAAAACAAGTTATTATAAATTTCATATCACGTTTTTATAGAGTTTCATTTTAATTATGGCCTGAAGATTTGGTAGTGCTCAACCATGGCTCTGATTTGTTTTGTAAAATATACACTTGAATTTAAAGGATTATTATGATTTGTATGTTTTATGTTTGAAAATTATATTAATATTTGAGTCTCTGTTGTGTAGTGTTCCTTGGGTAGTGGGAATTGGGGACAAACATCCCACTTACTAGGGGAATATTCTCTATCCAGAAAAATGGGGGCTGACTGTCTACCACACCATGATTGATCCTATTGGTAATTAGATTCCAGATGATTATAAAACTTTTCATTAAAATTGTTTCTTGTATCTTATGCATGAGATGAATTTAGAAATTTCTTTGTATAATTGTCATTTATTTTTGGGTAATTAACAAAAATCATGAGTTGTATAAAGAGTTATACATTAATATTTTTTGAACATGTATATTTTTTTAAGGTATAGGATACTAAAACTAAACATTTAAGAGAATACATATATTAATGGTATACATGAGATAACATGGTGATGTTTAAATCTTATTTAATATATTAAGTGTTAAATTCCATCTAATGTGAACACTTTTCAATAACCCAATCATCCAACCAGATAGGTCATGCTAAAGTTGGGTGACCATTGAATATTGTATATAAGGTAAAAATTTAATAGGTGACCTTAATAGGATTATGTTCATTTATTTGGTGTATGATTTTTGTTATAATTAACTCATAAACACATAAGGTTAAGATAATAGAATAATTTATACAAGATAATCCATATGATGAATTAGGTAAAGAGTTGTCCACTAAAATATCCAAGAGTCATATATAATATGATTGATATGATGGTATACCTAAATAGATATGTTATGAGTGAAATTAAAAATCAACCCATGTTTTTGTGAAATATGGATCATGTCCCACTAATGGATATAGTTTAATTGGGAGGGTTAATCATTTTAATATGAAAATATCGAATAAAAATCCTTGTTAAATAAATATAAAACATGAAACTCATCTAATAAAACATTATTTTGTAGATAAAATAACATTATCATCATCAAAATTATCATTAATACTAATTAATGGGAAATAATGGATTAATGAATGAAAATTTTATGATTTATATAGGAATATAATAATTATTCTCAAGAAAGAATGAAAATTTTATGTTCCATAGAAAACCCATCTTAACTATCCAACTATAAAATTTATTAAAAAATTAATTTAAATGATTAAAATAATTATAAATTGAATATACAAATATATTAAAAATCATTTTTAGATGAAATATGACTGAAGGAATTTCAATCCATGGTCATATACTAAATATAACTTGGTACACCAATGATTTAGAGAATCTATATGTCATCATTAAGGGTTGACTTGTCTCTAAAATTAATTCTAAATTTATTATTTTAAAGGTTGAAAAATATTAATTATTTTGATAATAGTTTATTTAATATCCTAGGTTTTTTAGATAATCGAGTAGGACATGGGATGTATAGGATCTAGTGTTTTGATGACATTAGCAAATGGAAAATGTCTAATCTAGAAAAATTTTAGATGGTCCAATTTGTAGCCTTATTTATATTAAAACAAATTGATGATTCGTGAATGATGGGATGCTTTTCCATTATATATGAAATTTTCTAGAATAACTAAATAGGTTTAGGAAACATATGGGAGATTCCAATTAAAATATTAATTTTATTTAAGTAAATTATTTTATTTTTATATGATTCTATTATTTAGTGGATACAAAATAATGTTTGTGTATTTTAAACTATTTTCTATAAAGTGATAAGATATTTGTGATTATAAATATTGGTTGCTATCATTAAAGGATATGATATTTTTAATACACATGGTTTGTGATTTGATCTAATTCTATAACATGTTTTAAAAAGATAAAAGCAAAATATTGTATTATCTAAAATAAAAGATTTTATATAATATATTTATTAAAATAAAATGGAAAGATTTCAAACCATCCTTTAGTGTCATATTATAAATAATAATATCTTATTTTTAGAACAATACTCCAAACACATCAAAATTTTATATAAGATATTAGTGTAAATTTTTTATTTGTAACAAAATTCCAAAAAATGAAATAAGTATATTTTCCTAATATATTGGAGATTGTCTTTTAGAAACATTTTAGAAAAATATAGATCATAAAAGTATATTGAGTGTATGTTTGGACTTAGATAAGTTCAAATAGATAATAAATAAATGATTATACCTATTCATTCAAAGTGAACACAACTTTATTTCCAAAAATATTTTAAAATATAATGGTATAGAATTATTGTAATGTAATTATTTTTATTTAAATTATTTTCCAAATTATATCACAGTAAATTTTGAATAAAAAAGTTCCGAATATGGTGTTGTTGAACTTAGTGAGATCTCTAAGTAAAAAAAAATATTATCAACATAACATTGAATGTTGTGAATTAATAAAGTTTAAATACTATTTTGAAATATTTCAACATGATTATTTTGAATCTCGATGTCACAATTATTTAAACAAGATTCCTTTTAATAATTATTCTCATTAAAGTGTTTAGTGAAAGGATTTATTAAAAACGTATCAAGATATGTGGAAGAAATTGTATAGTGATGTAATCTATTTAACAAAAATGTAAATTTGTACAAATCCTAAGGCCTCTATATTGGTTTAAAACATGGGATATCATTAGATATATAGTTATATATATTTATTTCTATAATATTAAAATATTTTTAAAATATGAAATATATCATTTGATATAAAAGGTAGTTTCTAGCATCAATTTGTTTAAGTTTTCTATATATATTCATGAAGTGAAATTATAATTTACATATGATAGTATTAATTTGAGTTATTTATAATTTATGCTCATCATATATAATTATAGGTTGTGATGAAATACAAACATTATAGTGGGTTAAATTTTTTATTAAGATAAAAAAATTATCTCATGAGACCAAAAATGGGTTTGTGTGTTTGATAACCTGCAATGTATATGACACAGAGTTTCATGAATTATGAATTTGGTATATTGAGTGTTCATTCTTCGTATTAAATCCATATAACAAAATTTTATAAGATACCTAATATGAGAACCTTATATGTTGATACCTTTCTTATGCCATCCTTGAGGTTGAGCTAATCATAAGGGGGTAAGGTATGTTGTTGGTCAAATCATCAGTTGAGGCTTAACTAAGTTGTTATATTTTATCTCGTCTATTGAATATAAAATTTGGGATCTTTATTGAGATATAATAAGGTAGTGTATAGATACAACTATATATAGTACCCGTGATGTTTTTATCTATTTTTATAGGAAGCTTGTGATGTTCTCGTTAATTTGGGAGAATGAAATTTAATTTGTTAATCCATTTGTTAAGTGTATACTTGGATAATTGATAACATGTGAGTAGGGAATTTGGGACTGATAATTTCTATGACTTTTGGTCATTAGACATCTTTAAAAATATATTTTATGATTATGCATACTTTAAATTATAGAACTAGTTTGAAAATATATTAAGATACTTGTGTTTTATATAAATCATTACGGATCCCTTTTTGTCTTGAGTGGCACTAATTATTTTCTATAGTATACTCTTTTCATACAATTTGGATTTAGGAATTATTAATTATTTTCAACACCATAAAGGCTCATGGGGTCTCACTTAGTGTCATGTGAATGATGATTAATTTTTGTTACAATGTGTTTTTATGAAAATTTGAGAGCATTACCAAAAGTGTTTCAGAGGATTTATAAAAGTTGTTTCACATGGATTTTTACAATTTGTTATATATTATGTAGAATTTAGTGAAAAATATGGATACAAGTTTCTTAAAAGGAGTTTTAGAAGAAATTTAAAAAGGTTTTTGGATATATTTTCACAAGTTGTTATATTTTATTTGGAATATATTGAAAATTTACCATGAAACTAGGGTTTATTAAAAGTGGAATATTATTTGAAATATAAACTAAATATGAAACCAATGTATAATGGATTAAACTATTTCGTGGTTTTTGATAAAGTAAACCCCAACATAATGACAATTATTATGTCATGGTTTATTTTAGGAAAGTTCATTAATTATTAAATAACATGTATCTCAACCTCATTTTCTAATATTAAGATATAATAATCATTCATAAATATGATTAGATTAAATTTAGTTGAGTTTTGATGACGTAATATGAAAAATTTAAGAATTTAATTGTTCATCTTGAATAAACATAGAGTTAAAAAATTTATAATTTCTATCAATCTAATAAAATATTTATATAATATTTAAAGCCTTAGGGAGTTCATTTAGAACCTAAAAGTAGTGCCTAAAACCATGAGATGTGTAACACATAATTATGGTAATATAAAACTCCATGAACCAAAGATCATTAATGATCATTTTATTAATGCCTTAAGAAGGTTATAACTGATCGGGTCTTGAGGGGAGTCCTTCCCAACCATATAGTGATTCAAAAAACATAAAAATAAACTAGGGGGAACAATTACATTGGATATTTCTTAGTTTTCTTTTTCAAGATCATGTGAAAGATTATGGATATAATATATCAATATAGAAAAGGAACCCCATCATTTATTTATTTGATTTAGTATAAATGAATGCATATATATTAGTGTAATATGTTTTTGTTGCTCATTTTTTTAGTTTGAGAAATATATGTCCCCTCCAAATACATATAGGTTAAACCTCAAGTCTGAAATATAATGGAACACTCAAATTATATTTGAATAGATGTGAAATTAAAATTTTAATACATATCCAAAATTCCATAATATTTCACCAAATCTCAAACATTAAAATTTTGGGTCTCCATATGATATATATATATTACAGAACTATAATTTTAGTAGATATTTTTCTATCACTAACATGATTTTTATCTATTACAATCCTTTTTAATTCCTTATTCATTTTGAAGCTTATCTTTTCATTCAATACATTATCCTTGTGAAATTATTAAAATAATTCACAACATCGGGGGGTCATGGGGTTTATTTTTATAATGAAACCAACACTACGAATGTAATTTTATCTATTTTTTAAATTTTATCTCAAAGGGCTTGTACTAAGGGATTTACATTTAAGGGGTAGCTCTGAGGATTTACATAAAATGGATTGAAACATAGACCTTATATTTGTGGGATTTCTTAAAGTATTTATAAATTGATGGGTTAACCAAAATCTTTATAAATGTAATTCTTACATTAATATTTGAATCCCAAACCATAAGGATACCAATACCATTTATTAATGGCTAAAACATAGTATTTTTAATCTGATTTTTCTTATATGTTGAAATCGATTGGACATGATAAGTGATGCGAAGGTTCTATAATTATGTATCCCCTTATTGAATTGTTAGGCCTCATAAAAAATATGATAGTGTAATGAGAGAATTATAACCCATTTTCCATGTGTTTATACGATAAGAACTATACTATACATTTATTATGTCTTAAATTATATGTCACTATAATTATGTTATCCATAATTAAATTTTCTTATGTCATATTTTTCATAAAATTAAATTTTATTATTAACTATTTAAATATTAAATATGTCATGTCAATGTCTTGATTTATGTTGATTCATTGATAGGTTATCCTTTATTGAGCATTTGAGATCACCATTTTTTATTTATTATTATATTCCTAGTAAATGAAGTTGAATATTATATATGAAACTAATAATAACATGAAGATAATTTATTATATATTTTATATATTATACATTATAATAATTTAGTCCATAAACGTTGTAATGTTTAATAAGAGAACATTGATTTTGGTATTTGGAGATGTGGGTTGGGAGAATTTTTTTTTGATATGTATATTTCCCTTGGAAGTTTGGGGGCATTTGAATTAAAATATAATGTTTTAGTGGTGTTATAGATTAGTGAGTGGTAAATCACATGAATGGATAAATTATGCATCCAAACCATATATTCACTATAATTAGGATAGTTCACGTTAAATGGTTTGCATCCAAGTTTTATGAACTATAGGATCTGGTAAAAAATATACAATTCAAAATTATATATCCCAGTTAACCTATCAAATAGCTAATAAAATATTTATAAGGCCAAGGATTTTTTAGGAGTAGTTTTTGAGATTATCCACCACATATTTACACTAATCACTCCAATATTGAAATGATTGACACTATATTAGTGTTAATACATATACACATACATATATATATATATATGATTTTATTGTCTCTTTATTCTCCATATATATTGATGGATATATCATGTCAAATTATATCACCAATAATGAAATTGTTGGTCTCACATCATTAATGGAAGATTTAGGACCTCATTTTCTTATTGTTAATTTTTGGTAGATTGAATTTTTATCATCGAAATTAGATCTAGGTTTTGGTTATTTCTATATTATTTTATATAAGTTGAGTGATTTCCATTATTTCTTCAGTTGATTATTATTACTTATTATGCGATTGATGCAATTTTCAATTGTCTCATTGGTATATTTTTTTTTGTAAAATTATTATAATTTTTTTACATAAGTATAATTTTTATGTTTTTTTGTTAAATAGGAATTAAATTATTATTATGAAAGGATATATATATATATATATATATATATATATATATATATATATCTAAATTTGGTTTTAAATTTAGGATAACATGTTTTATGATATATTTATTTTTTAAAACTATTTTAAAATAATTTTTTTAGTAATTAATAAACACTGGGTGTGGGAAATGGCTGTGTTGTGTTTGGAAATAGGTGGAATGATCTAACAATGATATATATTTTAAAAAATTGGTATAGATGGTTAATTCCATGGTATGTGATATTGATTGGGGGACTATAATCATGAAACAATTGAATGGATAATGACCTTTGATTAGTGACACTATAACCATAAAAATGTGATTTTTTTCTTTATTGATTCATATTAATCATGGTTCTAGTAATCATTACAGTAAATGTGTTTTTTTATATTCATATAAACCACGAAGAGTTTCTTTTACTCTAGGAAAACTCTCCTATGAGTTTTTTATCATGTGGACTATATTATATAAAATGATCATCCAAATCAGTTTAAATGTTTTATAAATAGAATTGATTATGTGGTATGAGAAGATTAATAAATAGAAATTCATAAGAAATATTTAGAAAATTTTTATTAAGTACTATATTACTAAATCCTATCTAGACTTCTCAGTACGCTTATAGATGTTTTTTTCATGATACAAAAAAGGGAAATTTGTTGTTTTTAGTGATGCTAGATTATAAGAGTTGTATTCATAAATAGACTATATGTGGTCATTTTTACACCATTATAGGAGTAATTCTATCCATTAGTGGATGTCCATTATTAATTTTATTTATCTTTTTTGTTTCGTGTCAGACATAAGATTATTTTATTTTTATTGCATTTGAAATGGTCACTATAGTTTCTTTATATAAATATACATTTTGGTTTTGGTTTTATGAAATATTAATTTTATATTCCATATACATGTTATTTACATTGAGATAAAACCATTCCACGATAATTATTAATATACATCGACACTAATTTCTAGAATTTAGTGATTCAAGAATGCAGTTGAGGTAATGTGGTGGGACAAATTGGGTCTTGATGGATTGGTTGCGAAATATTTTTCATTAACAAATGGTATTATTATGTTATTTGAAATTAGTGTTTTGGGGTATTTCATAAGAACAAATAATAGGATGGTTAGAACTCATGATGTACCTATAAAATTTCATAACTATCCTATTTATGAAAAATTTGAGTTTCCCCAAAGTTTCGGTATGACAAGAGATTAGAGAATATCTATTAATATTTTAATTTATTGTTAAATGTAGGTGTTCAGAATAATGTTGTGTTGAGATGAGAATTATATTCATGCATCATAGTAGGGATGTATTGTAATGAAAAATATATGCATTGAATTTTATGTAATGTTTTAATTAACTATAATTGGTTTTGAGAATGTTTTCTTATTGTTTTGAAGATGTTTGTTTATTAAAAAGAATTTTGAAAAAATTATTGGTGATTGTTTTTTGTTTTTAAAATGTGGAAGAAAAAATAATCAAAATTAAATAAATACACTTTTAAATATATTTAAATACCATTATTTTAGTTTTATAACATTTTATATCACAATGTTAATAGATCTATATATACATAGATATGAACTATGGAAACTCCTACTGAACATGCTAAATTTCAAGGCCAGATCAGGATTTCCACATGGTCTTAGTCTAATTCTTTGACTGATATAGGATTATAACTAGTGTTTATGGGTATACATAATCATTGGGGAAAAATATACCATGAAAATAAAGAACCATATACATGAGACCCAAATTTAGTTTCCTTTAATATATAAAACCAACACTTTAAAATAGAACATTTAATGTAAACCAAAATACAAATAGAGCGTAGTAGAAAGAAAATAATAAAAAGGAAAATTTATTACATAAAGAACTAAATTGGATGGATTATGTCAAATTATAATAGTCTAACTCATCCAGCAACACATATCCAAATGGTTCCACCTCCACCATGAACAAAGATCATCAGATCCATTATAAATAAACATTTAAGTGTTTCCCTTACATGTATCATGATGTAAGACACATCCACACACACTGAGATGTTTGAGAAGGGGTGATTTTATATATACCCCATAGGATCTCCTTATATGAATCATTTAACCCCATGAGAGATCCCTTCTTGATCATTCGATAAATAAAATTTAAAATAATTATCACATTAAAAAAAATAATACTTTATTACATAATTATATAAGGACAATTTAGAATGGAATTAAAATCATGTTATTGTTTTTTCCAAATAAAGAATACAAATTTTATCCATAAAATATTTTATTATATACGACTAATAAACCATAATTGTATATAAATCACATGTTTATGACCATATTATACACCCGCCGTTATGGATCATCAACCACGTAAGTGATTCCAAAATTTGTGGCCCTCCCCATCTACTTGAAAAAAAATTAGACTTTCCATATAATACAATTACATGAACATTATATACTTACATGGAACTTTATGGTCATTTATCAAATCTATATCATTAAATTTACCTAAAAAATGTTAAATTTTTAAAAACATGTTTCCTAAAAATTATGTTTATGACCCAAAATCCCATAGTTTAGTTCAAAATACAAAAACCCATGGTTTAATAAAATCTCAAAAGGAGTTTATAACATATTTATTTTAGGAAAATTTTCTAAAATTACATCTACCACATAAATAGGAAATATAATCAACCAAGGTGGTAAGAATATCTACCTTATTTAGGTGAAGAGTAATAAAATTCCACAAATACCTAGGCCTAACATTAAAAATAATGACCCAATCCTTTAAAACCTAATACAAAGAAAATAAGATCACGATCCTTATATTCATGATCTTAAATCCATAATACCATCAACCTAGATCGAATCTGACAAGATTGTTACCATTATAGTGGGGAAATGAAAATGGAAGAGATATAAGAAAATAGATTAGTGAACTTGTAAGACCATCTAAACCAAACCTTTGATCCAATGTTGATATGAACAATCCTAAAGAGAATTTAATTTTTATCAAAGGGGTAACCCTTAATATATCTCTCAAGAAGACCTATGATTATCCAAAGATTAGGTTGTGTTATAATGAGTGTTGTGGAATGATAAATGAGGTTTTAGAAAGTAAAAACATTTAACAAGAACTCAATTTCATGGTATGTCTACACAGTCTCTAAGACCCTGAAATCCTCTCTAGCCATAAAGCTATAATTAAAAATAATTTATGTCTAATCATCCTTTCCCATTTCTCTTCATGAAATTTTCGATGCTTTCATAATAATCTCATCAGAATAATACTCTATCCTCTTACGATAGTCTCATACATATTCGAAATCCCCACTATTTTTTTTATATTTATCATATTTGGATCTAAATCCATCACAACATAAAACAGAATAAGATATTTACTAGATTGGTATTTCATTACCTGGTAAATAAGAAACACATTGTTTAATCATCATACATAAGTCGAAACACAAAAAAATAATCCATGACTCTGATTTATTTAATTTTCTTTAAAAACACACATAATTATGTGAAAAAAGTTACAACCCCCATCAATATGAGGTATAATTTTTATTGAAATTTTTTTCAGAACTTTAATATTATAGTGTTTTTAGGACCTTGGTGGAGTTTATGGGGTCTTGAGATTTAGTTTTAGGGAGTTGGATCTAGGATCTATTTGGATTTTTCTGTATGTTGAGGATCATTCTATAAAATATGGTATTTCAGCATGGAGACGGACTGTTTATAGAACTCCATAATATTTTAAAATAATAACAATGTGTTCAATTGCATATAAAACACACAACACTAAGCTTAAATGACCAAAAAATATATTATTTAAATATAACTATTATAACCTAGCCATTTAATAGGATGGTATGAATATGAATTACCAAATATAAAATATATATAGATATATGTTTAAATAAATACATATTGTTTGATAAATTATAAGTAAATAATCACTGAAATTTTTAGTAAATTCATTTTATGGTTCATAATACATTTTCATCAAAAATAGTTTTATTTTGAAATTTATTCCTAGGAATTATTAAAAAATTTAACCATTTTTATAAATTATCTTTTACAAAATGAATATAATTCTTGAAATAATCATCTAAAAAATATATTAGATTGAAAATTTGAGATTTTTTGGAAAAGTGTTTTTTTTGAAAAAATAAGAACAAAGTATCCTGGAATATATAAAGAGAAATCATAAAATAGTCATAAGAAAGAAATTTTACATTTATCTCATAGAGTAAAAGGAGAAATATTATCACAAAGAGTGTTATAAGTAATGAAGACCTCATCATTCACTCCCTTATTTTCAAGGGCATTAACAAGAAAGTTGTCATCACGAAAGACATGCCTGATAATGCAGTTTATTGATGATAATTTAGCAAGGAAACAATTCCATTTCATTATCATCTTCTAATTAAGGTGGATATGTCAGGATATGAAATCCTTCATGATGGTGGTGGAGTCACATTCAAAGAATATATTTTTCCAATTTATTTGTTTATCCATGTATATAGTAGAGATTAGTCCTATCATCTTCGCTTCCAGTGTAGGAGCATTGCTAGAAGGGCTATACTAGCATTTAATAAAATAACCATTGTGGTCCCAAAATACCACACAAAAAACAACATTTCTAGTATTTACCCTCAATACCCCTTCTATGTTACATTTGATCCTACTAGTAAATGGAGGCATCCAAAATAATTCAAAAGTGCCAAGTGGAGGGGGGTAGTTATGAGTTATCTTGAGACACCTTAGAATAGTGAGGTTCCCTACACAGTTTCTACTATGGTCTGAATGTAGTGAAATGGTATTGTGAGAATTATCCATGCCATTTTCCATAGAGGACTGGAAGTAGAAAGGGGACTACTTGTGGATGGACTCATTTCTTCCTCTCCAAATATCATACAACAATTCCACATAAGCCACCCTAAAATAATTTTTGATCGGTTTAGATATCTGGAGATTCAGTAAAGTAAGTATAAAGAACTTAAGCATGTATGCATGTGGTGAATGAACTTGAAATATGGAATATAACACTATCCATAAAGTGGAGGCCATTTTACATAATAAGAACAAATGATCCACATCCTCATGATGCTGATTGTGGAGTACACATCTGGAGCAGAGAGAGATGACCACACATTGATGGTTTATATTGACATGAACATTATTGAATGATAGCCTCCAAATCAAAGATAAAATTGATGAGGATAACCATTTTTCTGAACTCATCATCCCATTTATGATATCACAAAAAATATGATTATAGGAAGATTTGGAGTCAAGCAGCCCACTAGATCTCGATTCCCAAATCAACACGCCCTTGTGTTCCACTGGTCATGGATTGAGAAAACTTGGTGGATGACATATGGTAAAGCTATTAAATTTTCTATTTGATCCTTAATTGATAAATCATCATCAATTTCATGATAAATGGAATCAATAAGATCTACAAAAGGAGAATCAACCCATTCAGCTTTTTAGAACATGAGTGAGGAATTGACACTAACAACCCAATGTGAGTGCATACTGATATTTTTGGAAAATTGATTTTAAACTAGGCCATATAAAGGACTCCATATATATAGTTTTTCCTTCTATCAATATGAAAAGGAACCAAGATCTAAGAAATTCTAAGGATTCTGTTTTTCTATTGAGTATCCTCCTGATGAATTGAGTTTGAATATACTAGTTGAATAGATCAAGATTCTTAATTCCAAAACCCCCCAAGTGCATAGGGCTTGAAACATTGTTTCCAAGAGACTGTGAAAAGTTTTCATCTCTAGAGTGATTCTAATCCAAATGAAGTTTCTCATCAATATGTTAATGGATTTAATAAACTAGGTAGGATAAGAGTAGACCATGAAAGAGTTGACCATCTTAGAGACAATTACACGTTTTACTAGCAAATTTCATCCTACCATAGAGAGGAATTTACCTTTTCAAGATGAAAGGGTTCTTCTTATCTGGCTCAAGGAATTGGTGAAGTAGGATACATAAGGCCTTCCTGAGAACATGTGAAAACCACGATAAATGAACAGAAAAGATCTTTACCTTATCCATCATATTGATTTTTATGGAGGACGATATATTCTTTCCATATAATATGAAGGACTTGTTCCAAATTATTTCTTATCCTAAGGCCCTTTCATAGTGAATAAGAGTTTCCTTGATGCATATGATGTTTTTCATGTCACCATGGTTAAAGATAATAATGTTTTCATTAAGAATAAATGAGAGGGAGTATAGATACCTCTTTCCACCTTGATGGTTTTCAAATCACCATTGTTCACCATGTGAAGTAAGAGGCTGATTATATAATATTATATAATAGAAAAAAGTATAGAAGAGAGGGTTCTCTTTGTATCATGCCTCTAGAAGACATAAAAATCCTTCTTGAGAGCCATTAATTAATATAGAGATGCAGGTGGACCCAATCAGAGCATTGATCTATCAAATTAATCCGATGTTGAAGAGAAATACTAAAAGACCATTTTATATTTAACCCCATTACATTGTATCAAATTTCTTTTTAATGTCATGTTTTTGTGCAATTTTTCCTCCCCTAGTAGACATACTGAGTAGAATCACAGACTCTAAGGTAGTTAACAATAAATCCTAAATGTTCCTCCCTTTAATTAAACCAAGTTAGTTCCAGTAAATGTTTTTTTCAAAATTTTATCAAGCCTATTGGAAAAAAAATTTGTAATGACATTATGAATTATGTTGAAAATGGAAACTAGGCTGAATTGGTAGATGTCACTTGAATTTTCCAAATCTATAATGAGGGTAATAAATTGATAATTATATCCTTGAGCGAAGGAGAAACCCTTGAAACCCTTTTTAACCAAGTTTCAAACATCATGTTAAATAATATACCAATAATGTTGAAAGAAGTGATTGGTGAAACCATATGGCCCTGGTGAGCTCCATTTGTTGAGACCAAAGATAGCTTCTCTTGTTTAAAAATTTCGGGGGGTGTAGAGTTGAGAAATATAATATATTCTTCCATGAACAGATTAGGAACAATTCCTTTCCTTAACTCCTCATTCCTTGGTGGACCATTGAAAATATTATCATAAAATGAAGCAATGTGTGAAGAAATGGAATGCCTATAATTTAGAATTTGGTCATCATCTTTGAGGAGAGAAAGAGGGTTTTTGGAATTTCTTTCCCATTGGAGAGCATTGAAAACATTTGTGTTCCTATCTCCTTAATTGAGCCACTATAAATTAAAATTTTCCTTTAGAATATTGTCTATGTGATTTTTGAGGTTTTTATTTTTGGAATAAGTATCTAATTCTTGTCTTATTCATCCAGAGAGGTTGTTACTAGAGATGTCTTCTTAGAGAGAATGAAGGGAACACTCAAGTGCCTTAATTTTTTCATCAAGTTTGCTGAAGCTTTCCCTACTCCAATCGTTCATATTTTTCTTAAGAGTCTTCATCTTGGACATGTAAGCAACTAGATTATCATGGCACGTAGACGAGAGCAAAGTGTATGGAATAGTTCAATTACATTCATGGATGGTAGTCCAAGAATTAAAAAAACATTAAAGGGAGGGGAAACCTCTTATAATTTCCAATAAAATTAACAAATAGTTGATGATGATACGAGTTATGTTTTTCTAATGTGACATAATAAATAAGCCTCTAATGTCCAAGAGATGCTTCATTATCAAATGATCTATCAATTATGCCATCTCTTACACTATTGAGATTTATTCTATACCATATAGACATAACACCATGAAAATTTACTTTAGTTAAATTTATGTCTTCAACATAGGTAGAAAATTCCCTAATGGAAAATAAACTGAAAACATGCTAATTGTTTTACTCACTTCCTTTCCCTTTAACCCATTAATGGAATGATATCATCACTCGCGTGTACGTATGACCTACAATCTCATTGAATCTATGAGATTCATTTTTCATGTAGAAATTTGAATAATGGTTCTAAAAATAAATCCAACTAATAAATATTATTTTTATAAATTTAATATAATTTGGGATATGATGTATCTATATCCCATATACAAGAACTAGAACATCCGTGACAAATCATGCATGAAAAAAAAAATCTATTAACACTCGAAACAATGGTAATAAAGAAATATTATTAATAAAAAGATATAAGATGTTATAATAAGATCATATATGATAATATAAATATAAATATATTTCATTTATAAATTAAAAATATGGTCAAAACCATTATTCATGAGGTTAAATAATGATAAACAAAAGTGAAATGTGAGGTAAGGGACTTTATCTCAATTTCTATTCATTAAGGAATATTATAATGTTATGAACCTAAATTATTTTATATGTTATATATACTTTCCCTTTTTCATGTAATATCATGAATACTTAATAATTTACAATAAATTGTTTTTTAGTTTGAATTATTTCAACCATGGGTATTTGAATTGAAAGTTACCAAGTGGTAAGTGATTTCATAACTCAATTTCATTTCATAGGGTTATATTACTTATTCATTATATTTGATATTACAAGGTTATGTGTGTAAGGTATTTTGAATATTTTATGTTTTATTTCGACTTTTTTATGTGGATTGAAATTTTATACACATTATAAATTTAGAGATTAATCCTTACATCAATGCTAAGATCATTGAAAGGAATTTAGCCTCAACATCCATTCCATTGAGATATATTTTTTAAAATGAACATATTCACTTTTTTATTCTGTATATACTTCCCATTTTATGTATTTAACATGAATAACTATTTATTTATGATAATGAATGTTTCAATTAATGTTTCTTATTTTAATGGATCAAAATATTGATGTTATCAAATAGATATGAATCTATTTTATAATCTCACTTTCTTTTGGTATTTATTTTAATCTCAATGATTAAATATTATCATTTATCCTTCTCATGATCCAGTAATTTTGTTAAAGGATGTATATTTAAGGGGTTTCCATATTTTCTTCTTAATTTAAAACTATTTGGTACTTTAATCAAGAAAAGAAATATTTAAAAGAAAACCCGTTTTAATTTCTATTTAAATTAGTTTTATTTTTCCTCCATGTTTAAGTTATTAAAAACTATTTTAAAAAATTACTTTTATTTAAATAAATGATTTATTAAAGAAATATTTAGTTATAATTTAATTTGATTTTATTAAATAATGTTTCTTCTTATTTTTTAAAAGGTATTTGTTTTGAAAAAAAGTTAAATGGAATATTTTTTAACATATAAAGTGATAAAATACTTTCCTTCCACCATAAGTATTTTACAAAATATAGGTTCATCCTAAAATTTTTAGTATTTTTAAAAATAATACTCTTTTATGTAATATTATTATATTATTTTACTTTTATTCCATTTATTTTTCCAATGGAAATTATTTTATTAAAAAAACCAATATTCAAAAGGAACTGATGGTCACCTCTTATATCTTGGTTAATTTTGTGATTGTTAGCTTTCTCTTGAGACAATCACTTTCTTATGATCATTTTTCATTAGAAATTATTTTTCTATTAAATATCTATATTATTTTTATTTTGTATATTGGTATTTCCTAAACCATATACCATTTTTATATATAATTTTTACTTATAATGTTGTTAGATTAACTGAGGAGATATTGATAAATTCATATTCTTTATTCAATATAGATATTTGCTGATATGGCATATTGTTCACGAATTAAATCAATAATTCAACATATAAGGAATATTTTGGACATGTAGTGATGGGTGGGGCCTAAAATTATATATCCCACCATTGTACTGATTTGTATTATGAGACAAATTAGTTGGTCAAATTAATTGGTGTTTTACCCATAGTTTTAAGATGTCTGGGCACAAGGTCCTAATAGTATAAATATCATGATATATGAATTCAAGATGTATAATATTATTCATTTCCTATTTTGAGACTTAAATTATTATTATCGATGAAATTATTGTATTGATACCATCCTTGGGTGCATTTCTTTATCAAGTTATTGATTAAAAGGAACATGTTTTCAGTTATTTACCTTTCCATAATAATTATGCCTCATGATAGTAAACCTATTGATTAAATGGAATGTGTGTTAAGTAAATTACCTTTCCATATTGTTTACACCTTATTTGTTCATGATAGATTACATTGTATGTAACCCTTATTGATAATTTGAGATAACCCTTATCTTGATTCCTTTCTTAAGGATATGAGGAGGGAATATTTAAAAGTGTTCAAGAATTTAGAATTTTTAATTTAAATTTGTTGTAATTTATATTTTAAAATATAATTTAAGACTCAAGTATATATCTAGTTTAAAAATAATATTAAACTATTCAGTCCTTTGAGATGAATTTTGTTGAATCTTATACCATACTAGTAAAGTAACCACAGGAATTAGGCTACTGGGGTTGGGGACTTTACAGTTTATGAGTAATATATTAATAGTTTAAGACTAATTTTTTAAATGGTTGGGGATTGGGACATAATGGAAATGGTTTTTTTTGTGGTGGGTGTTGCATAAGAGTAACAATTGAGCTGCATTATATTAAATTCCTCAACAAGAATCTAGGTATGCAATAACCCCTATGCAATGACGTGTATGGATGTTCAAGCGGGCATGTGTTTTGTTATTAGTAAATGGTGAGACACTATAGAACTAAGTTAGTGGAGGAGATCTATGATGGGATAATGGAGGACATTATATGAAGTCATGAGGCTTGAGTATGTGATTATGGCTGGGTAGGGTTCCATACCATAAACATAGGGTCTACAAAACGAGGGTGACACTAGAGGGATGTAGCTCTAATACTAGTATGGTTATTCTATAATATTCATCCTCTTAATTTTTTAATAATAATTATTTTCATTAATTAAAATGATAAGGAATATTAAATGAGGGTTCCTTATTTATTCAGTAATTCCAACTTCTATCCTCCCTTCTCCTTGGGGTTCTTCTATTCCTAAGTTTGAATCTTTATTATTATAGCTCAAAATCAATGGTTGTCTATCCCAAGAGGTTTTAGTGGGAATGTATAACACTCATCCTTGATCCTTTATCCATTATCTCATAATTTCTTCATGAATCATTGGATAATCCCTATTTTTTGGGATTTTTTGGTTTTATTAATTTCTTCCATTTGAGTTTGGATCTGTTGAAGATCTTTAATGAGAATAACCTTACTATTCCCCAGTATGTAGTCATTTTATTTCTCAACAATTTTAAATGGTTTTTTACAACATATAAAATTTGGGAAATTTAACCTTTTCACATATTCCCTAAAACTTAAATAAACTAGTTTCTCTAAACTTTTATGGTGAATTTGAGACCGAATGAGCTATTATTGGTGCCATGAGGTGTGATTTGACACCAATTTTAATTGATAACAAATTTATATGTGAGATATTCTATAAAAGCAAGACTTGAAGATAGAATAGGTGCCTTTGATTGATAATTGTATCTATCATATTGATTTAGTGCCCTATTGTTTTCCTTGGTGAGGTTTGTCCTGAGTGAAATCTAGGTTAGCAACAATATGTCCGAGGATTGGGATTTTGTATGGGAAGGTGGATTAAGTTCATGACCCATGAAAATGTTTATAATTATAAATTTCTTATAATTAAAAATAATTTATATTTTTTAAAATGGTATATCATTGATTTTGATCATTTCTTCATAAATGGTGGAAGATAATAAACCTATAGCTAATTGATAGTGGTATCTCATCCAACCTTAATTTATTAGTAATGATCAACCAATTTGATTTGGTTGGTGGTACTTCATTTATCATAAATGGGAAAGGTAACCCATCATTCACTTAGTGAAAAATTAAATAGTGTCATCTCATTCACTTTTGGATTTCATAATAGTGTTATATCATCCATTTGGGTTTTTAGTTGCAAATCATCCACTTAAATGAGATGTCATAGTAGGGAATCATCCACTTATGACCCAATTTAGTGGTATATGTTTCACCAAGGATTTGATGTCAGTGGAGTAATGAAAACCATAGATGTAAAATTAGTGATATATCATGAAACCATAGGATGGTAATGGTAGTGAATCACCCACCCGGGGATTCCATCTTGGTGGTTCATCATCCACACAGAGACATGGGATGTTGGTATGTCATCCACCTTGAGAGTGATATTAGTAGTATATAATCCACATAAAGGAGATATTCTGGTTATATATCATCAACTGGATTTATGAAATAGTAGTGTATCATCCACCTACACATGGATTGAGGTAGTGTATCATCCACTTGATATTGGTGCTGCCTCATTCACAAAGAGATGAATTATTCACCAAGAGAGGAATTATTCACCATTTTGATTGGTTTTTTGAGGGTTTATTGACCTAGATGACTTTTTATAGTGATATCATGTTCTCATAGTTATTCTTGATGGTGATAGATCATTAAAATTAGTGATTATTAATTGGGATATCTCATTAATATTGACAATTATATGAGGATTCATTCATACATGATGTGTGTGCTAAAAATATGGGAAGATAATCTAACTTTGGAATTTACCAATGCAAGTATGCTCACCCTTGGTATTTTGGGAGCATTCAACATGGAGAAAAGTCATTTCTTTATGTTGGTTGGAGTGGACACTCAAGAGGGGGGTGAATTGAGTTCCAATAAAAATTTATGTTAAAACTATTTCTATTAAAATCCCCCAATTTATAACACAAGTTAAACTGTAGTGAATTTGTAAAACTGTAAAGGTTCAATTAGGTTCTCAAAGATTGATTAGTTCTCAGTTAATTTAATTACAATATTAAAATAGCTTTTGAAACTAATCTACTGATTTACAATATTTACAAACACTTGCTAAATTAACTATCAAAGTAACTTGAAAATAGTTTTGTATTTCAAAGTAACAGTGGAGGAATATAAGTTGGATATTTTATACTTTAAACTAAGACTAAAATTCAAATCAGATATAACCAAGAGGTTCAGCCTCAAGCCGAGACATAGTCCTCTCAAGCAATATATAGAAATTTGATCCACACCTTGGATCGGGGTTAACAACAGTATGAAAACTGTACAGGTCCTAAGACCTCTACCACTGTTCTTCGTGGGAAAACAAAGACAACATCACACAGGATATCTAGGTACTACTTGACCTCTACCACTGTCCTCTGTGGGACACAAGATGGTGTAGAAAGTTTGGAATGAGGATTTATTATGCTCCAGTTCAACACAGAAGATAGTGTGTGTGTAAAATAAACAGGATACACACACTGCTCGAAAGTAAATAATGAATCATTTAGATAGAGTATATGAATGTTTAGAAATCTCTCGTTATTGGAAGTGCAGCTCTGGACTCCTTGGATTTATCATAAATGCATCTGAGTCCTTCTCTGGTTTTGTCTGAAAAAATAGAGTGTCGTGGTTCACCTTGGTGTTATTCGCAATTGAAGATGTTCTCTTGATTCTTCATGTGTTCTTCAGTTGAATTGAATTTAATGCATGAGAGTTATTTGAAGATATTGCAATGTGTTCTTTAGTGCCCAGGATTTCTCTTTTGTTCAGTATAGAGCACTCGTGTTTCTTGAGTTGTCACACATACATATGTTCTTCTAACTTTCTTTACTGCAGCTCAATCTTACTTATATTCACCGAGCTCCGACAATAGAATGATTTCCTTTTTATAGGTACGAGGTACAGTTTCCTGATATGCAACAACTATCATTAAATAACATTAATTGCATTAAAAACATCAAATATGACCGTTATCATTATTTAAATAATATTGAAAAAAAGGTTAAGAAACGGTGTCATAGTAGTTGTGGAAATGGTGTCTCCTTCACATTATGTTCTTCACGGTGTGTCCTTCACGGTGTCTCAATGTCACGGTGTCTGAGTCATGGTATCTCACTGACGGTGTCTGACTCACTGTGTGTACTTCATGGTGTCTGGGTCATGGTGTGTTGAGGTCATAGTGTTTCACTGGTCATGGTGTCTGAGACTTAGACTTCACGATGTCTGCTTTACTATGTCGGTCTTACACTTCACGATGTCTGTGTCTTACACACAGTCTGTCTTACTATGTCAAACTTCACAGTGTCTTGATACTTAGACAAATAACTGTATTCAAACATAAACAGTTGTATGCATAATATGAATTAAATTTAACCATTATAAATTAAGAGAACTTGAAACATAAATACAGAGGATTGATAAGATAAGTAAGATTTTTGATCATGCATAAGATTTGCAAATAATAATGAGATTAATTAACAGTAATAAGAATTGTGATCATTAAAACATGATTAATACATGAGGATTCCAACAATCTACCCCTTTTTTATGATCACAAATCATGTATAGTTTAAGTATAAATTAAATGCAACGTTAGAGAAAATAACATATGAAATAATAACAGATAAAATACACTCTTCTCACTTTTTCTCCCCCTTTTGGGATTATAAAAAAGTAGAGAGAATAGAGTGAAACAATGCATTTGTCATTAAAAACGTTCAGAATACAGCATACAATAGAAATATTTAAACAAAGACATCCCATCCAAAATTAAGAATCATTGGTTGTCATCACGGATTGTCTTTCTCTTTGCATTTATCAGCAGCAAGAGCTGGAGCTGATGTAGAAGAAGGCACGAAGGTAGTAGACCAGGATGGTAATGGTAGACCTTCAAATATGGAGGGAGCCAAAGTAGGAGCTGTAGAAGATCTAGTCTGAGGCTAATCAAGAATGACTGGCCTGATCTGAGATAGAGCTTGGCTGACTGACATGGAAGTTGAGGCTAGGGTTGGTAACCCAGGTCTAAGGGGTGCAGCAGCTGGAGAAACTATAGAAGTACTCTGCACATGAAGATACAGCTTCAAAAGATTGATGAAATCAGTAATGAGTTATCCACCATATTTCATAGCCTTTTCAAAATCGTCCTTATTCTCCATGAATTTGTCCAACAATCTGGTGAACTCTGTAAGCTTCTGAACTTGAGCTTTAAAAGCTTGAGTCACCAGAGGGATTCTCAAATTCTCAACAAGATACTTAAAGTGATTGGTCATGTCACTTTTAGAGAAAATACGGGTGAGATAAAAATTTATCTTCTTGATGATCTCATATTGAGCATCATTGGAAATCTTAGAATGAATGCAAACCAAGTCAAGTGCTCTATCACTGTGCATCACAACTTCATATTTAGAAGAAAAATCTAAACCACTGAAGGAATTCTGAATTTCTTCCTGGATTATGGACCTCGGGAGAGAATCATCCAAAGAAGGAACAGAAGGTTGACCAGATGGAGGATAAGCCTTTACAGCTATAGTTAGAGCTTTGAGCTGTTTCAAAACCTTTTGAAGGCATCCAGTGTACTCATCTGTGAGCTTATTCAGATTTTCTATAAGCTATCTCATGCATTGCAGCATATTTGTGGGTATTTCTCCAATCTTATCATCAAAAGATAATTGATATGGATGAACTTGAGATATAATCTCTCTAGAAATGTTGGAAACATTTGGTTCAGGAGAAGTAGAAAAAGGTGCATGAGAAGAAACAGGAGCATGCTCTGATCTTGAAGACAATTATTTTTGAAGGTTTTCCACCATATATTTCAAATTTGTAAAATCAACACTAAGAAACTTATTTTCAAATCTGACTTCTTTTATTTCATGGATCATCCTTGGTTGAATATGTAGAATAATATTCTCTAAAATAATCAAGGCATCTTCCTAACATAGTTGAGTCACAGGATGAGGTTGAGAGGATATAATCTTATCAACTCCAGATAAGATAGTCTCTCCAAATACATTCAAATCTTCTTTACTTAAAAAAGATTGTTGATCAGGAAAAGCTATAGAAAGTGGTCCATGGATAGGGTCAGTGTCTGGTTGCGGTTTTGGGTTAGTTTCAGTTTCATATTCTGATTCAGGTTGATGTTGAGGTTGAGGCTCTGGTTCTGGTTCAGGGTGAGTGACTGATTTCAATTGAAATTGAGAAGAGAGATCTATACCAATTGTAGTCACATGCTGTGATTCACTCACATAATAAAATCTTGGAAATTCATATCGAGTGTACAGAGAAAAAGTGACATTTTGTTAAGAGGCTTCAGCAGATACAGCTTCATCAATTTCAGCTTCACCAGTCTCAAGAATTTGAGGTTTCTCCCCCTCAAACTATGATTCCATTTCAGAAACTATAGGCTCGGCAGCATGATCAAGATCCATAGGATCAACTCTATTCTCCTCATCCATTTCATACTTTTCCAACTGAAAGGCAATTTCCATCCTCTCTTCAGCAGAGGGTATGTACTCAGGAACAGACTGTTCCATAGTCTGCGCATCCATACTTTCTTCTTTTTCAACAGGGAGTTATTCTAGACTAGCTTCTAGCATTGCAGGGAGGTTTTCTTCACCACCAGACTCTTCCATGGATTGCTGCTCTAAATCAGGGATAATCAAATCTCTTGCAGCCTCAGGTTGGGGTTTTGGATCAACACCCTCTCTAGAAGCATGATCTTCTTCCTCTCCAATAACCGAAAGCGATTCTTCTTCTCTAAAAACAACAACAACCTCTTCTCTAAGAGGTATTTCAGCAGGAACATCAGCAGGGACAATGATCCTTTCCTTCTCAACATGAGCTTCATCCTTTTGAGGTACTTCAGCCTCTTCTCTAGGTGGTACTTCATCTTCCACTTCCCCTTCTTCTTCCTCTTTTGGATAATCAGCCACTTCATCTGGTTCCAAACCAGGATCACTTATATTCTTTGGCCTTCTTGGATAATCAACAGGATTATACTTCTTATAAAGTTGATCATTATCCTCAACCCACTGCTTCTTCCAAGGGTTCCAATTGATTTTCATCCTTCTAATGGTAGGATTGGATATGAAGTACTCAAAATCCACAAGCTTTTCTTCATTCATCCCAACAAATCCTTTGGAAACTAGCATAGCCGAAATCATCCTTGAGTAAAACCAAGATGTGGATTTGGATGTGACCTTAATCAGTTCACACATATGGTGAATGACATATTTGAATAGGTTGATCTTATGGCCATTATTCACCAAATGAATCAATAACACATCCTGATACATAAACACAACAGAATATTATTTCCTTGGGCTAATCAAATTCGGAACAAATTTAAATAGGAGCCTTGTCTCCCCATCCAATTCAGCTGCTATGGCTCTTCTCTTGGTGCTATTTATAGTTAAGATTTCCAAGGCATCCTCCATGCCACATATGTCGGTTGTTGGCGGAGGGTATCTCTGGTAGTCATCACAAATACCTTCATGAGGAATCCTTAGGCATGCATCCCATAGCCTTGAAGTGAAAGAACATTTCTGACCATTGATCCATCTTGTTACCATAAAACTTTCTCTAGCATCAAAGGATAACGTTACATACTGATAAAACTAAGATACCAACCTTAGGTATATAGTTATATCTTTTTGAGAGAACCATTCGAGCCATCCTTGTTCTATGAGGACTTTTAGAACCAAAGACCTACTAGATAGCAGCCACTAAGGAAAAATCTCTTTCTCCAGATCAATAGTACGACTTACTAGGTTAGGATTCATGGGTCCTTCGGGTGAAAGCTTTGGTGCCCTCTTTTTTTTCTTAGAGTGGCTCTTCTTAGATGAGGGTGAAGATGGACACTTCATCCTTGGCATTCAATGAAGGTTCAGGTGAGAGAGAAGGAGAGAAGGTTTTCAAGGTAAAGAGGGTTCGAGAGAGTGAGCAGGAGAGAGCTCGGGTGAGGAATCGAATGATAACACTTTTGTTTTATCATTTGGGAATGTCAAACGTCATAAAAAAGGCGGGAAAGTAAATAGCAGTGAAATAAAAATTACCGCGACACGAATTAAAATAAATGCATAAATAATATTCATGGTGAGACCGTGAGTAGGCATTACGATGCGAGGATAAGAGGTCGTCAATGTGAGACAGTCTGTAGTCGTCACGGTGAGACAGTGAGTAGTCATCACGGTGAGATAGTGAGTGTTCAGGGCAGTCACGGTGAGATAGTTAAGTGACAGACCGTGAACACAGGGTGTTAACTGTGGGACCATAAGCATCAAACAGTAAGTGAGAAACCATGAACATGAAACCATAAGGTAAAATATTAAACAGTAAGACCAGTAAGATATCTATTTAGGATTGATCATGCCATGATCATGTATGATGTAATCTAATCTCTCATAATTTAATGGTTTAGTGAATATATCAGCTAGTTGATATTCAGTACCAATGAATTCCAAAGTGATATCTCCTTTTTGATAATGCTCCCTCAAAAAGTGATGTCTTACATCAATATGTTTTTTCCTAGAATGTGAAATAGGATTCTTTGAAATGTTAATAGAACTTGTGTTGTCACAATTTATTGGTACATGTCTGAATTGATATCCATAGTCTAGTAAAGTGTGTTTCATCCTCAAAATTTGTGCACAACAACTTCCAGTAGCTATGTATTCATCTTCTGCAGTAGATAATGCAACATAATTTTGTTTCTTACTACACCATGATACTACTGACTTACCTAAAAGGTGACATGTTCTAGAGGTGCTTTTTATATCTAACTTATATCCAGAAAAATCAGCATCAGAATAACTAACTAGTTCAAATGATTTTCGTTTTGGATAGAACAGTCCTAGATTGGGAGTATGCTTGAGGTATTTGAAAATTCTCTTTACAGCATTTAAATGTGATTCTTTAGGGTTTTCTTGAAAACGAGCACACATACACACACTAAACATAATATCAGGACGACTAGCAGTTAAGTATAGTAGAATTCCAATCATTCCTATATAAGTGGTTTGATCAACAGATTTACCATCTTCATCAATATCCAACTTACAGGTGGTACTCATGGGAGTGTCACTACTTTTAGTGCTATCCAATCCAAAATGTTTTAAAATATCTCTAGTATATTTACATTGATTTAAAATAATTCCATCATTATTTTGAAAGATTTGAAATCCAAGAAAGAATTTCATTTCACCCATTAAACTCATTTCAAATTCGTTTTGCATCATTTTAGAAAAATCAACACATAATGAATTTTTTGAAGATCCAAAAATAATATCATCTAAATAAATTTTAACAACTAAAACATCTTTAGAAATTATTTTTATAAAAAGAGTAGGATCAGTTATTCCTTTTGTAATACCTTTGGAAATTAAAAAAGTACTTAATCTATCATACCAAGCTCTTGGAGCTTGTTTCAAACCATATAAATATTTTGATAATTTAAAAATATGATTTCGAAAATGAGGGTTTGTAAATCTAGGTGGTTGTTCAACAAAAACATCCTTAGAAATATATCCATTTAAGAATGCACTCTTGACATCCATTTGATATAGTTTGAAATTTAGATGTGCAACATAAGCAAGTAATATCCTAAAGGATTCTAGTCTGGCTACTAGATCAAAAGTCTCCTCATAGTCAATTCCTTCTTCTTGACTATAACCTTGTGAAACTAATCTAGCCTTGTTTCTAACTATATTTCAAGATTAATCTACTTTATTTCTAAATACCCATTTTGTGCCTATGACAAAAGTGTCCTTGGATATTTCTACTTGTTTCCAAACATTATTTATTTCAAACTGATTAAGTTCTTCTTGCATAGAAATTACCCAAACTTCATCATTAATAGAATCATTAATGTTTTTAGGTTCAAGTTGTGACAAGAAGGCTTGATGTTCAACCTGATTTCTAAGAGAAGCTCTAGTCTGTGTTCCTCTATCAAGATTTCCTACAACAGAATCTAAAGGATGATTCTTTAGAATCATAGTTGATCTAGTAAAGGTAGGACTAGAAATTTTAGGTTCTTCTCAAGGTTCAGGTTCATTAAGAGCAGATTCTGAAATATTTCCAGAACCGGTTGTCTTTACAGCAGGTTCATTGGTTTTATCATTAAGGTTTAAAATAGATAAATCATATTCAAGATTTTCAAGAGAAGTCTTAGGTTCATGTGGATCAGTTTCATCAAATTTGATGTGAACAGATTCTTTCACACACTTGGTTCTCTTATTGGAAACTCTATAGGATTAGCTAGAAATTGAATATCCTAAAAAGATTCCTTCATCACTCTTAGAAGAAAACTTGTAAAGATTCTCCTTGGTATTGAGGATAAAGACTTTGCAACCAAAGATTCTAAAGTAGCTAACTTTAGGTTTCCTATTGTTCGACAACTCATAAGGGGTCTTTTTGAGAACAGGTCTGACTAAGACTCTATTGATGATATAACAAGCTGTATTTACAGCATCATCCCAAAAGTAAATAGGTAGGTCATACACATTAAGCATAGTTCTTGCAATTTCTTGAAGGGTTCTATTTCTTCTTTCTACTACACCATTCTGCTGAGGTGTCCTAGGAGAAGAAAATTTGTGACTATAGCCATTGTGTGAGCAATAAGATTCAAACTCATTATTTTCATACTCATAGCCATGATCACTTCTTAGGGTCTTAATCCTAAGTCCATAAAGGTTTTCTACAGACTTGGAGTATTTAATAAAGTAAGAACAAGCTTCACTTTTGTGAGCTATGATGTATACCCAAGTATATCTAGAAAGGTAATCTAATAGAACACAGACATAGTGCTTCCCATTTAAACTAGAAACTCTAGTTGGTCCAAACAAGTCCATGTGAACTAACTCGATGGGTTGAGAAGTTGACACTTATTTCTTTGGATTGAAAGAGATTTTGTGTTTATTTCCCTTTTGACAAGGATTAAAAACTTTGTCATTTGGAAACTCAAGTTTGGGTAAGTCTCTAACTAAGTTCTTCCTAGTTAGTTTTCTATGTTAATGTATATTACAGTGTCCTAATTTTCTATGCCAAAGCCAAGATTCTTTATGAAAAGCATTTTAAAAAGTAATGTTTTTCTTAGCTAAGGAATTTAAATCAACAACATAAACATTTTCATTTATCAAAGAAGAAAATATTAAAACATTCTTAGAATTAAAAACATTAAAAGAATCATTTTCAAATTTAACATTAAATCCATCATCACATAATTGATATATACTTAACAAGTTATATTTTAACCCACCAAAAAATAAAAATTTAGAAATTAAAACTGAGTTAGTGTTACCAATTTGGCCAAGGCCGATGATCTTTCCTTTAGAATTATCACCAAAGGTGAAATAGCCCCAATCAACCTTTATTAAGATTTTGAAACATGAAAAGTCCCATGTCATGTGTCTTGAACACCCACTATCCAAGTACCATATCTTTTTATGGGAACTCTTCAGGCATGTTTCCTACAAAATAGTGTTAGATGGAATATGATTTTGGTACCCCGATCTTCTTGGGTCCAGGTAGGTTAGCAATCAATGATTTTGGTACCCAAATTTGTCTTATGGGTCTCGTACAATTTACAGAGTCAAATGATTTTGAAAGATAAACCCTATTTTATCTATAACTATCTGAATACCAAGTTGAAGCATATGAATGTCTAGAACTAGAACTAGCATAATTTTGTCCAGATTTAGGAATAAATCTAGTTTTAGTGAACTGTCTTTTTCTAGGTTGGTAACCTATTACAGTAGTGTACTTTGGTTCCACTTGATTTCCTAGCATTTGATTTAGAGCATCCTTTCCATTTGTTAACTTTTCTAAGTCCTTTATAAGTTTCTCATTTGAAATTTTCAGTTCTGTATTTTCCTTTAACAGTTTATCATTAATTTCTTTTTCTATATCAAGGGCGGATTTAACCTTTGCCGTGAGAGCATGTTGTTTATTTAATGAATTATATTTGTCCATAAGTTCATTGCATGTTTCTTAGAGCATGTTACAATATTCAAATAATTCAGCTTTAGTCATGTCTTCAGAATCAGAATCAAATTCAGCATCATCTCCAGAATAATAGAAATTTGAAACAGAAGTATATAAGGTTTCCTCCGATGTGTTTTTCATAAAACACATGTTTGCATTATGAGAATATTTATCATTAAAAGAATCATAATCACTTGAAGTTTCTTCTGAATAACTCCATGTTTCTTTCATTTCTTTCATATACTTTCTGTCCTTGTAGTCATGTTTCTTCTTGAACTTCAATTTTTGAGAGTCTTCTTTAATGTGACCTTTTATTTTGCATTCATAGTAGACAACTTCATCACTTTTATCAGATTTCTTCTAGTCCTTTTTCCAATGAACTTTATTTTCATACTTTCCTTCGTAGTTTGATTTTATGAATAATTTCTTCTTCCTATAGAATTTCTTAAACCTCCTGGCTATCTGTACCATTTCAGCATCACTGTCAGAGTCTGAATATTCACTTGTTGAACTTTTAGTTTGTATTTGAACTTTGTCTTTGTCCTTGTTCTTCAAGACATATGTTTTAAAGGCTACTGACTTCCTTTAAGGTTCATCATCTTCCTCCTTAATTACATTTAGTTTTTCCTCATACATCATAATCTTACTAATTAGTTCTTTGAAAGGCAGAGCTCCAATGTCACATGAATCTCTTATCGAAACAGAAGTGCCTCTCAATCTATCTAGAAAACATCTCAGTATCCTTATAATTTGTTCCTTTGCTGGAACAACTTTACCAAGTGAATTTATTGTATTTACTATCTCATTGAACCTGAGATACATATCAAAAGTAGGTTCATCAGTATTCATTTTGAAATTTTCATATTTAATAGTATATGTATTCAATCTCATTTCTTTAACATTAAATGTTACCTCATGAGAAACACCTAAAGGGACCTTTAGGCCAAAAAAATGAGCTTTCAAGCCTTTTATTTAGGCCACTTGGCCTTGGGACTTGAGACTATGTAATGGGTCTGCCACTACCCATATAAAAACAGGTCTTTGATTTAATAATAAAATGAAGCTTCGTCCCTAAATTTTTTAATAAAAAATATGAAATGTATATATGTTTATATAAGTTTTCATTTTAATAATTATTTTAAATACAATGGGGTTAATATTAAATGATATATAAATTATGAAATATGAATTATTTATATTTTGTATATATATAATGTGTTTATTTTTATAATTTATGAAATTTTAATACATCATTTCCAATTATAATTTTTTTATAATTTCATTATTTATGAATTGATCATAATTAATTACCACATGTTTAAATTTATTAATTGTTAATTTATTTTTTATTACCTTTTAATAATTCAAGAGAACAAGTGTTATATTATGAAGATATTTATACTTTAGTTTAAAGTATAAAACAAGTTATTATAAAATTCATATCACATTTTTATAGAGTTTCATTCTAATTATGGCATGAAGATTTAGTTGTGCTCAACCATGGATATGATTTGTTTTGTAAAATATGCACTTGAATTTAAAGGATTATTATGATTTGTATGTTTTATGTTTGAAAATTATATTAATATTTGAGTCTCTGTTGTGTAGTGTTCCTTGTGTAGTGGGAGTTGGGGACAAAATTTCCACTTACTAGGGGAATATTCTCTATCCATAAAAATGGGGCCTGACTGTCTATCACACCATGATTGATCTTGTTGGTAATTAGATTCCAAATGATTATAAAAATTTTCCTTAAAATGGTTTCTTGTATCTTATTCCAGAGATGAATTTAGACATGTCTAATTATAATTATCATTTATTTTTGGGTAATTAACAAAATTGATGAGTTGTATAAAGAGTTATAGATTAATATTTTTTGAACATGTATATTTTTTTTAAGGTATAGGATACTAAAACTAAATATTCAGAAGAATACATATATTAATGGTATACATGAGATAACATGGTGGTGTTTAAATCTTATTTAACATATTAAGTGGTAAATTCCATCTAATGTGAACACGTTTCAAGAACCCAATCATCCAACTAGATAGGTCATGTTAAAGTTGGGTTACCATTGAATATGGTATATAAGGTAAAAATTTTATAGGTGACCTTAATAGGATTATGTTCATTTATTTGGTGTATGATTTTGGTTATAATTAGCTTATAAACACTTATGGTTAGGATAATGGAATAATTTATAAAAGACAATCCATATGATGAATTAGGTAAAGAGTTTTCCATTAAAATATCCAAGAGTCATATATAATATGATTGATACGATGGTATACCTAAATAGATATGTTATGAGTGAAATTAAAAATCAAACCATGTTTTTTTAAATATGGTTCATGTCCCACTAATGGATATAGTTCAATTGGGAGGGTTAATCATTCTAATAAGAAAATATCGAATAAAAATCCTTGTTAAATAAATATAAAACATGAAACTCATCTAATAAAATATTATTTTGTAGATAAAATAACATCATCATCATCAAACTTATCATTAATACTAATTATGGGGAAATAATGGATTAATTAATGAAAATATTAAGATTTATATAGGAATATAAGAATTATTCTCAAGAAAGAATGAAAATTTTATGTTCCAGAGAAAACCCATCTTAATTATCCAGCTATATAATTTATTAAAAAATTAATTTAAATTATTACAATAATTATAAATTGAATCTACATATAAATTAAAAATCATTTTTAGATGCAATATGACTGAAAGAATTTCAATCCATGGTCATATACTAAATATGACTAGGTACACCAATGATTTAGAGAAACTATAGGTCATCATTAAGGGTTTACTTTTCTATATAATTCATTCCAAATTTATTATTTTAAAGGTTATAAAAATATTAATTATTTTGATAATAGTTTATTTAATATCCTATTTTTTTAGGATAATTGATTAGGACATGGGATGCATAGGATCTAGTGTTTTGATGAAATTAAAAAATGGCAAACATCTAATCTAGAAGGAGTTTAGATGGTCCAATTTTTAGCCTTATTTATATTAAACCAAATTGATGTTTCGTGAATGATGGGATGGTTTTCCATTATATATTAAATATTATATAATAACTAAATAGGTTCAAGAAACATATGGGAGAGTCCAATTAAAATATTAATTTTTTAAAGTAAATTCTTATATTTTATATAAATCTATTATCTAGGGGATAAAAAATAATGTTTGGGTATTTTAAACTATATTATTTAAAGTGATAAGAGTTTTGTGATTATAAATATTGGTTTTTATTATTAAAGGATATGATATTTTTAATACACATGGTTTATGATTTTATCTAATTCTATAACATGTTTTAAAAAGATAAAATGACAATGTTGTATTATCTAAAATAAAAGAGTTTATATAATATATTTATTAAAGTAAAATGGAAATATTTCACACCAACCTTTAGTGTCATATTATAAAGAATAATATCTTATTTTTAGAACTATACTCTAAACATATAAAAATTTTATATAAGATATTAGTGTAAATTTTTTATTTGTAAAAAATTCCAAAAAATGAAATAAGTATATTTTTTTAATATATTGGAGATTTTGTTTTAGAAACACATTTTAGAAATATATATATCATAAAAGTCTATTGAGTGTATGTTTGGACTTAGACAAGTTCAAATAGATAATAAATAAATGATTATACCTATTCATTCAAAGTGAACACAACCTTATCTCCAAAATGATTTTAAAATATAATGGTATAGAATTATTATAATGTAATGAGTTTTATTTAAATTATTTACCAAATTATCTCAAAGTAAATTTTGAATAAAAAAGTTCCAAATATGGTATTGTTGATCTTAGTGAGAGCTCTAAGTAAAAAAAATATATTATCACCATAACATTGAATGTTGTGAATTAATAAAGTTTAAATACTATTTTAAAATATTTCAACATGATTATTATGAATCTCTATGTAACAATTATTTAAACATGATTACTTTAAAAAATTATTCTCATTAAAGAGTTTAGTGAAAGGAATTATTAACAAGTTATCTAGATATGTGGAAGAAATTTTATACTGATGTAATCTATTTAACAAAACCATAAATGTGTAAAAATCCTAAGGCCTCTATATTGGTTTAAAACTTGGGATATCATTAGATCTATAGTTATATATAGTTATTTCTACAATATTAAAAGATTTTTAGAATATGAAATATATCATTTGATATAAAAGGTAGTTTATAGCATAAATTTATTTAAGTTTTCTATATATATTCATGAAGTGAAATTATAATTTACATATGATAGTATTAATTTGAGTTATTCATAATTCATTATCATTATATAGAATTATAGGTTGTGATGAAATACAAACATTATAGTGGGTTAGATTTTTTATTAAGATAAAAAAATTATCTCACGAGATAGAATATGGGTTTGTGTGTTTGATAACCCACAATGTATATGACACAGAGTTTCATGAATTATGAATTTATTATATTTAGTGTTCATGCTTCATATTAAATCAATATAAATTTTTTTTATAAGATACCTAATATGAGAACCTTATATGTTGATACATTTCTTCTGCCATCCTTGAGGTTGATCTAATCATAAGGTGGTAAGGTATGTTGTTGGTCAAATCATCAGTTGATTCTTAACAAAGATGTTATATTTTATCTTGTCTATTGAATATAAAATTTGGGATCTTTATTGAGATATAATAAGGTAGTGTATACATAAAACTATATATAGTACCCGTGATGTTTTTATCTATTTTTATAGGATGCTTGTTATGTTCTCATTTATTTGGGAGAATGAAATTTAATGTGTTAATCCATTTGTTAAGTGTATACTTGGAGAATTGATAACATGTGAGTAGGGAATTTGGTATTGATAATTTCTATTACTTTTTGTCATTAGACATCTTGAAAAAGCTTTTTTATGATTATGAATACTTTTATATTATAGAACTAGTTTGAAAATATATTAAGATACTTGTGTTTTATATCAATCATTATGGATCCCTTTTTGTCTTGAGTGGCACGAATTATTTTCTATAGTATACTCTTTTCATATAATTTGTATTTAGGAATTATTAATTATTGTCATCACCATAAAGGCTCTTGGGGTATCACTTAGTGTCATGTGAATGACGATTAATTTTTGTTACAATATGTTTGTACAAAACTTTGAGAGCATTACCAAAAGTGTTTCACAAGATTTAAAAAAGTAGTTTCACATGGAGTTTTAAAATTTGTTATATATTATGTGGAATTTATTTAAAAATATGGATACATGTTTCTGAAAAGGAGTATTAGAAGACATTTAAAAAGTGTTTTGGATATATTTCCACATGTTGTTATATTTTATTTGGAATATGTTGAAAATTAACCATGACTCTAGGGTTTATTAAAAGTAGAATATTATTTGAAATATAAACTAAATATGAAACCAATGCATAATGGATTAAACTATATTATTGTTTTTGATAAAGTAAACCAGAACATAATGACAATTACTATGTCATGTTTTGTTTTTGGAAAGTTCATTAATTATTCAATAACATGTATCTCGACCTCATTTTATAATATTAAGATATCATAATCATTTATAAATATCATTAGATTAAATTTAGTCGAGTTTTGATGACTTAATATGAAACATTTATGAATTTAATTGTTCATCTTGAATAAACATAGAGTTAAAAAATTTATAATTTATATCAATCTAATAAAATATTTATAAAACAGTTAAAACCATAGGGAGTTCCTTTAGAACCTACAAGTAGTGTCTAAAACCATGATATGTGTAACACATAATTATGGTAATATAAAACTCGATGAACCAAAGATCATTAATGATCATTTTCTTAATGCCTTAAAAAAGGTTATAATTGATCGGGTCTTGAGGGGAGTCCTTCCCAACCATATGGTGATTCGAAAAACATAAAAAAACCTAGGGGGAATAATTACATTGGATATTTCTTAGTTTTCTTTTTCAGGATCATGTGAAAGATCATGGATATAATATATCAATAGAGAAAATTCACCCCATAATTTATTTATTTGATTTAGTATAAATGAATTCATATATACTATAGCGTAATAATTTTTTGTTGCTCATTTTTGTTTAGTTTGAGAAATATATGTCCCCTCTAAAAACCTATAAGTTAAACATCAAGTCTGAAATCTAATGGAACACTCAAATTATATTTGAATAGATGTGAAATTAAAATTTTAATACATATCCAAAATTCCTTAATATTTCACCAACTGTCAAACATTAAAATTTTGGGTCTCCATATGATATATATATATATTATGGAACTATAATTTTAGTAGATATTTATCTATCACTAAAATGATTTTTATCTATTATAATCCTTTGTAATTCCTTATTCATTTTGAAGCATATCTTTTCATCCAATAAATTATCCTTGTCAAATTATTAAGATAATTCACAACTTTGTGGGTTCATGGGGTTTATTTTTATAATGAAACCTACACTACGAATGTAATTTTATATATTTTTTAAATAATATCTCAAAGGCCTTGTACTATGGGATTTACATTTAAGGGGGTATCTCCGAGGCTTTACAAAAAAATGAGTGAATCATAGGCCTCACATTTGTGGGATTTCATACAGGATTTATAAATTGATGGGTTAACCAAAATCCTTATAAATTTACAACTTACATAAATATTTAAATCTCAATCCATAAGGATACCAATACCATTTATTAATGGGTAAAACATAGTATTTTAATCTGATATTTCTTATATGTTGAAATCTATTGGACATGATATGTGATGCGAAGGTTATGTAATTATGTATACCCTTATTGAATTGTTAGGCCTCATAAAGAATATGATAGTGTAATGAGAGAATTATAACCCATTTTACATGTGTTTATATGATAAAAACTATATTATATGATTATTATGTCTTAAATTATAGGTCATTATCATTATGTTATCCATAATTATGATTTCTTATGTCATATGTTTCATAAAATTAAATTTTATTGTTGATTGTTTCAGTATTATATATGTCATGATAATGTCTTTCTTTATGTTGATTCATTGATATGTTATCCTTTAATGAGAATTTGAGATCACCATTTTTTATTTATTATTATTTTCCAAGTAAATCAAGATGAATATTATATTTGAAAATAATAATAACATGAAGATAATTTATTATATATTTTATATAGTATACATTATATGAATTTTGTCCATAAACTTTGTAATGTTTAATAAGAGAAAATTGATTTTGGTATTTGGAGATGTGGGTTGGGAGAATTTTTTTGATGGGTATATTTCTCTTGGAAGTTTGGGGGCATTTGAATTAAAATATAATGTTTTGGTGGTGTTAGAGATTAGTGAGTGGTAAATCACATGAATGGATAAATTATGCATCCAAACCATACATTCACTATAATTAGGATAGTTCACCTTAAATGGTTTTCATCCTAGTCTTATGAACCATACAATCAGGTAAAAAATATAAAATTCAAAATTATATATCCTAGTTAACCTATCAACTAGCTAATAAAATATTTATAAGACCGAGGATTTTTAGGAGTAGTTTTTGAGATTATCCACCACATATTTACACTAATCACTCCAATATTGAAATTATTGACACTATATTAGTGGTAATATATATATATACATACTTATATATATATATATGATTTTATTGTCTCTTGATTCTCCCTATATATTTATGTATATATCATGTCAAATTAAATCACAAATAACGAAATTGTTGGTCTCACATCATGAATGGAAGATTTAGGACCTCATTTTCTTATTGTTAAGTTTTGGTAGATTGAATTTTTATCATCCAAATTAGATCTAGGTTTTTGGTATTTCTATATTATTTTATATAAGTTGAGTGATTCCCATTATTTATTCAGTTAATTATTATTACTTATTATGTGATTGATGCAATTTTCAATTGTCTCATTGGTATATTTTTTTGTCAAATTATTATAATTTTTTTACATAAGTTTAAATTTTATGTTTTATATTAAATAGGAATTAAATTATTCTTATGAAAGGATATATATATATATATATCTAAAATTGGTTTTAAATTTAAGATAACATGTTTTATGATATATTTATTTTTTAAAACTATTTAAAAATGTTTTTTAGTAATTAATAAACACTGAGTGTGGGGAATGGCTTTGTTGTGTTTGGAAAAAGGTATGATATATATTTTCAAAAATTGATATAGATGGGTAATTCCATGGTATGCGATATTGATGGGGGGGCTATAATCATGAAACAATTTAATGGATAATGACCTTTGATTAGTGACACTATAACTATAAAAATGTGATTTTTTTTCTTTATTGATTCATATTAATCATGGTTCTAGTAATCATTACAGTAAATGTGTTTTTTTCTATTCATATAAACCACGAAGAGTTTCCTTTACTCTAGGATAACTCTCCTATGAGTTTTTTTAGCATGTTTACTATATTATATAAAATGTTCATCGAAATCAGTTTTAATGTTTTATAAATAGAATTGATTATGTGGTATGAGAAAATTAATAAATAGATATTCCTAAGAAATATTTAGAGAAATTTTATTATGTACAATATTACTGAAACCTATCTAGACTTCTCAGTACGCTTATAGATGTTGTTTTTCATGATACAAAGAAGGGAAAGTTGTTGTTTTTAGTGATGTTACATTATAAGAGTTGTATTCATCAATAGACTATATGTGATAATTTTTACACCATTGTAGGAGTAATTCCATCCATTGGTGGATGACCATTATTCATTTTATTTATATTTTTTGTGTCGTGTCAGACATAAGATTATTTTATTTTTATTTCATTTGAAATGGTCATTATAGCTTCTTTATATAAATTTAAAGTTTGGTTTTGGTGTTATAAAATATTCATTTTATATTCCATATAAATGTTATTTACGTTGAGTTAAAACCATTCCACAATAATTATTAATATCCATCGACACTAATTTCTAGCATTTAGTGATTCAAGAATGCAGTTGAGGCAATATGGTGGGCCAACATGGGTCTTGAGGGATTGGTTGCGAAATATTTCTCATTAACAAATTGTATTAAAATGTTATTTCAAATTAGTGTCTTGGGGTATTTCATAGGAACCCAGAATAGGATTGTTAGAACTCAAGATGTACCTATAAAATTTCATAACTATCCTCTTTATGAAAAATTTGAGTTTCCCCAATGTTTCTATTTGACAAGAGATTAAAGAATATCTATTAATATTTTAGTTTATTTTTAAATGTAGGTGTTCAGAATCATGTTGTGTTGAGATGAGAATTATATTCCTGAATCATAATAGGGATGTATTTTAATGATAAATATATGCATTAAATTTTATGTAATGTTTTAATTAACTATAATTGGTTTTGAAAATGTTTTCTTATGGTTTTGAAGAATTTTTTCTACAAAAAAAAATTGAAAATATTATTGGTGATTGTTTTGTGTTATTAAAATGTGAAAAGAAAAAATAATTAAAATTAAATAAATACACTTTCAAATATATTTAAATACCATTATTTAATTTTAGAACATTTTAGATCTCATTGTTAATAGATCTATTTATACATAGATATGAACTATGGAAACTCCTACTGAACATGCTAAATTTCAAGGCCAGATCAGGATTTCCACATGGTCTTAGTCTAATTCTTTGAATGATATAGGATTATAACTAGTGTTCAGGGGTATACATAATAATTGGGTAAAAACATACCATGAAAATAAAGAACCATATACATGAGACTCAAATTTAGTTTCACTTTAAATATAAAACCAACACTTAAAAATAGAACATTTAATGTAAACCAAAATACAAATAGAGTGTAGTAGAAAGAAAATAATAAAAAGGACAATTTATTAAATAAAGAACTAAATTGGATGGATTATGTCAAATTATAATAGTCTAACTCATCCAGTAACACATAACCAAATGGTTCAACCTCCACCATGAACAAAGCTCATCAGATCCATTAGAAATAAACATTTAAGTGTTTCCCTTACATGTATCATGATTTAAGACACATCCACACACACTAAGATGTTTGAGAAGTGGTGATTATATATATACCCCATAGGATCTCCTTATATGAATCATTTAACCCCATGAGATATACCTTCTTTATCATTCGATAAATACAATTTAAAATAATTATCGCATTACAAATAATAATACTTTATTACATAATTATATAAAGCCAATATACAATGGAATTAAACTCATGTTATTGTTTTTTCCCAAGAAAGAATACAAATTTTATCCATAACAGGTTTTATTATATACGGCTAATAAACCATCATCGTACATAAATCACATGTTTATGATCATATTATAAACCCATTATGGATTATCAACCACGTAAGTGATTCCAAAATTCATGTCCCTCCCCATCAACTTGACACAAAATTAGACTTCCCATATAATACAATTACAAGAACTTTCTATACTTACATGAAACTTTGTGGTCATTTATCATATCTAAATCATTAAATTTACCTAAAATATGTTTCATTTCTAAAAACTAGTTTCCTAAAAATTATGTTTATTACCCAAAATCCAATGGTTTAGTTCAAAATCCAAAAACCGATGGTTTAATAAAATCTCAAAAGAAGATGATAACAAATTTATTTTATGAAAATTTTCTAAAATTACATCGATCACATAAATAGGAATTATAATCAACCAAGGTGGTAATAATATATACTTTATTTAGTTGAAGAGTAATAAAATTCCACAAATACCTAGGCATAACTTTAAAAATAATGACCCAATACCATAAAACCTAATACCAAGAAAATAAGATCATGATCCTTATATTCATGATCTTAAATCCATAATCCCATAACCCTAGATCGAATCCAACAAGATTGATACCATTATAGCAGGGAAATGAAAATGGAAGAGATAGAAAAAATAGATCGGTGAACTTGTAAGACCATCTATACCAAACCTTTGATCCAATGTTGATATGAACAATCCTAAAGAGAATTTATTTTTTATCAAAGGGGTAACCCTTAATATATCTATCAATAAGACCTATGATTATCCAAAGCTTATGTTGTGTGATAATGAGGGTTGTGGGATGCTAAATGAGGTTTTAAAAAGTAAAAACATTTAACAAGAACTCAATTTCATGGTATGTCTACATAGTCCCAAAGACCATGATATCCTCTCTAACCATAAAGCTATAATTAATAATCATATATGTCTAATCATACATTCCAATTTCTCTTCATGAAATGTTCGATGCTTTCATAATAATCTCTCATAAGAATACTCTATCCTCTTAAGATAGTCTCATACCTATTATAAATCCCCACTAAAATTTATATTTTCATCGTATTTGGATCTAAATCCATCACATCATAAAACATAATAAGATATTTACTTGGTTGGTATTTCATTACATGGTAAATAAGAAACACATTGTTTAATCCATCATACATAAGTCCAAACACAAAAAAATAATCCATGACTCGGATACATTTAATTTTCTTTAAAAACACAAATAATGATGTGAAAATTGTTACAACCCCCATCAATATGAGGTATAATGTTGATTGAACTTTTTTTTTCAGAAGTTGCATATTATAGTGTTTTTGGGACCTTGGTGGAGTTTATGGGGTCTTGAGATTTAGTTTTAGGGAGTTGGAGCTGGGATCTGTTTGGGATTTTTTTCTATGTTGAGGATCATTCTATAAAATATGGTATTTCACCACGGAGAGGGACTGTTTATAGAAGTCCATAATATTTTAAAATAATAACAATGTGTTCAATTTCATATAAAACAAACAATACTAAGCTTAAATGACCAAAAAATATATTATATAAATATGACTATTATAACCTATCCATTTAATAGGAAGGTACGAATATGAAATATGAAATATAAAATAAATATATATATATGTTTAAATAAATACATATTTTTTGATAATTTATAAGTAAATAATCACTCAAATTTTTATTAAATTCATTTTATTCTTCATAATACATTTTCCTCAAAAATAGTTTTATTTTGAAATTTATACTTGGGAATTATTATAAAATTTAACTATTTTTATAAATTATCTTTTATAAAATGAATATAATTTTTGAAATAATCATATAAAAAATATATTAGATTGAAATTTTGAGATTTTTTGGAATAGTGTTTTTTTTAAATAAGAACAGGGGATCCTAGAATATATAAAGAGAAATCCTACAATAGTCAGAAGAAAGAAACTTTAAATTTATCTCAGAGAGTAAAAGGAAAAATATTATCACAAAGATTATTATAAGTAATGAAGACCTCATCATTCACTCCCTTATTTGCAAGGGCATTAACAAGAAAGTTAGCATCACGAAAGACATGTATGATAATGCAGTTTATTGATGATAAATTAGAAAGGAACACATTCTATTTCATTATCAGCTTCCAATTAAGGTAGATATATCATATTATTAAATACTTCATGATGGTGGTGGAGTCACATTCAAACAAGATATTTTTCCAATTTATTTGTTTATCTATGTATATAGAAGAGATCAGTACAATAATCTTCTCTTCTAGTGTAGGAGCATTGCTACAAGGGCTATGCTAGCATTCAATAACATCACCATTGTGGTCCCAAAATACCAAACAAAAAACAACATCTCTATGATTTCCACTCGATACCCCTTCCATGTTACATTTGATCCTACTAGTAAATAGAGGCAGCCAAAATAATTCAATGTGCCAAGTGGTGGGGGGTAATTATGAGTGATATTGAGACACCTTAGAATAGTGAGGTTTCCTACACAGTTTCTACTATGGTCTGAATGTAGTGCATTGGAATTGTGAGAAGTATCCATGCCATTGTCCATGGAGGAATGGAAGTAGAAAGGGGACTACTCGTGGATGGAATCATTTCTTCCTCTCCAAATATCATACAACAATTCCACACAAGACACCCTAAAATGATTTTTTCATCTGTTTAGATATCTGGAGATTCAGTAAAGTAGGTAGAAAGAACATAATCATGTCCGCATGTGGTGAATGAACTTGAATGATGGAATATAACACTAGCCATAAAGTGGAGGCCATTTTACATAATAGGAACAAATGATCCACATCCTCATGATGCTAATTGTGGAGTACACATCTAGAGTAGAGAGAGATTACCACACGTTGATGGTTTATATTGTCATGAACATTATTGAATGAGAGCCTCTAAATCAAAGATAAAATTGATGAGGATATCCATTTTTTTGAACTCATCAGCCCATTTATGATATCCCAAAAAATATGATTGTAGAAAGATTTGGAGTCAAGCAGCCCACTAGATCTCGATTCCCAAATCAGTATGCCCTTGTGTTCTACTAGTCGTGGATTGAGACAACTTAGTGTATGACATTTGGTAAAGCTGTTAAATATTCCATTTGATCCTTAATTGAGAAATCATCATCAATTTCATGATCAATGGAATCAAGAATATCTATAAAAGGAGAATGAATCCATTCATCTTTTTAGAACTTGAGTGAGGAATTGACACTAACAATCCAATGTGAGTGCATATTGATTTTTTGGAAAACTTCTTTTAAACTAGGCCATATAGAGGACTCCATATATCTAGTTTTTCCCTCTATCAATATAAAAAGGAACCAAGATCTACAAAATTCTGAGGATTCTATTTTTCTATTGAGTATCCTCGTGATGAATTGAGTTTGAATATACTAGTTTAATAGAGAAAGATTCATAATTCCAAAACCCCCAAGTGCATAGTGCTTGCAACATTGTTTCCAAGAGACTGTGAAATATTTTTATCTCTAGAGTGATTCTAATCCAAATGAAGTTTCTCATCAATATGTTAGTGGATTTAATAACCTATGTAGGCTAAGAGTAGACCATGAAAGAGTAGACCATCTTAGAGACAATTACATGTTTTACTAGGAAATATCATCCTACCATAGAGAGGAATTTACCATTCCAATATGAAATGGTTCTTCTTATCTGGAACAAGGAATTGGTGAAGTAGGATGCATGAGGCCTTCCTGAGAACATGTGAAATCCAAGATAAATGAACAGAAAAGAACTTTCCCTTATCCATCATATTGATATTTATAGAGGATGATATATTCTTTCCATATAATATGAATGACTTGTTCCAAATTATTTCTTATCCTGAGGCCCTTTCATAGTGAATAAGAGTTTCCTTGATGCATATGATATTTTTCATGTCACCCTAGTTAAATATAGTAATGTTGTAATTAAAAATAAATGAGAGGGAGTAGAGATACCTCTTTCTACCTTGATGGTTTTCAAATCACCATTGTTCACCATGTGAAGTAAGAGGCTGCTTAGATAATACTATATAATATAAAAAAGTATTAAAGAGAGGGTTCTACTTGTATCACCACTCTAGAAGACATAAAAAACCTTCTTGAGAGCCATTAATTAATATAGATATGCACATGGACCCAATCAGAGCATTGATCTATCAAATTAATACGATGTTGAAGCGAAATACTGAAAGAAAATTTTTAGATTTAACCCCATTACATTGTATCGATTTTTTTTTTAATTTCATGTTTTTGTGAAATTCTTCCTCCCCTAGTGGACATACTGAGTAGAATAACACACTCTAAGGAAGTTAAAAATAAATCCAAAATGTTCCTCCCTTTAATGAAACCAAATTGGTTCCAGTAAATGTTTTTTTTTAAAATTGAGAAAGCCTATTAGAAATTTTTTTTGTAATGACTTTATAAATTGTGTTGAGAATGGAAAATAGGACGAACTGGTTGATGTCACTTGAATTTTCCACATCTATAATGAGGGTACTAAATTAATAATTAAATCATTGAGTGAAGTACAAACCCTTGAAACCCTTTTTAACTAAGTTGAAAACATCATCTTAAATAATATACCAATAATGTTGAAAGAAGTGATTGGTGAAACCATATGGCCCTGGTGAGCTGCCTTTGTTGAGACCAAAGATAGCTTCTCTTGTCTCAAAATTTAGGGGGGGGATAGAGTTGAGAAATATAATATCTTATTCCATGAATAGATTAGGAACAATTCCTTCCCTTAACTCCTCATTCCATGGAAGACCATTGAAAATATTATCGTAAAAGGAAACAATGTGTGAAGAAAGGGAATGCCTATAATTTAGAATTTGGTCATCATCTTTGAGAAGCGAAAGAGGGTTTTTGGGCTTTCTTTCCCATTGGAGAGCATTGGAGAAATTTGTGTTCCTATCTCCTTAATTAAGCCACTAGAAATTAAAATTTTCCTTTAGAATATTGTCTTTGAGATTGATGAGGTTTTTATTTTTGGAATACATATCTACTTCTTGTATTATACCTCCAGATAGGTTGTTACTAACGATGTCTTCTTAGAGAGAATGAAGGGAACACTCGAGTGCCATAATTTCTTCATCAAGTTGGATGAATATTTTCCTACTCCACTCCATCATATTTTTCTTAAGAGTCTTCATCTTGGACATGTAGGCAACTAGATTATCATGGGACGTAGACGAGAGCAAAGTGTCTTGAATATTTCAATTACATTCATGGATGGTAGTCCAAGAATTAAAAAACTTTAAAGGGAGGGGAGACCTCTTATAATTGCTAATAAAATTAACAAATACTTGATGATGATCCGAGTTATGTTTTTCTAATGTTACATAATAAATAAATCTCTAATGTCCAAGAGAAGAGTCATTAACAAATGATCTAACAATTATGATAGCTCTTACACCATTGAGATGACTTCTATACCATATAGAATTATCACCAAGCAGATTGACTTTAGTTAAATTTATGTCTTCAACATAGGTAGAAAATTACCTCATGGAAAATAAACTGAAAACATGCTAAATGTTTTACCCACTTCCTTTCCATTTAACCCATTAACTTTTTCATATATTCCCTAAAACTTAAATAAACCAGTTTCTCTAATCTTCTATGGTGAATTTGAGAATGAATGAGCTATTATTGGTGCCATGAGGTGTGATTTGACGCCAATTTTAATTGATAACCAATTTATATGTGAGATATTCCATAAAACCAACACTTGAAGATAGAATAGGTTCCTTTGATTGATAATTGTCTCTATCATATTGATTTAGTACCCTATTGTGTTCCTTGGTGAGGTTTGTCTTGAGTGAAATCTAGGTTAGCAACAATATGTCCGAGGATTGGGATTTTGTATGGGTGGGTGGATTAAGTGCATGACCCATGAAAATGTTTATAATTATAAATTCCTTATAATTAAAAATAATTTATATTTTTTTAAATGGTATATCATTGATTTTGATCATTTCTTCATAAATGGTGGAAGATAATAAACCTATAGCTAATTGATTGTGGTATCTCATCCAACTTTAATGTATTAGTAATGATCAACTGATTTTAGTTGGTTGGTGGTACTTCATTTATCATAAATGGGAGAGGTAACCCATCATTAACTTAGTGAACAATTAAATAGTGTCATCTCATTCACTTTTGGATGTCATAATAGTGTTATATCATCCATTTGGGTTTTTAGTGGAAATCATCCACTTAAATGAGATGTTATAATAGGGAATCATCAACTTATGACCCAATTTAGTGGTATATGTTTCACCAAGGATTTGATGTCAGTGGAGTAATGAAAACCAGATATGTAAAATTAGTGATATATCATAAAACCATAGGATGGTAATGGTAGTGAATCACCCACCCAGGTATTCCATCTTGGTGGTTCATCATCCACACAGAGACATGGGATGTTGGTATGTTATCCACCTTGAGAGTGATATTAGTAGTATATAATCCACATAAAGGAGATATTCTGGTTGTATATCATCAACTAGATTTATGAAACAGTAGTGTATCATCCACCTACACAGGGATTGAGGTAGTGTATCATCCACTTGAGATTGGTGGTGCCTCATTCACCAAGAGATGAATTATTCACCAAGTGAAGAATTATTCACCATTTTGATTGGTGTTTTGAGGGTTTATTGACCTATATGACTTTGTATAGTGATATCTTTTTTCTCCTAGTTATGCTTGATGGTGATAGATCATTAACATTAATGTTTATTAATGGTGATATATCATTAATATTGACAATTATATGAGGATTCATTCATACTTGATGTGTGTGCTAAAACTATAGGAAGATAATACCATTTTGGCATTTACCAATGCAGGTATGGTCACCCGTGGTATTGTGGGATCATTCAACATGAAGAAAAGTTATTTCTCTATGTTGGTCAGAGTGGACACTCAAGAGGGGGGGTGAATTGAGTTCCAATAAAAATTTCTGTTAAAAATATTTCTATTAAAATCCCCCAATTTATAACACAAGTTAAACTGTAGTGAATTTTCAAAACTATAAAGGTTCAATTAGGATCTCAAAGGATGATTATTTATCAGTTAATTTAATCAGAAGATTAAATTATCTTTTAAAACTAATCTACTGATTTAGAATAGTTAAATATACTATCTAGATTAACTATCAAATTAACTTGAAAATAGTTTTTTATTTCAAAATAACAGCAGCGGAATATAAATTGGATATTGTATACTTTAAACTTAAACTACAATTCACAATAGATATAACCAATAGGTTCAGTCTCAATCCGAGACTTAGTCCTCTCAAACAATTTATATAAATTTGATCCACACCCTCGATTGGGGTTAACAACAATACAGAAACTGTCCAGGTCCTAAGACCTCTACCACTGTTCTTCATGGGAAAACAAAGACAAAAACACCCAGGATTTCTAGGTCCTACTTGACCTCTACCACTGTCCTCAGTGGGACACATAAAGGTGTGTAATGTTTGGAATGAAGATTTAGTATCCTCCAGTTCATCACAGAATACAGTGTGTGTGTAAAATAAACAGGATACACACGCTGCTCAAAATTAAATAATGAATCACTTGGAGAGAGTATATGAATGTTCAGAAAGCTCTAGTGATTGGAAGTGCAGCTCTGGACTACTTGGATTCATCAAAAATGCTTCTGAGTCCTTCTCTGGTTTTTTGTGGAAAAACAGAGTGTCATGGTTCATCTTGGTGTTCTTCGCAAGTGAAGATGTTCTCTTTATTCTTCGTGTGTTCTTCAGTTGAATTGAATTGCACGCATGAGATTTATTTGAATATATTGCAATGTGTTCTTTAATGATCCGGATTTCTCTTCTGTTTAATATAGATCACTCATGTTTCTTTATTTGTCACACATACGTATGTTCTTATCACTTTATTTATTGCAGCTCAATCTTACTTATATTCACCGAGCTCCGAAAATAGAATTATTTCCTTTTTATAGGTACGAGGTACGGTTTCCTGACATGAAACAACTATCATTAAATAACATTAATTTCATTAAAAACATCAAATATGACCATTAGCATTATTTAAATAATATTGACAAAAGGGTTAAGAAACAGTGTCGCAATAGTTGTGAAAATGGTGCCTCCTTGAACTGGTGTCTCCTTCACGGTATGTGTTTCACGGTGTGTCCTTCATGGTGTCTCCATGTCACGGTGTCTGAGTCGCGGTGTTTGAGTCACGGTGTTTGAGTCACGGTGTCTGACTCACGGTGTGTCCTTCACGGTGTTTGGGTCACGGTGTGTTGAGGTCACAATGTCTCCCTGGTCACGGTGTCTGAGACTTAGACTTCACGCTGTCTACTTTACTGTGTGAGTCTTACACTTCACGGTGTCCGTGTCTTGCACACAGTCTATCTTACTATGTCAAACTTCACGGTGTCTTGATACATATAAAAATAACTGTATTCAAACATAAAAATTAATATGCATAATATTAATTAAGCATAACCATTATAAGGTAAGAGAACTTGAAACATAAATACATAGGATTGATAAGATAAGTAAGATTTTTGATCATGCATAAGATTTGTAAATAATAATGAGATTAATTAATAGTAATAAGATTTGTGATCATTAAAACATTATTAATACATGAGAGTCCTAAATTTGTTATTTTTACATTATTGGAATTCTATATCAAGGATGAAACTATATTTACTATACTTTTTGGGGACACCATTATAGGTATCCTAATGAGTTCTTCTCACACCTTACCTGAGCACCGCAATACATATTTTTTTCAATGTCCTAAGTAATGAGAAAAAGACTTAATACTTTTGATGGATGGTATAGTGGAGCTTGGTGGGAGTTGAGGGATTGGTCTAAGGCATGAATCGAGAGTAATTTTGGATATATTGTTTAATTTTGATTATTTTTTTACCTAATTTTATATTATCTATCCATGGGGGATCCTTCTTACACTTGTATGAATTTTACATCACATAAACTATTCATTATGATATAACATGTGTTGATATTTATATTTTTAATAGATTTTATCTATGATATTTTCTTCTTATTATTATTTTATTTTAATGAATGATTCATTGTAATTATTATCTATGTTTTGGTAATATATACTTGAGGGTGTATTCTCCCAAATTGTTATATATAGTTTGGACAAAGATGATGAAGATAATCATATTAAGGTGTTTTCTTTTTTTTTATTAATGAATATTTATAAGAAAAGAAATTTTAAGAACCAACAAAATCACCTCACTTTATATTTAGTGAAATTCAAACTAACCACCATAATCAGATAACCAGATTCACAATTCTCGATTTAGTCCATCAAATTCAAAAGAAGATTTCTAGAGAAAAAAGTTTCATTGTATTAACACTAAATTAGGAATGAAAGGTTTTATCGTAATGGGGAATAATCATAGTCTGTATGAAAATAATAAATTTGACGATGATTGAATGATCTTGTAGTTATAAAAAATCATAAGTATTATATAAAACTCATGATATAGGCTTGATGAAAGAATGGAGGAGGAAAAATTTTTCCAATCATACTCAGATTAATCGCATCTAGGTGGATGGAATGAAAAGATACTGCAGATCATATTTAGTCTGATTGTAATCATGCTAATAATAATCATTACAATCTTATTCATGCCGAGTTGAAAATAATGATAGTGTCTGTAGAAGTGGGAAGTCAAAAGACCTTCCATTGTAAGTCAGATGATACTGAAGACAGTCCTCATTGAAATCAATGTCATGAAGTAAGTCATGATACAAGACACAGATTGTGAAATAAAAAGGGCAGTAAAGCTGAAGATTTTTAGTCTAAGAATCATTGCAATGGGTTCATAATATTCATATTTTTTAAAAGGAAAATAAGGATTAAGAAAAATATAAGAAACCAAAGGTACTAAATTTTAGTCAGAACAAAATCCAAAAGATATAAATCTTCATAGAATGAAGCCGATAGGTATCATATTTAGAAGGGGTATAAAAAAGCCTAATTTATTTTTAAATAAATTTATCAATTGGGTCAATTTTATTAAGATAAGAGGCAGATTAGAAGTAGTAGAATGTATTTCCTAAATGGGATATTGAAATTAAAATAAGAATTTCGGTTTCTTAAGTTATTGTAGAGTAATGTAATGTAACAATCATATTGAGCAATCAGAAAGAAGAGTCATAATGATTTTTTTCAAAAAATATAAATGATGCCTATTTCTTCATAAATTCAAATTGGTATGGAGCATCATAATGAAGAAATCAAACATTTAAAATCATAATGGAATTCGAAATCAGATTGGGGTTTGAGAAGAACATTTGAAGAGAGTTGAAGTCGACATAATATTTGAGATGGATCAAGAAGAGTTGATGATGTCATAAATGCACCCAAAATTCAAGGAAACATTCAAATAAAGGAAATTTTTTTGAGAAGGAAAAAATTTCAGATTCCCTCTAAAATCATCATTGGGTCACCTATAAAAGGAGAAAAGTATATTTTACTTTTTATGTCTGAAGTGTTGTTCATAGTGGAAGGGAGATAAGCTCTGTATTTATAGGGACAAAAGATGTTTCTGTTTTGAGCTTAGTTGAATAATTTTTTTTCAAAAATAAGTGAAAGGAGAAGAGAAAGGATTACAATGTATTTAGATGATCATCGTATTTAGTTGATTATTGTATTCTACTTCTCATCGTATTCTTATGGTTATCATATCAAACTGGATAATCAAAATAGGATTATTGTATTGAGTTTTCCATTCTAAGAAAGAAAGTGATCAAAATTTTCTCCATTGTATTCTGACGATGATATTTTTAACATATTGAGAAATTGGATTAGGAGAACTGGACTGGGAAATATGACTGAGTTTCATATCAATGTCGTCAAAGTTTTTACTATCTTCTATAAAAGAAATTAGAGAATTGGTTTTTAAAAGGAAATTTTTTTTGAAGTTGATTGAGAAGCAAATATGACATGTTTTGGTACAAAAATAATTTATTGCCTCATTTTTGTTAGAAAGAGAATACAAAATATTAGATTGTTTACATAGTGCTATATGTGTGAATGGGAATATCATACTCAATGTATTCCACACAAAAGTATTGTTTTCTAGTGGATTGATTGGTATTGGATTACTTGAAAACCACACCATGGACATAGATATTTTTATTGAATATTGAACCTTATAAATACTTGTGTTCATGTGGATGTGTTTTTTATTTGTTTTCATCTTGGAATGAAATCTTTAATAGGAGTCGAAGGTTGTTTCCTTTGAACTAAAACATAAAAGAAAAATATATCACTAATTCACCCCCTCCCTCTCTCAGGTATACAATTATCATGACTAGCCACATCCAACTGGTATTAGAGTAAAGGTTCCATTCATTTATTCTTTGTTGAATTTTTAAAAGAAGCTGCTGGAGAATCTAAATTTTGTGAATAGTAAAGGTATTTTGATATTAAATGGAAAGAATTATCTTTTCTAGAAAGATAAAATATTTCCTTGTCTTATGTCTCGTGGATATGATCATCCCAAAGCTACAACAGATAGATTTCCACCTATTGGTGATAATGTTCCTATTACATCTATTGATAATAAGAATTTTGAGAATGATGGAAGTTAAAAGAACTCTTTACTATCATTACTTTCATAATGAAAATTCATAAGGGTTAAAGGTGTTTCCATATCCAAATATTATGGAGTCAATAAAGTTTTCCTTATGACTTTTCCATTCCTTCTTATTTTGAAAATCACAAACACCGTATACTTAAAAAAATGTATGTTTTACCCCCATCAGGAAAATTTACTTCTTTAAAGAAATTTACCTTAACCTGAATTTTCTTATACATAGAAATATTTTTCTTAAATTCAAAACCTGGATTCATACCCAAAATCTCGGAGCCATATAATGAAAATATTTGGAGCATTCTGTTTTTAGGATGCAAATTCTGGATGTGATCTGTAATGTAGTTCTAATCTGAATTTTGGACTTTGAACTTTCATGAGTTCGACTCCAAACTCTTAATTAGTTCAACTCCGAACTCTGAAGAAGTTCGACTCCGAAATCTTAAGGAGTTCGACTCCGAACTCTTAAGTAGTTCAACTCCAAACATTTAAGTAGTTCGACTCCTAACTCTTAAGTAGTTCGACTCTGAACTCTGCAAGTTCGGATTCTGATCGTTGGTGAAACCAGGCTCCGAATTCCTATAAAACAGAATCCAAATATTTCTTAACATAGACTCCGAACTTCATTTTGGTTAGACTCTGAACTTTTTACTTGCTTACACTCCGAAATATTGATTAGATTTTACTTACATATGCTTCATTTCAAAATGATGTCATGAATTCAGTTATACATGGTTTGTTATAAAAATATGTCGCCTATTTTGTTTCTAATTAACCGTTTGTTGAGTTACACATGTACAGGTCCCTCCGAATTTCATGGAAAATATGACCGTTGGAGGAGGGAGCCGACCGTTGAAAATTTTCCTATAAATAGGAGCTCATTTGAAAGATCTCAACAACGAATGAAACGAGTTGATCGATCTAGAGACCACATGTTGTTAAGGTGATTTCTAGAGAGAGAAGCTTTTCATGCCTTGTTCGTACTGAACCGCTTGTTCAGATTGCTTCGTGCGACTCCTAATGTTGGTGATTACATTCCAGGACTTCCGGGGATAGGAAGACAGAGGTGTCGACTACCTTGAAGTTCGAGGACTCTTTGATGAGGAAGACAGAGGTTCCAACTACCTTGAAGTTGAGGGCTTGTGGGGATAGCAAGACAGAGATTCCGATCTTCGTATTGAGGGCTTATCTTGGTGTGGGTAAGTCAGACTTGCTTGAAAGTATAAATCAAGAGACCTTTATCCAAGGTTGTTGGATACCCTTCTCTTTGGGTTAAAAGAGTTATTATTTGTTACTTATAGTTTTTCTACTTGTTTTTTTCCACTACATATTGTATTGTAAGGTTTGTATAATCTTCTTATACTTATTTATACTTGTACTCTGATTATTTTAGATTCTATACGCTTTAAGGTAGAATATTATATTGTAAAACTTGGTTCCAATTCTCCAGTTGGTGATCAGAGGTGTTGTGAGTTTGCGTAGTTTAACTTTGTTAAACCTAGTTTTTCCTTGTCTAAGGAATACATAGATATCCATAACCAACATTAAAGGTTCCAAAGGAAATTTTAAAGTATACAATTCACCCCCCTCTTGTATATTGAGCATCTACATCGTTATTTCGATCCTACAATTGGTATCAGAGGAGGTCTCTGGAATACCCGTACTCACGTATAAGTCATTCTTGCTCTTTATCATTCCAAACTTTATCATTTCAAACTTTGACATTCCGAACTTTTTCATTTTGAACTTTTTCATTTCGAACGTTGTCATTCCGAACATTGTCATTCCAAACTTTTTCATTCCGAACTTTGTCATTCCGAACTTTGTGGTTACGAACGTTTTCTACCAACTAGTTTGTTTGCCCAAGTTGTTTTAGAATGGCAGGAATCAATGTTGGTTCTATTGACAATCTAAATCCTACAAGACCACCAATCATTGATGGTAATGACTATGAGTACTAGAGAGATCGAATGAAGACTTTTTTTATCAACACTGGAGTGGACAATTTCGTTATGCTTACTGGTGATTATAAAATTCATGATATGGAAGTTAGAAGATTCACTAACCAATAAAAGCTAGAGTATCAACTCAATTATAAGGTACAGAATACTTTACTATGTTCAATGACTAGAAATATATATAGCCAAATTTATTCTTGTGAAGAAGCTAATTGTATCTCGAAGATGTTAGAAGTTACACACTTTGACACTTCTAAAGTGATTGAAACTAGGAGAGCTATGCTTAGAGCTGAATACCATGGATTCAATTTTCCATATGGAGAACCAATCTGTAATGTTCAATAGAGATTTATGAATATAGTCAATAGTTTACAGTCTATGGGAGAAAAAGGGTTAGATGATGAAGCCCTTGTAGATATGATAATTTCTATTATGCCCAATGAGTGGGAATCAAAGAGAACAGCTATAGATGAGAACAGGAAGGTCACTCAAATTTCTCTTGATGAGTTATTTGGAACTCTTATCCAACATGCAACCAGAATGAAGAGAGATGTTGACAACATGAAAAAGAAGAATGGGAATGGTACTACTGCTTTTACAACTACATCAAATCATATGAAAGCTAAGACTTCTAAGAGAGTAACAAGATCCAAGTCTAAGAAGGTAGTTATTAAATTAGATTCCAGTGATAGTGAAATCTCAGAAAATGAGTTAGAAAATATTGCTCGAAGGATGAACAAGATAGCCGACCAGAGAAATTTTCTAATCCAGGTATAAGAAAAAGGAAAGAAAAGAAAGGAAAGATGGAGGAGTTACTTGTTATGAATGCAAGAGAGCTGGACATATTAGACCAGATTTCCCTCTACTCAAAAAGAAAGAAAGGAAAGAAAGGAATTCTGAAAGGAGTAGGAAGAATTATTACAAAACCAAAGCTAAGAAAGTTCTGAAAGAAAATGACACATGGAGTTCCAGTGGTGGTGACTCTTCAGATGAATCTTCTGATTATGAATCTTCAAGAAAGAAGAATCTTGGTCTTCTAGCCAGATTACCTATTGACAATCATTGCTTTTGGGCTATGGTACGAAATTCTGAATCATTGACCAATGTATCTTTAAATTCTAATGATAGTAAGTATTATAACTCCTCAGATGAAGAATCCTCTTTTGATTAAGAAAATACTTCACCTACCTATGAAGAAGTTTCTAGGTTTGCGGAATTCATGAGATTGAGAACTCTAAACTCAATAAGAAACTTGATACGGCAAACTCTAGGAATTCTATTCTTACAAAAGAGATATCAGATCTTTCTAAAGATCTTGATAGAAAAAATTCTGATTTTTTAAGTATTTCAAAAAATCTTGAGGAAGTAAGTTCTGAGAGGAACAAACTTTCTAAAGAGTTAGAAAAAGTAATTTCTATGAAAAGTGTTTTCGAGCCTATCTCTAGTTCTAAATCTAATGATTTTGAAGATAAAAACTTGGTTATTAAACTCAAGTCTGAAATTTTTTCCTTAAAGAAGTGTTTGTCGAACTTTACCCATGGTAAAGAAATTTTCATAAAATGTATTCTCAAATATGACCTTTAAGAAACAAATCTGGATTTGGTTATACCCATGCAAAACCAATTTTTAGTAACAACTACTTTGTTCCACAAAGTGCCCCATTTTGTACCAAGTGTCAATGTGCTGGTCACTGGGAAAAAAATTGTTCTTTAAATAAAACCCAATCTCTAGGTCTTCATAAAGCCTATTTTTCTAAGAAAGTGTGGGTTCCTAAAATTTTTTTGTCTGGAAATACCAGATCCAAGAAAGTTTGGATTTAGAAAGTCTAATTCTTTTGTTGTTTTCAGGAAGATAGAGGAAGTACCAACAACAATACATGGTACATGGATAGTGGATGTTCCCGGCACATGACTGGTAACAAAAGCTATTTTGAAAATATTATCACACACATAAAGGAGATATCATTCTTCAATTTATCAGAACGCAAGATCAACTTGATGATATTTTCACAAAATCATTGCCCTCTAATAGATTTGAATATATTAAACAAAAGTTAGGAATGATAACTGTAAGGTAATCATTATTCATTAACTTCTTGTTGATCAATTATCCTAACAATAATAAAATCCTCTTTATAGGGGGGGTACATTTTATTTTTAGTGTAACTAAATTTTTTTTAGTATGTTTTTCAAACTTTTTGGAACAGACGTTTCTGGAATGTAAATTTATGAAACCAAAACTTCCGGAATGGGAATTTCCGGAACTGAAATTTTTAGGACTGAAATTCTCAGAATGAGAACTTCTGGAATGGAAATCTTCGTACTGAGAACTTCCAGAATTGAAATATTCGTACTGAAAACTTCCAGAATGGAATTTTCGTACTGATAAGTTTCGAAATGGAGAGTTTTGTAGTGATGTTTTCGTAATGATATTTTCGTACTCGAACTTTCATTGTTTCTTCAAGAAGAATATTACCAATTACGAACAATATTTCTAGTCAATCCGTAAGCTATGATTTTCTCACTTATAATTTTGTAATCAAATTTTTATTACTGGTATTTTCCTTGTTTTTAAAAGTTTGAATTCTAGTTTTTCCTCAAATCCGGATGTTTTCTTTAAAAACCTTAAAAGATCAGAGTCAAATTTTCCTTGCGGGGTTGTTCTCAACTGTCAGATCAGATAAAATATTTTTCAACCATTATATGGCTTTTGGAAGACCAACGGTCAAATTCATTGCCTATATAAAGGGGACCCCAAGACTCTTCCCACATCGGTTTTTAAAAGCTTTTGCATCTCGAAGCTCTGCTTCTCTTCTTAAGGCCGGTACTGAACTTTGTGAAGCTGATCCGAATCTTTCAGATTACTTCACTCTGAATGTCTGTTGACACAACTTCTCAAGATATGTCAATTGTGAAACCAATATCAAAGTGGTTAGTTTTCAGGGAAATATTAGTTCATCCGGATTTCTATAAGCTTGATTCCCATATTTCAAAGAATATCAGACTGAATGGATGGTAATATGTCTGCATAGAAAAGTTAGATAAACAGGATCTGGTTTATACTGATTTGATGATAGAGTTTTACGAGTCTATTTCCTTCCAGATGGAAGATGGCAGAGAGAGGTTTTCTTTCAAGTCTTATGGGAATACTTATAAGCTTTCTTACACTAAGGCCGCGAGCCTGGTTGGTTTATCATATAAAGGAGAAGCTAAATTATGCTCTCATAAACTTCCCGATGTGCAAGGAAGTTTCATTAAGGAGAAGGCAATGAAGTGTCTTGGGCTTAAGGATGATTCAATAATTAAGATTGCTCATCTCACTCCAAACAATAGAATCCTTTAGCTATGGGTGCAAGGCTTTCTGGTTCCAAGAAGAGGTGATAAAGACAATTTGAAGAAGAGAGATATCTATGTCTTATATTTCTTGGTAAATCTAAGAAAGATAAATCCGATAAGGCATGTCTTGGTTACGATCAAGAATATCAAAGAAGGAAATTTGAGAGATCAGATTATCATGTTCCCTGCCTTACTATCTAAGCGGATAGTTCGATGCTTAGAATCCTTCAAGGATTCCTGCAAATCAAAGATCCGGAATTGCAAACTCATGTTAGTTAGTGATGATACTCTCAAGAGGATGAAGATGGGTGTTTCCACTGAATCCGGAGAATTTTATCTTCTGTGTGTGGAAGAGGTTGAAGCAGCTCAGAAAGAATCACAGAATCTGGAACCATCCAAAAAGAAAAGAAAGAAGATAATGGTTAAGGAAGTAGTTGATGATGAAGAAATTTCCAAAGCTAAAGAAACTAAATCTGCTCCCCCCCAAGTCAAAGAAGCAGAAAACATATACGGATGAAGTAGCAACCAAGTGGAGGGAAGATAAAGAGAAGAGGAAGGAAGGGGATCCTCAATTCAGACTGGACCCTGCCGAGGCTAAAGCCTTAAAAAAAGCTTCTTAGGAGCTAGAGAGAAAAGCAAAGGAAAAGAAAATGAGAAATAATATGTCTGAAGATGAAGTGGTGCGATCTTTGCTGAAATATACAGAGTTGGCTTCCGGAATGATTCCAGTTCCAGAATCTTTTGGTGTTGAACCTTCTTTACCAGAAACTCTAGCTAAGAACTATGTCACTCCAAAAAATGACAAGGGTAAAGAAATAGTTGTAGAAGCTGAGAAAGAAGTTGTTGAAGCAGTAGAGGAATTAGTAGAAGAAGAAGAAGAAGAGGAGGAGAGTGAAGATCTGGATACCTTAATCAAGAAAGTACAGGACTACAAAGATAAAGCTGAATCTGCAAAGTTAGTTACTCCAGGTAAGGGAGATGAGGAAGCTAGCAAGAAACATCAAGAAGAAGAAGAAGAAAATGTGTTATATGATGAAGAAGAATCTTATGAGAAGAATTTTCTTGAGGAAGGTCAAGAAAAACACAAAACCATATGAAGACCAGATTGTTCAATTTTCTGAATCCGAGGAAGTATCTCCTAATCTGGAACCCATTCCGAAATCTGATAAGGGGAAGAAAGCTCTCATGGAGACACATATAAAAGATCTCATCAGGAGGAAAGCGGTTGCTGGTACCTCTAGAAGGAAGCTGGTGCCAGTTGAAGAAGAGAAATCTCAAAGAGAAATTTCTGATTCAGAATCATCATCTCACGGGCATGATTTTGTGGTTCAGGCTCTGAGAAAGTTGGTGGACACAATTCTGATTCTTCCAACAATAGATTCCAGATGCCAGATGCTGCAACAAACTATGAATCGGAAATCGGATTCTTTATCCATGGTCATGGATAAGTTTGTGAAGTTGGAAGCTGAACAGAAAAGTTTTTCGATCAATTATGATATACATAGAAAGTCTTGCAGTAAGGTAACAAAGTGGTCTAAGTGAGTTGAAGAAGACTTGACAGTGTATGATAATTTTCAGAATGACGTGAAAGCAGCTTTTGACATAGAAGATAAAAAGGTTAAGAATCTTGAAGATGAGATGATTATTGAGCAGAGTACCTGGAGTCAACAAGTGAAGGAACTCAATGACAAGGCAAATTCTCTAGCCCAAAATCTTATAAATGATAGAAATATCCGGATTGAGCTTGAGAAAAAAGTTGTTCAGCAAGATGAGTTGTTAAAGTTGCAGAAAGAAGCCTTGGAGGCTCAGGCAGAAGCTTTAAAAGTCCAAGAAGAAAAGGTAAAAGCCTTGGAGAAGCAAGGTGAGGAAGATCAAAGGGACATGAAGAAACTCAAAACCTTGTTAAAGAAGCTTATTCTGAAGGAAAAGGAAGACAAATGAACACACTCCGATCTTTTGTTGTAGTTGTCTTTCTTCGTAAATTTTTTCCCAACTCTAATGAAATGGTTATCTGGTTGGTTGTATTTTTTTTATATACTAATGTTTCAGGTACCATACTTTGTTTTCCATTCCCTTCAATTCTTTTTGAAAATCACAAAGGGGTAGAAGGAAAAAGAACTACTCCTAAGGAGGAGAAAGGAAAAATTTCTAAGAGAAATATCCTTAAAGAAAGGGGGAGTTTCCCACTACGAAGTTTTTCATTCATACAATAAAGAAAACTCCACTCAGGAAACTCAGAATACAATACTTAGAGTTTCAATGCCTAAGGTGGAGTTAGTTGTATTCACTTTTATCCATGAACAAAGGGAGATAAGTTTTAAATTTCAAAGTCTAATGAAATTTTTCAAAATCCTTATATGATTTTTCGAAAGGTTATTTGTGCCTTCCAAAAAGGTGGAGATTGTTGAGTCAATAAGGTTTTCCTTATGACATTTCCATTACTTCTTTTTTTGAAAATCATAAACACCTTATACATAAGAAAATGTATGTTTTACCCCCATCAGGAAAATTTACTTCTTTAAATAAATTTACCTTAACCTGAATTTTCTTATACATACCAATATTTTTCTTAAATTCAAAAACTGGATTCATAACCAAAATCCTGGAGACATATAATGAAAATATTTGGAGAATTCTGTTTTTAGGATCTGAATCCTGGATGTGATCTGTAATATAAGGCCCCAGCCTTAAACCTTACTTAATCTTGAGTTATTACAAGATTACACATTGAGGATCTTTTCAGGTTTAGAGTTTTAGAGAATTAGATCACAAAACTTGCATTACACTCCACATTTAAAAAAAGTGGTTACATAAAAGACATGATTCATTCTTCCCATCAACGGAAACATATTTAAAATAAAAATTGGATTCTTTCTTGACACATCCTTGACACTATCATCAAATCTTGTTCCTTTCTCTTGACCTGTGAAAAACATTTCAAAAACTTGGGATGAGCATGAAAAGCTCAGTAAGGGTTATAAAAATATGGAAAGGAAACATGAGTTCATATATACATAAGAATGAAATAATACTTCACCCATAAAACATAGGCACTTTAACATACCTCATCAAACCATGAATAAATCATATAAATCATAAGACATAAAGGTAACTTGAGGCATTCATAACATTCTTACGTAGGGAGTAACCCTCTTGGTTACGTTTGGAATACCCATCACAGTATATTCCCTAAATCTCTTCGGAGAAACCTTAACGTTTCACTCCTTCGCGTTACCCAATGCATTGGAGAGCTATATCGGGCTCACCCTCCCTTAGTTTATCACGGAACCACCCGTCTTCATAACAATGCCCATGAACCATAACATAATCTTATCACATAAAACATGCATAAAGAAACATAACATTTCCACCTTTAAATAATAATATATCAATACAAAAAATTGATATAAAAACATTTTCAAAACCATTTTCAATACCAAAGTATAAGAAAAGTAAAACATGGTATTTATTTTTCTTTTAAAAAGAAGGTATGGCTTGTAGAAGAAGATGAAACTCAAATGATGGTCACGGTGGCGGAGAAGTCATTATCGCCGCGTACGAAAAAAAAAATTCCTTTTGTCATTTAGTAAACGCTTCGTATAAAAAATATTCCTTTTAATAAACTTAAAATTAAAAGGGTTTTATACACCATATAATAGAAGGTTGTGTAGAAAACAAAATATGCCTCAATGAAAGGAGATTGAGACCAAGTCCCATACAAAGACGATATCCTTGGATTAAGGATAAATCAATTACCTAATTATGTGTGAAAAAGGAATACACCAAATATAAGTGGATATTAAATGTAAAATAATCAAAATTCATTCAAACATTTTCAAAGGATGACATATTCAATAAATACATATTGAACCCAAAGAAATCGAAATTGGGTTAAGAAGTTCCCTTGACAGCCAAACAGCGTCACATAAAAATGAGTTGATGAGAGATAAAAAAAGGGTATCTCATCACTTAGACATAAAATTTAAATCAATAAGGATATAGAAGAACGTATCCCAACATAATATTATGTGAATTAAAAGAAATAACAAAAGAAGTCTTACAAAAAGAGGAGGGTGAAAGGTTCCCTTACCGACATGGGTATCTTTTGAGACATGCACCCCGTGAAAGAAGGACAATACAACATTGATGTAAATACTCATAAATGAAAGAATATTACACAATGAGTAAAATAATGGGTAGTACATACACCACTCAAAGGAAATTGTGGCAAATGTAGCATAAATCTCACGGGAATAAAAGTGAGATGAAAAATCTCTTACGAAAACTCGGCAGCCTAACGACGCCACTTAAAACATCCAAAATGGATTTATGAGATCAAATAGGGTCTCTCATCATATTAACATAATGTTTACAGAAAGATTAATATAAAAGAACATCCCACATAATAAAAAAGAGGTTCTTAAAAGAAGTTACATAAAGGAGAGTACTTAAAAAGAAAGAGAGAGGTTAGATCTCTTACGAAAATTCGGCAGCCTAACGGCGCCACTCAAAACTTCCAAAATGGATTGATGATAGAGAATAGGGTCTCTCATCATATGAAGATAAAAATTACAGTAAGAGTAATATAAAAGAACATCCCAATAACAAGAAATATGAGCTTAGAAGGAATGACATAAAAGAGTGTACTTAAAAAGAAAGAGAGGAGTAGGATCCCTTACCTCGGGTCCGACTTGACTCGATCGTTCTTTAACGTCCTTAAAATCGGGTAACTCCCTTTGGTTTGAGCTCAAAAGCTTCCTTGGGAATACTTCTGCCCAATGTGAGGCTTCAATGAGTAATAGAGGGAAGTGGAGAGACAAAATGGGTAGGGGTTGGCCAAGCCAATGGCTTTTGGGGTGTGGGTAAGGAGGTAGAGGTGGGGGCCTTTTATAAGAGGAGAGGAAGGGCACTCTTGGAAGGTACATAAAAGTTACATTATTTTAAAACGAGTTTCGGATTAAAAAGGTCCCACATTGATGTATTTCGAGGATAAGGTGATAAGGGTTCTAAATCCACCCATCCAATAGGTTTTTTCCATGTGTAGGTCTTAGATTTTACATTATCATTCCATTTTATTTAAATCGTTAAATAATGAGGTCATCGCTGCATCATCATGATGTCATAAAGAATTTAATTTATTTAATGTCTAAAAATTATAAAAAAATACTATGATTTAGGAAATATTTTTATCTTTCTAATGAATATTTATAGTCAAAAATCTGACTTGTATAACCCCATGTAAAAATTGGTTTAGTAAAACATCTCATGTTTGTGTCATTTTTACTTTAACATTAAATAAAAAGGTATTTATGTCATTTTACAACCAAAGTGGCTCCATGGGGTCCCCAAGTTGACCCATGGATTTTCTTGGTCGGCCATGACACATCCAAGGAGGGTAGGACATGTGTCTAGATCATTTAATTTTATTAAAACATTATTCTTACCTTAAACTACACTAATTACTTCTAATCGCGATTAAGAACTTAAAAGTTACTATTTACCAAAAAATTATTTTAATCTCATTGAACCACATTTTACTTCATAATGAAAACCATGTATATCGGATTTTTGAAATTCAAAACACAAAGATGGAAAAATTTTCATTTAAACGGAAAAATCAGTTTTTATAAGTACCACTTAGTGGTTTCACTATTCATCAAAAATTGAAGTTTTTCAGAAAAATCCCAAAAATTCACCCTAAGCTATATTTGATATTCTGAATTCAAAAATGAAGTCTATTTTACAAAATTAAAATCATATAAGTCACATTAATTTATTTAATAATTAATCCCCGCTGTCAGAGCAAATAGCGTGTTTTTATGAAACAATAAGTATCAAAAGATTGACACTAGTTTAAGTCTGATTTCAAAGTGAAATTAATTCCAAAGACCACTATTGGATTTAATGGTAAAAATATATTATGATTTCACTTTAAAACCAATTCAAAAGATAATCTAATCATATAAATAAATTATATTAAAAAGAGGTTTTGAATTAAAATACAACATTTTACACTATTCATTAAAAAATTGAACTTTATCAGAAAGATACCAAAAATTTACACAAAGTAAATTTTGATGTCCCAATTCTTAAGAAGAGTTTTATTTGGTCCAAAAGGATATATAAGAGTGAACAAAACTATATTTAATGACGGTTCACCATCATAAGGCGATAAGTGAACCTTTAGTGAAAACTAGGGCATATACGCCTAAAATTGAATTCTTTCCGTATTTTATGCCTTTATCTTTTATTGGATAAATGTAAAAACATTTAAAAACATATATAATCATATTTTAGTTATTTCTATCCATTACCTCCAATACAACGGCTACATGTTAACTACCATTTAAAATAATATTATTTTATTACTAGTGTGCAACGTAAGATTTCAATGAAACTCTTTGTTGTGTATCGGGTACGCTATCGAACATATCAACCCTTTAAAGTAATATTAATATTTTATTCACAAATATTGATAAATATAAAAATTTCATATTCTTTATTTACCTGGGGTGTTACATCCTTCTCCCCTACTGGGAATTGCATCCTCGCAATTTTTAAAATTGATCTTGGAAACATCCTTGAAAGTCCCACGTCGGAACAAGAGTCGGTAAAAAAATCACTTTAAAATAAAAGAAGATAAGTACAGAGGTCACCCGAGTTAACCCATACTAGGATTCCATGTAGGAAAACATGGACATCGAGGAGAAAACATAGGGTCATGTTCTGATGGAGAGTGATAGTAAACATGTCTAGGAGAAAGTTAACCATAAGAAAATCACAAACATGTGATGGGTTAAACGATATTCGATTCCCCAGTAGGAAAAGTTAATAGAAAACATTTTTGTTTTAAGTTAATTTTTATTGAGGAATTTATTCATAAGGAAACATAATCAATTATCATGTTGAATTTCAAATTTTACAAGATTCCTTAATAAAACTCATATTTTTTTCCAAAAGATGAGTATTTAAGGAGACTTGTTCGCATTAGGAGTACTATAATCAACTTCTAGAGAATCACCTAATCCACCAAAGAGAACTATATACATCCCATGTCTTTAGGCTTTAACAAAAACCAAAAACAAAAAGGTTAGTACAAGGTCAGATAATCCAGAAAAGGATAACCCATTAAAAAGAAAATCTATGCTTAATCTCCAAAATTTGTCCAACAAAACCCAAAGTTCAACGAGGACCATCCGATAAACAATTTGTCCATAAAATTATTCAAAGTAAACCAATCTGAGATTGAAACCCAAATATTTTAAGAATTTAGTCACATAGTCTTCCAAGTTAAATCATAACATTTATCTCCAAACAACATCAGTTGATCCTAAAGTCTCGTATTGAAAAGTAATTAACCTAATCACATATCCTCCATGATAGGTTAATAATTTTCATAAATAACCCAAAATCAACTTACTATTAATTCATAAAATCATATAACTAAAAAGAATCAGTCAAACTAACCAGGGACTTCACGTAGTCCAGTGGTAGGTGATAAATACCGGTCGCACTTTGGTTGTGGGTTCGATTTTCGCAGCTTTGTCCGATGCGACGGGTTGTCACACGGTCTGCGTGTTGTCCTTTTTCCAAAACTATATAATTCTAAAATCATTCCCCAAAAAGAGATAAAATCATCAAAAATAACCATAACATAATTTAACCTCAATTTTATCTCATGCCTTTCACTTCCATTATAACATATAGTAACCCATAATTACCTCAAAAGTAAGGATCATATAAACTCTAATGGTTACCTTTATAATTATTACCTGAACTTCCACATCGATTGGTCATCTCGTACATGATGCATTACAGAACATACCAAGGTTCAAGTGGTTGATCATGACTCCTTTATAGTTGGTTTAGAACAACCATGAGATTCCTCATTGAATCCCCCCGTCTCATCCAGTCTCTTAATCAGAGAACCACCACAGTTTCCTTCAAACCCATTGTCACTTTGGTGCCTGCTAGATCCAGCCATTTACTAAAACCAAAAAGGTCAGTGTGAGCATATCAACACAACCATCATGTACTAATGAGGAAGATAAACACTAAGATATTCTTACTCATTCACTTTATCTAAAACGTGGACTCTTTCTGAAATCCTAACCATTATGGTAATGTCATTTATGCTTAAAGAATACCCTAACCTCTAAAGTTATCTAAACCGACCTCTGATACCAACGATAAGGCCCCAGCCTTAAACCTTACTTAATCTTGAGTTATTACAAGATTACACATTGAGGATTTTTTCAGGTTTAGAGTTTTAGGGAATTAGATCATAAAACTTGCATTACACTCCACATTTAAACAAAGTGGTTACATAAAAGACAGGATTCATTCTTCCCATCAACGGAAACATATTTAAAATAAAAATTGGATTCTTTATTGACACATCCTTGACACTATCATCACATATTGTGCCTTTCCCTTTACCTGTGAAAAACATTTCAAAAACTTGGGATGAGCATAAAAAGCTCAGTAAGGGTTATAAAAATATGGAAAGGAAACATGAGTTCATATATACAAAAGAATGAAATCATACATTACCCATAAAACATAGTCAATTTAACATACTCATCAAACCATGAATAAATCATAGGAATCATAAGACATAAAGGTAACTTGAGACATTCATAACATTCTTACGTAGGGAGTAACCCTCTTGGTTACGTTTGGAATACCCATCACAGTATATTCCCTAAATCTCTTCGGAGAAACCTTAACGTTTCACTCCTTCATGTTACCCAATGAATTGCAGAGCTATATCGGGCTCACCCGCCCTTAGTTTATCACGGAACCACCCATCTTCATAACAATTCCCAAGAACCATAACATAATCTTATCACATAAAACATGCATAAAGGAAACATAACATTTCCACCTTTAAATAATAATATATCAATACAACAAATTGATATAAAAACATTATCAAAACCATTTTCAATACCAAAATAAAAGAAAAGTAAAACATGGTATTTATTTTTCTTTTAAAAAGAAGGTATGGCTTGTAGAAGATGCCGAAACTCAAATGATGGTCACGGCGGCGGAGAAGTCATTATCGCCGCATACGACAAAAACATTCCCTTTTGTCGTTTAGTAAACGCTTCGTATAAAAAAGATTCATTTTAATAAACTTAAAAGTCAAAATGTTTTATACACTGTATAATAAAAGGTTGTGTAGAAAACAAAATATGTCTCAACGAAAGGAGATTGAGACGAAGTCCCATACAAAGACGGTATCCCTGGATTAAGGATAAATCAATTACCTAATTATGTATGACAAAGGAATACACCAAATATAAGTGGATATTAAGTGTAAAATAATCAAGGGTCATTCAAACATATTCGAATGATGACATATTCAATAACTAAATATTGAACCCAAAGAAATCGAAATTGGGTTAAGAAGTTCCCTTGACAGCCTAACAGCGTCACATAAAAATGAGTTGATGAGAGATAAAAAAGGGTATCTCATCACTTGGACATAAAATTTAAATCAATAAGGATATAGAAGAACATATCCCAACATAATATTATGTGAATTAAAATACATAACAAAAGAAGTCTTTTAAAAAAAGAGGAGGGTGAAAGGTTCCCTTACCGACATGGGTATCTTTCGAGACATGCACCCCGTGAAATAATGACAATACAACATTGATGTAAATACTCATAAATGAATGAATATTACACAATGAGTAAAATAATGGGAAGTACATACACAACTTAAAGGAAATTGTGGAAAATGTAGCATAAATCTCACGGGAATAAAAGTGAGATGAAAAATCCCTTACGAAAACTCAGCAGCCTAACGACGCCACTTAAAACTTCCAAAATGGATTGATGAGATCAAATAGGGTATCTCATCATAATAACATAATGTTTACAGAAAGGGTAATATAAAAGAACATCCCCCAAAATAACAAAGAGTTTCTTAAAAGAAGTTACATAAAGGAGAGTACTTAAAAAGAAAGAGAGAGGTTAGATCTCTTATGAAAATTCGGCAGCCTAACGGTGCCACTCAAAACTTCCAAAATGGATTGATGAGAGAGAATAGGGTCTCTCATCATATGAACATAAAAATTACAGTAAGAGTAATATAAAAGAACATCCCAATAACAAGAAATATGATCTTAGAAGGAATGACATAAAAGAGTGTACTTAAAAAGAAAGAGAGGAGTAGGATCCCTTACCTCGGGTCCGACTTGACTCGATCGTTCTTTAACGTCCTTAAAATCGGGTAACTCCCTTTGGTTTGAGCTCAAAGGATTCCTTGGGAAGACTTCTGCCCAAACTGAGGCTTCAAGGGGTAATAGAGGGAAGTGGAGAGACAAAATGGGTAGGGTTTGGCCGAGCCAAAGGCTTTTGGGGTGTGGGTAAGGAGGTAGAGGTGGGGGCCTTTTATAAGAGGAGAGGAAGGGCACTCTTGGAAGGTAAGGAAAAGTTACATTATTTTAAAATGAGTTTCGGATTCAAAAGGTCCCACATTGATGTATTTCTAGGATAAGGTGATAAGGGTTATAAATCCACCCATCCAATATGTTTTTTCCATGTTTAGGTCTTAGATTTTACATTATCATTCCATTTTATTTAAATCGTTCAATAATGAGGTCATCGCTGCATCATCATGATGTCGTAAATAATTTAATTTATTTAATGTTTAAAAATTATAAAAAAATACTATTATGTAGGAAATCTTTTTATCTTTCTAATTAATATTTATAGTCAAAAATCTGACTTGTATAACCCAATGTAAAAATTGTTTTAGTAAAACATCTCATGTTTGTGTCATTTTTACTTTAACATTAAATAAAAAGGTATTTATGTCATTTTCCATCCAAAGTGGCTCCATGGGGTCCCCAAGTTGACCCATGGATTTTCTTGGTCGGAAATGACACATAAAATGAGGGTAGGACATGTGTCTAGGTCATTTCATTTTATTAAAACATTATTCTTACCTTAAACTACACTAATTACTTCTAATCGTGATTAAGAACTTAAAAGTTACTATTCTCCAAAAAATTATTTTAATCTCATTGAACCACATTTTAATTCTTAATGACAACCATGTATGTCGGATTTTTGAAATTCAAAACACAAAGATGGCAAAATTTCATTTAAACGGAAAAATCAGTTTTTATAAGTACCACTTAGTGGTTTCACTATTCATCAAAAATTGAAGTTTTTCAGAAAAATCCCAAAAATTCACCCTAAGCTATAAATAAATTAGAATAAAAAGAGGTTTTGAATTAAAATACAACATTTTACACTATTCATTTAAAAAATGAACTTTATCAGAAAGATACCAAAAATTTACACAAAGTAAATTTTGATGTCCCAATTCTTAAGAAGAGTTTTATTTGGTCCAAAAGGATATATAAGAGTGAACAAAACTATATTTAATGACGGTTCACCATTATAAGGCGATAAGTGAACCTTTAGTGAAAACTAGAGCATATACGCCTAAAATTGAATTCTTTCCGTATTTTAAGCCTTTATCTTTTATTGGATAAATGAAAAAACATTTAAAAACATATATAATCATATTTTAGTTATTTCTATCCATTACCTCCAATACAACGACTACATGTTAACTACCATTTAAAATAATATTATTTTATTACTAGTGTGCAACGTAAGATTTCAATGAAACTCTTTGTTGCGTATCGGGTACGCTATCGAACATATCAACCCTTTAAAGTAATATTAATATTTTATTCACAAATATGGATAAATATAAAAATTTCATATTCTTTATTTACATGGGGTGTTACATGTAATGTAGTTCTAATCCAAATTATGGACTCCAAACTTTCATGAGTTCGACTCCGAACTCTTAAGTAGTTCAACTCCGAACTCTGAAGAATTTCGACTCCAAACTCTTAAGGAGTTCAACTCCGAACTCTTAAGAAGTTCGACTACGAACTCTTAAGCAGTTCGACTCCGAAATTTTAAGCAGTTCGACTCCGAACTCTTAAGAAGTTCGACTCTGAACTGTTAAGCAGTTCGACTCCGAACTCTGCAAGTTCAGATTCCGATCTCTGGTGAAACCAGACTCCGAATTCCTATAAAACAGAATCTGAATATTTATTAACATAGACTCCGAACTTCATTTTGGTTAGACTCTAAACTTTTGACTTTATTACACTCTGAAATATTGATTAGATTTTACTTACATATGCTTCATTTCAAAACGATGTCGTGCATTCAGTTATACATGGTTTGTTATAAAACGATGTCATCTATTCTGTTTCTAATTAACCATTGGTTGAGTTACACGTGTACAGGTCCCTCTGAATTTCATGGAAAATATGACCGTTGGAGGAGGGAGCCGACCGTTGGAAATTTTCCTATAAATATGAGCTAATTTTAAAGAGCTCAACAACGAATGAAACGATTTGATCGATCTAGAGACCACACGCTGTTATGGTGATTTCTAGAGAGAGAATCTTTTCATGCCTTGGGCTTACTGAACCGCTCGTTCAGATTGCTTCGTGCGACTCCGAATGTTGGTGATTACATTCGAGGACTTCCAGGGATAGAAAGACAAAGGTGCCAACTACCTTGACATTCGAGGGATTCCTTGCTGAGGAAGACAGAGGTTCCAACTACCTTGAAATTGAGGGCTTACAAGGATAACAAGACATAGATTCTGATCTTCTTATCAAGGTATTATCTTGGTGTGGGTAAGACAGACTTGCTTGAAAGTATAAATCAAGAGACCTTTATCCAAGTTTGTTGGATACCCTTCTCTTTGGGTTAAAAGAGTTATTGTTTGTTACATGTAGTTTTTATACTTGTTTGTTTCCGCTGCATATTGTATTGTAAGGATAGTATAATATTCTTATACTTACTTATACTTTTACTCTGATTAGTATAGATTCTATACGCTTTAAGGTAGAATCTTATATTGTAAACCTTGGTTCCAATTCTCCAGTTGGTGATCAGAGGTGTTGTGAGTTTTCTTAGTTTAACTTGGTTAAACCTAGTTTTTCCTTGTCTAAGGAATACATAGTTTTCCATAACCAACTTTAAAGTTTCCAAAGGAATTTTTAAAGTATACAATTCACCCCCCTCTTGTATATTGAGCATATACATCGTTATTTCGATCCTACAAAGACATATGGGACAAATTGAGAATCATAGGAGGAAATACCAAAGTAAAGAAGAAAAAATATAAAATATGGAGATTTATGTATGAAAATTTGAAAATGGGTGAGTGTGAATCCATTAGAGACTTATTTAATAAGGTCAATGACATTTTAAACACTATTAGATGTATTGGTGATAAGTTAGAAGATTCAACAGTTGTTGAAAAGATCATGAGAATCCTTTACAAAAAGTTTGATGCAAAAGTATCTTCATAAGAATATAGATATCCTGAAACATTATCAATAGATTATTTTCATATCACACTCATAACTTATGAAACAATAAGAGATAAAGCTATGAAAATCAAAACAAAATTTTATAGTGAAATGTCTTTTAAGAATTCAATGAAAGAAAATTCAAATAAGATTATTATTGAATATGAACTTGGAGATTATGATTCTGAAAATGAGGTATATAAAAATCTTTATGTTATTTTATCCTTGTTTTAAAAAACTGTGAAAATACGTACAAAAAAATATAATGTCAAACCTACCTTTAAATTTTTTAATGCCAAACCCTTGGGAAATTTGTGGCAAATTTTACATGAAAAAATAAAGAAGATGATAATGATGAAGAAGAAAGGTGGCCAAAAAGGTCATTGATGAAATATAGAGATAATGGAAAATAATATTCCCTTGGTAAAGATAGAAAATTCATGGAATAAAAAAGAAGAAGTGTATTATCTAAAGATGATGAAGAAGAAGGATGTGATGATTAATCTGAAAAATTCATTGAGAATGATGTTGAGAATAATTTTATTGCAACCGTAAATGATTAAGAACTTATAAGTAGTAGTTCTGAAGAAGAAAAATCACAACATGAATTTCATTTAAAAGAGGAGTCGAAAGAATATCTAAGTAATATTACAAGAATTGGTACAAAAAGAAAGATGTTGGAAGATGAATCTTCTTAAAAAATTCATGTAATATTTTTAGAAGAAAATAAAAAGATGTTTGTGGAGGTTAAAAATTTAAAGAAATATATTGAGGAAGAAAAGAATCGTTACGAGCATCTAGAAGTGAAGTTAATGGAAAAATGAAGAATAGTAGGAAGTTCTTTAATTTTTTTTATAAATCCAAATAGAAAGGTACAAGTTTCAAAAATTCTAGCTATGAGGATAGTGAAAGTTCTTGTAATGGGAAACCAAATAAGTCTAAACAAAATATACCTATAAATGTTGATAGGAAATACATAATTTTTTCTGAAAATAATAATGTTGGGAAAGTTATGTATGTGTCCAAGATTAATAAAGTGGATAATTCACAAGTTTCAAAATATCCTAAGTCTGAAAACGTTTCTAAAAATTCTGAATACAAAGATGTGTCCTCTGATTCTGATATGTCTTAAAATAAAAAGAATGTTCTGATCGATAAGAGAATAGTTGGTGGATCCGATATAAAAAGATATGGTTTCTGAGAATTTTTTTACAACACCATTTATTAAGGAAGTTATATACGAAAATACTCTTTTTATGGATATTCCTTTTGTTGTAGTGGATTTATACAAATGAAAAATATGTGTTAGTTCAACTAAAAATATTTTTTTTATTATACATGTTATGAAAGGAAAATTTTGATGGGGAGTCAATTATATCAAAAGAATAAATCTGAGAAGGTTAGTGTGAAATTTAAAAATAGGTTTCAACATTTGGAAAATAGTTGTGAAAGATGTGAAAAATAGGGACTCCATGAAAAAGGATGTCTTGTTTTATTACCAACATAACCACAATTTCTTGAAAACTCTCAAAATCAAACGATGAAGAAAGAAAAGGGATAAGGAAAAGATCTTGTTCTTGAAACTACTCTGAAATATTTAAGAGGGGAACAACCTTGGATTCTTGATAGTGGATGTTCTTCTTATATAAAAGGTGATTTGATATTTTTGAATAATGATAATGGTTTCAAATAAGGAATTGTTACATTTTACAATGATGAATTACTAATAATCAATGCTGTTGGATCATCTATGATTGGAAAAAAATTGAAATCCAAGAAAGCTATATATGTTGATGGGATGAATCATAACCTGGTGAGTGTTTCAAAAAATTTTATAAAGGTAACAAAATTAATTTTAGGATATATGTATTTTTTGTTAAATGTGAGAAGGAAGGAATGATAGTTACAAGGGGCCAACAAACAAGAGGAAACTTATTTTAAGATGGTGAGGCACAAAACTGTTGATACTTGTGGATGGTGTAAGAGACTCAATTTGGGCATAAAAGGACGGGACACATGTTTCAAAGAAAAATTTGAAAGTTATCAAATTGGGATAGTTTCCATGAAATCACTGATTTTCTAATAAGATGAGATTGGTGATTCACTATTTTTTAGAAAGGAAATAATAAAAAATTCAGTGCATAATAAATTTGATATTTGTTCAAAACAACCCCTAAAACTTATCCATTAAGATATTTTTGGGCTGAGGAGAAAACAATCAATGAATGAAGATAAATATTTACTCACTTTCATTAATGACATTACTTTTATTACTTGTGTTATGTATACGAAACATAAGTTAGATGATTTGAAAATGTTTAATAGTTTCAGAAGGAATGATGAGAAGAAATGTGAGTATTCAGGGAAGAAGTTTAGAGTTGAAAATGGTAGTGATTATAAGAATGATTAATTTTAAAGTTACCATTAGAATCATGGAATTCTAAATGAGTATATTTCCCCATACACTCCTCAACAAAATGGTGTTGCTGAAAGAAATAATAACGGTTTGGTAGATATGGGAATAACTATGTTACTTGAACATGATATTTCTTATTACTATTAAATGAAAGCCTTGAGTAATATTATATACCTTCAAAACCAATGTTTCTATAGTCCAAGTTATGATATGAATCCATATGAATTTTTTATGGAGAACCTCCAGGTTTGAAACACTTAAGAATTTTTGGGAGTCCATGAATTATAAATAATAAAGGTGGAAAGTTGGGAAAGCTTGAGTAAAAAGGTGAAGATAGAATATTTCTTGGATATACTCCAAAATGTAGATGAGACCAATGTTTTAACAAATAAATAGGAGTAATTTTTTACTCATGAAAATAATGAAGTTGTGCGTGATAAGGAAAACAATTTTGATATGGATACAAACAACTATAATCCTACTCAAGAAGAATTAGACTAATCTATTTCTTGTGATGAGGAAGATAATAGGAAAATATCAACCTATGATGAAGAAGTAAGTGTAAGATCAAAATATTATTATAAATCAACATCAAAAGGTTCGAAAAAGAAGAAAACAATGTTATTTCATGTACTTCCTTGTATTTAAAAGTTGAGGCGAATGATGTGAATGAAGATTTTTAGTATCTATAATGGTTTAGGCCACGAATAAAGAGATAGATCAGATAGAAAAGAACGATACATGAGAACTTTTTCCTAATCTAGAAAAAAAATTATTGTTATAGTGTAGATTTTTTGGAACTAGATGAATGAACAAGTTTAATTGATAAGAAACAAAGAAATATTACTGTTATAAGGTTACTCACAAATTAAAGGAGTTGATTTTGATGAAACATTCTCTCTAGAGGAAAGGTTAGAAACAATCCAAATTTGACTTGTTATTTCTATACAACGAGGTTACAAAATCTTTCAAATGGATATGATGTCGGCTTTTCTAATTGAGGATCTTGATGGGGAAGTTTACATTGAACAAACTAATGGATTTGTTGTTGATAAAGATGAATGTTATGTTTGTAGATTAAATAAGGCATTTTATGGGCTAAAACAAGCATCAAGGGCATGGTATTCCAAATTGGATACTTTCTTAATGAAAATGAGCTTAATGAAAGGAAGAGTTGCTTACAGTATTTACAAAAAAGTAAGTTAAGAGTATTGCCTCATTATAATTGTTTATATTGATTACATTATCTTTTCTAAGAATTATGATAGATCTAGTGAACAATTTGCTGAAGAAATGAATTTTTTTCAATATTTCCATGTTGGGCGAAATGAAATTCTTTTTTGGGTTACAAGTTTTACAAAAGAATAAATAAATTTTTATTTCTTAGGAAAAGTACGCTAAGGAACTTCTTAAGAGCATTGAAATGGAAAAATATAAACCGTTTTACACACTTATTTCAGTGGAAAAAAAGTTTAATAAATATGGAGAAGGTAAAAAATTTTATTAGAAAGAATTTAAAAAACTGATTAGAACTCTGTTAAAGTTTTCATCCTCAATGGACTAAATTTTTTATGCTATTACTTATGTGAATGATTTTAGAGTAATTCAAATGAATCACATTTACTTTCTAGAAAAATAATTCTCTAATATATTAAAGGCATAAAAAATTTCATCATCAAGTATGGTAGCTCAGATAGTATTTATTTTTTAGGTATTTAGATATTGATTGGTAAGGAAATTTTGATAATAAATGATCCACATATGGTGGAGTATTCTTTATTGGGAAATTTTGTGTTAGTTAGTATTCAAATAAACAATATTTAGTAACTCTTATTCTTGTTAAAGACAAGTATGTTGCTTCTACTCAAGATGCTACCAAACTTATGTGGATGAAAACTTAATTAGAAGACTTACTTGTTTAATTGAAGTTAACATTCCTCTTAGGTTATGATAATCAAAGTGAAATCAATCTCACTAGGGACCTAGTTCAACATTATTACTAAAAACATATTGATATATAATACCATTTCATCAAAGATCATGTTTATAAGAATGAATTAAATCTATAGTATGTTCCAACATTGGAATAAGTTTCTGAAATTTTCACAAAACCTTTACCGAATGAATCCTATTCTAAATTTAGTTTAAACATTGGCTTCCAACCTCTATCTCATCTAGGTTGATGTATGTTCTATTATCTACCCTTTGACAATACCTTTAGATAGTGTTGTCAAGGGGGACAATTGTTTCATAAATATATCCTTATGGAAGCATGTAAAAAGGGGGAGTTTTGGGTAAGCGGTAAATCTAGCACTGTATGTGTGTGAAATATTCTAACTTTTTGTTAAAGTTGTTGTAGGAAATAAAATTTGTGTATTCTAGGGAAATTCAAGAAGTGGAGAAATCTGAGGAACAATGTTTTGAAGAAAATTTGAAGAGGATTCATGTGCACTACTTTTGGACAACATGATTTTTCTATTAATGATTAATATTTCCTACAATGATTTAGGTAATGTAGGATTAGAATTGTTGATAATTAATCTATATCATGAGGATACAAAGTTAGTGATATAAGAATCTTGGTTGAAAACAAAATCTAATGGGGATACTATTAGGGACATGCTAATAAGGATAATCGTATTTATATTTTTTATTTTATTATCAAAGGATATTTAAAATAAAGTGATGTTTAAGAAAAAAATAAATCACCTCACTTTGTATTTGGTGAAATTTGGGCTGACTATCATAATAAGAGAATCAGATTCCCAATGCTTGAAAATGTCCATCATATTCCCAAGAAGATGGAGGGAATAAAAAGTTGATCAGATTCACATTAAACCAGGAATGAAATGTTTGATCATAATGTGGAAGAATCATAGTCTGTATGAATATGACAAATCCAATTATAATTTTCTAATCTTGGAGTTCTCATAAATCAAAAGAATTCTGTAAATCTCATGATGCGATCTTGATGAAAGAAAGGGGCGGGAAAATAGTTTCCAAACATACGTGGAGTAATCGTATCTAAGTGGAAAGAATGAAATGGTGCAGGAGATCGTATTCAGTCTGATTACAATCATGTTGATCATAATCATGAAAATTTTATTCATGATGAGTTGAAAAGAATACTGTTTTTTGGAGAAATGGGAAGTCACAATACATTCCATTATAATTCAGACAATGCTGAAGAAGATCCTAAATGAAATCAAGTTCATGATGTAAGTCATGATACAAGGTGAAGACTGTGAAAAAAGAAGGGCTGTGAAGCCAAATATTTTTTATCTCAAAATCATCTTAATGGGTTCATAGGATTAATATTTGTTTAATATCGGATAAGGGTTTTGAAAAATGTGAGAAACTAAAAATATCAGCTTTTAGTCAGACCAAAATCCAAAAGATATAAATCTCTGAAGAATGAAGTTAATGGGTATCATATTCAGAATAAAAAGAAAAATATTAATTTTTTTTCAAATACTTTTATCAATTGGATCAAGTGGATCAAGAGAAGAGATATAGAAGAGGTGGTATAATGTATTTCTATTGGGGATCTTGAAATTTGAAAAAAGTTTTTTGTTTCTTCATTTGGTATAGATAAATGTAAGGAAGCAATCATATCATGGAATAAGAATGAATATTTAGAATGATGTTTTTTGAAGAAGTCGAAAGATGTCATTTTCATAAAAAAATTAAAATAGTACATTGCATCTTAATGAAGAAATAAGACTGAGAAAATAAGAATGGAAGTCGAAATTAGATTGGTATTTGAAAATAAATTTTGAAGAGAGCTAAAGTCGAGATAAGATTTGAGAAGGGTCAATAAGAGTTGATGAAGTCATTAATGCACCCAAAATTCTAGCAAACCTTCAAATGTGGGGAATTTGGTCAAGAAGGAAACAATTTCAGAGTCCAACCAAAACCATCATTGGGTCACCTATAAAATGTGAAAAGTGCATAGTAATTTTCTGATAGAAGTAATGTTCAAGAGGAAGATGGAGATGCTCTGCATTTCTTGGGAGAGATTAAGCCTCCATATTGAGCTCGATTGAATAATTTTCATTGGACATAAGGTAAAGAAGAAGATAAAATATTGCAATGTTTTCAGTTAATCATAATATTCAACTGATCATTGTATTCTTCTTGTAAAATTATTTTGTTGGTCATTGTATCAGGCTAGATAATCTAAATATGATTATCATATAAGTATTTTCGTACCAATTATGAAAGTGTTCAGAGTTATATAAATTGTATCCAATAAATTTATATTTATCGTATTGGTAAATAATATTGGGAGAATCAAACACGGAAATGGCAATGCGTTTCATATCAAAGTCATTAATGTTCTTACCAACTTCTCGGTAAGAAATTGAGGACTTGGTTTTTAAAATACTATATTTGTGGAAGTTGATTAAGAATCATAGGTAACATGTTTGGTTAGGAAAACTTTGTATTGCATCATTTTTTATAGAAAGAGAAATGACACTATTGTATTGTTTTCATCGTGCTTTACGAGTGAAAGCGAATATCCTAATAATTTTATTCCACAAAAAAGGATTGATTTCTAGTGTATTTTGGGGTATTGGATTACTTCCAAACCATACTAAGGAAATATATATTATTATTGAATAATGAACCTTGCAAATACTTGTGTCCCTATGGGTGTGTGTTTTATTTGTTTTTAGTATGGAATGAAATCTTTCACATGAGGTAATGGTTGTTTCATTTTAATGGAAACATACAAGAAAAATATATCACCGATTCACCCCCTCCTCTCAGTGATATAATTATCATGTCTGGGTACTTTCAAATATTGACCTTCATTACATATAGGAAACCTCTATCATATAAAAAGGTGTGTTTAAGGTGTTTCAACTTCCTATTTTCTCATGACAAAAGTAAGATGGATTGGGGATATTGAAGGTTGTATCAAATCAAATTTTTATTTTATATTATAATGTGGGATATAATATATACGAGATATGATGTTGTAAAATCTTGGAATAGACCTTGTGTCTAGGAATAATGAACCCACATACGATAGAAGTCCAAGTTACCAAGGATATGATAATTAGTAATGGTATTTTGTTTTATAGTTAGGTTACTTTGCAAAGTATGGTTCATTTTATTACTCATTTATGATTATTATTTTTTACTCTTATCTTAGGTAGAAATATATATTGTGTTCTAGCATCATTATCAGCATGTAGGTATCAAATGACATCCATAATCATACCTATGGTTGATGTTTTGGTTATGATATAGTGTTGAGTCACTTCAGGTGTCAATAAAAAATTATATTAAATTATCTTATATAAATTCATGGTGAAACTCTACATGACTTATCCATGGTTAATGAAATCTATTTTATATATTATGATAATTATATAACCCTTGTTTGGAAAATACGTAACATTAAAGGGGTATCTTGTAAAGTCCCCATCCAAGTATCCCAAATCTGGTTCCTTATTTTATTACATTGGTACTAAGTACAACCGATCACATCCCAATGGACTAAATAGTTTAATATATTTTGAAACCAGATACAAACATTAGATTTAAAATAAAACTTGAAATGGATAATAACATTGAAAATCCATTGTAAACATCCTTATTCTCCTTGATTATCCCTACATTTCAATCATAATAAAAATATTGGAATCTTAGGGAAAATAAAACATAAGAAAGTGGTGAGCTCAGATACTATGTGAGGGTAATAATATAGCATAATATATTATAAATAAACCTTAAAAATTCAAGGTGAATAACTAAAATCCCAATCCATTAAAACATAATATTGATCATAATATGGTAGGAATAAAATATTATCAAATAATGGCATATAAATAATCACATGAGAATAAAACACAACCATGGATCTTATAACAGTAGAATAATCACATGAATTATCAATAACTAATCTCATAATGAGGGAATGAATAATTAAGGACATCCTAAACAAACCATCAAGGATTCATTCTAATAATATATATAAATGGGCAAGGCCTCAACCAAAACCCATTCTAGTTTATCTCATTAGACCTACCGATGCATCGAGGGGAGATAACATGCCATGCCTAACACTTACTAAGTGTAATTAATTACTCATATGAATGGGGTGAAACATAATAAACATATACATTAATATTTAAACTATAATATGAAATGTAAATAATTTACTAAATTAATAAATATAATCATTAACTATACAGAGTAATATGGATAATGGAGTCAAGATAGTACATCCCCAGTTAAAATGATGAAAAACCATTTAATAAAATATGGTAGTTGGTAGCATAATTTATCAATATCAAATAAGAATAATGTTCAATAGATGGTGTTGAATAATATTAAAATACAGTAACAAAATCATTGAATATTTATTTAGATAAATACAATTCTTACCCTAGAATCATTTATTTAAAAATACCTACATTTATAAAAGAAAAAAAATTCTTTGAAGGTAAACTTGTAAAATTTTAAGTTATTCTTATAAAAATTAAGGCATCAAGGATATTGTAAAATCCTCTCATAGGTTTAAAAAAACATTCTTATTAATTTCAAAAAAAAAGAAACATTTGATAGGGTATTCTTAAAAGAAACCACTTTACAAATATCATATCATTGAGGTGAGAGTTAATATAATGAATCAATCATATTTAAACCCACATAAATAAAGTGGAAATAAAACTTAAAATAATAAAAATTCATTTGAAAAATAATTATAGCATGACATAATCAATGGAGTATAAGTTTAACCGAAAAAATGGAAATTGGGTTAATAATTCCTTTACCACTTTATAATAAATTGAACCATATAACCCATTAATAATAATCAAATTAAACATAGGATACAATGAAAATAAATATATTCATGATATTATATATCAAATTTTAGTATACATAAAACGCACATAAGTAATAAGTGGTGAATAAAAAAATCTAACATAAATAAAAGTGAGGTGATAAAATCATTTCCTTATGTCCGAAAGCATTCTGTACTTGAACTTAACATCATAGATAATAAAGTTAGGTCAATTAATTACTAAATAAAGTACCCAAAACACATTTATTTTATTAATTATCATTTTATTAACATCATTTATGGCCATTTTGAGGAGTTTTAGATGTCAATCTCATTATTCTGGGAGTGTTTTTCTTCTTGGTTTTTCATGATCAGTTCACTTATATAAATGTAAGAAAGTTCATGTAGAATGAGAATAATTATATAGAATTGAAATTATATGTTATTAAAGAACATAAATAATTTTATATGGTATTATATATTATTTCGTTATATGGTATGAGGATAATTAATTAGATAAAACATTAATGAAAAATGATTTGTTTATTTTGGCGGTTTTTACAACCATCAAAAACAAGTATCATTTTATTTAATACTATGTTTACATACATTTAAAAAGTTTTTATAAACATATTATAATCTGGTTTAACCATAATTTTTTTATGACAATCCTTAAAGGTCTTAATGAAAAATAAAAACTCATCATCCACGAAGGTGGTGATTCGACACCTCACGGATGATGTATTCATTTTTAGAATAAAAAGATAACAGAAGAGACTTGATGAAAAATATTCCATCAACAAAATAACATTAAAGTGTATATATTATCATTATTTGATTATTTTATTTTTTAAAGGGTATCTGAGTAGAGAATAAGAAAATGTATTAAAAGAGAAAGAAGGAGGATTTGACCTCTTTGATATCATCTCCTTAAGAACCACATTAAGGGACTTGGAATTTCCCTTTTAGTGAGACGAAAAACACTAGAAATTCTATAGGTTTGGGTAGAATATAATTTTATATTCGTGGTTTGAGAAATTATGATTAAGGTGATGAAATTGAGTATAGGAAAGAGCCCCCTTTTATAATTGAAATGGTGGGCAATTTAGGAATTACTTAAAATATTAAAATATAATAAGGATAGTATTGGGTTAAAGAATTAAAAAAGACCTAAAATGATAATAGGGATTACATTTTAGAAAAAGTATTTTCATATTTTTCCTTATACAATAATTATGTGATTTTTAAATAATTTAATAATATATTATATTAATGAAATATATTTTTTTGTCAAATTTAGAATTATTCTTAACTATAGCTTTAAAAACCTAAAAAAGATTAAAATTTGAACAAAATAATTAATTAAACCTCAGAAATGTTATATTTATCTAGATAATTCATGTATCAACTTAATTATAGTAGATTATGTTTATTTTAATATTATTAATATAATTTATTTATTTTTTCCATTAAATTAATAATTACTACAACATCATTGTACAAGACATTAAGGAATTTATTTGTTTCTTAAAAATAAAAAATAAATATTCATGATTATGATAAATATTTTATATTTCCAAATAATATTTACATTCATAAAAGTATTCCAGAGAACTATATACTAAAAAGTTATACTAAATAAAAACTATATTGTGATCATCTTGACAATCCTTTAAATAAAATATTATAAGGGGATTAATGTGATCCTAGTGGACCCAAAAGGATCGAAATTATAAAAAGAAAGATAATTACTAAAAATTACTCATCCCAAAATATTTATTCAATATTTTTTCTTAGTAATGGTTCTTATAATTGTATTTAAAATTATTTTGTTGATTTTTCTTTTCTTTTTCCTTGAATTGCATCAATGTTTCATCAACATTAAATTTAATTATTTTTATTTATAAAAATTTTAAAAAACTCTATCAAAAAAATAAATAAATTAGGATTAATATAATCTTTTATATTAATTCATTATGTATATTTACTTATATCCATGTCAAGTTAACTTATTTAATTTGTTAATTTGACTTTTTTTCCATGTGCAAGCATTGTAATGGCATTCAAATAAGATTCGTGTTTTATAACTATAAAATTGTAAAATATCATAAAAAAACATAAATTATACATAATAATTAAATATAATGTCGTGAAAATACATTTATAAATTAATTATTCATTATAAGTAACAACATTTGACTTTTGCATTGATGCACACACACTATGTCGGCACTGACAATGATTTTTATACTTATCATGGAATAAATTTTATTTTAGATGGTATGAATTAATTTTTACAATATTTATATTATAATATAATAAATTAGTCATTCCATAAGTTTAATAAATTTTTATATCATAACTATTTCATGATGGTATCACCATAGATCCATTATTTTAAAAAAGTTGTATTCTATACTATTAACAAAAAATGAAACATCATAAAAATATGAAAAAATTAACCAATGTAAAGTTTTATATTTAAAATTTGAAAATGAATTTTATTTTATAAAATAAAATTTATAAAAGTTTAATTTTTTTAAATATAGTGCGCCATCAAAAGGCAACAAAATCGTATTTTAGAAAAATACAGCTTTTTATGATTACAATTTAATTTGTTCTTATTTTATTCTAATAATAATAATTGGAGGAATTTAAAAATATTTTATTGATTATATAATATGTAAATTTCATTAATATATTTCAATAAAATTTATTGATATATTTTATTATGATAACATTCCATTATGTTTATAAAAATTGTTTTTCTTATAAAACACATCCTTTATGTTAAATTGATATTTATTTACATTTCCAATTAACTAGTAACCAATTAATTCATTTTATAAACTTGTGTAAATAATATTTTTATAATTTACTTAATCTCTTTCATTCCATCCATTTTAACAACTATGTGATAACTATCAAAACTAAAAAATAATATTTAATCATTTTTTAAGCTCAATAATCAATGTAACCTATGCTATCAAAGAAGTTAAATTAAAAAATGAGATATAGAATTAAATATTAGGGTGTTACATTCTCTAATCCTTCATTAAATTTCATTCCTGGAATTTGAAATTGTGATTGGTAATCATGGAGTTTTCATTTTAAAACCCCCCTGTGGAAATTTCGTATCATAAACTAGGTTAATAACACTTCCTCTTAAATGGGGGGAAGGAAAAACATGACGGTCACCACCAAACAAGGATTTCTAATAGTATAACATCACTATAAAGTAAAAAAATGGACATTAAAGAGAAATATAACTATAAATTTCTTATGGATAGTGTTATAGAACATGGTCATTAAAAGGTTAACACTCACAAAACCCTAAATTAGTTATCGGTTAAAAGATCATTTATTTCTCAGAAATAAAACAAAATAGATAATTTTTTTATACCAAATTATTTTTCCCAAGGATTTTTTATTATTATTCTATTTAGATAATCAAATGATATAAAAAAACAAACATTTTTACTTTCCATTTCATAAGTCTAATATCATCATTAGGTTGTTATTTAAAATATTTCCACTTCTTTTCATACACTAGGAGATAGATATTGAAGGAAAATCTGTATGCTTGCATCACTTCCATCATAAGATATATAATTTATTCCTTTTTAATTTAATGATTTAACAAAATAAAAATAATTAGCACATGATATCCATTGTGAAAAATCTTATTACAATATTAATCAATAATATACTTAATAAATTCCATAAGTATTTAATTTTAAGACTCATCAAAAACATGTATGTTAAAATTCAATAACGAAAAAAATATAAGGGAAGGTCACCATATTTAAAAAATAAACATATAATCAGATTCCCCAAACAAAAAAATGTGACTCTTAATGTCACATACCAAAAATATTAATTCCTTTCATACCATAAAACATTAATGAGAACATGCATGATTATACTAGTAAAATTATTTATTTGTTGAATGTATTCCTTAAATCTAAACATAGAATAATTATTTTATAACATAATTCATCAAATAATTTACCACCTTCATGGTCACCAATACTATCCCTTAAACATCTATTTTTACTATCTTAACATCAATCACATATTTATGGTTAGTAGCATATTCTTGACCATGATCCATTATCTTATTTTGGAGAATATTCATTTGATGCTTGAGACATTGATTTATATAGTGTAGCATCTCTTTTAAGTTAGATCATTGTACATAAAAATCCTTTTTCTTACCCTAGAAATCACAAGAACGAAGGTTTTTTCTCACCACACTTGTAGAAAACTCTATTCATTTTATGAAATTACCATAGTGTTTCCATCAACAATTATCTCATGTGGTAAAATCCCTCTTTATAATCTTACCTTTAACCATATTTTGATCTACCATCTTATTATTCTCTTTATTACTTCCAAAGTTATATGACTTGGAGAATTATTTTTCTATCTTGATATCAAGTTATCTTATATAATCATACGATGAGAATGATTTACAGACTAGTTCCCTTAGAAAAATTGGCTTAATCCCATCAATGAAATGTTAAATATTACTCTTTGGGTTATGTATATAGTATGTAGTCTACCATTATAATGTTATATATTTGACTTTATATTAAGAAACATTCTCTTTCTCCTTTTGTATCATACTCAACAATTGTCTCTCCATATCTTCTTACAGTTCATGAGGGAAATATTTTTCCCAGAAAAGTTTCTTAAAATCCTTCCATTACATGTTTTATATTTTTTTCGTCCTCTTTAGTGTTTTGATTCAATGAAGACCATTGATCCACCTCTCCAGATAGATGATAAACATCCATAAAAACCTTCTCATTTTTATTTATTCCCATAGAGATAATTATATTTTCTATGGAACTTATCCATTGACCAGTAACAAATTGATTTGAAGTCACATTGAATGTTTGAGGTTTATGATGCATAAAATTGTCTAAAATTGTAACACCATGTTTTGGAACACCAGTGTTTTCCATATGATAAAGGTTATTTCTCATAACCTGATTCCGCTGTCCCAATATGGTTTTAATTTATTCATTTTACAGCTCCATATTTAGTATCATTATCTTCCATCGAAGGGAAATACATACATAGAATACGTGAATTGATATAGTTTCCATTCATTCCGCTATACACCATTTCAAAATAATGGAATATACTAGATTTTTTTATAACATTATGAAATATAATATATCATCTCAGAACTAGTCAATAACTTAATCCTAAATTGAAATATAGGTCTAACTACTATCTAAATCATAAGTTTGTTTCTTTGGGAATATTTAAAAATTCTATCGTAGGGTTTCATTATCTACTATATGTTTTCATAAATTTTTTTACCGAGTTTTCTACTAAAATTATTTTGATACTAATAGTAAATACCCTTTCCCTAGTAGCATGGAGCCAGTACCTTACTTTATCACATTGGTACTAAGTAAAAGTGATCACATCCCAAAGGAACAAATATTTTACTAGATTTGGAAAACTAGATACAATCATGAGCTTTACATTACAACTTAAAATGTTAAAAAACATATAAAATCCATTAGAAACATACTTGTTCTCCTAGATTATCCCTACACATTAATCATAATATACATCATAGAATCTTGGGGGAAATTAAAAATAATAAAGGGGTGGTGTTAAATGTTTAGTAAGGGTAATAATACAATATAATATATAATAAATAAACATAAATAAAAATAAAATTTTAATAATTAAAAACACATGCCATTAAAACATAATATTGAGAATAATATTGATGGAGTAAAAGTTGATCAAATAATGGTATATAAATAATCACATGAGAATGAAAATTCACCATTGATATTATAACAGTTGAATAATCAAAAGGATTATCAATAAAAAAAATCTCATAATGAGGGAATAAAAAATGTGAGACATCATAAACATACTTTTAAGTCATCATGTGATGAATCTATATAAATGGGTAAGGCATCAGCCAAAACCCAGTTCCATTTATCTAATGAGACCTACCGAAGCATGGAGGGTCTATAGAAGGCCTTCATTTTTATTATTGATTTTTGATAATACACCTTTCAAGGGGTGAGGTGGAACCCTTACAAGGCCTATAGGTGTAAGTATTACATGGCCCATAGGCCTTAGAAAAATTTATTTCTCGTAGGCTTCAAACATTACTTACAACCTAGACTAACTACTTGGAGATGCTCCTCCCTAGCATCTTCTTCTTGAAATCAGATCTACACCTTTACATGGCTATCCAGCTAGGATATCCCATGCATGCACATGCTTTTACTAATGGAAAGTTCCATACCCTTTCATTCTTGCAATCCGTGTAGCTTCGGCTGTGGTGAAAGCTCCTTGCTCATCCTCTTTATAGAGCTTGTTCCTTGTCGGTTGTCTGGTCTGCGTATGCACTTAATTAATTCCACCAAACACATACAATGTTTAATGAATTCCTCATATGAAAGGTTTGAAACACAATCAACATATACATTCATATTTAAACTAGAATATAAAATGTAAATAATTTCTCCAATCGTTAAATATAATCATAAACAATCCAGAGTAATATGGTGAATGGTATAAAGATAGTACATCCCCAGTAAAAATGACCATAAACCATTCAATAAAATATATTATTAAGAAAAATAAGATATTAATATCAATTAATCATAAGATTCAAGATAGGGTGTTGAAAACAATGAAAATACTTTAACAATGTTTTTGAAAATTTCTTGAGGGAAATACCCTTTTTACCAAGGAATCGCTTAATTAAAAAGTTGTGCATTTATAATGATTTTTTTATTTTAAATTATCCTTTTAAATTTATTAAGGATTTATAAAAACATTAATGTTTCTTGGAAGTAGGAAGATACTCTTGTAATTTGTATTTAAAAACAGGTTTTTTAATTTTTTAAAAATGAAACATTTTAAAGGGTATTTTTAAAATAAATTCCTTTACAAATATCATATCATTGAGGTGAGAGTTAATTAAATGAAATGATCATATGTAAACCAAAATATAATAAATTTAAATAAAATTTAATATAATAAAAATTAATTTGATAAATAATGACATAATGACATAATCAATGGAGTGTATGTTTAACACAATTAAAGAAAATTGGGTGAAGATTTCCCTTACTACTTTGTAATCAGTTGAACTGTATACCCCAATAATTATCATCAAATAAAGAATTTAAAACCATGAATATAAATATATTTACAATATTATATACCAAATAGTAGTATACATACATCACAAACATGGAATAATTGGTGAATAAGGAATATCTCATATATATAAATGTGAGATGAGAAAACCCTTACCTTATGTAAGAAACTGTTCTGCACCTGTATATAAAATCCAAGAAAATCAAATTAAATTCATTAATTAGTAAATATTTGACCTTTTATACATGTATTTTATTTATTATAATTTTATGAAGTTCATTTGTGGAAATTTTGATGAGTTTTAGAGTTCAAATTCATCATCCGTGGTGTGTTTGTCTTCTTGTTTTTTCATGATTGATTCACTTGTATTCAAGTAGAGGAGTTAATGTAAAATGAGAATAATTATCCAAAATTAAAAATATATTTTATTAATGCACATAAATAATTTTAAATTATCTTATATATAATTTTTTTATGTGGTATAAGGATGATTCAATAAATAAAACGTAAATGAAAAATTATTAGTTTATTTTTGCATTTTTTACAACCATCACAAACTAGTATTGTTTTATTTAATAATATTTTTATATACTGGTTAAAGAATAATAAGTAAGTCTTAATACAAATATTATAATTTTCTAACCATAAAAATGGTTTATAAACAACCTTGAAGGTGGTAATGAAAAACAAAACTCATCGTCCAGGAATGCAGTGAATCAACATTACCCAGACAATGTTTTAATTTTAAAAATAAAAATTGAATATAAGATAATTGATGATGGATATTACAGTAACATAAAAACATTATAGTATATATATAATACTGGAGGTATAATTATGTTTTGTAAAGGGTAGCTGAGGAGATAATAAGAAAGGAAATTAAAAGAGAAAGAAGGTGGATTTTACCTCTTGGATATCATCACCTTAGGAACCTCTTTAAGGCACTTTTAATTTGTATTTTTGTGATAAAAACACTAGAGAGTGTCTAGGTATGAGGAGAAGATAATTTTTAAGGGTATGGTTGAGAAATAAGGCTCAAGATTATGAAATTGGTTGAAATAAGGAGTCCCCATTTATAATTTAGGTGAGGGGAAATTTAGGAATTACATAAAATGATAAATTGTAATAAGGAAATTACATGGTTAAAGACATAAAAAAAGAACTAAAACCCTAAAGGGTACTAAACTTTCTACCAAATAATATAATATTTTTCATTATTCAAGATTTTTTTGAGTTTTAAATAACTTAATAAAATATTATAGTCATGAAATATGATTTTTGTTAAATTTTACACTATTCATAAATATGAATGTAAAAAAATAAGAAAAGAGATAAAAATTCAAAAAAAATATTTTATTATATCTTATACATGTCATAGTTATCTATATAATTCTTGTATCAGATTAATTATATGAGATTATATTTATTTTTGTATTTTTAGTATCATTTATTTAATTTTTCCATTAAATTAATAATTACTAGATCATCATTGTGCATGTATTTAAGGTATTTATTTGTTACCTAAAAATTAAAAATAAATTATCATGATTAGGATATATCTCGTTACCTTCAATATACTATTGATGCTCAAAACTATCTTCTGTAAAAACATATATTAAAAATTTATACTAATTAAAAAATAGTGTGATCATCTTGATTTCTTTTAAATAAAATATTATAAGGGGATTATAGTGATCCAAGTGGATCAAAAAGGCCCCAAATCCAATAAAATAATAATATTAAGACAGCGAAATAGTCATCAAAAAATATATATTCAAAATTTTGGGTCATTTAATGGTTCTTATAATTTTAATTAAAATGATTTCTTTTATTTTTCTTCTCTTTGCACAAGAATTGCATCAACGTTGCATATACATTAAATTTTCTAATTTTATATATAAAAATTAAAAATTAACTTATATCATAACATAAATAAATTATTTTCAATATAATCTTTAATATTCATTCATTATTTATATTTACTCATATCCATGTCAAGACAACTTCTTTAATTTATTAATTTGACTTATTTCACCACGTGTAAGCATTGAACAGACATTCTGGAGAAGTTTCATGTTATATAACTGTAAAATTAGAAAATAACAGCAAAAATAAAATTAAATAAAATTAATTAAAATAAATTTATCACTTAATTACTATTTATAAGGAATGAAATTTGACTTTTTGAATTCATTACAAGCACTGTCTCAGCACTGGTAATGATTTTCATACTTATCATGAAATAAATTATAATATTCATTTTCTGAATTATTTTGTATAATATTTATATTTTAATATCATAACATAGTCATTACATAAGTTTAATAAATTTTTATATCATAATTATGTCATGATGATATCACAAAAGATGCAGTATTTTAAAAATACTGTATTTTTTAATATTCACTAAAAAAGAAACATATCAAAAAATACCAAAAAATTAATGAAAGTAAAATTTGATATTATTATTTAAAAAATAAAGTTTATTTTTTTATATTAATTTTTTAAATTTTTAATTTTTTTCAAATAAGGTATCTATCAAAAGGAGAAAATTTACATTTTAGAAGAATACAACTTGTTTACTTAAAATTGGATTTGTTATTATTTTATGCCTATATAAATTATTGGATGGATTCCAAAATAATTAATTAAATATATAATGAATAAATATTATTATTATATTACACTAATAGTGATTAATTTAATTTATTAGGATAAAATTACATTATGTTTATAAAAACATTTTTTCCAAAAAAAATCCTTCATGTTCAATTACTTTTTATTTTTATATCTAATTATTTAAAATCAATGTATTAATTTTATAAACATGTCTAAATTATATTTTTATAATTTAATTAATCTCTTTAATTCCATACATTATAATGGCTAGGTGATAACTACCATAATTAAATAATAATATTTAATCATTTGTTTAATCTCAATGTTCAATGTAACATATGCTACCAAATAAGTAAAATTTTAAAAATAAATACTATAAAATATTATGGGGTTACATATATTGGGATAGACTCAAGATTTGTTTTTGTATAAAATTGTTTCATATAGTGTATGTTCGGGGTTGAGAGGTTTGTTCTTGTTATTTATTAACCAAAACTATGATATTATATCAATGGTAGAAATTTATTCTCAGTAATGTCCTTGTAATTGTAGAGGTATTCCACTACAACATACTTCACATGATATCTCGAGGTGGGGATGACAATTCCCCATAGTTATTGGATCAATATATTTATATTTAACATATTTTTCTATTGATTAATAGATCAAAGAGAGTTTTTTAGGTATTATAGTATATGGGGAATGGGGAACTGAGGGTCGGGAAAACTATCTGAATCTTGATACTTGAGTTCAAACTATGTCATACATTTCTCATTACTATTTTTAGTGGACCACTTGTTGCATAGTTCTATATATAGTCTTTGTAGTCTATATTTGATTATATTGAGACATACCTTGATTGGTTTGTGAAGATTTCTCTATATATCCTTAGGGGAAAAGTGAACTATTGGTGGGATGTTTTTGTCTATGAAGATCAGTTTGTGGGGATGTCTTGGAAGGGATTTCAGTTTTTTTATTGATCACTTTTTATAAGAGTCCCTAAGGGCCAACAAGGCTAGGGAGCTCATGTATTTCGAATAAAAGGGGATATCAATGATGTATTGTACCACCCAGCTTATTTAGCTATTATGATATTCACCCGTGTTAGAGGGTGATAAGGCTGTGAGAGTCAAAAAAAATTGTAACTAATATGAGGAATTACATTTGATTATATGTGAATATATTTTTAAACACATCATTTTTAGAGGTCATTAATCAAGACTTGATTGTAGAACCACACTTAGGGTAAAATTGTTAGTCATTAGGATTCTTCTTCCAGGGGATGGAGTTTGTCCCAATGTAGTCGGAAGTTAATGTATAAAGAGTCTCACTAGGGTGGATATAAGTTAAGAAACTAGGGATGGGGGTTATTAGCTCTTTTTTAGGGTGAACCTTGGATGAGTGTTATCAGTGGGGTTAATAGGGAACTATTCATTTAGATTGTGATAATATGTCAATAGAATTCTACTTCTGTGGGGAGTTAGCATCTGCATAGGTTATATGGAATTTCACTATGATTGTCCAACGTTGGATATTCTAGTCTTACTTTAGATTATGAGGTTGCTCTAGGAGTAAAACAACATTTTGGATATTAGAGGTACTTCGACTATTCAGGTTTGTAAGGTTATCATGGTTCCCTGTGTTAGGGGAAGAATCACCAATAGGGAGATGTGGCTCAGTGGAGGTAGAAAATAGGAGTTCAGAGTAGATAAATATTCGTCTAGGTGGTGATATAACTACAATCCAAGTTATAATTATTATGGAATCAACATTATCATATGTTTTATTGGATACATTCATGTCACACTCATTCATATATAATTATCTTGTTAATTACTAAAGGATTTATATACAGTTCCTTTATTAGGTATTGCGTATTGATACACCCTAGGGGTGTGATTAGAACCTATCATGATATTTCCAGAATGTTTGATAGTGATAAGTGGATGAATGTTTCATTAGGATTTATTTATAATGAATATTCATAGTTTCAATGTGATATTTACAATTTATTGGTTGACTTATTATCGCTCACAAATCGACTAATATCATTGGTGGGTATCGTTAATTTATGAAGAGGCTAACTTTTATTACTAAATCATCATGTGGGATATATTTAAACCCCATTTAGAACATATAAATAAAAATATTGATGATATTTTATACCATTTGGCTAGAATTTATTTGAGATATGGTGAGACACATCTGATAGTCATTCCTCTAATCATTGATCAGTTTAAATATGTGTTTCTAGAGGATTTCTTGATACTTCCACTCGAGCATCCGACCAATATATGATAGAACTTATGCTGCAATGATTCCAAAAACATTACTCATTATAAGATGGATCTTGTATATATTTGAGACATGAAGGCTATGTTTGAGGGTTTGGATGTTAATGGATTCACTAAACTGTGCATAACCCATTAGGGTGCTATCATATTTCCCACCAATAAGGTGAATGGGTTGCTATCATTATGTGTGGATTTTTGTCCATAGTAGGACACTCGATATGGGGTTAATTGAGTTACTTTTAAAATTTAGGTACAAAATATTTATTACAAAGTTCCCCAATTTGAAATACAAAATGACCCAGTTAACCAAAGCATCAGATTTATAAAAGATTTTATTATTCAAATTATTTATCAAAGAGTGATTAGTTCTCAGTTAAAACAATATAGATTATTACTTTAACTTTTTAAATCTATATACAAAATCAAAGTCTAATACAAACACTATATAAGATTAATTATCATAGAAACGTGAAATTTTTTGAATGAGAAAACAGTGAAAAATAATGTTGAAATAACATACTGAAATTTAAAATAAGAGGTTCAGTATCAAGTATAGAATTAACCCTATCCACGTGGTGACCACCTTCCACTTAGAAGTTTATATAATTAAAATTTTATCAAAACCCTAGATTGAGGTAAACAATAGTATACACAACTTTCCAGGTTAACTAGACCTCTTCCAAAGTTTTCATAGGATTGAAAAAAACTGGCCACATAGGGACTTCTTCCAATACTATCCATGGGAGCGTAAGGTGTAAAAGGATTGTTTATGAAGAAATATTTGTATCTTCCAATTTTTTGCATGATTCATTATGTGTTCATAAAACCGAAATTCACACACTTCTCTTAAATTAATGACTATATAGAAGTAGATAAACAAAATAATGAAAATAGAGTTAGAAGGATCTATGTGATTGGAAATGAAACTTGTCACTCTTGTAAGTTGTGTTGAAATTCATTTGGAGTCGACTTTAAGAAACAAGAAAAAAATAGAGTCTCTTGAGAGCTTATATATTCTATTTCCAGTGACGTATTGATGTGCTTGATGAGTTATTATCCTTTATTTGTTTTTTCTACAAAGTGTTCATCAGTTTGAGTTCTCTGAAGCATATTCATGTTTCCATAGCTAGGAGTTCTTTTATTTTTCTCAGGCACATGTGATCTCAACTTTATTTAAATGGTGATTCTTTCTTTTTTGATTAGCTATTATCTTTATACACTACACTCACCAAGAAGCTTGATCTCAATCACATCTTGGTACCTTAAACCTCGTACTGTAGTATAACATTGATTTAAAGTTTTTCTACAAAAGACTAAAAAATTCATTAATATAATTATTAGAAATAAGTTTCATAAATATTACTGTTATAAATAAATTGGAATTTAAATGACAAAGTAATAATTGACGATGTCTCTGAATGGTGACTTGGTTTGACGGTGTATCTGATCAGTGTCATGGAATGGTGTCTTACGAACAATGTCACATAATTAATAAATTTTTTAATCGGGAACCATGAGTTATGTATTAGTGGATCAAGATTAGTAAGTCCAGAAGGGGTAGTTCATTCTAACAGTAGGTCATGTTTATGGTAGGTCTCTCAAAAGAAAGGTCAACTTCCTGGGGACTAATTCTATCGATAGATCATACTTTGCGAAAAGTATGGATATCGGTATGTCACTATGTTGGAATATTTTTTCAATAGTGACTCTTCCATTGCAAAAATTTGGAGTTGAGTCTGATGCTAGCACAATGTAAAGATGAATCATACATAGAGAAAAATCATAACTGCTATTGACTATGAGTTGAGTAATATTATCTTGTCCTTTGTCAGAATTCATTATCTATGCTGACGTTGAGATAATTGACAACGATACATCTTAGTAGTAATTCTATATAAACAGTAACTCATACTTAGCCTATTTTCTTATATTAGTGATATTCCCAATAGTGAGTTCGACTTAACAATGACTCAACCTTACCAGTGACTTATACTTTGTCTTATTTTTCTAACCTATATCATGATGTGAAACAACTATATAAGAGATTAATATTATATGTAAACATGGGTAATGTAATCTAACTTGATGTAACTTAATAAAGCATGATTTCTGAGAATTAAAACTAGAAGAGGACAACATGGATTATCGAACGCTAAAATATGTGATGGCTAAGAAGTGGTATCCTTTTTTTGTATTACAAAACTATTCAATCTGTTGAGGGGATCCAAGTTCTTATTTTAGACTGATCTATGGGTGGGCTATCAATATTTAAGAGTGAGGTCTTATAATATTCCATATATTTCATTTAGGTGTAGATACAACCTATATTTGTATATTTTGATTCCTTTTGGGGGAATGAATGTTCTAGAATTCTTTATAGCCGTAATTAATATTTTTTCTATAATTACCTAGATTCATCATGGTTATCTTAATTGGTTAAATTTTGGAATACTCTTAGTCAAGAGAGGATTACACTCATCATCTAGAGATAATTCTACGTACACAAATGGAGCAATGTCCATATTACAATATCTTGATGTATTAATTCTAGATTTGTAAAGTTCACTTATTAGGGTATATAATTGGACCTAGAGAATATTGTTGCTATGGATTTATTGGGAAGGACATTAGAAAATTTTCAAGATTCATATTTTATTGGGAATGAAAGGTTACAATGGGAGGATTATCCTAGAATTCAATCAATTTAAACCATTGATTACAACCTTGTGTTAGAATAGGGTACAGTTTGTGTGATATGACTCTTATGAGAGGTCCTTTAAAGAGTTAAAATGAGGTGGAAATCTATCTTAATCTTGACCTTACCCATGTTATGGAAGATTATAATTTTTTTATTATTCTCAGGGAGTATAGATTAGTATAGTTCTAATTAAGAGTGATTTAGTGGTTGATTATGTCTCTAAGAACCTGAGGTCATGTGAGCAGAACTACTTAATGTATGATATGAATCAAGAAATAGTGGTTCAAAAATTAATATATTATCATCAATAACTTTTTTTGTTATAGGATATTAGTTTATATTGATCATAATAGCCTTAGGTATATATTTTCACTGAGGTACCTAAATCCTCAATTGAAGAGGTGGGTTGAGTAATTATAGGCTTTCAACATTGTAATGGTGTATAACACTAGAAAGGTAAACTTTTTAGCTAATTATCTAAGAAGTAAGACTCAATTATAGGTGGTGTATATGGATTTTATTTAGTTTTATATGATAAAAATATTTTCTAAGATGTTCCTTATATAATGAGTGTCTTAGGGTAGAGAAACCACGATATATTTAGGTATGATGTCCTCACCCCTTTAGAGGGTTAAAAAGATTCAGTTTTCTGAATTATATTACATGATGATGATGGAGAGTATATATATTGGGGACCCTCCACCTGATTGGTCCCATGATTATAATGTGATTTTCTATGTATGAGGTCATTTTATAGTCACAAAATGTATATGAAAAGAGATTATTCTTGATTTAAATGAAATAATATGAAATTTTCACCCAGTACATGCCATGGTTTATCAAAAAATCTAAAGGAAGTACTAGTGCCATAGGAAAAAAAGGACATTTCAATGTTGGGTTCACAATGATTCACCTATTAGTAGTGGAATTATAAGCATTAGTAAATTTATTGTCTTCTATAGCCATTTTCTATTCCTATGTGGAATTAGGGAAATGTAATAATGGATTTTATGAAGGGGTTTCTGAGGATGTATCATGGATGTTATGTGGTATGTGTTATCATGTAATGGTTGAAAATAGTTTCACATTTCCTACCAATTTATGAGAACATTTAAATCAAGGAGTTGGGATAGATGTATGTCTAGAAGATAGTGAATTTACATGAGGTGTGTTAAAACTACAAAATATACAGTTGGATTTTTATTCAGTTAGAATATTATTGGAAGTCATTAAAATTTTTCATGAAGTGTGTGAAAATGTTTGAAGTAAAGTTTCGATTATTGGTGATATACTAGAAATAGTAGGAACATATTATGACCTGATCACATGGGAAGTTCCATGAGTGGTATGATAACCCATATCATTAATAAACTTTATTTCATGATTTATCACATATAAATAAACTTAATACATCCAAAACAAATCATTAGGCCCAGTATATTTGTGTAAATAGGTACATATCATAACAACATTCAATTGAAATACAAATACATAAACCAAAACTCTATAACATTCCCTTAAATTACCTTGGTATTCTAAAACATCATAGGATAACTTGGAGACATAAATGAGAAAGTGGTGAGATATAAATAATAGTATGGGAATAATAAAATCATAACATGATGAAATCAATACATGTGATTCAATAGGAATAGAAAGGTAACATAATATGGGTGAGAGTCATAAACATGAACTTCAAAACATGATATAAGATGATAACATAAAGGAATCGTGGGAATGAAAAAATAAACCTGACGTCATAAATACAATTCAATATTAAATAAAAATAAGTAATGACATAGTGTGATTATTATATCCACTCATGAACCATACATTACATCTCAAGATATAAATTCATTACATAATGCATTGGGAGCTACATAATTCTGGTCCCATCCGTCACATTCAAATAATGTACATGCATAAGTGTGCCACATAGATCGTACAACATAAGGGAGAATTTTATCACCTTTAATCCCATTATTTAGAATTGTGGGTTATATAAATGTAATTACCCTTATAAATAATGGTATTTAAAACTAGGTGAATATACATGAGTGGAAAAGTGGGTGGGTATTCACTACACTAATGTTTGGAATCAAAAATCACCGGATAATCTCAATAGAGTAATGATGTTACATATAGACTAATGTAATGTTTAATTGAGAGTAAAAGTGGTATATCATCACATTTAAATCATAAGGACAGTAAGGGGTATTTGTAAAAAAATATTTCATCATGAAAAATTGAAAATCAAAAGGCATAATATAAATAATGTGTCTGAATAAGGATGAGAAGGAGATGATCCCTTACCTTGAGAGGAAGATTCTAAAAGCTTGGAAGGAGCTTATTAAGAGCATGGGGATACAATGGAAGGTATATATAGGTGAAGTTGAATAGTAAATTAATGATATTAGGGTTTTTAGTTAATAGGAATGTAAGGTTCGGTGTAGTTTTATATGACAAAGAGAGGAGAATTCTTTATTAATTTCTAGACCTAGTTTTTGGAATCAATAATATAAATTAATTAAAACCACAAACCATACCATGGATATTTCCCAATTTTTCTTCCTTGGTGCCTTGGGTTTCATTAATTTAAATGTAAAAAACCTAAATCCTTAAAATAACACCATTTGTTATGTATAAGTGAGTCATGCTTATAAAGAATTTATTTTAAAACCATACAATATAATATAGGTTGTGGAGTATTCACTAAGGGTTTATAAAATGAAAATATTAAATTAAAAAACAAAATTTTAAAGGTTTAATATAACTTTGGTCATGGGTACTATTTATAGTATTTATTGCATAATTTTTATGCTTTTTAGATGTCACAATACATATCATATATATATATAGTACAAAATTTTTACCCAAAAATTTGATTGTCTCTAAAAATTATGAATAATTAAAGATTATATAATTTTTACATGATGATTTAAAAAATTATATTTATTTTATCAAAATAATTTTTAAATATTATAATGTACCCTTTTAAATCAAAAATCTCAATTTGTTGAAGAATACAATTTTTTTACAATAATAATTTTCTAACCCTTAAAGCAATTACATTTGACTACATGAAATTATGTTATCATTTATATTTAATAAATATTATTCAATAAAAATGTTCCACTAAAATATCATTTATTCTAAAAAATTCTTGAATTATTAAAAAAGTGTTCCTTGATTGAATCTATATATTTCCCAAAAAACCCATTTTGTGTTTCATCATATAAAAAAATATTTTTTGTAAAAATTATTTAATAATTATAAAGTAGGAAAAGATAAAAATAATAATTATTTTATTAAATATAAAAATATAAAAATTAATATTTCTTGGGTCTAGATACATTTCTACGTACTATACTAGCAAATGACCTAAGGGTATGGTGTCCGATGATGGGATTTTCTTGGGGTGGTTCGGTGAACATGGTTTGGGTCATGATCTCGATGACCATGAATTATCTCATAAATGTTTTTTCTCATGATTTAGTTATTGAACATTGTCTTGGTCTTGGTCAAAGGAAAATCCTTGTGATTTTATCTCCCTATAAATTAATTATAAATGTGATTCTTTGGGTATAATCCTACCTGTTGAGTCCATCACTTCCTTTCTTTCAATTGGATTTATCATAACCCAATATATATACTAATCTTACAATCACTATATGACTACTATACTATCAATAGTTATGACTCTTAATGTTACTTCAAATCTCGTAATATATAACTTATAATAGTACAAAATAACCAAATCAGTGCTGATTATTCCTACAATTTCACTTCTTATTAATTGATATACTAATTTATAAAGTTAATTTAATTTATAATTGTTTAAATTGTCATGTTATCCCACCTTTAGAAATTTCACCCCCAAAATATCATTCATACACTAAAATTTATTTTTTCTCTTCTCTTTCTTTACCTCTTCTGGTTCCTAATCTAATTCGTCAATCTTGTGGTTCTACCATAAGAAATTGTATCAGGTGATTTTACTTGTCTCGTAAAACCTTTTCTCTACGATCTAAGATCTTCATAGGATATTGTTCATATGAAAAGTAATTATCCAATAAAACCTCATTTTAATTCATTATATGTGAGGGTTATGCTATATAGTTAATCAAAAGGGATACATAGAACACATCATATACTTGAGATAAGTTAGGTGGGAGTGCTAGTTGATATGAAACTTCTATGATGTGATCAAGGATCTTGAAGGGTATAATGTATCTTGGAATAGGATTTAAATTCTTCCCAAACCTCATGACATTCTTCCATGGTGATTGTCACGACCCATCCTCGGGGCTCGTGTCGTGACTACCCCAAGCCCACCTTCGATAGGCTAGGGGCTGGCGACTAGCACCAATGTGTAATTCCTGATACAAAAAGGGAAAGCATTGCCTTTGTAAAGTAAACAACACCACGGAGCAAGCAAGCAGAAGTAAACACTATGTAAAAACTGGGTACAATAGTAAGTGCGGAAAAAAGTATGTGGGCCAGAATACAAACCCAAACTGAAAGTAAAGTACAACTGGAAAGGGGAAACAACAACTGAAAGTAAAGTCGCAGCCTCGAACTATCCACTAGAAGTCCCACCTGAAGGGTGGATACAGATAGCCTCCACAGCTCCTCAGGTCCAGCCATCCACTCCGAGTACGCCCCACCCAGTGGTCCACCTCCGGGTACCGTCCTACTCCTCGTGCCTCTACCACGATCAGTGTTGTCCGTCATCTGCAACCAACACAACGTAGTGCGGGCATAGCCCGTGCAGGGGTGATTATAAGATACTCAATAGGGACCCTGAGACCCTCGATGGTCTCCCAGAATCTTCAAAGTATAATCCACAAATGAAAGATACAATCACGAAGTAACATCTGACACTACTTAGGTATATGCCCATACATATACCTAAGTCATCCATTCCAGTTCAGCTCCAACATCCGAGCCCAAGTACAACCCAGTCCACACAGGAAAACGTAACCCGTCCCACATAGGAAATCATAACCCAATCTACACAGGAAAGCATAACGTAATCCACATAGGATATCAAGTCAATCTTATCGAAGATAAAGATTGAAAGTCAAGATTCAGCTCACACAGGTATACTTCTTTGTAGGATCGTAGAGATGATCAGATGTAGCCACTTATTCATCTAAGCCGTTAGACCCACACAGGATCAATAGGTACTAACCCCCACAATGAACCACAAAGGATCGATAGGAAACTAACCCCCGCAATTACCCACAGAGGATCGATAGGTATCTAACCCCCGCAATGACTCACACAAGATCGATAGGTAACTAACCCCCGCAATGACCCACACAGGATCGATAGATAACTAACCCCTGCAATGACCCACACAGGATCGGACCCACACAGTATTGGTAGCACTAATCTACGTAGGATCTCTGAGTGTTGTAGTCGTCGCCGTCGAATCCACGGAGGATTCCTGCACAGTCGTCATCGTTGTCACAGTCGCAGCCAGTTCTAGGGTTCCCGAACACATCAAGCTCGTTCGGGAGGGTCCACTCTACGAGCCGAGGGGCTGATACATCAACTGAAACATAGTCCGGAGTTGATATATTCAAAAGTTTAGTATCATCAATAGGAACACAACATCACAGACGACGCGTCAATCCGACGCCTGGTCTGAGAGTTATTGGCTTTTTTGTCCCAGGGGCCCGGTTGGTTTTTAAGTCAAAACCAACCCGACTGTACTCCAACTGCGTCCAAACCTCGAGCGGAGTAAGCCAAAAGGTATGTCTCACTAAGAGGAATCCAACAAAGTCGACTGCACATCAATCGGACGTCCGGAGCTCAAGTTATAAGTGTTTCTGCTCCAAGGGCCCGGTTGGTTTCGTGTACGAACCAACCCGGCCGAACCCAGAGTACTCCAAAACCTTGAGTATAATATACCGAAATGAACATCTCGATCCAAGGATCACATCGCAGCTGACGTTGTGTCGATCAGAGGTCCACATCCCATGATATGGGCAGACGACCGATGGAGGTTCGGTAATAGGGGGTTTGGGCCCGGTCCGACCCGACCCGATACCCTCTAGGTCGGCCCAAACCGGGTCGACCCGTCCCGGGTCTAGGCCCGGACCAGGCTTAGCGTGGCCCGGCCCGGCTGAGGCGGCCCGGCCTGGGTGCGGCCCGGCCTGGCGGCCCGGTCTAGCGGACCAGCCAGGGCAGCCGGCACGGCGCGCTTGCGCGCTGGTGCCAGCCAGGGGCTCGGTCATTTCGGCCGAGTGATGGGACACGGGGGGTGCTACCCCCTGTTTTTATGAAGTCGCGGCCCCATGTGGGGGCCGATTTGCTGGCTAGCTTGGGGTTTTAACCCCCGACTCTTCCCATGTCCTGTCGGCCAGCTGTTGCCACCACGGGACCAGCAAGGGCCGGTCCCCCTACTTCGACGCCGGTGGACCGGAACCGGCCGCCGGTTCCCCTACTCCGCCATGGCCCGGAACCAGCCGCGGACATGGTCCATCCGGCACGGCGCGACGACGCTGCGCCCATCCACCGCGGCCCCTCTCCGGCCGCGGAGCTCTTTTGGTTCTCCGGCACGGCGCGACAGCGCCACGTCTTTGGTTTTCCTTCAACAGCGCAGCGCGTCGGCGCTGCGCTTCTTCCCCTTTCCTTCATAATTCCCGTGTGGTGCTTCGACACCGCGTTACTTTGTTCGTGCCGCATCAATATCAAACAATAAAAAAGGGTAGGAGAGTTGGTCGTGTTAGTGCGGTCCGACCTCCTCCCGTTATTGCAATAACAGGCGGCCCCAAATAGACGATAAACCAATAATGATGTAATCAGAAAAAAACAAAATAATAATTAAACCCCTGCCTCGTCGAATCGTTGAGCGAGGCATCATCGTGGAAATAACCATCACAGAAGAAGGAGTTGCAGAAGGAGAGAGTCGCATCGTGGGGAAAAATTATTCGTCAGCGTCGCGTTGTCGATCTCCGAGAATCCGGCGTCCTTTGCATTCTTCGTGTTTTTCGTTGAAGAAGAAGAAGAAGTTCTTCAAACTCCTCAAATTTTCTCCAATGACTCACACAACAAGAACAACCAAAATAAAATAAGTTCAACACTTATTTTATTAACATAACTTATGCTTTTGAAGTTCAAACATTCAAATTAAACTCACCTAATTAATTAACTTAAGTTATCAAATTAATGGTGAGTTGAAGGAGTTAGGGAATATGAAGGGGTGGGATTTGTGTGGGCCCAACCACTTATATAACCTCCCATGGGAAGTTGGGTGGTTACCCCAACATCTACTCAAAGCTTAAACCACTTAGAAATAAAAATTGTAGATAAATTTTTATTTTAACTTCCACAATTTTTATAAACTTCTCTCTTGAAAACACAACTCCGGAAAAGGTGTTCCTAAGCAATTACCGGCACTGTGAATCCATAGGTTCCCTCAGAATTCGATTTCGAGCACCGATTCAAAAGTTAGAAAAACTCGCTGGTTCGTTCACTGAACGTACCTGAGCTAAACATCGGAAAATGATTTCGGACACACCGGGCCTCATAATCAGGTGCCGTCAGAAACTGCGCTCTTGTAAAATCCCAAAAAAAATTAAAAAATGAAAATTTCTCTTGAATTTTACGGGTCGTCACATTACTCCCACCTCAGGGCTTTACTTCCCTGTAAAGATACATCAAAAACTAGGGAAACAAATGTGGGTACTGAGCACGCATCTGAGCCTCCCGCTCCCAAGTGCTCTTCTGGAGGTTCTCGTGCTTCCATCTGATGTGCACTAGAGGAATAGACCATCCACGTAGGACCCGCTCCTGGAAATCCTCGATCTCTACTAGGACCTCCGCAAAAGTCTCCCCATCATCAATGTCCAGATCCCCATGGTCAATGATATGCGTCAGGTCGTGCATGTATCTCCTCAGCTGAGATACGTGGAAGACGTCGTGCACCCGGTGCAACTGAGGTGGTAGAGCCAGGCGATAAGCCACCTCGCCAATCCTGCTGAGGACCTGGAATGGTCCGATGAAGCATGGAGACAACTTGCCGCCTCAAACAAATCTCCATAATCCACGTCAAGGTGAGACCTGCAAGAAGACGTGGTCCCCATCCTCGAACTCTAGTGGCCTCCGCCTCCTGTCAGCATAAGACTTCTGCCGGCTCTGAGCTGTCCTCATCCGCTCCTGGATGACCTGGACCTTCTCTGTCTTGGCCTAGACCATCTCCGGTCCCACAAGTGATGACTCCCTAGGGTCTATCCATCACAGAGGTGATCTTCAAGGTCGGCCGTACAACACCTCGTATGGTTCCATCCCGATGGTGGAGTGGTAGCTGTCGTTGTACACGAACTCCACCACGGGTAGGTGGTCCTCCCAGATGCGACCAAAGTCGAGGACACATGTGCGGAGCATGTCCTCAAGAGTCTGAATGGTCCTCTCCGTCTGACCATCTGACTGAGGGTGAAAGGCAGTACTCAGACGTAGCTGCATCCTTAATGCCTCCTGCAACCCCTTCCAAAGCCGGGAAGTAAAGCGAGCATCTCGATCAGAGACGATAGATGATGGTACACCATGAAGTCGTACAATCTCCTGAACGTAGAGACGTCTCAAGCTCTCCACTGAGCCCTGCTCTATGATGGGTAAGAAGTGAGCCGACTTGGTGAGTCGGTCGACAATCACCCAAATGGAGTCGTGACCTCTAGAAGTGTGTGGAAGTCCAGTCACGAAGTCCATATATATCCCATCCCACTTCCACTCCAGGACCTCCAAGGGTTGTACCAAGCCTGCTGGTACCTGGTACTCTGCCTTCACCTGCTGGAAGGTGAGGCATCGAGAAACGAACTCTGCCACAGCCTTCTTCATGCCTGGCCACCAGTGCTGTCGTCTGGGATCCTGGTACATCTTCGCCACTCCAGGATGTACCTCCAAAGGGGAAGTGTGAAACTCTCTCAACACCTCCTCTCGTAAAGAAACTGGTACCAAGGTACGTCCTCTGAAAATGACATCGTGCTTTCCTCCCATGCAGAATCCATCAGGTGCCTGTCTTGAGGATATATGTGCACGCCGCATCTCACTGTCGGCGTCCCCACGTTGTGCCTCTCTGACCCGCTGTAGTCGTGGAGGAGTGACTGTGAGTGTCTGAAGTAAGGTTGCTCCATATCTATCCATGAAGGATATCCGCAATGCGGCTAGTTGATCTGTCTCCTCCCCATGTAGCTGGATGCACGTCCTCCTGCTAAGATCATCGGCTACTATGTTTCCCTTCCCAGGAGTATAGACTATCTCAAATTCATAGTCCTAGAGGTACTTGAGCCATCGCCGATATCTCAAGTTCAGGTCCTTCTGCGAGAAGATATACCTGAGACTCTGATGGTCAAAATAGACTGTAAAGCGCTCTCCCATCAGATAGTGTCGCCACATATTCAGAGCGAAGACCACTGTTGCTAACTCCAGTTCATGGGTAGTGTATTTTTTCTCATACTGCCTCAACTGACGTGATCCATAGGTGATCACGGTCCACTTCTGGATCAGGACACATCTGAGTCCGGTCCCTGATTCATCACAGAAAAATACGTACCCTACTACCTCCTCTGGAAACCTTAAGTTAGGCGCGCTGGTCAATCTCTGTCTCAGCTCCTGGAAGCTCTGCTGACATCTGTCTAAACACACAAAGGGTTTCCACTTCTTCATCAAAGCTGAGAGTGGTGCCGCAACTCTGGAGAAGTCTGGCACAAATCTCCGGTAGTACCCTGCTAGTCCCAAGAAACTCCGCACCTCCGTCACGCTCCTGGGTGGCTCCCAAGCTAGCACTTCCTCGATCTTCGTAGAATCCACCGTAACTCCAGCCTTAGAGATGACGTGTCCCAAGAAGTGGACCTCGTGTATCCATAACTGACACTTCGAGAGCTTTCCATAAAGCTGGTTCTCTCATAGTGTGTCTAGTACAACCTGTAAGTGGTAGGTGTGCTCCTCCTCAGTCGTCGAGTAAATAAAAATGTCGTCGATGAAGACCACGACAAATAGATCGAGTTATGGCTGAAAGATACTGTTCATGAGGGCCATGAACACTACTGGAGCATTTGTTACACTGAATGGAATAACCAAGAACTCATAGTGGCCATACCGACATCTGAAGGTTGTCTTCTGTACGTCCTCATCCCGAACTCTTAGCTGATGATAGCCTGACATGAGGTCTATCTTCGAGAACCACCGTGCTCCCTTGAGCTGATCGAAGAAGTCATAAATCCTTGGTAGCGGATACTTGTTCCTCATTTTCACCTGGTTCAGGCAACGATATTCGACACAAAGTATCAAGATCTCGTCCGCCTTCTTGGCGAACAATATCGGGGAAGCCCAGGGTGAAACACTGGTTCAGATGAATCCCTTGACCTGCAAGTCCTCCAACTGTACCCATAGCTCTTGAAGCTCGGCGGGAGCCATCCGATATGCTAGGGTGGATATCGGGGCTGTACCGGGGTACAGATCAATATAAAAGTCTACCTCTCTACGAGGAGGGAGTCCTGGAACGTCGTCGGGAAAAACGTCCGCATACTAATCCACCACTACAGGAAAACCAGGACTCTGCACGTCAACTACTCCTAGGATGAGGCTAGCCAACTGATGAGTGATGGGTTGTCCTCTCCTCTGCGAGAGTCCATCCTATGCTATGAAGGCTCCCTTCTCGCCGGTGAAGGTGAACTTGCTCCCGTCAGTGCGTACACATCACACCTTGCGCCTAGTAAAGTCAATCTGAGCATGGAATGTAGATAACCAATCCATGCCTAATATGACGTCGTAAGGCCTCGACGCTGCTACAAGAAGATCCCAGCCGAAGCTCTCGCCTCTTAGAGAAATCTCACACTACTGGCACCAGTGCGTAATCATCAAGTCTGCTCTCATAGGAGTCTCTAGCCATAAGGATCGAGCCAACGACTCAGTCGGAATCTCCGAGCTCCGAACAAGGGCAGCGGCTATGAATGAATGACTCGCTCCTGTGTCTATAAGAACTGCATCAAGGGTGGAATAGACACAGATAGTACCTCAAATCATCTCGGACGCACCGTGGTCATAGGCCTCTGCTACTTAGAGATGTGCATGTCTCTGCCCGCCAGCTCCCTGTGGTCGGGGTGGACCTCCTGGTGGTGGTGGTGGTGTTAGAACTTCAAAGCGTCGCCCACCACCTACTGCACGGCCAGCACCTCTGCCTCGTCCACCTGCTCCCTGCGGACCACCACGGTCGACCCTCTGCCTTTGCCTAGGTGGTCCCTCAACCATTTGTTGCTCCTCTGCATGGTGGGTCTGGAAGTCACGAGCCATGTGGCCCTGCCCGCTGCATGCATAGCACTGTCTTCCACTCGTAAGACTGGTTCTGCTGCGTGTGCCCCGCACCTCCGAGCCAGTATCCTGAGGTCGTCCGCCAGATGGCCTGGTCCGCTTGGACCTCTACGACACATGTCTACTTCCGGCTGTAGAAGACTCCGCCATGTGCCGCCCTGTGGTAGGTCTCGTTGATATTGTAGACTCAACATGGAAGCTCTCGATCAGAAGGTCTCACTCCAGTACCCCTGCCTGAGTCGGAATGATGAGGGAGATCAGCGATGCCCTAATCTCCTGCCTCAATCCCTGCTTGAAGGTCCCGACTCGGAAGAATGGGTTATGTACCATATCCATCGAATAGCGCGAGAGATCGGTAAATCTCGCCGAGTACTGGGCGACCGTCAAGCTACCATGCCGCAACTGTAGAAGCTCCTGAATGCACACCGCATGGAGGTTGGTTGGGACGAACTTCGAACAGAAGAAGCTCTCAAAGTCCGTCTAGAGGAGAGATTCCTTGTTGTGCACCTGGAGCATCAAGCTCCACCATCTTCCTGCTGCTGTGTCCAGGAGGCTCGCTGCGAGGATCGTCATGAGGTCTACGGGTGTCCTCATTAACCTGAAAACTCATACCACTACCTCCAGCCAATCCTCGGCTGCCAGAGGGTCTGTCTCCCCACGGAACCTGGGCGGTCGCTGAAGCTGAAACTCGTGCAGTGCACTAAGGCGACGTGCATCGTTAGTGGCTAGGGCTGGTAGCATCGGTGGATCGGCGGGTAGAGGTACCGCCGGTGCCTCTGCTGTCAAAGGGCCATGTACCGAGGCCTCGTCGCTCGGTGGGCTATCGTCACGCACAATGCTCGGAACCCTAGCTGGATGCCGTCATGGGGACATCCTGAAAAGAAACAGGTGCACCACCTTCAAACAATATACCTGGTGAGCTGACACAAAGTAATCACAAAGAAAACTTGAAACACACATGCAATCAATGTTTTCGTGCATTAAGTCGGAAATCAGAAGTCAGGGTCCTGGTGTACGGATACCTCGGCCGCCACACCAACACTGGACAACCAGGACTGATTACCACACCCAATATTCTTAACACTATTTCCTCACATAGAAGAAATTTCAGAGTCCAATGTTCTACGGTAGAACCAATCTCCTCGGATACCAATTTGTCACGACCCGTCCTCGGGGCTTCTGTCATGACTAACCCAAGCCCGTCATCCATAGGCCAGGGGCTGGAGACTAGCACCAAGGCGTAATTCCCGATAAAAAAAGGGAAGACATTTCCTTTATAAATTAAACAACACCACAGAGCAAGCAAGTAGAAGTAAACACTAAGTAAAAACTGGGTACATTAGTAAGTGTGGAAAAAGTATGTGGGCCAGAATACAAACCCAAACTAAAAGTAAAGTACAACTGGAAAGGGAAAACAACAACTGAATGTAAAGTCGCCGCCTCGAACCGTCCACTGGAATTCCCACCTGAAGGGTGGGTACAGATAGCCTCCACAGCTCCTCGGGTCCAGCCGTCCGCTCCGAGTATGCCCCACCCAGTGGTCCACCTCCGGGTACCATCCTGCTCCTCGTGCCTCTACCACAATCAGCGTTGTCCGTCGTCTGCAACCAACACAACGTAGTGCGGGCATAGCTTGTGTAGGGGTGAGTATAAGCTACTCAGTAGGGACCCCAAGACCCCCGATGGTCTCCCAAAATCCACAAAGGATAATCCAAAAAGGAAATATACAATCACAAAGTAACATCTGACACTACTTAGGTATATGCCCATACATATACCTAAGTCATCAATTCCAGTTCAGCTCCAACATCCGAGCCCAAGTTCAACCCAGTCCACACAGGAAAACCTAACCCGTCCCACATAGTAAATACCAACCCAATACACACAGGAAAGCATAACGTAATCCACACGGGATATCAAGTCAATCTTATCGAAGATAAAGATTGAAATTCAAGATTCATCCCACACAGGTATACTTCTTCGTAGGACGATAGAGATGATCAGATGTAGCCACTGATTCATCTAAGCCATCATACCCACACATGATCGATAGGTACTAACCCCCAAAATGTCCCACAAAGGATAGATAGGTAACTAACCCCCGCAATGACCCACATAGGATCGATAGGTAACTAACCCCCGCAATGACCCACACAACATCGATAGGTAACTAACCCCCGCAATGACCCACACAAGATCGGACGCACACAAGATCTGTAGGTGCTAGCCCACACAGGACCGTTGAGCGCTGACCCACATAGGATCGGACCCACACAGGATCGGTAGCACTGATCCATGTAGGATTGCTGAGTGTTGTAGTCATCACCGTCGAATCCATGGAGGATTCCTGCACAGTCGTCATCGTCGTCGCAGTCACAGCTCGCTCTAGGGTTCTCCCACACAGCAAGATCGTTCAGGAGGGTCCGCTCTATGAGCTGAGGGGATAATACATCAACTGACACATAGTCCAGATTTGATGTATCCAAAAGTTCCGTATCGTCAACAGGAACACAACGTCACAGACGACGCGTCAATCGGACGCCCGGTCTGAGAGTTATTGGCTTTTTCATCCCAGGGGCCCGGTTGGTTTTTAAGTCAAAACCAACCTAACCATCCTCCAACTGCATCCAATCCTCGAGCTGAGTAAGCCAAAAGGTCCATCTCACTAATAGGAATCCAACAAAGTCGACGGCACATCAATCGGACGTCCAGAGCTCAAGTTATAAGTGTTTCCGCTCCGAGGGTCTAGTTGGTTTCATGTACGAACCAACCTGGCCGAACACAAAGTACTCAGAAACCTTGATTATAATATACTAAAACGACCGTCTCGATCCAAGGATCATATTGCAACTGACGTTGTGTCGATCGGAGGTCTGCAGCCCAAGATATGGGCAGAAGACCGATGGAGGTTTGGTAATAGGGGGTTCGGGCCCGGTCCGACCCCGCCCAATACCCTCTGGGTCGGCACAAACTGGGTTGACCCGTCCCGGGTCCGGGTCTGGCCCGCTTGGGCGTGGCCCGGCCCGGTCTGGCGGACTGACTAGGGAAGCCGGCCCGGCACGGTGGCGTGCTGGCGCCAGCCAGGGGCTCGGCCATTTTGGCCAAGCGAAGGGACGCGGGGGGCGCTGCCCCCCGTTTTTATGAAGTTGCGGCCCCAAGTGGGGGCCGCTTTGCTGGCCAGCCGGGGGATGTAACCCCCGTCTCTTCCCCTGTCCGGCCAGCCTGCTCCGGCCGGCCGTCTGTTGCCTCCACGGGACCGACAAGGGCCGGTCCCCCTGCTCCGACGTCGGCGTCCCGGAACCGGCCTCCGGTTCCCCTGCTCCGCCGTGGCCCGGAACCGGCCGCAGACTTGGTCTATCCGGCACGGCGCGATGACGCCGCACCCATCCACTACGGCCCCTCTCTAGCCACGGTTCTCTTGTGGTTCTCCGGCACGGCGCGACGGCGCCGCGTCTTTGGTTCGCCTTCAACGGTGTGGCGCGTCGGCGCTGCGCTTGTTCCCCTTTCCTTAATAATTCCCGTGCGGTGCTTCGGCACCACATTTCTTTGTTCGTGCCACATCAATATCAAACAATCAAAAGGGGGAGGAGATTCGGCCATGTTCATACAGTCCGACCTCCTCCCCTTATTTCAATAAAAGGCGGCCCCAAATAGACGATAAACCAACGATGAAGTAATCAGGAACAAACAAAATAATAATTAAACCCCTACCTCGTTGAATCGTTGAGCGAGGGTTCATCGCAGAAATAACCGTCTTGGAAGAAGGCGTCGCAGAAGGAGAGAGTCACGTCGCAGGGAAAAATGATTTGTCGGCATCGCGTTGTCGATCTCCGAGAATCCGGCATCCTTCGCGTTCTTCGCGTTCTTCATCGAAGAAGAAGAAGAAGTTCTTCAAACTCCTCAACTTTTCTCCAAAGACTCACACAACAAGAACAACCAAAATAAAATAAGTTCAAGACTTATTTTATTAACATAACTTAAGCATTTGAATTTCAAACATTCAAATTAAACTCACCTAATTAATTAACTTAAGTTATCAAATTAATTGTGAGTTGAAGGAGTTAGGGAATATGAAGGGGTGGGGTTCGTGTGGGCCCCACCACTCTCATAACCTCCCATGGGAAGTTGGGTGGTTACCCCAACTTCCACTCAAAGCTTAAACCACTTAGAAATAAAAATTGTAGCTAAAATTTTATTTTAACTTCCACAATTTTTACCAGCTTCTCTTGTGAAAACGCAACTCCGGAAAAGGTGTTCCTAAGAAATTATCGGTGCTGCGAATCTGTCGGTTCCCTCAGAATTTGATTCCGAGCACTGATTCTAAAGTTAGAAAAACCTGCTCGTTCGTTCACTGAACGTACCCGAGCTAAACTTCGGAAAATGATTCCAGGCACACCGGGCCTCGGAATCAGGTGCCGTCAGAAACTGCGCTCTTGTAAAATCCCAAAGAAAATTTAGAAAAAAAAATTCCCTTGAATTTTACGGGTCTTTACCGTGATATATGAAGGAAAAATTTATCTCCAACCATAAACTATAGGTCTTATAAATGATTGAGTTCGTTGTTTTTCTATTGACTTTGTTTGCATTTAAAATTACGCATAATGTTTTAAACCATATCTATCATCTATAGTATGATCGAGTCCCATCATCTTCCACTCTCCAACTTCATCCCAACATATTGAAGTCCAGCACCTATTCCTATAAAGGGCCTCATAAGGAACCATTTGAATGATAAAATGGAAACAATTGTTATAGGAAAACTCTAATAGGGAATGGTGTTCATCCCAAAATCATTGTAAATATATTGAACATGATTTTAGTATATCCTTTGGATTTTGAATGGTTATTTCAGATGGAACATCTATATGAGGGTGACAAGGTGTATTGAAGCTCAATTATATATCCAACCCTTTCTAAAAGCTTCCCCAAAACCTCATGGAAAACCTTATATCTCAAAGAGGACCAATAAAGAGTGGATCTCCATGCAGTCTTACCACATTCCGTATATATATATCATATAAAATTGGTCAATAGAGGAATAATACTTGATAAAAATGTAATAAACTATATTGACAAGGAAATACACTACCACCCAGATGGTGTTATTTTATTTAATAATTTTGGCGAGTCCTATGAGGAAATCCATGGCTATGTTTTCCCATTTCAATACTATTATAGGAAATGGATGTATCATACCCTTATACTTTAGTCATTCATATTTGACTTGTTGGAAAAATCATCATGATAAAAATTATAAAATCTCTATATTCATGTTATCTTACCAGAAGAATTGATTAAATCTATATATATCTTAGTTATTATTTGATTAATAGGGAAGGATGAGCTACAGAAATCATCCATAGGTTCCCTCCCCAGTTCTAGTTTTTATGATACACATATAAGCGTTTTAAACCTTATAACTTCATCCTTAAAAAAGTTAAAATATGGAATATTCACTACCATTTTCTATAGAACCTCGTCATCCTTCTAAGAATCCTTGATCCTCTCAGAAATATATGTTTAACCAGTTAGTTGAGAAAATTAGGATGAATATCCTTTTATGATTCCCATGTCTATCCTCTTTATGTCTAAATATATGGGATCCTTTGTAATTCTCAACATGTATAGGGTTACAGGATCCTTTCTAATCAAATTATTGTCCAATTTTTTTTCATTCCCAGGATAGAAATTTATTTAACAATCAAAATCCTTGATTAGCTCTAACCAACTTTGTTTGTGCATATTGGGATCGTTTTTTTGTGAATATATACTTAAGGATGTTTTATTTTTATATATTTCACACTTGAAACCATAGAGAATATGTCCCCAAATTTTAATTATGAAGATCAATGTATCCAATTCTAGATCATGTGTTTGGTATTTATACTCATGGTTCCTTAATTGGATAGAGGTATAGGCTATGAATTTTTCATATTACACGAGTATACAACCCAATAATTTTTTGGACAAAGCACTGTAGATCCCAAATATTTTCCCACAGGTGGGTAATGTGAGAGTAAGTGGAGTTATTAGAAACTTATTTATCTTCTCAAAGATTTATTTTCATTCCTCATCCCAATTAAACTTAACCCCCTTCCAGGTTATCTTGTGTAGGGGAATTGAAAGACCTAAAAAATTTCTCACATATTGCTGATAGTACCCCGCTGAGGTATGGAAAGTATGGATTTTTATAATAGAGGTTGGTCTGGGATATCTTTCAATTTCCCATAATTTTTAAGGATCCACATATATCACTTTTCTGGTGATAACATACCCCATTAATGATACTTTGTCCATCTAAAATTTTCATTTACTATACTTTTCATACATATTTTCATTCCGCATGCTCGTTAGTACAACATCCAAATGATTCTTATGCCCCTCAATTAATTTGTAGTAGAAAATAATATCACTTATAGTGACTATCAATTTTTTTGCAAGGTAATCCCAAAATACTCTATTCATTATTTCGATTAATATTTCTGGAGTATTAGTGAGTTTAAATGTCATCATAATGAAATCATAGTGCATGTACCATATATGAAAAGTTGTCTTGGGGAATGTTTCCTTCTACACATTTACATTAATATATATTGACCAAATATACACTATATAGAATTACTAGGATCCAAATAGATGATTAAATAAGTAAACAATCCATCACAGAGGATAATTTTTTAGAATGATTTTTCTTAGTTCACAATAATAAATACATAGATGAATTGACAGATCATTCTTAACAATTAAGGGAATCAGTTCACCCCGTGATGAAGAACATTGGCATATAAAACCCTTTATCTAGATTCTACTTTAGTTTATTATTTAGATCCTCCAGTTTAACAATATACATTCTATATAGAGTCTTGTATATTCGTAATTCTCTATGTAAAAGTTCAATTAATAACTCAACCTCTTGCCTAGGAGGAAGACTAGAAAATTCTTTGGAATAAACATTAGTGGATTACCTTAAATTTCTCTTGACATCAAGGGTTATCTTTCTCTTAGTCTAATATTTTGAGGATGATATGATTCCTCATAAGGAAATAATATCCATGCTTGAGATGATGAAACCCAAGGATATTCATCCTCCTCATAGAACTTGTATCAAATCTTATAGTGATTTGTGGTATGGAGAGAGATTTCATTCTCTTAGAAATTTATTTTATATTTATATAAGTAAATCCAATACATTCCCATTATATAATTGAATCACGCTAAATGGAACATCATATGGTTTACTGAAAAATTCAGAACAAAAATTTTGAAAGAGGAGGAGTTATATACTTAGGATGAAATAATTGCCCCATTTTCCATTTTCACTAATAGATTTACTTATATGTTTTATGGTGGTGTTTGGATAATTTTTCTTATCATTAATGATAAGAATGATTGTGTTGAACCATATTCACATAAGAAACTTTAAGATCATGAAGGGAAGACAAAACAACATTTCACTATTTGATTATGGTTCTAATCATTTACTTAATCAAAAAAATACCTATGGATGCTGATTTTATAATTAATAATAAGATAAAAGGTAAACCATAAAAATTAATGGGATTCCACATAATTTTAATGTTTTAATTAAACCATGAATTTCTAGGTTTCAATCATTGTTATCCATGATCAATTTCATAACATAAACTCTTATGGTCATTTTTCCTTTTTATAGTTGTTCATAACGAGCTTGAAAATTTAAAAAATCCTATCCCATGGGTGTGTTAATCTAAGTGTTTAGTAAATAATATTTGACATGAACCAAGTAAAAAACGAGTCAAGATAACTGCACCCTTTTTGGGGTTATTCCCCCTAGGTACAACTATTATAGGGCCATATCCACTTATAGTATCCAAACAAGGATGTATTTTCTTGGAAACAACTTAATCAATACTCTAGCAAATTTAGGGATGTTTTATAATGTTTAGTATTATAAAATGGATTTTACTATAGTTTTCTAATATTAATCCCAAAATATAATGAGGATTTACTATAATACTAACTATGAAAACACAAATATTTTATACCCTTTATTTCAGGATTTATTAACTAATGATACACTTAATACATCCCAAAAATATTGTTATACATAGTGTATTTATGAAATTAGGAACATAGAATAAATTTTTTCAAAATAAATAAAAATATATAATCTAAAACTCTATAACATGACCTTAAATTATTTTTATATTAAAAAATACATGGCACAATCTGGGGACGTACATAAGAATGGGTTGAGCTATAAATCCCAATAAGGAAATAATCAAATTATAGAATGATCAAAGTAATACATGTGAGTTAATAAGCATGTAAAGGTGACATAATAGGTGTGAGAATTATAAAATTGAACATAGAGACATGATATATGATGATGAAATAAAGGCAACATGATAATGTGGAAACAATATACAACATAACTTCATAACAATAAGTAAAAGATAATTGGCACGACATCATAACATAGTATGGTTTTGATAAACTCTTGTGCACCATACATGGCATGTCATGAGAGAGAAACATTACCCAATGTTTTAGAGGTTAATATAATTCAAGGAACACCCATCATATTCATATCATGTACATTAAAAATTGTGCCGCATAGATCAAACAACATAAGGATTTAATTTATCTTATTTAATCACATGATTAAGTAGTGTGGGTTATATTAAAGGAACTCCCCAATAAATGGATTATAGGTAAAAATAGAAGAATACCCTTGAGTGGAAATGGGGATGGGTATCATTATACAAATATTTGGAACATAATTCCATAAGATAATTTTAGTCTAACAACAGTTGTATATAATGATTAATAGAATGGTTTAATGAGAGTGAAAGGAATCTCTCATCACATTGACATCATAAGGATAACAAGGCGATGTGTAAAACAATATTCCAGTATGGAAAATGGGATATCAAAAGGTATAATATAATACAGTCTCTTGAATAAGGAGGATAGGGAGATGATACATTAGTTTGATATGGAACTTCTAAAAGCGTGATAGGAGCTTCTTAAGAGCTTTGGTACAACTTGGTTGGGATATAAATAGGTAAGGGAAGAGTAACATTATGATGCAGGGGTTTTAAGTTAAGAGAAATTGAATTTTGGGTGGATTTTTATAGCAAAATAGAGGAGATTTTTTTATTCACTTTATCTTAGGATTTATTTCATAAGGATACACTTAATACAACCCCATAATATTGTGATTCCTATTTCATTTGGGTAATTAGGTACATATCATAACAAAATTAAATATAAATTCAAATAGATAAATGAAAAATCTATAACATACACATAAATTAACATGATCATCAAAAGCAGCACGAGATATCCTCGGTACGTACATAAGAGAGGGGTGATCTATAAGTCCTTGTTAGAGAATAATTAGAGAATAACACGATGAAAGTAATACATGTGAGTCAACCAGGATTCTTCTAGTATGATTTTATCTAACATGGAAATCCTTCCCCCAGAATTTTTTGGTCTTGTATGTACAAATGCAATTGGAATACAATGCTTTAGACCCCCTTAAACCCATTGTTATCTTTTAAATTTGTAATGGATTTTTTGCTCTGTTTTCCTCCTACCTTATGATTTGGTTGATTCTTTAATAAAAATATGCATGGTATTGGTGTGGTATTTTATCAAGGTAACATATGAGGGGTGAGAATGATATAGACAGAAGTCAAAGTATGATATAAGATGATAACATGAAGGAAACATGGGAATGTGCAAAAAACATAAAACATAAAGTCATAAAAATATGTCATGGATAACTACCAAGAAGTCATAAAACAGTGTGACTTTGATAACCTCCCACACACCATACCTAACATATCCTGAGATAAAAGAACTACCCAATGCTTTGGAGGGATATATATTTCAGGGCCCTCCCATAATATTCATATCATGTAAATGCATAAGTGTTCCACATAGATCATAAAACTTAAGGATTTGTTTCATTAATTTTAATCCCATGATTATGAAGTGTGGGTTACATACATGGAAGTCCCTAATCATTAAAGGATATCTACAACTAGTCTGAATTACCTTTAGTAGAAGTGGGGATGGGTATCACTATAAAAAATGATATCATTACAGGGGGTTATAACCACCTCTAAATACATTAGTAGTGGTTATGATTAACACCACTAATGGGGCCACCTTATCTTGTTAGATGTAGTTTTCATGAATCATTAGTAAGTGAATTTTATTTTTGTGGAGGTTATTTTAGAGAGGGTTCAAATTACGTCTAATTATGTCATAATATTTTCAAGATCTGGTATTTTAGAGAAAGTTAAAACCACCTATAATTCATTTAATTATTTAAGGGTGGTTGTAAAATGACTCTACATTTTGTTTTTTTAACCCCCCCCCAAACCTTAGATTCTCCACGTGTCCCGTGGATATCAGTGACACACCAGCTAGATAGACCCCCATATTCCATTGAGATAACTCTGTAAAGTCCCTCAAAAACCACCTAGATCCCCACCACAACATTCCTATATAAGCCTCTCCACATGTGAAACACCCCATACACGACAACCCCATCAAAATATTAACAACAGATATTCAATCCTAAGATCACTTGTCTAAATGGCTAGTGACCCACCACTCTGCCAATTTAAATTTTAATATAATATATCCACATAGTATTATTTATATATATTTGGATGTTATTATAGAAAATATTATTTTATTAATATATTTAAATACAAATTATATTATACAAATATATTAAACGAATAAATACACACACACACACACATATATAATATTTATTAATTGTGTTTATAAGAAAAGAAATATATATATATGTATTATATTTAAATATTATATAAAAAACACATTCAAATAAATAAATATAAATAAATAAATAAATATATTATATTATATTTTTTTAATATTATACTAATATACCATTCAAATAAATAAATAAATAAATATATAAACAATTATATATTATATTATACAAAGATAAGAAATATGAATATATGTTATATTATACCAATCAATACAAATATATATTTTTATATTATATATTTATATGTATACAATTCAGAAATACAAACATATATATATATATATATCATATATATATATATTATAATAACATATATATTATATGTTATATTTATATGAATACAAATACATATAGATATGTGTAAAATACAACATAATTGAATATTTATTTATTTATTTTTGTAGAATCTCCCTAAATTATGTATTTTCATTTATATAAATATATATATTTATATGAACATTTATATTATGTATTCAGACACACACTTGTTTATATAAATATACTTATAAATTATGAAAACATTTATATAAAAGACACATAATGTTTATATAGATATACATATATTTATGCATATATTTATACATACATCAACACACACACAAACAAAAAAATCTATATTTATATATTTATTTGTTATTATTTATTTACATATTTCATTTTATATATTTATATATATAATGAAATTATTTATTTACCATTGGGATATAAATATATATATATAATATAATATATACATAATATAATTATATAATATATATACATTTAATATAATATAATATTTATATTTATATAATTATTTACAGACAGATATATAAATATATATATACATATATATTTATATACTTATTTATATACTTATTTTTTTTTTAAAATATGTATTTTTTAATGTATTTATATAATATCTTTATAAAATATGGTTATAGCGTATTTAAATATATTTATATAAAACATATATAGACATACATATATATATGTATATATATTAGAAAATGTGATATTAACTTTTTTAAATAGAGGGTATATAACACCCTGCAATGTTTTAATCTATATTTTAGCAGCTGTAATGTAAAACCGCCACTAATTCATACAAATTTTAATGTATAGGGTGTTATAACCTCCTCTAAAATTTTTATCTATATTTTCATTTCAGTTTTACATAACCACCTATAAAATAAATGAAAATTTATTTTAGAGGGGGTTTAAAACCCATCTATTCTGAGAGTGCAATAGAAATCTCACATAACTGCCACATAAATATATGAATTTTTTTAGAGGGTGTTGAAACCCCATAAAAATGAGACTTTAGTGACAGTTAATAACCACAATGAATTTATAAGAAATTTTAATTTAGACTAAGTTATAACCCACTCTAAGTTTCTTATCTATATTTTAGAAAATGTTATGTAAAAACACCACTGAAATATATAGAGATTTAGTTTAGAGGGGGTTTAACCCCATCCAATATGAGGGATTAGTGACAGTTTTACATAACCACAACTAAAATATTGATAAATATTGGGGGGGGGGGGGGGGTTAAAACCCCTATAATGTTTTATCTATTTTTATATGGTTTTGTTAATTACCACCTCTAAAAATCTACTGCTAAATACACTATTGGTTGTAATTTATTCACTACAAAAATGCTTGGCATGGAGAATTGAAGGATAATTTTTAAAACATTACGAGGGTACATAAATATTTTTATAAGGGATTAATGATAGTGAAATGTATCTCTCGTCAGATGGAAATCATAATTTCTATAATGGGGATATTTGAAATCATATTCTAACATGAGAAATTAGAAATCAAAAGGAAAAATATAAAGAAGGTTCTTGAATAGGGAGGAGAAGAATAAGATTCCTTACATTTATAGGGATCTACTAAAAGCATGGGAAGAGATTCGTATGAGCCGGGGGACACCATGGGATTGATATAGAGATGAAAAAATAGATTAAATTCATGTTCCAAGGGTTTCTAGTGAAGAGGAATGGGTGTTTGGGCGGACCTTCAAATAAAAAGGGAGGATAATTCTTTATTAATATGTAAACATAGGTTTTGGACACTATATAATAAATTAATCCAAATACGAAAACATATAATAGTTTTTTAACATTGTTTCTTCCAAATTTGAGTGGTTTTAATTAATCTATAAGGATAAGATCCTATCTTGTCAAAATAATACCTTTTTTGATTTGAAAGTGAGTAATGTTTATAAAGAATTGATTTAAAAACCTTAAAATATATTATAGGTTTTGGAGGACTCAGTAAGTGTTTATAAAATCAATTAAATAAATTCCAAAGAACTTTATTTTAAATGGAAACCGTAATTTTAGTCATGGATTCTCTTTAGAGTATTTATTATATCTCTTTTGGGATTTTACGATGTCATAATACACACCATATATAATTTTTACCCAAACAATTTTCTATATCAGAAAATTATGAAAAATTAACCATTGGATAATTTTGATGTTATGATTAAAAAATAAAAATAATTATTTCAAAATAAATCTATAAATATGTGAATTTTCATATTTAAATATTAAACTCCTATATTTTAAAAAACATTGGTTTTCTTTAAAATAATTATATTGTAAACATTTTAAAAATTACATTTGACTTCATAAAAATATATTTTCATATATTTTTAATAAATATTTTTTAATAATAATATTTTATTTAAATATATCCTTTTTTAAAAAAAGTTCTTGAATTTATCAAAAATAGTTTTTTGATTGAAACTATATATCTCCCAAAAATATAATTTGGGTTTCATCATATTAAAATATAATTTTTATCGAACTTATAATATAATGATTATAAATTAATCAGTTATAAATTTAATCATTATTTAATTAAAAATATAAATATAAAAAATTCATATTGAAATGGTTTAAAAACGTTTCCCTTTATTACACCATATATTTTCTTAAGGGAAAGGTTTATGATAATGATATTTACTTAGTGTGGTTCAGAGAACATGGTTTGGATCATTATCTTGAGGAGATTCAACTTATCCAATAAATGTTTCACTCATGCTTTTTGTTATTGAATCTTATCCTAGAATTGGTTAAGGTAAAAAAAAAATTTCTATCTCCTCGAATGCTTTGATAAATAATATTCAGAGGGTACAATCCCACTGGTGGAGGCCATCACTTCATTTTTCTATATAAATTTGATTAATAATTACCCTATATATATTTATTCTTAACAAATTATCACTATATTAAAGGAATCATCATAATACATTGATCAATTTGAGTAGTGTTAACCCTTAGAATATATAGATAAAATAAAGGACAAAAAGTGTTTAATACCTTTAAGAATTTTTTTATCTTTACAAAAAGAAATTGGATCCTAAAGCAAAAGTGGGTAGTTATTTGAAATGTATATAGTTCATGAATTTACCTAATAAATAGTTAATATAATGAGCTAGAATAAGCATAAGGACTACAAAGAAAATAAAAAATGACTATAAGATTAGGATAATGTGTAATATCTTGGCCCATGAGCCACTAAATTGTTTTCTTGAGCTAGTTCCCAACATGAGTTTAGGCGTACCTCCTCATATTTTAGAAGCTACGACTTGCAATGGGGGTCTAGGGTGGTAATATGAGAAATCTATACACCCATATTAGAGTGATAAATAAAAATAAAAACAATAGATCATTTTATACATTAGTTTACATAAAAAGAATAAATCAGCTAAACATTCCATGATAAAATAAAATATAGAAAATACTCAAACAACCATGTTATATATACAAATAGATTCCCACTAGGTCAAAAATATAATATAAAAAAATAAAATAAATGAATAAAAATGATCAAAATCCCATATAATTCAAATCCCATTCTGTATCCTAATACCTCTGAGTTATCCTGCCCAATCATGAAAAACTCAACTTGGGCCTCAACCCAATCCTATGTCAAAAATAATAATATGAGAGATTCCTAGGTACCCATGTACATTAGCACACCGATTATGGTGTTAGTACAACTCAATTTTACACCTCCAACGATGTCTATAGAAAATACCAGTTAGTGAAAAAATTTATTTTAACAAACAATTGAATAAATAAACATTACAATAAAAGAGATACATATAAAAATAATCATTAACCATCTTACCAATTGGCCCTTAGGTTCTTGGTGACACCCGTGCCAACCCAACCCACACCAACTAAAGTAAGTCTCCTAATTAAAAGAAAATATGGAGATACATAACATAAACAATGTAAAGGATTTCCATTTATCACCTAGTTTAAGGAGGCATCAAACATCAATATCATCAATGTATGGAACCTTCCACCACCAAAACCGTATACAGAACCATCAGTACCGATATGGAATGTCATGTCTAACAACTGACACATGGGCATGGAGTATCATGTCAAACTTTATCAAAATTGGATGTGGAGTGTAAGGTCAAACTTCCAAAATGGTGTATGTGGAATATTGTGTCCACTATATCAACCTTAGATATGGATCATCATGACATAAATTTGGAACTATGTATATGGAATGTCATGTCCACTATTTTATCCACATATTTGTATTGTCATATCAAAAATATAATTACTTTCCGACATTTATAAAAAACCATGGTTCACATACTAACCTTACAAAAAATTCAAAGGAATAAATAACCATTTTTAAACCATCATCATTTAACAAGTTCCCAATAGATCTTTGTCACTAAAACATGTCTTAGAAAACTGATATTTTTTTCACACATAAAAATACCATTCCCACACTCTTTAAAAAATTATGTATCTGAAGCATCCATTTAAAAATTAATATTATACCCTTAAATAATGGGTCTTCCTTTTTAACATTTCAAACAAGTACAATGCCTTTATTTCCATTTAAAACATTGAAATAATCCATATGTCATTTACACCAAAGGGGAACCTGTTAAATAATTTCAAATCAACATTTGAAATATATTTAAAAAATCTTTTCTAAATAACAAGGAGGTCAACACCTCACTTTAAAAATAAAATATAATTAAAAAAATCCTTCACCCTTTGGAACCCAAAATTGTGTCAAAACCCAAAAAAAAATGGTGAAATCCATTTCAGTATCCTAATATAAATTTCAAAAAAAATTCAACACATAATAATATTTCATTTTTAAGGGTCTTTGAATCCCATGAGTGGCTGTAGGTCTAGTCACATAATGACCAATTGATCTAGTGATGTTGATAGATGTTCTATGGTAACAATTTAAAGCCTAAATTCATTCAATTTGAATAAGTAAGTAACACACTGCACATGGGCCTTAAGAGACAAACTAAAAACACATGAAAATTCTTTTTAGACAATGCTTAAGGGTTTTAGGACACCTTACTCATCATGAATCTTTCCATAATTTTTATTATGTTTAGAGACCTTGAAAAGGGATTTTCCAAGTCTCATAAAAACTCCTCAAAATCCAAATGAGCTCATCTTGACCACTCAATCTCTAATTGCATATGAAGAAACAAAAATTAATTAATTAATTTCAACTAGTATAATTAATTAATTAATCAAATCCCAACTTGGAATGATTCCATAAAACTCACTTGGCACTCAACCTTTATTAAAACTCCATGAAACACCCATGGGTGATCGAAAATGGACTTTTGAAACCATTTATAGTAAAATAACTAACATTTAATACCATTAAAGAAATAAATTAAAGTAATTAATTAGAAAAAACCACTAAAAATACATGATTCTATAATACCTTAATGAAACGTCTAACAACTTCATTCAAAAGTCAACTCGAGATCTCCTCTACAGAAGTCGACCAAAAGCCTCTTACAAAATGAATGATTCCACAATGATATGATGTAATATCAAATAAAACCAAAATAATATAACTTTGAGACTATATATAATAATATTTATAATAATCTAGGAAGTCATTAGGGGAGAATAATGCACCTAAAACTCCATAAAATCGTTAGGAAGACACCCCAAATCAATCAGTTGGAGGAGGGGGAAAGGGTTTGGAGCACCGCTAGGTTGTGTGCACCAAATGGGGGAGAAAGGGGGTGGAGTGGCCTAATAACCCAATTTTTGATTTTGGTAAAATCCATCATTTATTGATGTTCTTGGGAGATACATGGTTTGGCCATATAGTTTTTCAAACTATGCACCAATCGTGCACCTTATACTATCTAAAATCACACCCCTCACATGGTTTGGTGGCCGAGTTTTGCAATTATTGCACCAACTATGTGCCTCCCACTTTATAACAAAAAAACCTACATCATGATTTGGATACATGGTTTTTTAATCGTATTATAACTATGAAACCTCACACTATATCCCTCTAAAATAGGGAACATATTTTTTCTGAAACCATGAATTAAATGTGAACCATGCCCTAGGATATCCTCAAACAGACACAATTTCTCATTTGGATAGAATGGTTTACCCTAAAAATGATTTAACCATGAAACTAAATTGTGCTCATTCCAAAATGAGCTGTAATTACCTCAAGTATCAATGTGTCACATAGTTTATTCTAAACTATTTACACTAAACTATGTACCCTGGAATGATATCTCTAAAACCCTTAAAAATTAACACAAATATATTTAGGCTCACTTGAGATCCTGAGATACCATCTGAGCATAATATCTCATCTCATAACATTAATTTGATTGATTATAAATCTTATAACCCCATTCATAGTTTTGATTCAAAATCTACCCCATTGAGTAAATGAAAATTCAAATTCCTTCTATAATTTCACCTTGTACTAATATGAGTTATTGAAACCCACACTAGACTAATTACCATCCTCAAAAAGTTTTAGTGGCCTTCCATCAGAACCTAACAGCCTACACCATTCACAAGATATAGATAACAACCTTTTATAGTTTTCTAATTCCTTAAACACAACCAAATAATAACCCCAAAATTAAGGAAATCGGCCAGTAAAAACCTGACCCAATGCCCCTTTTCAAAACTGGAACTCCAAGATGGAACTCACCTGAGACCATCCAACCAAAAAAATGATTATGTCATAACACAACCAGACACCAAAGGTATAGAACTTCTTACCATGAGATTCAAATTATAACCACTAACTCTTGATACTTGTAACATTCACCATTGTAAAAATCCAATAAACATTGATCTCTCATTTCCACAATGCGCCTATAATGGATTATAGATTGATTTACCAAACAACCATGAGAATTCAAAATCAACATCATCACCCATCCTCATCATCAAAAATCAACTAGAGGGGAAGTATACACACTATCTATGAACAAAATATGAACAAATCAACTTTTCCTCAAAATACAGAATCAATTTTTGATATTTCTACATAACATCTGAGTTCACACATTAGATGTGGATTGAAAATCAGAACATATATCTCATATACTAACTCAATTTGGAATATCCTCAACTGAATCATCCTAAAAACACTCATCTCCAACTATTGGAACATCACCCTCTCACCTGATCTCAAGGGCCTTATTTTTAAAGGCATTCAAAGATCATCCATACACACCCACATAGTCCAAAACTATATCATGATGATATACCACAATTATATCCTCCACTAACCCAAAAAAAATTCATTATTCCCCAACACACACATCAATGCACTCTTGATCCATGCATCTTGGATTACTTGTCACAAATAACCTGGTACTGAAACCAATGATCAGGTCAATCATATACCATAATTTATTTCCTATTAGTATTTTTTCTAAAATTTAATCACACATCCCACAATTTCATCAATGGAATCACAGTTCCACCACATCTGATCCATGGTTTTTTAAAAAACCTTTGACCCTTTTAGTATAAGGGGCATACCTTCATAAATGGAACATCACTCCTCTCCATTAGAGTGTCATTTTCACCACCATGATCAATCATATCTAACAACCACAACTCACAATCCAAAAACTGTTGAACGCTATAATTGGACATGCCCATCTAGATATCAACCGATTAATAGAAGAAAACACCAAATAGAGATCATTACAAAATTATGAGATTAGTATCCCCAAAATCCACTGATATCTGATCGATCATGATAAACTTATTCATATAGGGTTGATGGTGGAATTACCACCATACTAGTACACATAAAAAAAATCCATAAGATCCATGTCAGAAGAGGACCTTCATCATACCAGAAAATTCATTTAGATAGAATGGATTATAGTTAATGCACTCTTAGAATACTCAATATGATATCAAAATATTGAGCATTATCATCTTTAAAATGGATGTATTCTAATATGTCTTTGACCAATGCCACCATAATCCATCCATTTATAACATTACTTCTAATGGAAGGGATATATCAACCCAATTTTAATCTTTTGTCCTCTCTACCAACATTAATTTCATCAACCCCACATTGGTTCCCATCCTACTCATAGATTCTTATATATCTCTAGAACCCTAGGTGTACTCTCCCATAACGCTCAATAAATAAGACAAGTAATACAATATTTCACCACATGTTAATTCCTTTAAGACCTCATTAACACATATCCATTACATTATCTTATGTAACCCAACCACCAAACCTATTTATGACTCTAGTGAGTCACATATCATGAAAACTCAGCTCCTAAGACCTATCCACAAGACATTCTTGACTTGAGTTCCCATATTACCAAATGAAGACCACCCTTGGTTCTTTACAATACTGAAGAAAACTTACCAAAAAAACCAATTAATTGACCAATCAAAACCCAAGAATCACTCAAAATAATTCCACTAAGAACACTTATGATATCATTGTATTCTTAATGACATGTCCAGGATAACTAGGCTAGAAACCAAACCATCATTTCCCACAGAAACTAGATGTGGTGTTGAATAACTATCACATTGAATGATTTTCATCTTAAGGGGACAAGAAATATTCATATACCCCTCATCGAAAACATACGAGGACCACCTCACCTATATAATTCCCTCCTAAAGTAAACCTACACAAGGAAAACAACATACCCTATATGAATTATTGTACTCCCGATCAAGCTCAAAACCACTAGGAACATCCCACCTCAAAAATCATCACCCGAGCTAGGCACCCAAATGATATTTCCCATTTAGAAACCAACCAAAAATTTAAATCACTAGCAGACAGGGATAACTTCTAAAAATAAAATACATTCTATAAAACTAAACCCATACGTAGGTTTCACCCACCATGAACCACTATCTAAATTTTCAAAACATCCTTCCTTACCCCATAAACCCAATGACACACATGACTTGTCTGAAAATTATCAAGGGTCACCCTAGAAAGTAAAACTGGAAAAACTCCCAAAACCAAATTCACATCAAAATGGACACTAGTATGTCCCACCTATCCTCATAGGTCAGTTATCATGACAATACATTAGGTACGATCACCTAGGTCAATGCCAACACAAAGAAGGTAAAAATTTACAGGGTATAAAACATGATCTAATCATAACATTACGTAACATAATCATATCAAAGAACCGATCTCAAGGGTATCACATCCTCAAGATGTAAGAAATCAAACTGACCACTCACAATCTGAGATCCTACTCTCTTTAAACATCCGCACATCAGAAATCTCCATAGTGGACTAGACCACAAAACCATAATTGAAAAAAAACCACCAACAAGGGTTCAATGGAAATATAATTATACTATTCTCACCAAACAGGGTCACTAAACATGATGAGAAAAGGGATACATCAATATCCTTATCATAGAGTGTATAATCAAAGATCCACATAACCTTCCACCAAAAATAGACTCATATACAAGTTGGTCCAACTACGTAGAATGACAACAAGTATATAGATGAGAAAATATCATATGTAAATATATTGAAAATTTAAACAAATGAGCCTTTCTTATCAGTATTATCAACATATAGAAATCTTATAACATGTGTAATATATATTCCTACCATGATTTATGAGAGGCCACTTTCCTATATTGGCTTACAGTCAAAAACAAATCACACGACTCTTGACAATGGGATAAGATCCAAAATTATATCATAAATTATAAAATATAAACCATGTGTGAATCTATAAAGGTGAAAATAATATACAACCATAACATCACAATAAGAATATAAATCCCAACCATGATTATGATTCCCCAAACCCTGAAACTCAGAGCTAGTGCCTTACTTTATGACATTGTCATCGATATGAGCTTCAAGTACTGGATGATAGAATAATAAAAAACATTTAGAAAAAGATTACATATATAATACTCGTATTACATTGGGAAAATAAAATAAATTATAACAAAAATACAATCTATGTATCCTTGAAATTCATTCAATGTATTCCTCTTCATAATCTGGGGAAAGGAAATAAAAACAAGGGTGATCTAAAATGATCAGTAAAGGTAAGTAAAATAAAAGAAATAATGAATCAATAAGAATAAGAGACATGGATGGGTAAATAACTAAGAACAAATTCAACTCAAATAATTGGATAAGAAATAATCAATATAGAAAGGTAAATAACCATAACACTTTCCATTTAATCCAAAAACTGAGAATGAAATGCATCCCTGAAAAATTTCATAGAAAAAATATCATGGATAATGATAATTAATAAATTCTAAATAAATGAATTTATCAATTATTAGAATTTAGGTTTCAAAAAAAAATGATACCTTTAACATATATATTTATTCTCAATATAGTTTAAACTACTCTAATTTGGACAATTATTTCATCTCATGAGATTATTGATGTATTGTGGGGATTCCATTAATAGGTCCCCAACCCATAGGTCTTGCATTAAATGATACCAACCCTCTCCCTTAATGTCTATAGTATTTATCACACATAGAATAATCAATTTTAACTCATAAAAAAAATTTTCTTATCAAATATTTTTTTTCAATCAAAGATACAGATTTATCAATAATTACATAGTTAATCAAATAACTATCAAAGTGAAAACCATATATAAAAATGATATATTGTTTAAGAAATAATAATATCCAATTCATGAGAATATGGATATTTAAGATAAATTTAATTTTCAATAAAAAGTATCATAAGGAAGTTATTTTTCAAGAGAAAGTTAACAATCACAAAAGAAAGTGATATTGTATGGATAAATTTTACCATTTAGTAATTTTCAATTAAAAGACCTTGTATGAGATAATTAAAAGTAAAAAATTAAATACCATAATGATGAAAATATTAATGATATGATATATCAAAATGGTAAGTATATACAAAAAAAATAAGTGATTGATTAATATGACATTTATCTCACAGATGTAATAAGTGAGCTGAAAATCCCTCACCTTGAGTCTGAATTGTAATATGTATCTTTATCTTCCTGAATAATAAATTTATGTTAATTATTTAATTTATTTAGAAAAATTTTTATATTTATCATTAATTTAATTTAACTTAATAAAATTTAGTATAAAACTTCTTAAACAATTAACTTTACTTTAGGTGTTTTGACCAAATTCGGTTCATGTGTCAAAAAAGATTTTTTAGGTCAACTACAGTCCAAGAGGTCATTATATAAACATATAAATAATATAAATAATGAAATAATTTTCATATTTATAGATCAATGATTTTTTTAAAATCAATCATGAAAAAGGGATTTGAAAAATGAAACAATGTTACCATCATAGAGACAGTAGGTTGTACGTACATATGAGTAACAATATTGTGAGCTGGGTGCTCAACTGGAAAAACCATTTTCTTTCATTCGGGGTACACATTACGTTGATTAATAGTGTCCTTTCAAGAAGCCTTATCCATGATCTTTCATCAATTAAAGTGCCGAAGGGGGTCATCCTGACCATTGATAAAATCATGTAAAAGTTTATATGGGCTGCTTTATCTAAAGGAAATCACCATTGGATTTCTTGGAAAAGGATGGTGAAACCGTTCATTGAAGGAGGGATCAATGTTAGGAACTTATATGATACACTACAATTCATGCAAGAAAAACATTCTTGGGAGGTTGTGGAAGAACATACTTTGTTTCGTAAGGTTATGTATTCAATCGACAAAGAGAATAATGATAATGAGAGAACCCATGGTTCCCCTTTATGGTCCATGTTATCACCTATGGTGTCGGATCTTCGACAACACACTCAGTGGATTTTGGGTGATGGAAATATTCTCTTTCGACATCACAACTGGGCAGTATCCACGATTGGATTCCCAGGATGTCCTGCCACCCGGATAACTTTCAAGGAAGACAGCATGCATCCAACTTTTCTTCATTCGGTTTTAGATGAAGAAATGAAAGGAGTTTTTGAACTCATTAGCACCAACTCAGAGCCAGTTCACTGTGTGTTCACTCCATCGGCTTCAGGGCTATTCACCACAAGGGATTTTTGTAGAACTATTATCCAATAGGGGAAAACTGACAGATTGAACAATGTTGCGTGCAGAAAAAGAATTCCAACCAAGTATAATTTCATAACCTGGAGAATAAAGAACCACGCAGTCATGACATATGAAAAAAATCAAGCATCTGGGTATTAATCTTGCCTTAAAATGCTATTTTTACAAGTGTCATATGGAGGAGGATATGAACCACTTATTTTTTTTAAGTGACTTGGCACAGGATGTAAGGAGTTTCCTTGGGGTGGTTCAGGCGTCGCATTGTCTAAATTTTATAGAGGGAAACTATCTGGAGTAGTGGTTTTATGACACTAACATCACAGCGGTGGAAAGGAAGGCTCGAGCGATTATTCTGAATGCAACCTGCTAGTGTATTTGGCAGGCCAGAAACAAGGCTAGGTATGAAGGAATTCTCACATATAGAAGATCTATTATTGTTAGAATTAAATCTCTTCTCATGGATGCGGTTAGTGGTATCAGAAACTAGTGTGAGGCGCCTTCATTGCGTTGTTTGTAGGGTAGTACATCACCCAATACTCATAGCAATGGAGGTGTTGGCGGACAGTGGGTGCGATGGCACCCGCCAGCTTTCGGCTTCAAGATTAATGTTGACGGTTCGTGTAAAGAAGTGCACATAAGTGGGGGAGGATTTGTTTGGGATTACAGTGGAAATGTCATTATGGATTTCTCTGCATATTATGTCCCAGGAAAGTCACTTCAGTAAGAAGCTAAAGCATTTCTTACAAGCCTACAATCATGTGTGCAGAAGAACATGGCTCTTTCTTAGGTTGAGACTGATTCCAATATCATCAGAAACTCCATGAAAGACAAAGGTATCATTATATGGTCAATTGTATATGAAATTAGGAGATTCAAACATCTCCTTGATAATAATATTGAGGTAACCCATACTTGGCGGGAAGGTAACAGGGTGGCTGATCACTTTGCGTCTTTGGCTGTGGAAGACTAGGGTATTAATGTCACTTGTTTTCCTAGTTGTCTCCTTGTGAAACCTGAAGGGGTGAACTTGATTAGAGGTGATGCTTTTGGCCTGCATTACTTTATACCACCTTAGTTCTTATGATTTTGTTTCATCCTTGTATGTTGCAACCCCTCTCTGTTTTTTTATAAAAATTTACCTTTAATGAAGTAAGTAACATTATATATTTTCAGAATGAAAATTATACCATAAATACCATTTTATTTAATCATATATACTTATATATATAATTATTATTATGTAAATAGAATCACATCGCATCGAATAAGATGTAGTCTACACATCCACGATCGATGTTGTCACTTTTTTAGTGTGTGAAAATTGCAATAGAGAAAGTGATATATTAAATTCAAAGAATGGAAATTTTTTCATTAATATCATATATATTTTGTGTATATAACAAATCTTTAATTAACCCCCTCCTTAATACATTCCATTTAAAGTGTGAACGTATCACGTTTCTTTTAGGAGGTGGTAGTACACACATCCAAAAATAGTGTTATCGTATTTTAAAAAAAATAGAAAGAATGAAGGTATGTGTTATATAAAAATTACTTAATCGTAGATAAATAATAAATATATTATATATTATAATTAAAAAAATTTACATCCTAATCTCCTACCATGAGAGGTGGTAAACAAAAAAAACAACATCGTTTCGGGATGTGGTAGTTCGTCGTCCACATGAACCGTAAATTTATTACCCCTTTGATGAAAGTGTGTGTAGGTGTATATAAAACAATTAAAATAAAAATATATCAGTATATATTGAGGATAATGATGTTTTTATATAATAATTTTATAATAATAATTTAATGGTTTGATTAAGAAATAAAACAAATTTGATTGTTTAAGAATGTTATCTCTTTTACAGGTAACTCCTTTTGGTTTATACTAAAATACAAACTTGGTTTAATTTATACTAATTTTTAGGAATCTTGGATTAGTGTAGATATTATAGGAGCTTATTTGGTCTGATTTTGGTAATGTAAAAGGACTTTATAGGTGTGAATAAGATGGTGGGTCAGTTCCTTTTTATAGTGGAGGAGGAGTGGGCATTATTGAAATTTTTTGAAAAGAGAATTAAACCAATATTTTTACCATTTAAAGTTAAAACAATAATAAAAAAATTCAATCCAAGTGTGTATAGGTTTGATATATGAACATAAAACAGATCTTGTATAGGTTTATAGGTCATTTTGGGCAATAAAATTAAGGTTTAGTCCTTTGTTAATTTAATTTTTATCTTAATTGATGTATTTAATTTTAATAAATTTCACTAATATTTTTGGTAATTTTTTTTTGAAAATATTAGAAATTATTCATTATTATGATTCATAATATGGAATAAATTTTTCTAAATTCCAATCACAAAAGTCGTAGGGATTAATTTACAATTAATCCTACAGATGAGGCGATAATACGTGATTTAAAAGTAAAAAACATTTAATGGTTTGCTATGTTTTATATCCAATTTCATATAGAAATTGATTTTACTAACCTAAATTGGATTAATATACATAAAATTGATCTAATTTATATTTTCGAAAAATCTAAAATATATTTTATCCATATAAATTATTTAAACGGAAATATAGCTTAAAATTAAAAGTTAGTGTTTTTAACTATTCATAAAAAATGAAATATTTCAAAAAAACCAAAAAATCACCAAAACATAATTTTTACTTCATGATTTCAAAAATAATGTTTATTTTTATTTATAAAATTTATAATAGTATCCAAATTCAGATTTAAAATATTTGTTCTATTAAAAGGATGTAAAATTCCCTCTTTAGAAAAATACAAAATTTAAGCGCAAAAATGGATTTATTCCTATATTTTGTGCATAAAATATATTGGATGAATATAAAAATTATTAAATTGAATATAGAATATATATATTTCATTAATTTCATTCTATTAAATTATTTAATTTAATTTATTAAGATGAAATTCCTTTAGATCATAAGAATAGTTTTTTATAAAAGCATTCCCTTTATATTCATTTGGATTCTATAATCATTTCAAATTAATTGGAAACTTTTGAATTAAAATATATATTTTCATAATCTATTTAATACTATCCATAATCCCAATTCAACCACTAGTAGATAATTTTTAGTTTAAATAATAATATTAACTGTATTCAGTAATATTCCATCTTGCGTGTAACACAAGCCAGTAAAGAAACTATTTGTGTACAACACAAGATAAAATAAATGTTTCATGAATTGAAATATATATAATAGATTGAATGTATTTAAAATGTAAAATATACTTTAAGGTATTTGGATATCACATTCTCTTACACTCTTGGTGTTTCGTGTTATACACATTGTTAAATACAATTTCCTTATTTTAGAATTTTGGGGTGTTACATTCTCCCCACCTTAAATAAATTACATCATACCAATTTAAACATGATATAATGAATCAAGGTATTTATATTTTAAAATATAATTTTTGAGAAATCCACATTGTAGATATGTTTAAAAACACATCTTTATAGTAAGAGGAAAAATGAAATGAGAAGGTCACCAAAAAAATAGGCTTTCAAATAAGAGAACATTAGTGAAAACATGGACATTGAATAAAAATATAACTATTATGTTCGGATAAAGAGTGAAAGTGAATATTTTTAAATGAAATTTGAGGACCAAAAATACATAAACTAGAGTGGTGAACATTTTCATTGATATCATTAAAAATTATGATAATTGGGATATATTTTTGTCTCAGAACCCTTTTCTTAGCACATGTTTTATCATATGGGGATGTAATAAACTAACCTATAAAACATCATCCAATAATCAACATAAAAAATTTCATAAATGGTTAAATTTTACAAAATATTATAATCCAACTCTTTAAAAGGGAGGTCACTGAATTTACAAAACAGAAATTATCATTAGCCTTCAATAATATTGATGTAAATGTTTAGTCATCACATACCGAAAATTTGAGCACCATTATCATGTAATCTCATGAAACATGGTAATAACTTGAATTACCATATTATTTTGTAAACATGAATTATTATTTATTTTTTAATTAAAACACATGTTATTGGACATATTCCATAAATCCAAAAGTGTTGTGAGCTCCATCAATGATATCATAAACCACTTTTTCAATGAATCATTGATTAGTTCCAAGGTAGTCAGCACATATCTAAATCAATCATTTATTTTTCCAAAAAACATTGTATCAAAATTAGAAACATATTAAGGCTTATATTTCCCTCAAATATGTATTTTATAATGAGTTTAACTTTCTACTAAATTACTTTTATTGGTACCATTTAAAATATGATCTCAAATATTTAATGAAAAATTACTTAAATACAATACTTATATACCATGATGGTTCAGAATCTGAGAAATCTCGGTCCTAAAATTGTTAAATAAAATAAAATTACAGAAAAATAGAGACACAATACATGTGGCATAAAAAGCACCAGGAAATCATACAATCAAAAAACATAGCCACCCAAAATAGAACAAAATGGTTCGAAGACCCACAAGAAGAGGCACACAGGAACCCATTTGGAACAATATTGACATTCATAAATACACCAAAAAAGCATTAGTCTATCTCCAGCCTATAATAATGAAAATTTTTAGGTTATCCCCTCCCCGCATTCTGAGTTCAAGATGCATTCAACTGTGGTCATCACTGTGATCTTGCTGGAACACCGCTGACACCCAACATCAATCATGCTATAACTATGTTGTTAGACTAAGACCAACCAAATCCCAAGATAATCACCATTGGGGTCCCATACCCACAATGTCACACATAGGATATCATCAACCGCAACTATCAACATCATCCTGCTTTGTTTTCTCACCTCTGGCCTATAGTCGCACCCCTATTATCAAAGATGCATGCTAGACCGCTCAGCCTGCCTGAAGTCTCCTATGGCACTAGGATACAAAAAAATCCTCCCCACCATTGGTATAAATGGGATACCATAATTCTATGCTCCCTAAAAGAGCCTCAAGGTAATTTCATCTCCGCCCATAGTCGTCACCGGCTAGACTGCAATAGAAATTCCATGTAGTAGGAATATCATCATCCTCAAACTATAATGTCGATAAAACAATTTAATAATTTTAAGAAAATATTTTAGACACACTTTTCCATTTGTATACTTGGATTTATTCCTTAAAATAAATGATCAATCTTGCATTTCATGTGGCATATGAAATCCATAGCCTACCTAGATAACCTAGTAAAGGTAACTTCATTGTCCTGAAAACATTCTTCCTATTTTTGATTTAAAATAAGGAAATTTATATTCGTCTCAGTTTTTCTCATAAGGGAAGAATTTATCAAATATTTTCTCCTTAAAAGTTCTTCATTCCATGATTTCTATTTCTTCTTCCTCTGTAGTAATCTGGATCAATGACCACTATTTATCCACATCTCAATCGAGACAATACATGAAAAGTGTAACCTTTTCATTTTTAACACATCCAAATTCCATAAAAAATATCTTCAAATACTTAATCCATTTCTCATCCTCCATTGGATAAATAATATAACTAAATGATGAGGGACTCAGTCACATAAAATGATCCAAAATATGAGAAATTCATTGTGTAACAAGTTTCTCCATCGGGCCAAGGTTTTGTTTCATAACCTAATTAAGATTAACTAATATTTCCATAGCATTCTTAGTTGCAATATCATATATATTGGAATTATTCATAGGGAAACCACTAGGATGTCCACGAGTATTAATACCATTATTCCTTCTAGGATCCATTTCAAGAAAAAGTCAACTACTGGATTAGATCATAACATTATGTAACCTAATTTTTAATCCCAAAAATAGTGAAACACTTATCATAAATTGATGAAATTATCCACAATTAATATCATAATAATAAACATTATCTCTTCGGGGATATCTTAACTTTCAAATACTTCATAGTTTTTTATAAAAAAAATAGAATTATCATAACCGTATCCATCGGGAGAGTCAAACTAGTCATGAAGAATGGTCGGTTGTTGCGTACCAGGTTACACTCGAGTTATGAATGACACACCTTTTTAGAGTTGTTACCCTTAGGTACATATGTTCTAGAACCACGTCCACTTGTAGTATCCATAAATGGATATATCATAGGGAAGTCCCGAATAAAATATACCTTATCGAAATTAAAAAATGTTATTCTATACTTATCCTCAAAGTATACCATTGGTTTTTGTCTAATAATCTATGTTTACGTAAATCTAGTTTCCAAGGATTCTACTAATCTTTCATTGATATAAACTGTAATTCCTTGACAATAGAAGCCCAGATCAGGTGGCTTAATTTATTATATTGGAAAATATACAAGCTTGAAGTACCAAAGGACCAAAATTTTTATTATTTTTGGAAAATATGATCACATACATGATACTCATTTCCATTGGAAAAATAAAAAAATTATAATGAAATTAAAATCATAGCATCCTTGAAACTAATTCAAAGGATTCTTATTTATAACCAACGGAAATGAAAAAAAATTAAGGTGAGCTCAAATGATAAGTAATGGTAAGTAAAGTAGAATAAATAATTAATAAATAAGAATAATAGATATGTCGTAGTAAATAACTGAGAAAAAATTCCAATAAATTAACTGGAAAAGGAATAATCAATATGGATAGGTACATAATTATAAAACTTTCCATTTAATCATTAAACTGAGAATGAAATGCATCCATAGATAATGTAAAATAAAAAATCTCATCGATAGTAGTGATAAATAAATTATAAATAAAGGAAGTTATTAACTATTTTATGTAATGTTCCATAGGAACATGATACCTTTACCATGAAGATTTATTCTCAAGATAGTTTAAACTATTCTGATTTGGCCATTTGATTCGTCTCATGAGACTATCGATGCATCGTGGGGATTGAATTGACCTATACCCAACCCATAGGGATTGCATTAAATGGACATCAAACCATGCCTTTCTTGTCAAAATCATTCCTCATATATATAATAATCAATTTAAATTCATAAAAAATTACCCTATCAAATATCATCATTTAATAAAAGATACATATTTATCAAGAATTCCATAGTTAATCAAATAGGTGTAAAAGTGAACAATGTATGTAAAAATGGTATACATTTTAGGAAATATAATATCCATTGTAGTATAATATGGATAATTATGATAAATTTAATGCACAATATAAATTATCATAAGGAGTTGAGTTTTAAAGAGAAATATATAAATAAAAAAAGATGTGATATTGTAAGGATAACTTTAACCATTTGGTAATTTTCTAGTAAAACAACTTGGATGAGATAAATTTAAGAAAAAAAATCAAATAAAATGATGGTAAAAATATTAATGATATGATATATCAAAAGGGAAATATATATATCACAAAAAATTAGTGACTGGTTAATATTGCATTTATCTCACATATATAAAAAGTGAGATGAAAATCCCTTACTTTCAGTATGACTTTTCAGGTGTGACTTTATAATCCTAAATAATAAATTTATGTTAATTATTTACTTTCCTTAGAATTTTTTTCAAATTTATCAATACTTTAATTTTACATTCTATGATTTTTATAAAACAAATTAAAAAATTCTGTTTAAGTCATGTGTTTTGATCAAATTGGGTTCATGTGTCAAAAAAGAGTTTGTAGGTCAACTATGGTCAAAGTGATCATTATATAAACATATCAAAAATATTAATAATGAAATAATTATCATATTTTAAAATATATCATGAATTTAAAACAAATCATGAAATATGATTATGAAAATGAACCAATATTACAGTCATGGAGATGATAGGCCATATGTACACATGAGTAATGTTCCCATTTTTCAACGATCATTATGGAAAGTAAGGAAGTAAAACTTTATCTTTCCAAAAATATAAATATATCATAAATACAATTTTTTAATAATATATTCTTATATATAGAATTACTTTGATGTAAAAGGAATCACGTCACATTAAGGAGGTGGTAGTCCACACATCCACGAATGACATTATCAACTTTTTAGTGTGTGAAAAAGGAATGAATAAAGTGATATATTATACTATATAAAGGTCATCATTCCATGAATATAATAGAGATTAATTTTTGTCATATATATTAAATTTACCCCATCTTTAATATATTCCATGTAATGTGTGAACGTATCACATCGCTTTGAGGAAGTGTTAGTTCACACATCCAAAAATGATGTTATCATATTTAAAAAAATGGTATGAATGAATTTAAGTGTTATATAACAATAAATTATGATTAGACTTACACAATTAACTTTTTGTCGGGTGTTGTGACAAAAGTGTGTTCGTGTGTCAAAAACGACTTTATATGTCTATTATGGTCAAAGAGGTCATTATATAAACATATCCACAATAATAATAATAACATATTTTTTATATTTATAAATAAATTATGATTTAAAAATGATCCAATATTACAATCATGGAGATTATAGGTGGTACGTACGCATGATTAACATTCAAATTTTTTCAATGATTGTTACGGAAAGAAAGTAACATTTTATGATTATAGGACGATAATTATATCATAAATTCCATTTTATTTAATCATATATACTTATATATTGAACTATTTTGATGTTGAACAATCTCATTATGTCAAGGAAGCAGTAGTCCAAATGTCCACAAACGTTGTTATCACTTTCCTAGTGAGTGAAGAAGGTAATAAATAAAGAGATATATTGTATTTATAGAAAGGTATTTATGTAAATAATATTATATATATGTTTTTTATGTAACATATATTTCATTAAACCCATCCTTAACACATTTCATGCAATTCATGAATGTATCACATCGCTTTGAGGAGGTGATAGTCCACACGTCCATAAATGATCTTATTGATTTACAAAAAAGGGAAAGAATAAAGGTAAGTGTTATCTAAAAATTAATGAAGAATAAAGGAATAATAAATACAATATATATCCTATATAAATAATTTTTCCATCTCAATGTCCAACCATGATACGTGGTAAAGGAAAAATGAACAACATCATTTTGTGAGGTGGTAGTTTTTCGTACACCTGAATGGTAAATTAATTACCCATTTGATGAAAGTGTGTGTTGGTGTAGGTTGAACCCATAACATAAAAACACATATATATTTTCATATTTATATTTATGATAATTATGTTATTATATAATAATGTAATAAGAGTAATTTAATGGTCTATTAAATAAATAAAACAAAAGTGATTGTCGAAGAATGTTACATCTTTTTTAGGGAACTCATATTGGTTTACGCCAAAATATTTCCTCAGTTTACATTATGACTAAGAAAAATATTCTAAGATTATGGGGGGAATGTTGGGAGATTATTTTTCATATTTTTAGTGAGACATATGGATTTATTGCTATGATTAAGTGGTAGGCACGGTTGCCTTATTAAATTGGAGGAGGGGGGACTTTATTATAAATTTTTTAAAAGGGAATTCCACCAACGTTTTTCCCAATTAAAGTTAATCCAATTTTGAAACCAATTATATAAAAGGTATAATAGGGTATAAATATTAACATAAAATGGATTTTGGATAAGTTTATTGGTTATTTTTAGCCTCATGTTTAGAGTTTAGTCCTTTGTTAAGTTAAGTTTTTCTCTTAATCATTGTAATTAATTTTAATCACATTCACTATTATTTTTGGTAAAAAACCAAGTTTAAATTATTAAAAATTATAAATTATAATGAATAAGAATATTTAATTAATTTTTCCAAACTAAAATCACAAAAGTGGTAGGAATTAATTTAAAATTATTCCCATAGACATGACGATAATGCGAGTTTAAAGTAAGAAACGTTAAAATGTTTGATAAGTTATTATATCCAATTTCAAAGTGAAACTGGTTCCAATGAACTAAATTATATTAATATATGTAAAATAGACAAAATTTTTATTTAAAACCAATGAAATAAAATTTTACTTTTTAAATAATTTGATGAAAAATATATTTTGAATTAAAATATAGTATTTTCACTATTCATCAAAAAATAAAATATATCAGGAAAAAACCAAGAAATAAACCTAAAATAATTTTTACATTATTATTTAAAAGAAGTCTTATTTTTACAGATTAAATTTACAAAATATTCCAAATTAATATCTAAAACATGTACGTCATTAAAAGGCAGTATAACTGTCTCTTTAGAAAAATATAATTTTTATTCATAAAACAATATTTATTCATATCTTATATCAATATAATATATTAGAATAATATTAATTTTTTTTATTGAATATAATATATATATATATATTATTAATATCATTCACTAATAGTATCAAATTTAATTTATTATTAAAAAATACCTTTAGAGCATAAAAATAGTTTTTTATAAAACCATTCCATTTATATTCATTTGGTTTCTATATTAATATCTTATTAATTGGTAATGAATGAATTAAAAAATATATTTTCATATATTATTTAATTCTATTCATAACAAAAATTTAATGAATTTTAGAAAGTTATCATTTTAAATAATAATAGTAATAGTATTCATTATGATTTGATACTGCATTTAATACAAGCCATTGAAGAAAATCATTGCGTGCAACAAAAGATAAAATAAATGTTGTATTCATTGAAATATATATAATTTTTTGAATCTATTTAAAATAGAAAATATACTATAACATCTCAGTATATAATATTCCCTTACACTATTAGTGTTGTGTGTTATACACACTGTCAAATACAATGTCATTATTTTATAATTTTAGGGTGTTACACTGATAAAATAGACTTCCCAAAAAACTATTATTCATGATCCACCAGTAAAATATCTACCAAAGGCTCTGAAATCTTTAGGGTACCAAATAAAAAATAGATTGATAAAGAATTAACTTCTCTAATACCACCTTTTAACATCCCATCATGTGATTTAATAAACTGCGGCACTAATCTGGTTTACCACATGACCTCAGGCATGCCCCCTCATAAACTAGAGGATTCTATCTTTTAGTGCTGATCAAGGTTGGAAATATGAGAAACATATACCAAAATTTGAGTGTAGAAAATAAAAATAAAAATAATCAATCATAATATACATCATAATACTCAAAAATAACAAATCAACTAAACATGCCATGATTAAATAAAATGAAGAAAATGCCTAAAAAACCATGTCATATACACAATTGAACACCCAATGGTCCGTTTACATAACATACATAAATAATATAATCTAATTAAAATTCACCATAGCATCTCAAATAAAAATTCCATCTAGTCACCTCATACCATAAATCAATCCTACCAAATCATAAAAAACTAAACCCATGCCTTAGCTCAAAATCATGACTTAAATAAATATATGAGAGATGTCTGAGAACTTTTAACACCCCACCCATATTCACTATCTTGAGATTGTGGTGAAATGTTACTTGGCCTTAAGAGACACCCCCATGGTTCCAAAGGTTGGAAATAAATTCAAATGGATTCAATACAATTGGGGGATGATTTTCCCTTTGATAAATAAAACAACATAGCCAAAAATGCCATAAAAAATAACTACATGATTAATGATAAAAATGTAAAACAACTCAAATTAACAACATTGATATTAAAACTAAACTAAAATATATTTCCATAGTTTAATATTACTTTCATTAAAGTATACAATGGATGATAAAAACAACAAAACCCAAAGGCTCCAAATATATATCTCTATCGATCCAAACATGCTCAATGTTCCAACTCTTCAATATAGACAAAGTATCATGAAACACATATAAATTGGTGTGATACTTTAATTTTTCCTACTTCATGATAAATATTATCTCCAAAATCTCCAAAGATCCAAAATAGGGGTGTGTAATGAATCTCAGTAGGTTTTCCCCATATGACTTCCATACACACACCATCAGGATAAAAAATGTTAGCACATTTACATAAAAAAAATTATAAAAAAATTAAAAAAAATATCAAAAAACAAACTATTTATAAGAAAAATAGTTTTCAAAACCAAAACATTTTTCTATGATAACAAAATTTCCATGGAAAATCAACAAAAAAATACTTTAAACCATTTTTCATTACTTTTTGGGATAGGAATTCCATAATTCACACCCACACACCAAAACACACATGATTCTATAAAAGTTCCATACTTATGAGATGTTTCTTTTTCATCCACTAACTCATCACAAAGTGGCCAATATTCTTATGACCCATTGATACAAACCCCTTATCCAAGGTCACATACATTTATACCCCAATGGTACACACCCCTTATTCAGGGTCATGTTGAAATCATGAACTCAAAAAAAAACCATGTCTGCCAAAACCATTTCAAATCATCCATTCCAATCCATTTCAATAAAACAATTATTTAATTGAAAAAATTTCAAATAAACCATTTTTTATAAATTCAGCAATGATATATTTAAAAATCACTATTTAAAACATCAAGAAACAAAAACATTGCACAACCAACTTCAACAAATCCAAAATCCCCAATGCTCAAAACATCACTAAAAATGGTTTATACCATGATTTGAACACCATTTTTACAACCAAATTCAATCCATTTAAACAATTTGAAAGTAATTCATCATGTTATAAGAAGAGGAGTCAAGTGTGAAGACATATTCCTTCAGAATTATGTCTAAAATGAAGAACGACTTCAAAAAAACCACAAAAACGGGTTGAATATCTAAAAACTTTTCTTAGATCTCTTCCCATAAAATCAAAAAAATTAAAAATCTATCCATGATTGGAACCAAACACCTTATATATATCCGAAACAGACTAAATCTGAGAAACCTAGATAGGGAATATGGTAGATGTAATAAAAATAATGAAAAACTACCATAAATGAGGACTTTCCAAGTGAATCAGTCTTCAAATCACAAATAAAGGCCTCTATATCACTTTAGATTTGATGGGGGAAGGTTCTACAACCATTGGGAGGAAGATGTTTAGAATTATGACTGAAATGGGGAGAAAATAGTGGTTAAAAGTTAATCCCTTCCTATAACTCTTTTTAGGATATATTTTTGAAACTATTCATGGTTAGTCACACATATAAGAAAAACTTGTGCTAACCTTGCCCCAAACCCTACATCAAGGTACACCTCACACGATTTTCCTACATGGTTAGACAAACCGTGCACCAACATGGAAAAACCCCTAGGTCCCACATTACATAGTTTCCCATGGGTTTCCATATAGTTTGTAAAAACTTCCCACCTAACCCTAACCCTTCCCACAAACCCCTTTCTCATTATGCACAGTTTTTTATAGGAGTTTCACCTTTTAAAAAACCTTCCTAAAACCATTCACCTTTATAAATGTCCCAAAAAAATTATAAATGATTTCCAAACACTCCCAAGATTCAACTAAAACACCTTACATACTTAAAAATAATATAGAAAGGCTTACTTACATGAAACTTAGGGTGCTACATTATCCCCACCATTATCCTTTCTATCCCCAGAAAGTATAAAAAAACTATTTTCCTGATTGAGTTCGGGCCATTACTCAACCATTTACTTCTCCCATTCTCAAGAATCTTCCTGAATCCAACCATGTTTCCACAGAACTGATACTAGACCAATGCTTTTCCCGGAAAATAATTTCTATTTCCTTTCAACAATCCACACTGGGACATGTACCGAAGAAATATATGACTCTAGGTGAATGTGATCCCATCGAATGACATGGTCAATATCCAACTAATACTATTTCAAGTCAGAGACATGAAAAACATTATGAACTACAATAAACCATGTTTTGAATAGCCATATGATATTCCACATCAATACCCATTCAATTATAAAAAATGGCATATGTATAGAGGAGATATCTTTATTTTATTCCCAAAATGATGATGTATATGCCTTAGATAGATCCTTAAAATCACATGATCACTCACCTCAAATGACACTGATCGTCAACGATGATCCACATAAGATTTATATTGACTATGGGCCATCTACATCCATTTCTTGGTTAACAGAAACTTCTATGCTATTTCTTGGTCAAGGCTAATCCCAAATGGTGAAGTCTCACCTATTTCCTCACTGTAAAGTGAAGAACGACAAGGATTCCCATACAAATATTGAAAAGGATCCAAATATATCAAGTCCAGATAAATTTTGTTATATGAGAAGCACACTAATGGTATATGATCTTCCCATGATCCAAACAAATTCATTACACAAATATAAAACATATATTCCAAGTTTTGTATTGTCCTTTCAGATTTTACATCCATCTTTGGATGATATGGTGAACTCATTTTCATCTAAGTCCCATGGTATTTTTCTAGGATTTATAGAAATGAGACATAAACCTTTGGTCTCTGTCTCACACAATAAAAATTGGTACATCATTCCTCTTTAAAACTTCTTGGATATAGATTTTTGATAGGTCCTCCACCGTATGAGATTCATGGATATGGGTGAAATAGGAAAAATTCTTCAGACAATCCACAATCACCTATATAGAATCATGTTTCTAAAATATTATTGGGTGACCTATTAAAAAATACATGGATATCTATTCCCTTTTCAAAATAGGATATGTAGGGATTGTGACATACTTATTGGTCGTTGATGTTCAACATTAACCTCCTGAAAAGTTAAGAATATTTAAACAAACTCATTCTACTTCCTTTTCATACCAACCAAATAAAAATCTACTTTCAACGCCTTATACATATTTTGTATTCCAGGATGAACAGACCATTTGGAATAGTGGTAAGCATTAATAAGTTATTCATAACAAGACTTAGGTTGGACCATTCAATAATTGAACCACGACACTGAATTCACATCTAGTTTCCATCCCTCAATGGTCTCCCTACCATTGAGTTTTTTCCTCATAGAAACACATTATGAATCATACTTTTATGCCTATTTAACAATTATCACCAAATTAGGAATAAAAAAACTGGAATTAAAATCGCAACATCACATCAGCCTTTACATTCCAAATGCATGTCAGATATAGCCAACATCAAATTCCACTAATCTAATGATTCTTTTTCCAACTAATCATATGAATTTCTACATTATGCATCTGCCACAAAATTTCCTTCACTCAATATATACATCATGTTAAATTAAAACATTTGGAGATACTCATTCCATCTTCTTTATCTCAGTTTCAAGTCCCTTTTTGAGAAAACAAGTTTCAATATTTTAGGTTTTGTAACCACATTAAATTTCTCACTAAATAGATTTTGATGCCAATTATTCCAAGCATATAATATATAATCTATCTTCAAATCATGTGATGGGTAGTTCTTCTCATGAAACTATAACAACCTTGATCCATAAGCAACCAAATTCTATCCTTTCCTGAGAACACATCCCAACCAAAATCATAAACCATCACAATACACCACATACCCTTATCCCGATTCCAAAAATATTAGTATTGGTGATAATGTAATGATAAAAGTAATCCCTTAAAATGAATTACTAAATTCATCATTCCATTGTAATGAAAGATTTGTTCTCATCAAAGGTATCATTGGTGAATCTAGTCATGATAAATCATGAAAAAACGTTGGTAATAACCATGTAGACCAAGGAGATTAATATTTTAAAGAGATTCTGTGGTGGTTTCTAACAGATAACAAGCTATATCTTTTTTGGATCCACAAAAAACCTATTTTATAGATTATATATCCAATAAACCATGCCTCTTGTATCCAAAAATCACACTTTGATAGGTTGGCATAGAAAAGATGTTCTCTCAATATTCCCAATATTGTCGCGAAGTATTTCTCATGATCCTCCTTTAACCTTGAATACACCAACATGTAATCCCAAAACACCACAGAAAAATAATCTAAATACCTTTGATATATCTGATTAATCAATTCAATAAAGACTTATGGTACATTTGTAAGACCAAAAGGCATTAATATGTACTCGTATTTGACATATGTACTTCTAAAAGCTATCTTTGGAATATCCTCCATCTGAACATGTAGTTGGTGATATCCTGATAGCAAGTCAATTTTAGAGAACCACTGAGATCCCATCAATTGGTTGAAAAGATCATTTATTCATGGAAGTGGACGGTAATTTTTTATCATAACAAGGTTAATATTACTACAAACATAGTCAAAGAGTTCCAACCACCGTTTTGACAAACAAGACTGGTGATGCCCACAGAGATGTACTAGGACGAATAGACCCTTTTCTTTCTATATATTCCAACTACACTTTTAGTTCCCTTAATTCTATTGGTTACATAAGATAAGATGAAATGGAAGTATTAATGGTGCCCAAAAGAAGACTAGAAAACACTATTCAAAAATCATGATAAAGTTTCAAGAAAAAAATCATGAAACTGATAAAGAATGAAAAGAAAAATGCTACTGAAAATATATTCCATTGATGAAAAAGTCATCACTTCCAACTAGTACAAGATCATTCTAATTGGTGGTTCCAACAAGAACGTTGCATTCTTCATTACATTTCTATCTTCTATAAATAGAAGATCGATGCTATCATCATTTGTAAAACTTACCATTCGGGTATAACAATTTATGTGACCCATGAATGTTGTCAAAAAATCCATACCCATGATTGTATCATAGTAATCCATCTCAATAACTGAGACATACTAAATCAACTCAGATCCATCAATAGTTATAGAACATGCTCTACACATAAAGGATCAACATTCTCTTTGACCTAGAGGATTTTTCAGTTCCAAAACTGAAGACATTATCTAAACATTTAATCCACGTTAATCAATAGAACAAGAAGAAATTAAGGAATGAGAATCACCCATATCATGAAATGTTTTCATAGGGATAGAATTAGAAATAATTTTACCTCTGACCATAAATGGTCCCGATTTATCACAGGACTAACTTTCTCATCTCTATATAATTTATTTCTCGTGACACTTTTTTCTTTATTTTCCTATTCATATTTACCTTACTAATGAGTCATGGTATTCGTAGAATCACTATATACAGATTTATTATGCTGATGTGGGTTTTTATACTTCCCTCATCCTACGAAAGCATACTACGTTTGTGACACATGAGAAGTGTCCCAAACACTTGACCTCAGAGTATTGATATAATAGAACTGAATATGTGTCATATTATTGCAATTGTGGAATGATCTTGGTGGGGTCATACAAACTCTGTTCATGTATTAGAATGAACTACATTGGAAACATTTAGATTTAATCTTGGGACTTGTAGGATGATACATTGATCTAGCTGTCTGATTCTGTGTCATCCTAGTACCTTCGAAATAGGTGACCCTCTTATTCTTTCTCCCATCATTTGAGTTCCCACCATTTACTGTAGATATAAAAAGTATCCATCAACAAATAGCTCTTATGATGTTCATTTCCTCCACCATCTCTCTGTTTACCATCTCTATATAATCCATTATACATAGTAATGAAATATTAGAGTGAATCGCTTTCCTCAGTACCGACTCAATGATACATTCCTTCAAGGATGCACTTACAACAACATCGGGTGAAAAGGAGACTAAATTCATAAATATATCCACATAATCTATAACTAAGATGCTCTCTTGATTTAATCTGAATGATTCTATCATTCATGAAATCCTGAATAATGAGGATACATATTTTTTGAGAAATTCTTAAAAATCCTCCCATGCGATTCCTTGTTCTAATTTATCCTGAACTGCTTAGTACCACCATTGGTATGATAGATCATAAAATATATATTTCAAGCATGAATATTAACTATTCTGGTGTTCTAAGGAAATAAAATATTTGATTCATCCTTTTTTTCACACCTCCTCTTTTTCTAGTTCTGAATCACCATGAAAGATTGGTGAACTATGCTTCTATAATTGAATGGAATGATGCACATACCTTGGTTCATCCCTTCTACACCCTCTTTCCACAATAAAAAAATAATGGACTCTACTCAAAAGCATCTTTTGTTCCACCTATAGCTCAAGTGAAACCACATACACATCAACATATTATAACATTGATTTCCAAAATTCAGTAGTTTCAACATTCAATCATTTTTAAAAATTTCCCCAATCTTTTAAAAATCATACATTTTAAAAATAACTAATTCATGCATTTTCAAAATTTTACATTTGAAAACAACTCTAACAATTTTCAAAAATTTACATGTTTTAACAAAATCATAAATCATTACTCAAAATGAAGTATGAACTCCTAGTGGGAATTCATTTCTCTAATGTATTTCATGCTCGTCTCAATGGATAAACCCATGATATTGAGATTCAAGTTCCTATAAGTTTCTCCAAAACACTTATGTACCCAATTACATAGTAACTTGAAGTTCAACATAAAAAGGTTAGCTACATCTTATTAGGCTCTACATTTCATTTCCCTAAATTCCTACTCCTTTCTCCCATCGCATCTCTAAAAATAAACTAGAATGAATGTCAACTCCAAGATTGAGAAAACTATGACAAAGTGAAAGACCGACCAAGACTAATATTACTTGAAAGTCAGGGACCGATGAAGCTAATTTCAATTGTAACATCACACCACTCTTCATTGGATTGCGAAGGTGGTGGAACATTATTTGGCCTTTAAAGACATCCTTAAGGTTCCAAAGGATGACAATAAATGCCAAGGGCCTTAATACAATCAAGGAACAATTCCCCCTTTGACAAATAAAACAACACATCCAAAACATCCATAACAAAAAGACTACTACATGATGCATTATAAAAAATTAAAAAAACTCAACGTAACACCATTGATATCAAAACCAAACTACAATAGAGTACCATAATAGATGAGTAATTTAATTAATGTATAGAGTAGAAGAAAAAATCAATAGACCCCAAAGACTCCAAAGACATAAATCCATATCTTCAAACATGATCAATGATCCAACTACACAATTTAGGCTTAGTATCATGATTCACCACTAAATAAGTGTGATACTATATATTTTTTTGTGTCACAATAAAAAATGTCTGCAAAATCACCAAAGTTCCAAATCAGGGGTGAATAATGAAACTCAGCATCTTTTCCCCAAATTACTTCCCTACAAATTCCACCAGGATAGAACATTTAACCACACTTACATAAAATCAATTATATAAAACAATTTAATATATTTTATTATAAATAAAAATATTTCTATGAAAAATATTTTTCCAAACCCTAACTATTTACCTTGATAAAATAGTTTCCAGGGAAAAGAAACCAATTAATACATTAAACCATTTGACATTCCTTTTTGAAATACCCATTCCATGATTCACACACACCCACCTGCACATGAATGATTCTATAACATTTCCATACGCATGATTATTTTTTCATCTATCCACTAAGTCATCACAAAATTACCAATCTCTTTATACCCTAATGACACATTCCCCTTATTTAAGGTCATATCCTTTTGTACCCTAATTTTACACACTTCTTATTCTAGTTCACTTCAAAAACATGAAGTCACACCAACCATGTATGACATAATTATTTCAAAAAAACCATTAAAATAAATTTAAATAAGACCTTTATTTTATTGAAATAGTTTCAAAGAAACCATTTTTTAAAAATCCATCAAAGAAATATTTTAAAATAACTATTTTTAAGTCAAGAAAACAAAGCACTTTTCACAACCAACTTCTAAAAATCCCCAAATCCCAAAAATACTCAAATGATCACTAAATAAGGTTTCTACCATGATTTTAAAATTAGTTTCACAACAAAATTCAAGAAATTAAAAAAAAATTAAACTAAGACTTTATGTTCTAAGAATAGGAGTCAAGAGTGAATACACCTACCTTGAGAATTATGGTGAAAATGAATAATAACAAGAAAACACCCACAAAACATGGTTGAATCTAAAAACCCACCTTATATATCTTCTGCCATAATAAAAAAGGCCAGATCTAACCATGATTGGAATCAACCACCATGTAACTATCCACAAAATATTAGATATAAGAAACTGAAATAGTGAAGAAGGTAGATCTAATAATAACAATGAAAAACTACCATAAACAAGGACTTTCCAAGGGAAGTAGGCTTCAACGCACCAAAAACCGCATTTGGATCACTTATTACTGGATTGGGAAAGGTTCCACAACCTTTAGAGGAATAAATTTTGATTTAGGGCCGAAATTAATAAAAAACTAGGTGTTAAAAGTTAATACTTACCTAGATAAAAAAAATTAGGATCTTGTTTTTAAACCATGCATGATTAGTCACATGGTTTGGAAAACCATGCGCTAACCATGCATCGAACTCTACATCAAGGAGAACATCACATTATTGGACCACACAGATAGAAAAATCATGCACCAACTATTCAAAATACCTATATACCACTTTTCATATTTTCTAGTAGGTTTTTTAACTGTATGGCCGAACCATGTTCCAAATCGTAAGCCTTCCCACTTTCTCCTATCACTATTTTCACAGTTCCCTATAGAATATTCACAGTTTCCATAGACTTTGAACCTTTAAAAAAGTCCCAAAAACAATCCAAACCCCCCATTAAATCACCCAAACACCTTACATACTTAAAAATCAAAAAGAAATGGTTACTTACATAAAAAAATGGTTCTAGAGTACCCGTGTTTAGAGATATACCATGTTGGGTGTGAGTACAACCTAGTAGTCTACTGGTAACAACATCTAATGAAAATTACTATCATAGAAATATCATATTCTAATAAATAATGGATTAAAAAGTCATATCATAATGGACATACATATCAAAACATACATTAACAAATAACCAATTTTACCATAGGTTATGGATGAAACTCATGCCAAACCAACCCAAATAATCTAATTATATTCATTTTATTAAGGAAAATAGGGAGATATATGCCATAAAAAATGAAGGGATTTTCATTTATCAATCATCTTAGGGAGGCATAAAACATCAATATCAACCATGCCTAGAACCTTGGCCCAAAAACTAAACTATATAAAAAACCATCGACACCTATTTAGAACATCATGTCCAACAACTAACCCATGGGTGTGGAGAATCATGTGCAACTTTATCAACCTCATATGTGGAGCATCATTTCATTCATTTGGTACCATGTATGTGAAATACCATGACCTCTATCCCAACCATAGTTGTGGAGTGTCATTTCATACATCCAGAACTATATATGTGGAATTCTATTTTCACTATCTCAACTTCAGATATGGATCATATTGTTTGACATCCAATTCCCTTAAAACATTGATAAAAAACCAAGGTTCACATCATAACCTTAAAATATATTAAAAGAAAAATAAATAATCCTTTTAAAACATTCATCATTTACCAAGGTCCCAATGGACCTTTGAAACCAAAACATGGTCATAATTTCGATCATTTTTTAACACACTGACACACCTTTTCAACACTCTTGGAAACATTATTTATCTCAAACATCCATTAAAACATTTAAAATCTAATTTTAAAACATGGGTCTACATTTATAGGATTTTGAACAAGAACAAAACCATTTTTTCCATTTAAAACATTAAATGAATTATCAATAGATTTACAACAGTGGGGTAGATACACACTCATTTCAAATCAATTATTGAAATCCATTATAAAAACATATTTTTGAATCACATGGAGGTCAACACATCATTTTAAAAAATATCCAGTTAAAAAAGTACTTCACCATTTGAAACCAAAAACTGAGTCAAAATAGAAAAAACATGATGGAAACCATTTATTCCTGTGAAAATTCATGATGGTAACATATTGTAACAAAATTTCATGCAATGAAATGAAAATGTTATCTCGTGATCACCTATATGAAATCCGACTAAAATCCACATGTAAAATGGATGATTACACCATGACCTAGTGTAATCACTAACAAAACCTTAATTGGGAAACATATAAATTAGAGATAATAAGAAGTGTAGTAATAAATTAAGTCATTGGAGGAGAATAAATCACCTAAAACACCCAGGAATCCGCATTAGCACTCCCTAAATTAAAGGGAAAGAGGAGGATAAAGGGGATGGGAGGGCCCCTAGTTCATGAGAAAAGAACATGGGAGAAAGGAGGTGCAGTGGCCGAAATAATTTAGGGGTAATTTTGGTAAAATTACTCTTATAATGACGTTTTGGGATGAAACATGGTTTAACAACATGATTTTCGAAACTCCATTCTAATCGTGTAACCCCTACCATAAAAAATCACACCCCTCAAATTACTTTGTTGCACATAAAACCCAATAAAGTTCCAACTATGTGCCTCAGAATATCCAACATAAAAACCTCTCGAATGGTTTTATGATGTTAATTTTTGACCATGTGTCGACCATGAAAAATCAGAATAGTTTCCTATGTAATAAGATTCTCAATTTTTCAGAAACTGCGTGCTAGCTATGCATCATTCCCTAATAACTCCTCCACCACACTTTATTTCTACATTGGTTCTAAAAATTTACACCAAATCATGCTCTAACCATGAAACTAAACCATGGTCATTTAAAAGTGAACTAGAAATACCCTAGGAATCAAGGTTTCATGTAGTTTTCTCTAAACCATGCACACAAAACTGTGCACCCTGGATATAAAACTCAATAACACTTGAAACTAAAACAAAAGGTACTAAGACTCACCAAAAAACATGAGATATATTATGAGAATCATTCATCATCTCAAAACACCACTTATAGGAATTCTAACTCTCAAAATTACATTCTAATTCTCGATTCAAAATACAACTCGTTTAGTAAATGAAAAATCAAATTCCTTCAAGAATTTCAACTTATAAGAGCATGTGATATTACATAATAGAGAAGAGCGTGCTTGGGTGTAAAGCTAAGAAAACCAAGGTCGGAATATTTTATTTATATGAGAAAGGAAAGAAAATATTTTTTCATAACTCCCAATAAATAATGTTTCTTGAACTATTGATAAACCACTGTAATGATGGAAATGTGAGGAAATAATGTAATAAAAAAATAATTCCTTTGAAGAAATGATGATTCTTAGGATATTTGTTTCATATAATTAAATGGTGTGAGGTGGTGGAGATAAATTTTAGAGGTGATGTTCCTAGGATTAAATAACATATAATGAGAGCATATCTTAGAACATGAAGACAAAATATTTTTATATATATCGTTACATCTATATTAACTATGGTTACAAAGCTGTAAACTACCAGAAAAAATGATTATATAATTACTCAAATGGAAATTGAAGGAGTATGATGGACAAACAACTATCTGAGATCCCTATGAAAAATAGTTTTTATTCTTTGGTGTAGGATTATGATCTCACAACCTATTAAGAGGAAAATAAGGAGAGAATATCTTGTGACTCAGCTGAATTATCCATTTCTTGGAATGAAAAAAGGAAGATAAATAATTCTATCTTGGTGGTGATTTATCTCTAAGAAATCAAACACAATAGTATGTTCATCATTGACAATGGAAGTACATCTTACAAGAATAGAGTCATGAATTAATTAATGAACATTAAGGGGCGAGATGATGGCATATTTAGATTTGATAATGAGAAACCTATAAAAATGATGAATAGTTGATAGATAATTCTATGTGGCGATGAGGTAAAAAATATTGAATTCCTTTTTTATGTATTATATTCAATATAACCTTTTGAGGGTTAGTCAACTATTTGGATCTAGACTTGAGGTCACATTGAATCATAAGGGATGTCTTATTAAAGGAAAATAAGAAAATTTATAATAAAGGTATGTAGAAAAAAACAAAATCTATATTAAGTGGATATTAAAGAGAAAAAATAATCTCTTTTAAAAAGATGATTAAAACAACTACCAATTGAGTAATCAAAAATAGAAATAAAATAAGCATGTAAAATCTACTAAAATTTAAATATAAGAAAAACATTTAAACATATAGAATTAATAAGAAAAAGACCTATTATTAATATATAAAAGTTAAATTGGTGATTTGTGGTTGTGAAAGAAGAGTATAGCATCAAATATGATAAATTTTATTTTCACTATTGTTTGAAGTCCCATAAAATTTATTGAAAAATTTTATTTGAAAAAATTAATTTTGTTTGATAGTGAATTTAGTATAATGTGATGTATTATGTTTTACAAAAAATTATTGAAATGGTTGAGTGCGTCATGTATTTTTAGTAATGAGCCGAGAATGAAACCAAGATAAACAATCAATCTTTTCAGTCTAGAAATGGCTTGTAATACACCACTCATGAGGAAGAAAGTTTCTTATAGAATCATGGGATTATGATTGGTGTATCATCAGCCAAGACACCAAAACAAAACGAAGTGTAAAAAATGTAAAATTAAATGGTTAGGAAAAATTTAAATACATTAATTATTAAAAGTGTAATCTATCAGTTCTATTAGAAATAATATATGCCAGAGGCAGTGTACACAAATAATTAGGATTTACTAATCCCTAGAGAAATAATTTTTTAATCAAAGATGTAGAATTTATGAAATATAATGTTGAAGTACCTTAATGTGTTTGGTAGTAAGTGTTAAATCTGAAATAAGGAATTATATAAATGAAAATATGATGATGCCAGGGATGAAGGTGTATTTAAAGGAAACTCCTTTAAGATTAAGGCCTATAAGTGAATCAAAAAGTGTCTTAACAGGATTTAGGAATGTAGGGATATTAATGTTATTATAGATAAAGATGTGTATAGATATTTAATCCTAGACTTGAGATAGATTTGTGATAAATAAGAATTAATAAATTAAAATATATGTGGGATACAATATCCCACATATGAAGAAGATTTTTATGGAGATGAATTAGTTGATACAAAATTTTCTGAATGGTGTAAACTAATGAATCCATAAAGAAGGGGTCAAGATATGATTTATGTACCAAATATATTCGATGATAAATATTCACCAAAAAAATTGAAGGATGAAAAATATAGATAACCCTACACTATTTTCCCAATTGAAAAATTATTTGAATAATCTGTGAATTATGAGTTATAAATTAAGGCCATGAATGAGGAGTTATATTGGATAGGGAAAATTTTGACTTGGGAGTTTTTGAATATTCCAAAATATGAAAATCTCATAGGAACAAAGTTAGGGTTTAGAAATAAACATAATGAGCATCCAAAAAGTGATCTGAATGAAAGAAATGTTGGTGTGAAAGGGATATGGTCAAGTAGAAGGAATTGATATGGAAAACAAATTAACAATGGTTGAGATAATTGAGAAAAAAATGAATCTTCCCTTTTAAGGATATTCAATGAATATTTAAAACCTACTAAATAGTTTTTAATATAATTTTTTTTAATATAATTTTCAATTAATAGGTTTATATTTAATTTAAATTGGGATTTATAATTAAAAACAATGATTTAAATATGCATAGGTTAAAAAATGGATCATATAACTGGAATGAAGAACCCAAAACCTAACATGCTTGGATGGACACATTCGTGAAGAAACTAGAATTAAAAAGAGATAGAGTGATCACAATATTTATTTAAAATCAACCATGTAATATAACTTCATGTAACTTCTCTATATTGATAACATTATATTCTGATGAATAAATTATAAGTTAGTGGAGGAGTTTTCAGGGTTGATGAATCTATTGTTATAGATGTTGATGATTGTAGAACTATCATATTTTCTTAGACAGTAAGTTATACTGAATGGAGATTAAAAGTTGTTTCCTAGAAAAAATATTTGAAAAATATTCCTAATAAATCTAATGTACATTATAGAAATCTATTTTTAATATAGATTTTGGATAGAACTAATCTTTGAAAACATGAGGAAGAAATATTGGTTGATCCAATTCTTTGATAAAGGATGATTCGAAGCTTGTTATATCTCAAAAAACAAGAACCAATAATTTCATTACTCAATGAATATCAATTTGAATTCAAGGATGTTGTAAGGAGTAGCATATCGTGGTTTGGAAATGGATCACATGGTACATTCAAGTAATAAATGATTACAATTTGGTATATTATATAGGGAATGATATATATATATATATATATCAAGTTTTGGATTTGGATGGAGATATTATGGATATATTATCCATGTGTGGATGAGGATTACTTGTTTGAATAAGATTCATTAGATATATTAATAAAAAGAAAGAGAGAATCTCCCTAAGTAAATTAGGAACATAGTATATTTCAACAATAAAAACATGTATGCAACTAATTTATATGAAAGGGAAAATAGAGGATATTGAATAAAATTTGAAGTTTTCCATAAAATTTTATAGTTATTAGAAAAGGTTATTATACTAACATAAAATTTTGTACAACATTTATGAAAAAAATCATATTGAGATAATGTTATATTTCGTTACAAATATGGTATAGAAACAAATTATAAAGATATAATATGTTAGAACTAATCAAAAGGTGAAAATATCTTTATAAAACCATTGGAAACACAACTGTTTGAGAAATATTAGTTGGACCATGGTGTTCAACTACCTCCTTATACTCGATGTGGTTCATAATCATCCCTCTCACCATTGTATATAAAATTTTATATAGATATTGTTTGTTCTTATATGAATCTATCTTTTTTAAGTATAAAATATTGGGGGAGAAACAATCAATGTAGAATTAACATGTAATATGAGATTCGTCATAGAAAATAGAATTTAAAACATATTACATGTTGACATATTTTTCTTATTTCATATAATGATTATTGACTCATGTTTTCTTAGAAAATTTTATAATGGATTTATGTATATATTTTGGCCAAGTAGAAGTATATAAATTCTTAGAAGATATTTCAATTAAAAAAAGGATATATGCTTTTGAATATTATTAAAAAGGGAGAGAATTAATATATTAGGAGTTCCATATATAAAGAGAACATTAATGAAATACCAAAATTGTAAGAGTATAAAGACGATTCAAAAAAATATTTATGGTGGGGATATTGTAAGGACATATTTAAATGTTGTATTTTATTTTCAATTGGGGGTATATTATGATTCATTAAAATTTTCTTGAGGTATATAGAGATATTTAGACACCAGATGAGATTGTAGGAGATATTATAGATGTACGAGGAATATGTCACACTAAAAGAACTTTAGCCATTCTATGAATTGAGTTGCAGTAAAAATGGATATGTCCTAAAATTCATAATGTTTTCCCTCTATGTGTAATATTTCTTTCTCAATCCTCATGAGGAGATAATTTAGTTTCACTGTAGAATTTTTGACCATGTCATGAAGTGAAAATTCTATAATGAAGATAAGTGTCTAATAAAACTATGATACTCCAAGTTATTAAAGATCATATGTAAAGGTTAACTTGGAAACATAAAGATTCTTACTTTGTGAAAATTTGAATAATTTATCTTCACACTGCATTAGATATCATAAAATAAAATTTAAATTTTGGAGATTCCATGAAGGAATATAAAGTAAATTTTAATGGTACTATCTATTTTAAGACACCAATTACATAGAATGGGTTCACGATACAACATGTTCAGAGTTTCAGAATATTTGGAATTTAGTCAAATTTTTATATAAATGTCATGCCATGATTGAACAATCCATATTATAATATATATAAAATGAATAAAATATTAGGTTTATTAAAGTTATGACTTAATCAATTTAATAACATAATTCAAGAGCTTGCTATAAATAACTTTATCATTCCATGATAGGATTGATAATTGAGAAGAGTTTGGAGGATTATAGTTTGATATTTTCAATAATTTTGATATGATATTTGGTTAATAAATGAGGATACAATTGGTGAATGGTATTTTACCATGGGGAAAGAGATTAGTCCACTATCCAGGAGATTCATTAATGTTTTAAGATATAATGTAGAATCTCACATCATTATTATGTTAAATCCAATAAATTCTAGGAGTGTGACACTATTATGAAATATATGGGAGTCCTTTTCACTTGGTGGAAATTAAAGAAGATTAATGTTTGGATTTATAAGACTATAACAAGAGTTAAAAGTGGTTAACTAATATATAATTATTTGAGGAAATAAAATAAATTGTTGTATGTTTTTTTATATGATGGAAAAAAATATCATAATATTGATAAATTTGGAAAACTAGAGAATATAGGAAAGTGTCGAGGGTTATTCCATTGAAGATTATGATTCATAGAAGGAAAGTGGGTACAAAGGGAAAAGGATTTCTAGTTTTATTTTTATATTTATTGATAATAGTTATAAAAATCATTGTTTCGAGTTTTCAATTATATTAATTATCTCAAAGAAATACACAAATAAATATGATAATGGAGTGACCCAAAAAATTGATAGTATAGATTCTATACACTATTGTAACACATTTAGTGAGAAGTGTTAACCCTTCACACATTGACACATTTTTGGTGTATGCTCCATGGAAAATCTTTTTATAGTGAACCATGTAAAACCATTTATTCCCATTATTTTATTTATATATTTTTTGTGTGAGTGAATTATAGACAAGGTAAAGTTAAAATTTCTGACATGGTAACAAGACAAAATGGTGGTTCATAAGAATTGAACACCCTAAGTAACCCCACATTTTAGGGTGTATAGGTCCTATGGTTGTAATAGGGTTCTTACTAGGATTTTATTTTAGTAGGATTAAGACTTTATATTGAACTTATGGAGAGACTTATAGAAGCCAGTTGATACATAGGTTCCTTCGAGCACTTTTTGTTATCCTCAGACTGAAGGAGAGTTTGAGAGGACCATTTGTGCTTTGAAGGAAATTATATAGGATTATTTTTATGATTTGGATAGTTCATGGTAGAACCATTTATGTATTTTGGTTTTTTCTTATAAAAAAATATTATTAAAAAATTCATATTTCTCCTTTCCGACTTTTATAGGTAAACCAGATCATCTACCTCTATTTTCGATAAAGGTTAGAGAGTTAGGGTTTATCTCGATAAGTATTGATAAAGTTATTTTAGAACATATTTGGTTGATATAGAAGTGTTTTTAAATAACTCAAATTATGAAGTGACCATATAACAATTTCAGAAATCATATTCTAAAGTTTGAGGTTGGATATCAAGTTTTCTTATGAGTGTCTCCTTAGTTAGGACAATGGTATATTCAGAGTTAGGGGAGATTAGAACCCATGTTAATGGTTATATTTGAGGTTTCCTATAGGATAAATACCATAAAATATTACTCATTGATTCCCCATGGATATAGTTTAATGCATGACTTATTTCATGTATCTTAAATTTATAGATACTATCCTGATCCATCTTATATGACCAGTATCGATGAGTTCTAGATGGTTATGAATGTGTTTTTCAAGTCCTTATCTGTTCTTATAGTGGATAAAAGTTAAGAGAATCACTATTGGAATATTATTTTTTTAGTATGAGCATAATGGTATCATATCCATATCTAGATGGATACATGGGAGGGAGATTCTGATATAAAGTTGTAGTGGAAAGGGGTTTTCACCGGTGAGGTTTGGTGATGCTCAATAGTGAAATTTAGGTATTATATAATATATGGTGGGGGGGAGGTTGAAATACCCCAAATATATATAATGTTTGAATTTTATTTAATTTTTATATAAATAACATGTATTGAAGAGTTTTGGGGTTGTGGATGGTATTGATGGGGGATTGAGAGTTAGTTTTAGGTAGTTGGACTTAGGATTGGATAAGGATTCTACATCAAGTGGATGGCCAAAGAATAATATAGGGAATTGTTGAATGTTGAGGGGATATTTAAGAGTACTATTTTGGTAGTTCAAGATTAATTTTCACAATATTTTTAGGTATCACGCTGTAGTGGAAGAGAAAATCATCATGTCTAGGGTTGTGTAGGTATTACCCTTGAGCCATGTGAGATTAAATTTTTTTTACAGGCATCTAGTCACCGTGCAGTTCTTGTGTTTGGATACAAAGGCCTGATCAAGGGGGGTGTCATGCCATAATGAAAGGGTGTTGAATTTTGGAAGTAATACAATGCAGTAGAACTATTTTGTGAAGGGGGAGGATGCACCATGAATTACTAGGGCTTGGGTTTTTGGTTTTTCTTTGGTATAGTATTGTATTATGACTAGAGGGGCCATGTTATGAGGGTTACTATAGATGATCACTATTCCTTGATTAGAGTGGTCATGATTCAATGATTATATTGTAATTTTTATTTGAATTTTAATTTTAATTAAATAAAATAATAAATTATAATAATTGAAGGTTTTTAATTTTATCAAAAGTGCCTACCTATATCCTCCCTTATCCTTGAGTTTATCCTCTTCCTATGTTCGGATCACATTCTTTTAGTTTTTGAATCATGGTTTTTCTATCAAAATATGTTTTTTTGGGTATGTATAATTCTCTAATTTGGCACTTTCTCCATTTCTAATAGTATTTGACCATGAATAATTTATTGAGACCTAATTTTGGGGTTTTCCAAGATTTCTTTATTCAGTCCATTTGAGGCTAGATTAGTGGATGATATTTGATGAATAGGATCTGAATAGTACTATATAGGTGGACCATTCGTTTTTGATAATTTATACACATTTCTTAGGTATTATATGAAATGTGAGACCCACCACTTGGTTGTGTATTCCTTATAACTAAATTAAATTGGTTTATTTTACTTTTTATGTTTTGTTTGAAACCTAATAGGGTATGAATGGCTATTTCAGGTGTCTGTTGACTCCATTGTTGCTGATGGACAATTTTTATGAGATATATATTAAGAAACTGTTACTTTCACCCTAGAATGAGTGAATTTGAATTATAATTTATTCTAGGAGTTAGGTGTAGTTCCCTATTATGTACCTTGGTGAGGTTTATATTGAGTATGATCTAGGATAGTAGTGATATGACATAGGTATGTGTCTTTGGGAAGGGTAATCATTTTAATTGAACAACCCATAGTATAATTGATAATTAGAAATGATTTATATTTATTTTAATTTATATAAAATTATTTTTTATTGTTTCTTGGTATGTGGTGGTTATTAATTCACTTTGAGCTAATTTATGGAGGTATCTCATCCACCCAAGCTATGAAATAGTGGTGTGTCCTTCACCCATTCATAGATACAAGTGTTGTATCATCCACCCATGATTAATGATTTCTCATACATCATTGTGACGCCCATATTTTTTTTATGAAATATTTAAATAATTCTTATTTTTCAGTAGCTTTCTTTGTACGAAATACTGAGTTAAAACAAACTTTGATATTATCTTAATATAAAATTATCGTTCTATCCTAGCCATTAGGTTAGCAGGAGTAATTATAACTAACTTATGAAAATGCGTTATGAAAATTATAAATAAATTACATATCTTTATTTTAGAGTGAATTAATTTTTTTAATTAAATGAATAATATATATATATATATATGTGTGTGTGTGTGTGTGTGTGTTATATATTTAATAAAATATTTTTTATATTCATTCAATGAATATTTTAGTCCATGGTTATGAATAAAACCCTATTTGATGTACTTTTTTTAAAAAAGGTTAATTTTACACCTTTGAAAGGAAAACCCATTTTAAATTAATACTTTGACACATTGATGTTTTTATATTAATAAATGAACATTTTGATTTTTAGGTGGGGTATAACAATATAATTCGGATAAATGTTTGATATTTTTCTGATAACTTTCATATTTTAATGAATCATAAAAATACGCTAAATTTTAATTAAACAAAACTTTTTCATTGAGACAATTTATATGGTTAAATTATAATTATGAATGGTTTTAAAGTATAAATATAATATATTTTTACCATTTAATATAATTTATTTCATTATCATTAATTTTATATTGAATTCATAGGTAAAAACATTTCAATCTTTTGCAATGTTTTAACATTTTAAACACATTTTCTCAACAACGAGATTTATTTTAAATTAATTACTACAACTTATGTGTCTTTATTTTTGAAAAATGGATTACATATTTTGAATAATTAGGTACAAATTATGTTAATAGGATACTTTTATTTTTTTTGCATTACGAACAGTAACTTTGGTAATTATTTTTATTACCATGGTTAAAGGTGAATTGGGTAATTAAGGGTAAACATAATATTAAAAAATAAGATTAAAACCTGTAAAAATCCTATAGGATGATAAAATTATACCCATATCATCTATTTTTATATATGCAATGACTTTATTGCCACTTGCCTATGAAAATGACATGAATGTAAAAAAACTAATGAAATGGACAAAGTGTCACAATATCTTTTTATATAAATGTATTAATTTTAATATGTGGATAAATATGAGATAAAAACTACTATAGATAGTCTGTAGAAAGAAAAAACATTACCCATTACATGAAAATTTATTTATAATTTTTAGAGATTAAATAATTACCATTAATGATGACATAATAGTGATGTTGAAATTATTTTATTAATAGAAATATCAATTAAATGGTTTTAAAAATGTTAAACGAGATATCATATGAACTAATTAATGTAATCCATCAATTATAAAGGTGACTATGAAATTATAGGGCTATATTTATTTTTTTTTTCAAATTTTTCTTCTTTGTGAATTTTATTTAAAGTCCAATAATTGAATAGTGTCAAAATTTCCACTATTGGAATTTTATAAACATAAAATTTTATTACATTATTTAAAAATAATAAAAATAATTAAAAATTAAAAATTGATAATTATAAGGTATAAAATATCATAAATTATTAATTTATGGTCAATTAACATCACATAATTAAATATTCATTACCATTAAATATTTAGAATGTTATTACAAAAATCAAACTTCAATAGAATAACTAAGGGTATATTAAAAAGATAAGGTTTAAATTGACAAAATAAGTTGTCCAAAATTTAATGGTTGGTGATATTAAAACCCTATATCATCTCATATTTTTCTTTGGGACACTTTGGAGGTATTGGATAAAGATTTAGTTTATTAAAAATTAATAGTTTTAAGAGTTTCCTGAAGTGCCCTTCTCCTCTCTTATAAAAGGGCACCTCCTCCCTCTTCTCTTCATTCTATTTTGAGCCTTCAATATTGGCCAACCCCTGCCCATTACTCTTCTAAACATCTCTATTAAAATTTTGGAGGTTATGTTCTTATCAAATGACCAACTCTAGTGCCCTATGTGGAAATTCAAGGGAGGCACATCGAGGAAGAGGTAATCTGTTCTACCAATTATTTCAAGTTTCTTTCTTCTTATACTTCATATTCTTTAGTTGTTTCATTATAAAATGATAACTTCAGTATAAATAATATACTGATATGCTATTATAAATATGAAATTACCCTGTTTCACCTTCTATCCATCCTACTAATAAACAAAATTACGTTCATGCATACGTACGACTTACTGTCTCCACGTCGTGGTGTAATCTATTTTTCACCACCACCTTACTTGGATGGGTATAATGGTGTGAATTGAAACATCTCAGGTAAATACAGAATAATACATTTTCATATTTATTAATATTTGAGAATTTAATATTAATTTTACTTTAATGGGGTTGCTATATTCGATAGCGTACCCGATACGCAACAAAGAGTTTCTTTGAAATCTCATGTTGCACACTAGTAATAAAACAATATTATTTTAAATGGTAGTTAACATGTAGTCATTTTATTGGCAGGAATGAATATAAATAACTAAAATATGATTAGATATGTTTGTTAAATGTTTTTACATTTATCCAATAAAGGATAAAGGCTTAAAATACGAAAAGCATTCAATTTTAGGCATATATACTCTAATTTTCACTAAAGGTCCACTTATCACCTTTTAATGGAGAACCGTCACTAAATATAGTTTTGGTCACTATTATACATTCTATTGGACCAAATAAAATTCTTCTTTATAATCAGGACATCAAAATTTACTTTGTGTAATTTTTTGGTATTTTTCCGATAAAGATCATTTTTAATGAATAGTGAAAAATGTTGTATTTTAATTCAAAATCTCCTTTTAATCTAATTTATTTATATGATTAGATTATCATTTGAATTGGTTTTAAAGTGCAATTAAAATATATTTTTACTATTTAATCCAATGGTGGTCGTTGGAATTAATTTCACTTTGAAATCAGATATAAACTAGTGTCAATCTTTTGATACTTATTGTTTCATAAAAACACGCTATTTGCTCTGACAGCGGGAATTAATTATTAAATTAATTAATTGAACATATATGTTTTGAATTTTTTAAAATAGACATCATTTTTGAATTTAGAATATCAAATAATGCTTAGGGTGAAGTATTGGTATTTTTCTGAAAAACTTCAATTTTTTGATGAATAGTGAAACCACTAAGTGGTACTTAAAAAACTGATTTTTCGTTTAAATAAAATTTTACCACCTCTGTGTTTTGATTTTCCATAATCCGACTTACATGGTTTTCATTAATAAGTAAAATGTGCTTCAATGGGATTAAAATAATTTTTGGTGAATAGTAACTTTTAAGTTTTTAATCGCGATTAGAGGTAATTAGTGTAATTTAAGGTAAGAATAATGTTTTAATGATATGAAATGAACTTGAAACATGTCCTACCCTTATTGGATGTGTCGTGGCCGACCAAAAAAATCCATGGGTCAACTTGGGGACCCCATGGAGCCACTTTGGATAGAAAATGACATTAATATCTTTTTATTTAATGTTAAAGTAAAAATGTCACAAACATGAGTTGTTTTACTAAAACAATTTTTAAGTGGGTTTATACACGTCATATTTTTGACTATAAATATTCATTGAAAAGATACAAATATTTCCTAAATCTTGATATTTGTTTTATAATTTTTAGACATTAAATAAATTAAATTATTTATGACATCATGATGATGTAGCGATTACCTCATTATTTAACGATTTAAATAAAATGAAAAGATAATGTAAAATCTAAGACCTACATATGTCAAAAACCTATTGGATGAGTATATTTCGAACCCGTATCACCTTACCCTAGAATTATATCAATGTTGGACCTTTTAAATCCGAAAATCATTTTAAAATAAAGTAACATTTCTTTACTTTCCATCAGTACCCCTCCTCTCCTCATATAAAAGGCACCCACCTATACCACCTTACCCACACTTCCAAAGACTTTGGCTCGGCCAACCCCTACCCATTTTGTCTCTCCACATCCCAATCTAACTCTTATAAGCCTCACTTTGGGCAGACGTCTTCCCAAGGAAGCCTTTGAGCTCAAATCTAAGAGAGTTACCCGATTTTAAGGTAATGTCTTCACTTGTGTTCTTTTGTTTTATTTTGCTTCTCCAACCCTCTAAACTCTTTTTATTCCCTTATTTTGTAACAAAAACAGTATCTTCAATATACTAGGATTTTTTTTATAAGAAGGATTCGAGCTACACCTACACACACCTCCATCTAATGGTTAAAGAACATACTTTTTCTGTGGATGGTGAATTTCTGCCTCACGAAACGATGATTGTTCAATATTCTTCCAACACCTTCAAAGGTGACCATTAAGATGTAACTATATTTATATATGATATGTTTATGTCTTCCTTAAGCTTATTTATTTTTCATTTATGGCACACCTTTATGGCTTCCATTATGGTTATACGCGATATCTTCATTTTTGGAAGTGCGGACAAATGCCCCCTCAAAGCGATTTGATTCGTTAATACCATATGTGGGACATATAAAGTATGGATTTAAAGTTATTATGTATGATTTATGTTACATAAAAATGATTAATATAATTCTGGAATTAAAATATACATACCTCTCATTTAGTTTTAATTCCATTAATATGACATAGAAATGAAAGTAGCATTAATGCGTACGTACGGCTTACCGTCTCCATGAACGGTGCATTTCATTTCTTAACTCTAAATGATTATGTAATATTATAAATACATGTATATGCTGGATATATATGATATATATGATATCCAAATCCTGAATATCATTATGGATATAATGAACCTTTGACCACACGAACAACATGTAATTGTAAGGAGTCCACTTTCGACTTAAGAACCAAATATCAAAAAAACAAACATTATTAACTTAAATGATTACATAATGTTTATAACTTGGTAATAAGTGATATAAAAGTAATAATGAACTTTAAGAAGTTTCTTAAGCAAGTATAAATTTACTCAAGTTTATTATTCAGGATGTTAAAGAATGATCGAGTCAAGTCGGACCCGAGGTAAGGGAATTCATCTCAATCTCCTTTCATTGAGGCATATTTCGTTTTATACACAACTTTCTTTTATACGGTGTATAAACCCCTTTGAATTTTACTTTTATACAAAAGGAGTCTTTTTCAACGAATCGTTTTACTAAACGACAAAAAGGAATGTTTCTTTTAACGTGCGCGGTGATAATGACCATTTTCGTCGCCGCGAGTATTATTTGGTCTTTGGCTTACTCACCAAGCCGTAATGTTTTTTTTAAAATTAAATAAATACCATATACTGTTTTATGTATTTTGGTATTTAAAAGGGTTTTTTTATAATGGATTTGTTATGTCAATATATTTAAGTGATATATTGGGAAAAAAGTGTGAAATTTTTTCCTTCCATTATATTTGTTTTATGTCTTATGATTTTATAATGGTAATTGGACATTTGACGGGTGGTTGCGTGATAAACCATATAACGGGTGGTGCTGTGAATACCAGGATGGGTGGTTACGTTATAACCTCCAATTCATGGGTATGGAAGTCGGTCGTATGGCTATTCCATTATGTATGTGTGGAAGTCGGCCGTATGGTTATTCCATTTAAGTACGTTTATGTCCCAAGTTACATTTTTATGTTATGTGTTCTTTATATGGGTTTTATGGTAATATTTTGGTTACAAATGGGTAAGTAATGATCTTTTATTTAGTGAAGAGTTTTTTACTACTTCATAAAGGTGAAAAGTATTACTTTTATAAAGTATACATGGTTTACTTGTTGTTTTGATAAACTAATAGTTTTCATTTTTTGTGTATCCCTTACTGAGATTTTTATGCTCACCCCAAGTTTTTTGAAATATTTTTCACAGGACTTACTGTGGAATAGGGTCAAGGATGGGATCAAGGGACAGTCATGCTATATAAAACATGGAACTAGACATGTTTCATTTTAAGAGTTTTTATTTTATGGAAACATAGTAGAAGTTTCTACTTTTTAATCTTTTGAGATGTAATAGTTATGTCCTAATTCTCTAAAACTCTAAACCTAAAAAGATACTCAATGTGAATTATTCATTTAATTCAATATTAATTAAGGTTTAAGGCTGAGGCCTTATAGTTGGTATCAAAGGTCGGTTTAGATAACTTTAGGAGTTAGAATTCTATTAAATGATTATCCAAAAATATTTTTTTATGGTCAAATTTAATTGGTATAGCATTTACAGATTACCATGTTGCTTTGCCTAATATAATTATGTGTTTAGAATGGTTTTTCGAAGAGGAAACATGGAAGTTGTGCTAGGAAGGTATGCAGATGGAAATGAACTTCTAAATCGGCATCCTAAGATGGTCAGAATCAGAATTGAACAGTTTTTTGCAGTGATGGCTTGGTTGACTCAGGTGACAAATCATGGTTGTGTTTACTGACGATATTTCGGTGTTTTCTAAAAGTAAAGATTAGCATGAAAGTCATTTAAGGGTTATCTTGAAAACCCTAAAAGAAAATAAACTGTAGGGAAAATTAATAAAGTGTGAGTTTTGGTTACAAAAAATTTGTTTCCTTGGTCACATTGTTTCAAAAAAATGGCATAACTGTTGATCCTCCTAAACAAAAGTTGTTGAAGATTGGCCAAGACCCTCAAATGTAACCGAGATCCATAGTTTTCTTGGTTTCGCAGGTTACTACCAAAGGTTTGTTGAACATTTTTCACATTTATCTAGTCCAATGACTAAGCTAACTCGGAAGGGTGTTAAGTATATCTGGACAAAAGAATGTGATGATTGTTTTTCGGAGTTGAAAAGAAGATTGGTGAATGATCCAGTTTTGGAACTTCCTTCAAGGAATGGTGAGTTTATTATCTACAGTGATACTTCATTGAAAGGACTTGGTTGTGTTCTTATGCAGAATGATCAGGTAATTTCTTATGCTTCACGACAGTTGAAAATTCATGAGGTAAATTACCCTACACATGATTTGGAATTAGCTGCTGTTGTTTTTTGCTTTAAAAATTTGGAGGCATCATTTTTATGGAGTAAAGTGTGATATATATACTGATCAAAAAAGTTTAAAGTATATATTCACTCAGAAATAATTGAACATGAGACAGAGGATATGGCTGGAATTAATCAAGGATTATGATTGTACAATTCATTACCATTCAGGAAACACAAATAAAGTGGCTGATGCTCTGAGTCGAAAAATTAATGCTTCATTAACCATGCTACGTTTGGAATGAGATCCTTTGGTTTTTGATTTTATGAACTTTGTAATAGAATTTGTTGGTGCAGGAAGTTCTTCTGTTTCATTTCAGGTATCAGTGAGATCATCCCTATCAGACAGAATTAAGTAAGCACAGAGGGAAGACAGTGAGTTGCAGAAAAAGATAGAGCAGGTTCAGAAGGGTAAGTTGCCTCATTTTAACATTGATAATGATTGTGTTTAGAGGTTTGGGAAGATATTATGTGTGCATGGTGATTCACAGTTGAAGAATGAGTTGTTATGTGAGGCTCATAGTTCCCCGTTTTCAGTTCATCCTGGAAGTACTAAGATGTACAGAGATCTACAGGAGTATTACTGGTGGGATGGAATGAAAAGAGATATTGCTGATTTTACAGTGAAGTGTTTGACTTGTCAACAGGTTAAAGCAGAATGGCAGTTATTGAAAGGGAAGTTTCATCCTTTACCAGTTCCATAGTGGAAATGGTAAAAAATATCCATGGACTTTGTTGTGGGATTACCGAATACATCTCGAGGTAATAATGCAATCTAGGTTATTGTTGATCGTTTGACTAAATCTGCTCATTTCTTTACTATTCGAGATACTTTCTCTCTAGATAAACTTTCTCGATTGCATCTTAAAGAGATAGTCAGGTTGAATGGAGTTTCCCTCTCTATTGTGTCCGATCGTGATCCTAGGTTTACTTCTATCTTTTGGAAAGGCCTTCAGAAGTCGTTGGGTACAAAATTAAATTTTAGTACATATTTTCATCCCCAATAAGATTGGCAGTCAGAATGAACAATTCAGACCTTGGAGGATATGCTACGTGCTTGTTCGATGGATTATCCGGGTAGTTGGGACCAACATCTTTCTTTGGTTGAGTTTTCTTATAATAACAGTTTTCATTCCAGTATACAGATGGAACCATTTGAGGAACTATATGGGAAGCGGTGTCGAACTCCATCTTTTTGGGATGAAGTGGGTAAAAGGAAGCTGATGGGACCAGAATTGGTAGAAGAGATGGCAGAAAAAGTTTAGTTGATTCAGAAACACATGAGAACAGCTCAAAGCAGGCAGAAAAGTTATGCGGATAATAGGAGGAAGGATCTATCTTTCGAGGTAGGTGATCATGTTTTTCTCAAAGTTTCACCGTGGAAAGGTGTGATGCGATTTGGTAAGAATGTAAAGTTGAGTCCAAGGTTCATTGGACCATATGAAATTCTTGAGAGATTTGGATCAGTTGCATACAGAGTGTCCTTACCTCTGAGTTTATCTCAGGTACACAATGTTTTTCATGTTTCGATGTTGAGAAATTATATTCCATATCCATCTCATGTTTTGACCCTAGAGGTAGTTCAGTTGGAAGAGAATCTCTCTTATGAAGAACAACCAATCCATATTCTTGACCGAAGAGAGAAAGTGTTGCGAAATAAGGTAATTCACCAGGTAAAGGTTTTATGGAAAAACCATATGGTTGAAGAGGTAACATGGGAATCTGAAAATGCTATGAGGGATAAATACCCCCAATTATTTTGATAAGTGAATAAAATCGTGAGGACGCAATTCACAGAAGGGGGGAAGGATGTAACATCCCAGGTAAATAAAGAATAATACATTTTCATATTTATTAATATTTGAGAATTGAATATTAATTTTACTTTAAAAGGGGTTGATATGTTCGATAGTGTACCTGATACGCAACAAAGAGTTTCTTTGAAATCTTACGTTGCACACTAGTAATAAAACAATATTATTTTAAATGGTAGTTAACACGTAGCCATTATATTGGCGAGAATGAATATAAATAACTAAAATATGATTATATATGTTTTTAAAATGTTTTTACATTTATCCAATAAAGGATAAAGGCTTAAAATACGAAAAGAATTCAATTTTAGGCATATATACTCTAATTTTCACTAAAGGTACACTTATCTCCTTTTAATGGCGAACCATCATTATATATAGTTTTGGTCACTCTTATAAATTATATTGGACCAAATAAAATTCTTCTTTATAATTGGTACATCAAAATTTACTTTGTGTAATTTTTTTGTATTTTTTCGATAAAGATCATTTTTTAATGAATAGTGAAAATGTTGTATTTTAATTCAAAATCTCTTTTTAATCTAATCTATTTATATGATCAGATTATCATTTGAATTGGTTTTAAAGTGAAATTATAATATATATTTACCATTTAATCCAATGGTGGTCGTTGGAATTAATTTCACTTTGAAATCGGACTTAAACTAGTGTCAATCTTTTGATACTTATTGTTTCATAAAAACATGCTATTTGCTCTGACAACAGGAATTAATTATTAAATTAATTAATGGAACTTATATGTTTTGAATTTTGTAAAATAGACATCATTTTTGGATTCGGAATATAAAATAAATCTTAGGGTGAAGTTTTGGTATTTTTCTGAAAAACATCAATTTTTGATGAATAGTGAAACCACTAAGTGGTACTTAAAAAACGGATTTTTCGTTTAAATGAAAATTTACCACCTCTGTGTTTTGAATTTAAAAAATCCTACATACATGGTTTTCATTAATATGTAAAATTTGGTTCAATGGGATTAAAATAATTTTTTGCTGAATAGTAACTTTTAAGTTTTTAATCGCGATTAGAGGTAATTAGTGTAATTTAAGGTAAGAATAATGTTTTAATAATATTAAATGAACTTGAAACATGTCCTACCCTTATTGGATGAGTCATGGCCGACCAATAAAATCCATGGGTCAACTTGGGGACCCCATGGAGCCACTTTGGAAGGAAAATGACATTAATATCTTTTTATTTAATGCTAAAGTAAAAATGTCACAAACATTAGTTGTTTTACTAAAACAATTGTTACGCTGGGTTATACAAGTCCCAATTTGACTATAAATATTCATTGGAAAGATAAAAATATTTCCTACATCATGATATTTTTTATATAATTTTTATACATTAAATAAATTAAATTATTTATGACATCATGATGATGTAGGGATTACCTCATTATTTAACGATTTAAATAAAATGAAAAGATAATGTAAAATCTAAGACCTACACTTGTCAAAAACCTATTTTATGATTATATTTCGAACCCTTATCACCTTATCCTATACTTATATCAATTTGGGACCTTTTAAATCCGGAAATCATTTTAAAATAAAGTAACATTTCTTTACTTTCCAAGAGTGACCCTCCTCTCCTCTTATAAAAGGCCCTCACCTATACCACCTTACCCACACTTCAAAAGCCTTTGGCTTGGCCAAAACCTGTCCAATATGTCTCTCCATAACTCTTAGAATCCTCACTTTGGTCATAAGTCTTCTCAAGGAATCCTTTGAGCTCAAATCTAAGAGAGTTACCCGATTTTAAGGTAATGTCTTCACTTGTGTTCTTTTGTTTTATTTTGCTTATACAACCCTTTAAACTCTTTTTATTTCTTTATTTTGTAACAACAACAGTATATTCAATATACTAGGATGTTTTTATAATAAGTATTCGAGTTACATATACACACACCTCCGTCTAATGGTTAAAGGACATACCGTTTCTATGGATGGAAAATTTCTACCTCACGAAACGATGATTGTTCAATATTCTTCCAACACCTTCAAAGGTGGCCATTAAGATGTCACTATATTTATATATGATATGTTTATGTCTTCCTTAAGCTTCTGTATTTTTCATTTATGGAACACCTTTATGGCTTCCATTATGGGTATACGCGATATCTTTATTTTAGGTAGTGCGGACTATCGCCCCCTCAAAGTGATTTGATTTGTTAATGCCATATGTGGGACGTATAAAGGATGGATTTAATGTTATTATATATGATGTATGTTACATATAAATGATTAATATTATTATGGAATTAAAATATACATACATATCATTTAGTTTTAATTCCATTAATATGACATAGAAATGAAACTAGCGTTCATGCGTACGTACGGCTTACCATCTCCATGAACGGTGCATTTCATTTCTTACCTATAAATGATTATGTAATATTATAAATAAATGTATATAATGGATATATATGATATATATGATATCAAAATCATGAATATCATTCAGGATATAATGAACCTTTGACCACACGAACAACATGTAATTGTAAGGAGTCCACTTTCGACTTAATAACCAAATATCAACAAAACAAACATTATTAACTTAAATGATTACATAATGTTTATAACTTGGTAATAAGTGATATAAAAGTAATAATTAACTTGAAGAACGTTCTTAAGCAAGTATAAATTAACTCATGTTTATTATTCAGGACGTTAAAGAACGATCGAGTCAAGTCGGACCCGAGGTAAAGGACTTCATCTCAATCTCCTTTCATTGAGGCATATTTCATTTTATACACAACTTTCTTTTATACAGTGTATAAACCCCGTTGAATTTTACTTTTATAAAAAAGTAATCTTTTTCTACGAAGCGTTTTACTAAACGAAAAAAAGGAGTGTTTCTTTTAACGTACGCAGTGACAATGGCCTTTTCCGCCGCCGCGAGTATTATTTGGTCTTTGGATTCCTCAACAAGCCGTAATGTTTTTTTTAAAATTAAATAAATAACATATATTGTTTTATGTATTTTGGTACTGAAAAGGGTTTTTTTTATATTGTATTTGTTATGTCAATATATTTATGTGATATATTGTGATAAAAGTGTAGAAATGTTTTATTTACATTATATTTGTTTTATGTCTTCTAATTTTATAATGGTACTTGGACATTTGACGGGCTGTTACGTGATAAACCATATGAGGGGTGGTGCCGTGAATACCAGGATGGGTGGTTATGTTATAACCTCCAATGAATTGGGTATGGAAGTTCTCTGTATGGATATTCCATTAAGTATGTGTGGATTTCGACCGTATGGTTATTCCATTTAAGTATGTTTATGTCCCAAGATGCCTTTTTTATGTTATGTGTTCTTTATATGGGTTTTATGGTAATCTTTTTATTACAAAAGGGTAAGTAATGATCTTTTATTCAGTGAATAGTTTTTTACTACTTCATAAAGGTGAAAAGTATTACTTTGATAAAGTATAAATGGTTTACTTGTTGTTTTGATAATCTAACAGTTTTCATTCTTTGTGTATCCCTTACTGAGCTTTTTATGCTCGCCCCATGTTTTTTGAAATATTTTTCGCAGGACTTACTGTGGAATAGGGTCAAGGATGGGATCAAGGGAAAGTCATGCTATATAAAACATGGAACTAGACATGTTTCCTTTTAGGAGTTTTTATTTTATGGAAAATTAGTAGATGTTTCTACTTTGTAATCTTTTGAGATGTAATAGTTATGTCCTAATTCTCTAAAACTCTAAACCTGAAAAGATCCTCAATGTGAATTATTAATTTAATTCAATATTAAGTAAGGTTTAAGGCTGGGGCCTTATATAAATAATACCTATATATGAATAATATAACATTATAGTAATTTTTAGATACTATATACCATCCACTTCAATAACATTCAACAATTCTTGGAACGATATCGTCGATTGTGCGTACGTACGACTTACCATCTCCATAGTGAGATGCGATTAGTTCTACATGATATTCATTAAACCGTGATTATATATATGAATTTAATGAATAAATATGATCTATATTATACTAATAACATTCTTTAAATGATATAACTATAACCTAAAAAGTGGAACAAGAACTTATCCAACAAAACATACATAAGAACATAAAGCAGTTAATACCTGAATAACGAGTGATAATGAAATGTTACAATAAAACATATGAAAATATAATCATAAATGTTATCATGAAAATGATTATGATTCTATAATAAATCCATAACATTATTTTAATCATTATACAGTATTTTCGGATACATATGAAGCATATCGGTCCTATGTTAAGGGATAAATTTTCCAATATTATTTTTATCTGAAATAATTTATTCGTAAGTATTTACTGAGGTTATATTTATCATACCTATCCATGTTTTCTAAAAAAAATCATAAAATCTTTACTATTCTCACATATATGTCTAAATTCATTTTTACCCTTTGTTTACTTTTACCACATGGTATAGAAAAAATATTTTTTTTTACCATGCTAGGTACATTTTGACTTTTCTGGAAAAAGTATGAGGATAATGTTTTTTTTAACTTATACTGCATGAATGGATTTTTACACATTCATAGAGGATTATTTCTGAGAATATTATTTTACCAGTTTTCTTGTTTATTTTCAATTAACTTATTTTCTTTTAAAATTGCATGAAATATTGAGAAAATAAAATATTTTTGAAGAAGAAAGGATATTTTCCTCAAGAACTAATTTCAAGTGTTTTATAAAAATTATTTTCCATCTAAGATGATATAAGGTTATATTTATATCCCTATTATTACATATAATGGATTAATTTATGACAGAATTATTTTTATGAAGTCCTTTTATCTTATATGGATTATGTTATGATGGTGTGATGTTTAAGAATCCCATTTTATTATTTGGGTTATGCTATGATGTATGATTAATGTTTTTATGGCACATATAAGAGTGGTTTCATTATGAGATGGATGGTACTTATATCTACCACCAGTGCATTGATTAAATATTTATATCTCATGATATATACATGGTTGGAACATAAAGTTAATTTGGTTTAGTGGTACAGGACTGGAACGGAGATTTAAATCTATTCAGTAATGGACTTTGTCCCCTATGATGGTCTTGTAAATGAGCCTTGAATAATATGAAATGCTTTTTTATGCTTATGTGTGTATTCCACAAAGATTCATTTCTTATGTTATGATTATTGGGATTATATTTCACTTCTTTGATTTATCCCATGACATGGTATTATGATCTCTTATGGAGGATAATATTTTCAAATGTTATGTTCTTATGAATATGATATGATTTATATTTTCTTTGTTTACCCTTACTGATAATTTGAGCTCACCCTTTTGTATGTTTCTTTTCCCCATGTCAGGAAGAAGGGCATTAAATATGATATGCCAAAAGGGAGTCTAGTTATGATCAAATAAATGACAGATAATGTAGATGTTTTATGAACCAGTTGTTCATGTTTCCCAGTTTCTAAAGACACTATACCAATACAGTCCTGTCATGGTTTTTTTATATGTTGTAATAAACATAATTCAATTCTAAAGTAATAAAAATATATGTAAATTATGGGTTGTTATAGTTTGTATCAGAGGAAACGTAGCGTTAACCTTTGGAAACTTGGTTGTGAAAGCCATAGTAAGAACCCTAAGGATATGTCTAAGTATAGGATACAATCTTGGTGTTTTATAAATGACCATGAATAATCTAAGATAAAATCTAAAGTTTCCTAATTTGAAATTTCATTCTTTATTATGTGATGTTCCTATTATAATTAGTGTTTCTCAGACTATGCTTCTTGGTTTTAGTAAATGGCTATAACCCGAAGGAATCTCATTAATGCTAAATGCGATGGGCATTGTAATGATTGTCCCCCTGAGAAACCAAAAGTTATTGGAGCTAGAATGAAAATTCATGTAGCCATTATCACATAGCTTTCTCAAGCTATAAATCATTTTGGACTTCCAAACAAGAAAATGAGGGAGAAACACTCTATCGAATCCTTCATGAGGCATTTTCTACCTTCATTCAGTAGGTCTTCTGATCCATTAGTGGCTGAACAGTGGATCTGTACCACTGAAAAGTCATTTTTAGTCCTACAATGTTTTGAACATGACAAAGTCATCTTAGTAGTATATTGTTTGGAAGTTGAATCTGTTCAATCATGGAATCTTATCAAGAATACAAGGAAAAGAGGTGACATTGATTCCATGGAATGGGGCAAGTTCAAGAAGATATTTTTCAATAAGTAATTCCCTAGTATTCTTCGAAAAAAGATGTAGAATTAGTTTCTTGTACTAAAGAAAAAGGATGGTGAATTTGTTAGTAGCTATGAAGAAAATTTTACAACAATTTCAGGGTACGCTTTTGGAATTATTATCCAACCTGAGAGTAAGATCGATAGATTCTTTAGTGGCTTGAAATCAATTCTCCGAAGGGCATTAGACAAAAGGGACTTCAATAGTTACATGGAAATTTTTTTATGTGCTCTTAAGGTTAAGATGGAAATTAGAGAAACCCATCAATCATATGGGTTTGATAAGAAGAGGAAATTTGGGTTGAAAGGAAATATAAAGACTTCACTGAAAAAAAAAGATGAGTTTTCCCTTATGCTCAATGTGTGGAAAGAAACATGGAGGGAATTGTATTAAAGGGAAAAGTAAATGTTTTATGTGTGGAAAAGAAGGTCATCCGACAATTGAATACTGAAGTGATGGGAAAAGGATGTCTAATTATGAGAACAAAGAAAAGGCTACAAAGAATGAACCTCCTATAATTGAATATTACAAGTGCAAAGAAATGAGGCATTATTCCAATCAAAGCCCTAATCCAAGGGTTATTGATGATGATTAACATCAACAAACTCTTAAGTCCAAAGACAAAAAGAATTCACATGAAATTACTATCAGCGATGTGGATTATGATAATGAAGTGGTGAAAGGGACACTTATCATCCACTCTAAAGTAGAAAATGATTTATTTGATTCTGAATCCACCCAATCTTTTATTTCTGAAGAATTTTCTATGGGTATCTCCATATTACCTCAATAATTTGATGTCGATTTAGTTGTGACAACTTCTAATGTCACAACAGTCGCATAAAAAGATTACAATTCTTCTTTGATTGAAGTTTTTGGGAAATTTCTTCCTACAAATCTTTTGATCCTTCCTATAGTGTAATTTGATGTGATTATTATCATGGATTGGCTTTCTCTATATAGAGATCCACTACTAAAAAATTCGTTTTTATCAGCACTAAACCCCCCCCCCCTTTATCAGCGTTTTTATGAGCGATGTAAAGCGTGACACTAATAAAAGGGGCTCCCTTTTATCAGCAGTCAAAAAGTGCTGATAAAGGGTACTTTTATCAACACTATTTTTTTAGCGATGATAAAAGGGTTCGTTTATCAGCGCTATAAAAATAGCACTGATAAATGTCAAAAAAATTGAAAAAAAATTTAAAAATATATATAATTCGTGGGCGGTTGGCACGCTGCACCCCGTTTCGCTGTGCCCATGCCCCCCTCAGCCTGCACACTGCACCCCGCTTCGTTGTGCACGCGTGACCCTACTGCCACTGTAATTCGAACACAGGACCTCCCCCCTTGCGCGCTGCAACTTTACCACTTAGCCGTTTTGTTTTGTTCTCCCTTTAATGATATATCAAGTTATATATATATAGTTATATGTATTCGTATATTAATACAGATCCATATTAATATAAATTTATTTAGTTATATTAATATATATATATATATTCATATATTAATATATATATATATAGTTATAATTTTTTATCCGTATGTTTATTTGTATATTAATATATATATATATATATATAAGATTAATTTAAAATACATTTATAGAATATGTGTTTTTACGTGTGTTTATAAATAAATAAATAAATACATACATATATACAACACACACACACAAAAATATATATATATATATATATATATGTATATATGTATATAGTTATGAGTGAATACATAGAAATGTGGATGTGAAAAGTCATCAAGAAAGTTAAAACAGTTATAAATTCTAATCCAGAAGTTCGTTTCAACTCCAAAACTAGTCAAATTGAAAAACATGAAACGATCTTCGATATTATATGTGGTACAAGAAAAACGGACATCCAAATCAGAAGTTAGAGGCATTTGAATGTTAAAATGACCATATATTCTATTCTAGGAGTCCGTTTCAGCTCCACAATCAGTCAAATCGAAGAAAATGAAATGATATTCGATATGATTTATGGTACACATTTATCAGACATTGGTATCAGAAGTTATTTTTATTTGAATGGTAAAAAATCAGGGTACCCCAACTAAAAACTCAGTTTTTGAGGCCTTCTAGGCCTTTTGGCCTTGAAAAAACCTTGTAAGGGTTCCACCAGTTCACAGGGCTGTAGAGCTCGTCGCAGGATTCGATTTGATATATTGTAGAGCTCAAACGGAGTCCCAGATCAAAAGTTATGGCCGTTTGAGGTTTGAGTTATGTTTTCAACATATTTTTGATCTTTTTTTTATTTTTTTTATTTTTTTATAATCAAAGTGTTATTACATGACTATTGGTGGATAAAATTACATAATTATTAATTAAACATAATTTTTAAATTATTTTATAAGCCTCTTTTACTAAATATCATATACATCCGTATTTTATTTCCTTTCATCATTTCTAAAACATATTTAAAAAATAAATATTATATTTATATCAATATAAATAGATTTATAACTTTATATATTAGTAATTGTTTTTATTTTAAGTTTTTTTTTGAATTTTACTCTTTTGTTAGTGTTTTTTTATAAAAGCGCTGATAGAGGGGGGTCTTTATCAGTGCTTTTTTTAGCACTGATAAAGACCACAGTTATCAGCGCTTTTAAAAAGCGCTGATAACTGTGTAGCGCTACCCTTTCCCCGTTTTGTAGTAGTGCTCGTATAAATTTCCAAATAAGGGAATTCAAAATTCATATTCCAGATCAATCTAAGATCATCTATTGATGCAAGGATGAATATAACATTCACGTATAAATATCTTCCATCTTATAGGTCTTAATTTCAATAAATGAAGGTTATTTATCTAAAATGGTTGGCGAGAAACTCACGAATAATAATGCACCCATTGCATGAGAGTGTGATGATGTATTTCTAGAGTAATTTTCAGGTCTTCCACTAAAACGTGAAGTTGAGTTTTCAATAGAACTCATACCAGTTTCTCTGCCTATTTTAAAAACACCTTATAAAATACCCCAATTGAGTTGCAGGAATTAAAGAAGAAACTCCAAGAGAATTTTGTAAGGGATTCATACGCCCCAGTGTATCACCTTGGGGAGCACATATTCTGTTTTTAATAAGAAATATGGATCAATGAGACTCTGTATTGATTATATACAACTTAAAAATATCACTATCAAGAAAACATATCCTCTCCCATGCATTGATGACTTATTTGACCAACTACGGAGAGCTCAATACTTTTCCAAGATTGATCTTCATTTGGGATATCAACAATTAAGGGTTAAAAATGAGGATATACCAAAGACGACATTTCGTACAAGGTATGGACACAATGAATTTATAGTGATGCCTTTTTTCCTTACTAATCCTCCTCATATCTTCATGGATATAATTAATAGAGCCTTTAGAGACTATCTTGATCAGTTTATGGTGGTCTTTATAGAAGTTATTCTTTTCTATTCAAAGAGAAACTAAGAACATGAAGATCACTTGAGAATTATACTGAAGACATTGATAAAAAAGAAGCTTTATTCCAAATTTACCAAGTGTGAATTTTGGCTTCAAAAAGTTTTACTTTTGGGTCACATAATCTCAAGAGTGGGGATATTTGTTGATCTAGAAAAAATAGCGGTTATTGAAGGATGGTCAAGACCAATAATAGTAAATGAGATCCAAAGTTTTCTTGGTTTAAATAGATATTACCAACGTTTTGTGAATGATTTTTCACAATTATCTAATCCACTCACCAAGTTGACTCGTAAAGGAGTTAAGTTCGTTTGTACGGTGGAATGTGAATAGAATTTCAAAGAGCTAAAATTACGGTTAGTTAGTGCACTTGGGCTCACACTACATTGTAGTAGAGAAATTTTTGTGATCTACAGTGATGCATCCAAGAAAGGGATAGGGAATTTTCTCATGCAAAAAGATATGGTGATAGATTATGCCTCATGACATTTAAAAATCCATGAGAAAAATTACACAACTCATGATTTGGAGTTAGCTGTGGTAATATTTGCATTAAAAATATAGAGGCATTGTCTTTATGGTGAAAGGTGTGATATTTATACTAATCATAAAATCTTAAAGTATATTTTCACTCAAAAGGAGTTTAATATGCACCAATTATGATGGTTGGAGTTGATTAAAGATTACAAATTCTTAATACATTATCAACCTAGGAAAGTGAATAAGGTGGCAGATGATTTTAGTCAAAAATACCAAGCTAGCTTATCCATGATGAGGATCACAAATGATCCAAAATTTATGGATTTATAAAGGATGGATCTTGAAGTTTTAATAGAAGGGGAGAAATTTTATCTTTATTAAATAAATGTTCAACCATCTATACATCTGAAGATAAAAGAGGCACAAAAGAATGATTTAGAGTTACAAAAGAATGTGAGAAATGTTCTTAAATTAAACCTTTATTGGGATAAAATAATAAGGTTGAGGAACCAGATTTTTATTCCTCCCATACTAGAATTAATGAATGAATTATTGGCGGAGGCTCGTAGTTCTTCATTCTATATTCACCTTGGAATCACGAAGATATACAGGGACCTAAAAGAGTACTTCTGGTGGGATGGCATTAAAAGAGATTTTACTGAAGTAGTGTCTCGATTCTTAGTTTGTCTGCAAGTTAATTCTGAAAGATAGAAGTCTAAGGTTGATGTTACAACTATTACCCATACTAGAATGAAAATGGGAAAACATCACTATAGACTTTTTCATCGTACTTCCCAAAACATCCAAAGGAAATAATGTTATCTGGGTTATAGTTGATCATCTTACAGAGTTGGCACACTTCATTGATATTAGAGAGGATTTATATCTTGATCATCTTGCTAGGATATATGTAATGAAAGTGGTAAGATTTCATGGAGTACCACTTTCCATTATATCTGATCAGGATCCAAGGTTTACCTCGATGTTCTGGGAAAGTCTTCAGCATTCTTTGGATACAGAGTTAATTTTCAGCACATCTTATCATCCTTTGACAGACGGTTAGTCTAAGAGGACAATTAAAACTCTTAAATACACATTGAGAGATTTATCTAAGTATTTCAAAGGTGGTTAGGGTAAAATCTTACCATTGGTGGAATTTTCTTATAAAAATACCTTTCAATCCAATATTTAGATTGCTCCTTATGAAGCCATTGTGGAAAGAAGTGCAAAACTCCATGTTGCTGGAATGAAGTTTGGGAAAGAAATCTATTAGGAACTAATATTGTTCATAAAATAGTATAAATTGCTAGATCTATTCACCAACATATAAGAATAGCTTAGATTCTAAAAAATTTTATGCTAACAACCGAATAAATGACCTAGAGTCTGAAGTGGGTGATAAGGTGTTCTTACAAATATCTCCCTGGAAGAGAGTATTGAGATTTGGAAAGAAGGGAAAGCTGATCCCTAGCTATATCGATCCTTTTGAAATATTGGATCGTGTTGGGAAGGTATCTTACTGATTGGCGCTTCCACTGAATCTCACTCAAGTTCATATTGTGTTTATGTATCTCTCCTAAGAAATTATATACCTGATCCATCACATGTACTAATCAAAAATGTCGTACCACTGGAGCAAGATCTTTCTTATGAAGAACACCTGATAGAGATTCTAGATCGAAGTGAAAAACTTCTATGAAGAAATACCACTCTCTTGGTTATTGTTTTATGGAGGAACAACCAATTTGAAGAAGCTACATGGGTACTTGAGGATAATATTAAGGAGAGGTATCCTCATCTATTTGATTCCATGGGACGGATTTCTAGGGTGAAATTCAATTTAAGGGGGGTAGAATGTAACGCCCTTATGATTTTATGAAATATTTAAATAATTTTTATTCTTTAGAAGATTTATTTGCACGAAATCATGAGTTTAAAGAAACTGTGATATGCCGTTAATATAATATTATCGTTATAGCCTAGCCATTAGCTTTGTGGGAATAATTATAACTAACTTATGAAAATGAATTATTAAAAATATAAATCAATTAGATATTTGTATTTTAGTGTGGATTACCTTTGGTAATAAAATTAATAAGATATATATTTATTATATACTTAATAAAAAAATTGATATTCATTCAAAAAATATTTTAGTCATAGGTTTTGAATAAAACCCAATATGATGTATTTTTTAAAAAAAGATTAATTTTACACTTTTGAATGGAGAACCCATTTAAAAAAACTTTGACACATTAATGATTTTTATATGAAAACATAAAAATTTCCTTTTTAAGTGGGGTATGAAAATTTACTTTGGATGAATTTTTGATATTTTTCTAATAACTTTCATATTTGGATGAATAGTAAAATACAATAAATAATAATTAAAAACAACTATTTTCATTGAGAACATTTATATGGATAAATTATAAAATTAAATGGTTTTAATGTACAAATAGAATATATTTTTACCATTTAATATAATTTATGTCATTATCATTAATTTTACATTGAATTCATAAGTAAAAACATTAAATCTTTTGCAATGTTTTAACTTTTAAAACCCATTTTTTCAACATCAGGATTAATTTTAAATTAATTAATACAACTTCTATGTTTTGAATTTTGAAAAATAGATTCTAAATTTGAAATCATTAGGTCCAAATTATATAAATAGGATACTTTTATTTTTGAGCATTATGAATAATAACTTTGGTAATTATTTTTATTACTATAGTTAAAGGTGAATCATGTAATTAATGGTAAACATAATATTATAAAATTACATTAACACTTGTTAAAATACTATTTGATGACTAAATTAGACCCTTATCATCTATTTTTCAAACTTTAATCACTTTATATCCACTTAACTATGAAAATGACATGAATGCAATAAAAACTAATTAAATGGACAAAGTGTCACAATCTCTTTTTATATAAGATTATTATTTTAATATTTAAATAACTAGGAGATAAAACCGACTATAGATAGTATCTGGAAATCTAAAAAAAGTATCCACATCATAAAAATTTATTTATAATTTTTAGATATTAAATAATTACCATTAATGCTGACAAAATATTGATGTAGAAATTATTTTTTTAATAGAAATATCAAATAAATGGTTTTAAAAATGATAAAAGAAATATTATATGAACTAATTAATGTTCTAAATGAACTTTATAGGTGACTATTATATGTTGAGAGTGTATTTAACATATTGTTTTGAATTTATCTTCTATGTGAATTTTATTTAAAGTCTAAAAAATGAATAGTGACAAAATTGACACTATTGATAATTTATAAACATAACATTTTACTAAATTATTTATAAATCATAAAAATATTTATAAATTACAAAGTGATAATTATAATGTCAAAAAATATCCTAAAGTATACATTTGTGGTCAATTAACAAAACATAAGTAAATATTCATTACCATTAAATATTTAGAATGTTATTACGAAAATTAAATATTAATAGAATAACTAAGGGTAAATTAAAAAGATAAGGATTAAATTGACAAACTAAGTTATCCAAAATTTACTAGTCTATGATATTATAACCCTATAACATCTAATAATATCATTATACAAACTTTGGAGGTTTGTGGTTAGAGTTTTATTTTATTATAAATTAATATATTTGAGAGTTTCCTAAAGTACCCCTATCCTCTATTATAAAAGGGAACATCCTCCCTCTTCTATTCACTCCATTTTGCATCTTAAATATCATCCAACCCCTATACATTACCCTTATTAACTTCTCTAGTAACATTCTGGAGGTTCGGGTCTTCTCAAAAGACTAACTCTAGTGCCCTAAGTGGAAATTCAAAGAAGGCAGGTCGAGGAAGAGGTAATCTCTTCTACCGATTCTTTCAAATTTCATTCTTCTTCTACTTAATACTATTTAGTTAATTCATTATAAAATAATAAATTTAGTATCAAAAATATAGTGACATGTTATTATAAATATTAAACAACCCTATTTCACATTCTATCCATTCTATGAAAAAACAAAATCACCACACATGCGTACGTACGGCTAACCATCCCCACACCGTGGCGTAATATTTTTTTCACCATAACCTTATTTGGATAGGTATAATGGTGTAAATAATACCTATATATTAATAATATAATATTATACTAATTTTGAGATACTATACACCATCCACTTCAATACCATTCAACAATTATGGGAATGATATCGTTGCTCGTGTGTACGTACAGCTTACCATCTCCACGGTGCGATGTGATTCGTTCTACATGACCTTCATTAAACCATCATTATATAAATTAATTTACCGAATAAATATGATATATATTATTATAATACCATGTTATAAATGATATAACTATAACCTAAAAGTAGTAACAAGAACATATCTGACAAAACATATGTTAGAACATAAAGTAGTTAATACCTGAATAACAAGTAATAATAAAACGTTACTAACAAACTGATGAAAATATGATCACAAATGTTATCATAAAAACTATTATGATTCTGGAATAAATCCTTAATATTATTTAAATCGTTATACAGGAGTTTTGGATACATATGAATCATATAAGACATAAGGTAAGGGATAACTTTTCCAATCTCATTTTTATCAAAGATTGTTTATTCCTAAGTATTTACTGGGATTATATTTATCATCCATGTCTATGTTTTCTAAAAATAGTTTCATAAAATTTTTACTATTATTCCATGTAATTTGGAATTCATTTTTACCATTTTTTACTTCAACTACATGGTATGGAATGAATATTTCTTTTTCTTACCATATGAGGTACTTTTTGACTTTTTCGGCAAAAGTACGTGGAGAATGTTTTTTTAACTTATATGGTCTGATCATATTTTTACACTTTCATAGAGAATTATTTATATGAATCTTCATTTACATGTTTTCAAGTTTATTTTCAATTAACTTCTTTTCATTCAAAATTTCATGACACATTGCGAAAATAAAATGTTTTTGAAGATGAAATGATATTTTCCTCATGAACTAAGTTCAAGTGTTTTATAAAAATTATTTTCCTTCTAAGATGATATATAGTTATTTTTCTATCCCTATTATTAATTTTATTTGATTAAATTATTATGGAATTATTTTTATGAAGTCCTTTTATCTTATGTGCATTATATTATGATGGCATGATGTTTTAGAATCCCATTTTATTACATGGGTTATTCTATGATGTATGATTTATGTTTTTGAGGCACACATAAGAATGGTTTCATTATGATATGGGTGGGACCTATATCTCCCTCCAATACATTGGGGAAAGATTTATATCTCATGATATAAACATGAATGGGATGGCAAGTTAATCTGGTTCAGTGATACAGGACTGAAATGAAGAGTGAACTCGGTTCAGTAATGGACTATGTCTGCTATGATGGTCTTGGAAATGAGCCTAGAATAATATGAAATGACTTTATCTGCTTATGTGTGTATTTCAATACTTTTCATGTCTTATTTTATGATTATTGGGATTACATTTCACTTCTTTGATTTATCCCATGACATGATATTATGATCTCTTATGCTGGATAAGATTTTCAAATGTTATGTTCTTATGAATATGATATGATTGGTATTTAATTTGTTTATCCTTACTGAGCATTTTAGCTCACCCTTTTGTATGTTTTTTTCTATAGGATATGAATAAGGGTATTAAATATGATATGTCAAAAAAGAGTCTAGTTATGGTGAAATAGATGGGAGACAATGTAGATGTTTTATGAACCAGTTGTTTATGTTTTACAATTTATTAAGATACTATACCTATACAGTCCTATCATGGTATTGTTATATGTTGTAATAAATATACTTCAATTACGAAGTAATAAAAATGTAGGTAAAGTGTGGGTTTTTGTAATCACGAGATTACTTGTTCAATACTGTAATTGGTTTAGTATTGGTTTATTCACAGAGAAGGATTGTGATGGTGATAACTCATTCACTTAGTGATTCTTGATTGTGATAACCCATTCACCTTTTTATTCCAAATGGGGATATATTTTTAAAATTTACTATTGTATGAGGTGTGATACATTATTAATAGACATGTTATGTGCCAAAATAATGGGTATATATTCCCATTATAGCACTTGATGAAGTAAGTACGGTCCCCCATGGTTTGGGGGGAGTGTTCCGTGGTTATATATTTATAGTTTGTTTACATTAATAGATTTTTATATTGAGAATGTATGCATATATACAAGACTTGTAATAGACATTGTAGGTGGTTACCTACTTGGTTTTACACATACCCTGCCTAGGTTCCATGGTAGCTAAGTAGACTTTTTGTTTTATGACCCAGGTAAGGAAAAATTTTGTATATGGTTGGATGGATGATTTGGTGGTTTTTGGTGGGAGTTAGGGGACATGTATATGTTGTGATTAGTTGTGTATGTATCCTTTAATTTTGATTATTTTTAGATCTATTTTTATATGATCTTATTATGGGGGATCCCGATAACTCCTAGATGAATTTTATGACATGAAAACCTATTCCTAATGATATAACATTTTTTGATATTTTATTTCTAATAGCTTTTGGATATGAAATATATTTATGAATTATGTTTTATTTTGATGAAAGATTCATGATATTTCTTCACCTATGTTTATAGTTATCCATAAACAAGGTTTTAATGTTCATACTTGTTACATATTAACCTTTACCTCTTATTATAATCTCACGGTCTATATAGAGGAACACTTGAGGTGTGATTTAATTTGGTTCAGTCATAATGGAGATGATTCAAATTGGGTATGTTACACGAAATTCCCTTGTTTCTTGATTCATTGGTGTTACAACAAAAACATAAATTTCAAGGACTGGTCTCTAAATAGAAACTCTAATGGTAATCAATGATGATTAATAAAATTCTTCTCCCATGTTTGATCTATCAACATAATGGTGTTCAATATGGTATTTTATATAATGATTCAAATTGATCCATCAAAATAAAACACTAATATATATATTATAGAAAACACCATCAAATAATTTCAATCATCTGATGATATTTTTAAATTTATCATATAATTTTTAAGTATTTCCTCTAAATTTTTTATTGTCTATTATGACTACTCTCCTATTTAAAGGTGATATGATGAACTATTCTTCAATTGAGTTTCCATAACTTTCTACAAACCTCTATAAAATAAAAAATTTAATTGGGGATATCAATATGTCATGATAGATATTGGAGATCCTTGATGTCTAACCACTTACTACACATAAATCTTACCCAAGTCCTCCACCAAGAACACATCCCAAATCAGAAAAATTTGATTGAATAATTATGTTGATCCAAAATCACCCATATTGTGTAATTATTATATTTTTATCTAGGTAAAACTAATTTGAAATCCATCATGATGTATTTCCATTTCCAATTCAGAATTGGAAAATCATGATAATGTATTATATGACACTAGTGATCCACCTTCTCCTACTGAAAGATCAGACATCTAGAGATATAATTGGCCACATTAAACTTTATCCTTTCCTACTATAACTCCTATTTGATTTCATGATACATATTAATCACTCTTATATGTACTTCCAAATAGGATTTATAAAAGGATCCCATAAATTACTTATTTAGAGTCAAGGAAACCACTACTCTATATAGGAATACATTTTTCATGTTATATTTTAGTAACAACCTCTCCATGGTATCCCTATTATTTAAGGAGTTATTGTATCTCTTATATTTGGAATATGTTTTTATCCCTTACTTATTTTTTAATAGGAATAAATGTGACATCGATCTAATATAACACCACGATGCTTCCCACATTCCCAGATTATGTTTTTAAATTTTACTTTAAGATTATAAGTTTCCTATAATTCTTCAATTCTATTCTCTATCGAATCTTCCTAATCAAAGAATCCACCAAAAAATTTCCCTTAACTATTTTATATAATAACATGAAATTAAATGTATAAGATACTCTAGACACCCCATTACCTCATGTTCAAATCGCACTGGGAGAGAATATAACTCAAAATGTTTACAATTCAAATACAGTTTAAAATTATAATAATATAGATAATTCTTCCAAACCTTTAGGCATACAAATGAATTATTAAATCAAGAAAATTAATGATATAATTATTTTTTGGTTCTATTTCATGACCAAACATCCTAGTCTATCCCTAAATTCATCATAATATACTGAAAACCACTCACCAAACCCAGAAAATATTCGTACTACTCCAGATCTAATCTTTTTCATCCTCGAATTGACATATTCCAAGATATAACATACCACTTAAACATCACACCTTTAAATATCAATTAATTTATTACAAACACTAGATTTAAGATGTTTTGAATAAATCATTGTTTTTGTCCTGCCAATCCAAGGAAACTAGGAATCTTAAAAATATTATTAGGTATTTCCTAGGAAATTACCACTGTAAAATTCTATGGGTCTACTGAGGCACACTTCTCATAAATCATGCTCCCCAAGTATTTCACCTCCAACATCCAAAATATACATTTGGGTATTTTTTTATATAGCCTATAATATTTAAATATATCCTATTAAATCCACAATTCCTTCAATTATCCTCCCTGGAAACAAAATAAATCATAATATCATTCATGGTCACTAAGAAAACAATTTCAAGGTATTTATGGAAAATAGAATTCATCAAAGACATAAAAGGAAAAATAGTTTTATTAGTCACAAATTTTGTAAAAAAATATCATACTACTCAGACCTACTTCTATAAGCCATATTTTGAATTTCTATCTTCTTCATTGTTATTTTATAATTTTATGATCACAAATAAATATTTGAGAATCACCTATATCAAGTAAAATAATTAAATAAATAATTTACATATGGTATAAGGTAATTATAATTAATAATTTTTTAATTCATATTCTCGTAGTTAATTTACAACTACAATCTACATTCAACCTTCTAGGTGAGTTGAACAAGATTTTCCAAAGGATGGATATTTAATAGAATAAGTCATTTCCATTATTAGTCCTATAATTAAATATTAATATAATGTAGCTCTGTAAATACTATGAGATATTAATTCATTGATATTCGAATAATCATAGGAGACGATTCAATAAGGAATTGTATTTGTCCTTTTAGTGGTAGTCTAAAGAAGTCCTCCATGAACATATATAAGAAATCATTAATAACTATTGGAATATAATGTGAATTAGTAGAATATTATTATACTAGAACTAACCAAGATAACTTACTTATCAGAGGAATAATATTGTTAAGGATTAACCCCACCCAATAAGAACTAATTCTCCACTCTTATTGGAATGTGTGAACACTCCATTAGGAAAAGTAATGGAAATTTTACATCCTTAGTAGTAGAAAATGACCTTAAAATTATCTATCCATTAAATCACATTTATTGTAACATATTTATTTATCTTGATAGCCGATAATTTATATAATATTTCAACATCACTAATCATAATGTAATAAGATATACATATAAGCTCCCATTCTATGATTTCTCCTAGAGTCATTTCAATATTAAAGGAATGTGATAATAAATCCACACATAAACTCAATTTATCTACTACTAGTGTATATATAAATGAGATTTATTCACCCATATAAAACATAATATAGATTATATAAGAATAAATAAATAGTTTTCCTATCATTATAATCATTATTAGACTCCTTTGTGAATGCTTTACATAAAAAACCAGCCCAAAATTCATTTGAACGTGAACCTAATAGGGATTTAAACTAATATCTATATGTGATTTGGATATATATATATATATATTATTTACTTATAAGAATTCATGATCCTTATTTCTAATTAGAACCTATAACACTATATTTCTAGGAGAAGCAATTATAAATCTCATTCAGATTCCCATGCTCTTTATGTGGATCACATGTATAGGTTTATTAAGATAGTTCATCTTTATTATTACTATTTGACCAAACTTGTGAAAAACAAGATATATTATCCCTTGAGATAATCCCGAGCTCACATATTTCTTTTAACTACTTCCCTATCAAAATTCATCTCATTTTCTCTTTTATCAACTGTAATAATTCTTTCCTCCATCAAGACAGAGAAGAAAAGAATATTCACACTTTTCAACCATAATATCGAGCACATTTATAGATTCCTTATTCAAGACCAAATTATAAGTATAAATATGAATAAGGATCACAGTTAGTTGGACATTAGTTCAATGATTCATCTAAAACCATCATTTCTTGATATTTTAATAGGGGATGAACTCAACCATAAAATGAACTGACTCTATAATGTGAGTAGAATAATCTCACATTTCTATGTTTCCCTATTCTAGGTCTATGAAATCATGATATTTCCTCAGATTTAGCATCTCTTAATATAATTAATATTTGAAAATATTCTATAATCATACCTGCAATAAGTTCTCATGTATCTTCTCTTCTACAAACATCTCCCAAAATTTATGAGATAATCCCATAATCATGTATCAAACTCAACCATTTAAATCTTAGGGTATAAAAAAATAAGAAAATTTTATAGATTAATTTTCACCAATCCTAATCATCTTATACTCTTCTATAACCACTAAATTTAGAAGGATTTTTCTTTTAGAAATCCATAAATTGATCTAATTCCTTTAGTTTATTTATAACCTCCCACAAATCAATTTATTGGATTAATTGGAATAAAAATATAAATATTTAAAAAAATCTCCACATTCTTTGATCTTTCCTAATTCTCAACAATAATCACCCCACACAGAAATTTCTCAATAATTTAATTATAACAAATCACTTAATTAATCTTGATGAAACATTGTCCTCATAGATCAAAAGGTCAACAAAAATGATAGATCAATTATATGAATATATATATATATATATTAATATTATATTGAATTATTATTTTATAATAAAATTTCAAATAATATATTATAAGGAGTTTCAAAAAAATAATTTCATAAATCAATCCTTTTCAAAAACTAAATAAAATCACTTTTATGAAAAGAAATAATTTTACAAAAATTCAATGAAAAAAATATCAAATTTATATATGGATATCATGATGAATGAATGAAAAACACATCCCAAACCATAATAGGATAAGCTACCCACAAATCATAACTTTCTAATGTCATGAATGTAATTTTTTGAGCATTTATTCTACCCGAACCTTTTGGAAACTCAAGTATCTCTAAAATATGTTGGCTACACCTTTTTATAGGTTTTTATTGATTTTAAATCACTATAATATCCATTAATAACAATATCCCAACAAATAATATTTATAGTCCATCATTTATAATGTTTTTTGAAGATCATAACATTATATCATGAGTCTCATGGATGGTTTGGGATCACTATATGGCCTCAAATGCGTTACCTAATCACCCAAGTATAGAAACTTGTGTTTAAGGGTAAAGAAAATATTTGGAGAATTAATTTATCTAAAAATAAATAACAAAAATACGTAGAATCAAATGAATTTCCGTTTAGTATCTAAAACACAAAGTTTTAAATAAACTTTTGAAAATAAATTGAAAATTAAATAGAGTACAGTGGAAATAAAACAAAAAAACATTTATTAGTATAAAATGATAAACTATATTGGATATTTTTTATCAAATAAAAACTGTCCAAATCCTAAATAAATGCATTATAAAACACTAATATTTCCAATATGAACACATGTCCATATATCCATCACTAATAAACATCAAAACCTTTCCCTTACCCATATTAAAAAAAATATGAATTCAACAAACACACCAAGATGTGTTTATAGGGGTGAGTATAAAAATAATTAGTATGATTTACACTTATGAATCATATGAAATACCATGATAGATTTATTATTTTTCATTTAATTAATTCCATGGAAAAAACTAAGACAATTTTACAAAATAAATTTTTACACAATGAAAGAAGGAAAAATTAATATGGAAAACAACTCAAGCTATTGTTATACTCAAATCAAGTATACAAGGATAATCCATAATACTTTATAGATGACATGGGAAATAAAATATCTTTAGAATAAAAATATACCTATTTTCATAACATACTACTTTAATCAATCATCATGTACTTGAGTGTTTCTCAAATTTATAGTGCTTCCTAACCACATGTCAAAAAATATACATTCCAATGAAATATATTATAAATACATTCCATTATAACCCAAACATACCTAATAATTGATCATATATAAATTATTTAATATTATTAATGACTATTTTTATTCCATAAATGTTTTCCAAAAAATCCCATTTATGAAACTAAATAACATGGTTCAGTTAAAAACCCAAAACCCATGATATAATCGTATCAAAAAAACATCAGTTATCTATAATATTTTAAGAAAATTGTTTGATTAAAAAATGGAAAATAGTTACCTAAAATAATATCAAGAACATAAAAATGAATCACAATCCACTAAAGATTGAATAATATCTGACTATCATCGATGGTGAGTTCTCAAATTAACTAAATCCTTAGATTTTACATTAACAATTATGATTGAATCCTTTAAACACTATAAATTGGAAAACATAACATGATGCTTTAATTTATGAATTTATATCCAAAATCCTATCACCATAGATATAATATTACATGTTATATGACTCTATAGAGATAGGAAAACAATGATATAGAGAAAATTAAGGATAAAAAAATTTATATTATCATTGATAATAAACTTTTTCTCTACTGTTTATTTGATAAATACTAGAAATAACATCTTCTTTATGTAACCAAGAAGACATAATTTTACTCTCAAGAGGCCCTAGATCCATACAAAGCTATATTGGACTTTTAATTATGTTTATGGGAAGCTAAGAAGAGTTTTAAAAATAAAAAAAACATAAATATTAAAATGAATATATGATCAAATTATAAGATCATTAGGGCCTCGTACATGATCATAAAAGACCATTTTCCCTAAAACAAATTATGTATAGTTATGTTTCATAGTCTAAAATGACTATGGAAAACACCCTGAAGGCCTCACAAGGCCTCCAAAAATTCTATATTTTACCATAAAACTCATCCAAATGCAAAATTGGAATTACCTATGAAACCTGAGGCATTACCTAAATATCATGTTTTTTATTGTTTTATCTAGTAATAAGGAAATTATATATAGTTTTTAGTCTCATTTTTTAGTTTTTTGGCGTTGAAATATTGCGTTTACACATAGATTAAATTTATGAGAGAGAATCTTAGATCATAGGAAGTGTTACCAAATTAGGAGTTAATTTTACTGAGTGATTAATTAATTATAAATGGAATAAATAATGAGATAATTATATAAATTATATAAATAATTATAATTCTATCAATAGATTTCTCTTGTGTTTTAGGTTAATACCAGAATGTAGAAAGTAAGAGGTTGGTTGAAAAGGTTAAAGAAGATTTTCCAATTACTTATCATTCTTGATATTTCTGAGGTAGAGTTTTATAATTTCATTCCAATAGGAGTATCTTATAAGTGGTTATAGAAAGATATGGAATAAACTATACATGTGAATCTAACATGTGTAATATTGTAGAATATTTTCCTTATGCAGTTCTACCGATATACACTAGATTTGATATTGGATGAAGTGTTCTTAGTTCTAGAGTAGAAAAAATTATGGTTTTAGATTAGGTAACATTACTTTCATATATGGTTCATTTTATACAAGATTTGATGACCAATAATAATCTTAAGATACAAAAGTTAAATATGATTCATCGACATGATATCTTATCTAAGGTGATTTTATTTAATATTTTTATGATGAATGATTTCATATGGAAATTTCTACTACATTTTTTGTCACAATAATTATTAATCCATGGGTTATATATTGAATTAGAGGTTATATATTAAAAAAATTATAGTTGGGATCATTATCCAATTAAATAAGGTTAAATTTTGGTTTTATTATCAAGTTAAAGAAGATATATATAAGTTTGTTATCTCCTAGAATAACATGTTTTATGTTAAAAGACATTATTTAAAGAATTGGAAACAAATTTATGGTGAATGTATAAATTAAGGAAAATATTTTTAACCTATATAAAATGCATTTATGTTAAGGTTTAGAAAACATGATAATGTTATTGAATAAGTATGGTGATATTGTTCAGTTTTTGTGTGAAAGTGTGTAGTTTTATATAGAAGTTAAATATTCATCTTGCCTTGTCTAAATATATTATGATGTGTGTGAAGTGTTTAAATAAGGTTTAGATATTTTTTGATGTTTGAAGTAAAAATATATGAATTATTTTAATGTTTTGTATATGATTATTTAAAAGGAAATAAGATATAAAATAGATTGAATTATGGATATATAGATGAATATGGGAGATTCATATTTGGTTTCATCTTGGTGTGGATGAGTAAAAGTATAGATAATAAAGTGGAACTTAATTTTTTTTTCTATTTAAGTGTTGGATATGTGTATTAGCTAAATATAAAGTAACATTTTGAATCTAAATTGGTTATGCATGGGTGATTTAATGGAGGTGAAGGTTCATATATGATACTTTACATGTTATATAGAATAATAAATGTTTATGAAGAATATGTGATGTCAAAAAAAGGTGTACTATGTATTTTAAAGCTCACTAGAGTGATATTTAGACATGGAAATATAGATGTGATATTTTATAAAAATGAATTGAGCTTTTAAAAGGTAACTTATAAGAGATATATATTTTTATTGTTGTATAAGTGGAGTTTAATTATATCCTGATAATTAATTATAATATTCACTAAATGATTCTTTAGTAATAATAAATTTAGAAATTTAGTGATTATTTGAATAAATATTTTAATGGTATTTATGAAAGATTTAAATGAAATATATATTCCCATGTTTTAGGTTTGGATATTTGAGATATCATAGAGGTTTTAAATATAAAATTAGGTATAATTTTAATGGAGATTTTATTTTGATATTATCAAAAATTATAAATGGAAAGTGATGGGAATTTCAAGAAAAAAGATGACTTATATGTGTGTATATATATAATAAAAGAGAACTGGTGGAGTGACTATTGGATGATAGTTGAAATATTTACTATAGAAGTGATGAGGAATATCATAAATATATCTAAATAAAGGATAATTTCTCAATTGAGATAGTTTTTAGACATATTGACACATTTAACTTAAGAAGAGAATGTAAGAGTTCCTGGAGGTAATAAATTTATTGATCTTGATTCTCAAGGTATATAATAAGTCTAATTTGATGTCTCATAAAAATAATGGAAAAAATCTAATCATATGTAGTCATTTATATCATGATTATAAGGGAAACAATTTTTGAAGGATAAAAAAATACTCATTCATTAAAGTTATTTGAATTTGGCCTTTGAAAATTACGGTAACGAAGTGGATTACATTGAAAAACTAAATTTTGAGTTTTTATAAAATATATATCTATTTATTTATAAATATGCAGATAAGACCTTAATATATATAAAATTTTTAAGACCATATATTAAGTAGTGTGTGGATGAGTAATATGATATTGTGAACCTTGGATAATAGTGAGAGAGCCCATAATCTTTCTACATAAAGAGAGTTTTTTCATGGAGTGACCATAGCATAAATATTTTTTTTTTACTTTGTGAATTAATAGATATGAGTACATAAAAACACAAAAAATTATATAATCTTTATTTAAATACTACTTTGGTAAACTAATTAATACCAATGTGTCATTATGATTTATGTTATTTCTCTATTTCTTGGATATTTATAATTATCAAAATAAGTTTATTTTCCAACTAACATGGGAACAAGATATAGTTATAGGGACTAATTAGTAAATAAAATAAAAAATGAAAAGGATTTTTTTTGAAATTATTTCTCTTGAGAAACTCCGTGAATAGTTAATAAAATATATTAAAGGATTAATATTTCAATTAAATATGATGAAAATTCAATTGAAAGAGGGAAATAAAAATATTTTGGAGTGTGAAGGAAATTAGAAATTTAGAAGAAAATTTCTTTACTCTAGTAAATATTCTCTCATGGATTATTTTGATAGATGTGGTTATTAAGAGTATAATATATAATTATATAATAAGAATAGTTTTCTTACTAAATTTTGGAAAGAAAATTAATATGAAATATTTATTAAAAAATATATTTTTACCATTGAGGCTATAAATATACCTCAGATATAAGTATATAGGACATAGAACTATAGAATAAAACAAAAACTAATAGAGAAAATTATCCTAAAAATGATATATATATTATTATTAATTTGAGATATGCTTTATTTTAATAAAATATAGACCCATGAAATGATATTATAGTAATGATAATGTATATTGGAAGGAAGTAATAACTCGTCTACTAAAGTGGAATCATGTTTGTATAGAAAAGAAATCGGTTACACTAAAATACATGGTCCTGGAGGAATATTATCATAGTTAAAATATATGTGAATAACAAACCCAAATGCATATTTATCTAAAAAAATCATCACGGAAAAATTAAAATATAAAATATGGAGGGTTATAAAATAATAAATAACACTCATAGATACTAGATAATGATGTGAAAAAAATTATATCATAAAAAATAAATAGGAAGAAATAACAAGGAAATTGTAGTACTATATGAAGTTTATTTTGAGAAATAATAAGAGTTTTAATAGTGTGTTAAATCAACCTTTAAGGAATAATTATAAGTTAATGTAAATAAATTGAGTAACAATTAAAATATATAATGTTTTTTATATAAGTGGTAAGATTAAATGTAGTAAACAATTTAATAGATCTTGAAAATATATTCTTATATTTAGGTGAAAGCGGATATACCAAGAATTATACCCATATTCTCAAACATGAGAATGAGATAATAGTACCCCTCTCTTCATTTTTACTTAATTTCTTATATTTATAAGAATACATTTATATATTTTAGAAGATATAAAATCCATTGGGTGTGTTATAAAGGAATATATGAAAATTTGAAAACTAATTTAGAATATTTTTTTTGGAATTATCACTCAAAAGAAATAATATAATTAATTATTTCAGTTAGAGTTTCGAATATAGAATTTTGAGGAAAATATCACATCTAGTCTAGTCCTTCTCAGATCATTCTTCTATACTTCTCTAGATCTGAGGTTATCTAGTTAATATTCATATATTAAATTTATTTAATGGATGGATGGGGGATGAATCCTTCAATTTTCTAGTATATAACTTATGAAATGCACTCATGGGATAGATTGTATGGGTTACGTATCCAAACAAACTACAAAAATTTGAGGGGGCATTTTAGAATTGATGAATAACCAACCTTCCCCTGGACTCACTAGGGATTACATTCATGTAGATACTATTCTTACATGATGGAAGGTTTTATGAATGATTGGATGAGGAAATTTTCATTCATCATTATAGTAATATTAAGAACACGAAATAAATATTGATCACATAAGAGAGGGAGGCATGAGATAGATCCCATATATGATAGATAGGGAAGGATATAATAACAAATCATTTTTACGTTAAATAATTAAGGAAAAAATTTTATTAGGGATATAAAAATATAATTTGAATACGACACCTTTAAAACCTATGTTGATACTATTAGAACATGTTCTTCCCACCATTTCATGGTGCTCTTAGTTAGTCTCATTGTTTATTATTTTGAGAAAAGTGATTTCCAAGGCTCTTAATATATATAAAAACATTACTAGAGTCTGAAGGATGGAATTTTACATTTTTCCTGTCGAAAAACTAGGAGCATTTCACAAGGATGACTAAAAGGATAAATACAAAACTCATCTGATACACATTTTTTCAATGTTTTCAACAAGGTGATTAGATTAATGAAAGTTATGTGTGATAATGTAATTTTTTGAAGTAATAATGTCAATACAGTTAGACCGTTTTCTGTCAACTTCTATGAAATGTGGATCTTTCCCAGCCTGACAGCCTAGATGATGGTAGTGGAATAACACTCAAAATATATTTTGTTCTTGTTTCTTTGGAATTTAAATAAGATATAATTAATAAATATCATCATATCCACCACAAGAATAGTGTCATGTACACAAGGACTATGAATGCATTCCAAAACATCATAGTGATGATCTCTAAAAACTACCCCATAACCTATTGGTCTCAGGTTCCCCCTCAAAGAGCCATCAAAATTGCATTTAATCTATACATATAAGGGAGGATATCAAAGGAACTCAAGATTACTAAGGTGTTTTGGATAGTTTCCATGGTTTTTAGCATTCCCAAGATATAAAAATTATGGACCAAATCATAACAGTGCTCTTTATGAAACATGATGGAATTGTGTACAAACAATATGATATCTTCAATGGTAGTCCTATAGTTGAAATTAGAACGTTCATAGATGATATTATTTATTATTATCCATATAACATGAATTTTCTCCATGCAAGTCATGATGAAGAGTAACGTGAGTTTTCTAGACATTTTAATATCCAATAAAGAAAGAAGAAAATCCTGAATATTGTTTGTCTGCGGTGGATGTAACTGAAACAGATCAAACACTTCTCTCCAAAGAGAGAAAGAAGTATGGAATGAAAAGAATAAGTTTTTAACATCCTCATGATGTTGGTGACGCAACACGAGCCTTGAAAATAGTGAAATACGAACGCATTTCATATTAACATAAATGGGAAGCTTATTGGGGGAGAGTCTCCAAATCAACACGAATATTGATGGAGAATCCCATTTTTGTTGAAAGTACCAATCCATTTATAGTTACCTTGAATCAGATGATTATAAAAACTCATGGAAGCAAACATTCCATTTGGATTTGGTTCACAGATGAGAATGTTGTATTTTTTTTTATAAAATCATATGAATAAACAACAAGTGTAGTTTAAGAAGGAAGCATATTCATATTGCCCGGATGATCTTTGAAGGAGTTGTTGATGTCAATTTATGGATCAGGCGTGTTGACACCATCAATTATTAGATTTCTAGTCTAATTATATTTCCAGAACCTAAGGGAAAAATTCACACTAACCATCTAATGAGAGTTTACTTCAGTCTTATAAAAAAATATTTGAAATACAGGACAAACAGAGGATTGAAGGTAAATCAATCTTCCTACAACCAGTTTTTCTAAAAATCAATATCTGAGGAAGATCATGGATTTATACTATTCATTGATGAGTCTCCACAAAAACTATTCTTACAAGGATTTGTTTAAAAGATCAAGGTTTTTAATACCAAGGACTCCTAGAACCTGAGGCATAAAAAACTGCTTCCAAGGAGTTCTGATAATTTTCCTTTCAAAGATACTGCCACTCCATAACAAGTTTCTCATATGAGAGTTTATGGGTTTAATAATACAAGCATTCCAAGAGTACACAGTGAAAGAATACACCAACTTTGAAACCACCACATTCTTTACCAAGCATGTTCTTCCTTCCATTGAGAGAGATTTTTCCTTCTAGGACGAGAGAGTTATTCTAATTGGAATCACCAAATTGATGAAGTAATAAGTCCAAGATCTTCCCCATAACATGGGAACTCCATGATAAATGAAGGTGAAAGAGAATTCCCTAATACCCAAGTCATTCATCTTACAATATTTCTGGTAGGCAGATATGTTCCTTCCAAAATAAATGAATGAACTTCTCTAATATAATTCTTAACTCGATACGTTTTCAGAGTTCATAAATATTTTCTTGATGTTTTTGATTTTCCACCTCTCTCCTTGAGTAAATATAATAATATCATCAGCAGATAAATCATGAGAAAGAGCATAGATACCTCAAGCCACTCTGATTATTTTAAGATCAACATTTCTATCCATATGAAGAAGAATATTAATTAGATAGTCCTCAGGTATAGAAAAAATGATATCAGAGATGGGGTCACCATGTTTCATCCACCTGGAGCATTTGAAGTATCCTTATAGGGACCCTTTATGAAAATAGAGATGTGAACAGACCCATGTAAGGCTTTAATACAATGAATGAACCTCATATTAAATCCAAATCCATGAATAATTTTACTAGTAAATCCCCAGTCCATGGTTTCAAATGCTTTCCTGATGTCAATCTTAAGAGCTATATTTCCTCCTCCTTGTGGTCTTCTAAAGAATATTCACACATTCAGAAGTGGTGAGAAGGTAGTTCAATATTTTTCTCCCTTTTACAAACCTACATTGGTTCACATAAATAATATTTTCTAATACACAAGCAATTAAAGTGTAAATAATTTTTTTCATAAAATTGTGGATTGTGTTGAAAAGAGAAACAAGCCTAATTTGACTGATATCACTTAAATTCTACATTTTTTTGATTAAGATAATGAATTGAGCACTGAATCCTTCATTTAAAGATCTACATGTGAAGAGATGTTTAACCAATATGAAAACATAATTCTCAATGATATCCCAATAAAATTCAATGAAATGGTTTGTGAATCCATTCAGACATAGCGATCTTCTTTATTGAGACCAAAAACAACATCCATGATCTCGAAATCCATAGGAACAGAGGTGAGTAATTTATTATCAACCTAAATAATCATTTTTTGGAATGATGAATTCCAAGATTTCTTCACTTCTTTATATACCATTGAAAAGATTTAGGTAAAAGGAAACAATATGATTTTATAGGGACTCTCTATCATCCAGAATATTATATTAATCCTTCAACAAAGGTAAGGGTCTATTGTACCTTCTTAACCTTTTAAGAGCACTAAAGATCCTGATGTTTCTATCCCCATCAGTGAGACACCTGATCTTGAAAATTTTCTTTTTGAATATTATCGCTCACCATGATAATATGTTTTAGTTTAGATGAAATCATTGCTTCTTGACTAATATCTCTAGAGAATTAGCTTTTGGTTATTTATTCATTGATATCATAGAGAGAGCATTCAAGGGAATCTATATCTTCATCAAGGAAGCTAAAATATTAATTTCTCAATTCTTTCATTTTTAACTTAATCATTTTAAGTTTGAAGATACAATATAAGGGGTTTCCATTATTATCATCCACTACCCAAGTGTCATTGACAATTTGAGTGCACACTAGTAGGTCGGTCCACACATTGTTGAACCTAAAGAAAATCAAATTATTACCCAATGCTCCAATAAAATTTCCCAGTATGGGATGATGATATGTGTTTTGATTTTCTAAGGTGACACATTATATTTCTCACCAATTTCCAAGAGAAACCTCATTGAAAAATGATCTTTCAATTCTGCTTTCCCCCATGCCATAAAAATGTCTTCTATACAATGTATATTTATCCATAATGAGGTTGATTTCAGTTATATTAGATTCCTTGACACAAGATATGAATTCCATAATTTAAGTAGTGATGTATATAGGTCGAATATTATCATTAGAATAAATAATTGAGTTAAAATACCACAAAATAACCAAGGGATTAGAGATAGAGATGGGAAATTTCTTGATATGCATCCATATAAGTCTTATATCAATGTAATTTTTTGAAGCATATACCATTGAGAATATTTTCTTTCCAAATTAGGAAAAACATTTTGTGATGACTTGGTCATCCACTCAAATTAGAGAAGGATTTTACAAATTTCTGTAAACCATAAGCCATATCCTGCGAGATCAGATAGAATTATGATATGTACCCAAAATTGAGAAGCCATAATTCTCCCATGGAGATCATTGATTAGTGAAATTTTTATTTGATTCTGAAAAACCAATTATTTTAGGTTTATACCTATGTATAAGGAGACTAGGGGAACCTAATGTTATAGGGTTTGATAACCCCACGGAGTTCCAAAACCGAATCCTCGTTTTTTTGGTTTGGGGTTGAATCCAACTTTTTCTTTTAACTCCAAGTGCTTCCTTCTCTAAGATTTACTGGGCTCTACCTTTTTGGAGGTGATATAATAATATGCCCCTTTTATGGAATTATCGATACAAAAATGAGTTGAAATCGTGCCTTCATCCTTTATAAAGACATTGATAGGGGTTTCCTCTACTAAATGGTCAGTTGTTTGATGGTCCTAATGGGCACTGATCCCTTGTTTTGAAGATAGAGTCTTCTAGTTCTTATCTTCCTTTAGCATATCCATATGAGTAGCTTCATTTACATCAGAGTAAATTAGATCAAGTTGGAAAAACTCTTATTTAATTCCAAAATAAGTTGATATAACATATACTAATAAATCCAAAAAATGAGTAACAAATTAATCTACATTAGAACGTTGCTTATCTGCCTCAATTTGAATTATTTGGGTCTCAATGTTTTCATCTTGCCAGATTAACTATTGTTCTTCCTCTTCAAACAAGACAGCCCATTCTGTGATTATTCAAGAATACATACCTCATTCCATCCCTTTTTTTTCTCAGTTACATCCTTCCTGACATATTTCACTTGGATTTGTTTCCTACCTCTTGAGACATCCTTCCAAGATGTGTTGTCATTAAATTGTTTTACAATCTTCTAAACTACACAAAAATTCTTTATAACTTGACCAACCATTTTATAATGTTCACAGTACTAATGAATATTTTCAAATTCATATATCAAATATATAAAATGATCATTTATCTCCAAATAAACTTGATCTTGAGGTGGTGACTCCATTTTGATCATAATAATAACTCTTTCATAAAGTCCAAGGTCTCCATTTATTGTGTCTTCGTCAATCTTTAAAGGATAACCAATTATAGAATCCAAATAAATGAGGATTTTAGGATTCCAATAAATCCATGGGATTCCATAAATCTTGGTTCATACATGTGCAATGAAATTATTTAGAGTGAATGTATTAAAATTGGCATCCCATTTTGAGAGATGAAAAAATACCTAGTTTCAGGTTGAGGGTTCCAACGCAGTAAGCCGCATTAATATTCTCCTACTTCTATTGAATAATATGGAAGTATACTTTTCCAATCAGAATCAGTATCCATTTAGAGATATTACAACAATGCTAGATTCTTTCTTTAATATCATCGTAAGACCAGGGCTTTACACCTTTTTCATATGAAATACAGCCAAGCACGGAGTACTTGCAGATCTCCATCATTTTGTTTATCACATCTGGGTTTGAAACCACTATAATGGAACCTTACCCAAAATTATTGATGATATGAGGCCTATTTTTTATTAACCATCTATGAGTGATTGTAATATGTTATTATAAATGTGGTCCACTTCATTGAATTTCCATTTACACTTTGTTATGTTAATTTTTCACTTAATCTTTGTAATTAATTTTAATCAATTTCACTATTTTTTGGTAAAAAACCAAGTTTAACTTATTATAAATTATAAATTATAATTAATAAGAATATTTAATTCATTTTTCCAAATTAAAATCACATAAGTTCTAGGAATTAATTTAAAATTAATCCTATAGACGGTACAATAATGCAGGGTTTTAAGGTAAGAAACATTCAAATGGTTGATAAGTGTTTATATCCAATTTCAAAGTGAAACGGGTTCTAATGACCTAAATTGTATTAATATATGTAAAATAGATAAAATTATTTTTTAAAACCAATCGAATATAATTTTACCTTATAAATAATCTTAATGTAAAATATTTTTTGAATTAAAATCTAGTATATTCACTATTCATCAAAAAATAAAATATATCAGGAAAATACCAAGAAATAAACCTAAGATAATTTTTACATTATTATTTTAAAAACAAGTTTATTTTGAATGATTGAATTTATAAAATATTCTAAATTAATATCTAAAATATGTAGGTCATTAAAAGGTGGTATAATTGTCTCTTTAGAAAAATACATTCTTTAATCATAAAACATGATTGATTCTTATCTTATATCTATATAATATATTGGATGAATATTAACAATATTTTATTTAATATAATATATATATATATATTATTAATATCATTCAATAATAGTATATAATTTAATTTATTATGGTAAAATATCTTTAGATCATAAAAATAGTTTTTTATAAAATGATTCCCTTTATATTAATTTGGTTTCTATATTAATATCTTATTAATTGGTTACAAATTAATTAAAAAATATATTTTCATATATTATTTAATCCTATTCACAATTAAAATTTAATTAATTTTTGATATTTATCATTTCAAATAATAATATCAATAGTATTCATTAAGATTTGATACTGTATTTAACACAAGCCATTGAAGAAAGTCATTTCATGCAACAAATAATAAAATAAATTTTTTGTTCATTGAAATATATATAATGTTTTGAATCTATTTAAAATAGAAAATATACTGTAGCATCTCAAGATATAATATTTCCTTACATTCTTGGTGTTGTGTGTTATACACACAGTCAAATACAATGTCATTATTTTAGAATTTCATGGTGTTACACTGATAAAATAGACTTCCCAATAGAACTATTATTCATGATGCACCAGTAAAATATCTACCGAAGGCTCTGATATATGCAAGTTAACAAATATAAAATATATTGATAAAAAAATTAACTTCTCTAATACCACCTTTTAACATCCCACCATGGGATCTACTAAATCGGTGCACTTATCTTGTTTACCACATGACCTCAGGCATGCCTCCTCGTAAACTAGAGGATTCCAAATTTTAGTGGTGATCTAGGTTGGTACTATGAGAAACATATACCACAATATCAGTGTGGAAAATAAAAATAAAAATGATCAATCATCGTATACATCATAGTACTAAAAAATAACAAATCAACTAAACATGCCATGATTAAATAAAATGAAGGAAATGCCTAAAAAACTGTGTCTTATATACAACTAAACACCCAATGGTCTTGTTACGTAACATACCAAAATAATATAATCTAATTAAAAGTCACCATAGCATCTCCAATACAAATTCCATCGAGTCACCTCATACAATCAAGCAATCCTACCGAATCATGAAAAAAAACCAATGCCATAGATCAAACACATGACTTAAATAAATATATGAGAGATATTTGGGAACTTGTAACACCCCTCCCCTAATCAATATCTTAAGATGGTTTTGGAATATCACTTGGCCTTAAGAGACATCCCCATGGTGCCAAAGGTTGGCAATAAATTTTAAGGGCTTCAGTACAATTGGGGGATGATTTTCCCGTTGAGAAATAAAACAAGCCAGCCAAAATGACAAAAAATAACTACATGATGAATGATAACAATGTAAAATAACTCAATTTAACACCATTGATATTAAAACCAAACTACAATTGAGTACCATAGTTGAATACTACTTGTATCAAAGTATACATAGGAAGATGAAACTAATAAAACCCAAAGGTTCCAAAGACATAACTCCATAGATCTAAACATGATCGATGTTACAACTCTACAATATAGCCGAAGTATCATGAAGCACCTATAAATTAGTGGGATACTCTACTTTTTCCAGTTTCATGATAAATAATATCTCTAAAATCACCAAAGATCAAATATAGGGGTGAGTAATGAATCTCCATAGGTTTTCCCCATATGACTTCCATACACACACTACCAAGATAAACGATTTTTTCACATTTAAATAAAAATATATATAATAGAATGCAAAACAGTTTATCAAAACCAAAATATTTATAAGATAAATAGTTTTCAAAACCAAAACCATTTTCCATGACAAAACAATTTACATGGAAAAGAACTGAAACAATACTTTAAACCATTTCACATTACTTTTTGGGATACCTATTCCATAATTCACACCCACACACCCATACACACCTGATTTTATAAAAGTTCCATACTCATGAGATGTTTCTCATCCATCCACTAAGTCAGCAGAACGTGGAAAATCTTATTATGTCCTAATGATACAAGCCCCTTATCTAGGGTCACATCCATTTATACTACAATGGTAAACACCCCTTATTCAGGGTCATGTTGAAATAATGAACTCAAAAAAAAACCATGTATGCAAAAACCATTTCAAATCAACCATTGTAATCCATTTCAATAAAACCACTCTTTAATTGAAAAATTTTCAAATAAACTATTTTTTATAAATTCATCAAGGATATATTTTAAAATCACCGTTTAAAAATCAATAAAACATAGAACTTCACACAACCAAATTCAACAAATCCAAAATCCAAAATACTCAAAACATCAATAAAGAGGTCTTCTACTATGATTTGAACATTAATTTCACAACCAAATTAAATCCATTTAAAAAATTTGAAAGTATGCCTTCAAGTTATTATAAGAGAAGTCGAGTGTGAAGACACCTACCATAAGAATTATGTCCAAAATGAATAATGACATGAAAAAAACCACAAAACCAGGTTGAATATATAAGGCCCCAGCCTTAAAACTTGCTTAATCTTGAGTTATTACAAGATTACACATTGAGGATCTTTTCAAGTTTAGAGTTTTAGAGAATTAGAACATAAAACATGCATTACATTCCACATATAAACAATGTGGTTACATAAAGATAGTACTCATTTTTCCCATCAATGGAAACATATTTAAAATAAGACATGGATTCATTCTTGACACTTCCTAGACACTATCATCATATCATGTACCTTTCCCTTGACCTGTGAAAACATTTCAAAAAAACTTGGGATGAGCATAAAAAGCTCAGTATGGGTTATAAAAATATGTAAAGGAAACATAAGTTCATATATACATAAGAATGAAATCATTTTTTAACCGTAAAACATAAGCACTTTAACATACCTCATAAAATCATGAATAAATCATAGAAATCATAAGACATAAAGGTAACTTGAGGCATTCATAACATTCTTACGTAGGTAGTAACCCTCTTGGTTATGTTTTGAATACCCACCACAGTATATTCCCTAAATATCTTCGGAGAAACCTTAATGTTTCACTCCTTCGCGTTACCCAATGCATTGGAGAGCTATATCGGGCTCACCCACCCTTAGTTTATCACGGAACCGCCCGTTTTCATAACAATGCCCAATAACCATAAAATAAACGTATCACATAAAACATGCATAAAGGAAACATAACATTTCCACATTTCAATCACAATATAACATTTTAGTATATTGAAATAATGAATCCATTCAAAAAGAAACCATTTCCAAAATGATTTAAAACATTTACTATAGAGATTTTTGAATCAATGTGTCCCATACCACCTTGAAGCTTTTAAAATTTTAAACCATTAATATCCATATAAATAAATCTATAAAACCATTTTAAAAACATTGATATTAATAAGAACAAATATCTAAAACATTTAAAGCGATATTTTGGTTAAAGGGGTTTTACCAAAATTAGAGACACTTGAATACAATAATTGAGGAATAACATTTAGTCATAACTTTATAATATCATGAGAATAAATGGATTCATGATATAAAATTCCAAAGGACAGTATATACACCATATAAGAGTGAATTGGTGCATAATAACAATTAAGTCTCAATAGAAATGTCAAATGTGATGAAATCCCTTATAAAGAAGGTATCCTTAAATTAAGGTTAAATAAATCTCAAAATTATGTGTGACAAATATAAATACACCCAATATAAGTGGATATTAAGTGTAAAACAATAAAAGTTCATTCACACATATTCAAAATGTTGAACCTAAAGAAATCAAAATTGGGATAAAAAGTTCCCTTGGTAAAATTTGACAGCCTAACAGCACCACTTCAAAATTCATAAAATGAGTTGATGAGAGATAAAAATGGAAGCTCATCAATTGGAAATAAAATTTACATCAATAAGGATATAAAAGAACATATCCCAACATAAAAAGATGTAAATTAAAAGACATAACAAGAGATGTCTTTTAAAAAGAGGAGGGTGAAAGGTTCCCTTACCGATTTGGGAAACTTTAAAAACGTACACCCCATGAAAGAAGGGTCATACAATGAAGATGTGAATACCCATAAATGAAATTATACTACAAAAAGTGTATAATACTGGGCAGTTCATACACCACTCAAAGGAAATTGTGGCAAATGTAGCATAAATCTCACGGGAATAAAAGTGAGATGAAAAATCCCTTACGAAAACTCAGCAGCCTAACGACGCCACTTAAAACTTCAAAAATATATTGATGAGAGTAAATAGGGTCTCTAATCATATGAAAATAAAAATTACAGTAAGAGTAATATAAAATAACATCCCAATCACAAGAAATATGAGCTTAAAAGGAATGACATAAAAGAGTGTACTTAAAAAGAAAGAGAGGGGTAGGGTCCCTTACCTCGGGTCCGACTTCACTTGATCATTCTTTAATCTCCTGAATAATAAACATGAGTTAATTTATACTTCCTTAAGAAACTTTTTCAATTTAATTAATCCTTTTATATCACTTATTACCATGTCATGAACACTATGTAATTATTTTAGTTAATGACGGTCGTTTAAACGATCATTGGTACTTGAGTCAAAATATGCTCTTTATAATTAAAAGTTGTTCATGTATCCATTATATCCAGAGTTATAATCATGATTTATATATCATATATATCATATATAACCAGTACATATTCATTTTATACTATTCCATATCATTTGGAGATAAAAAACGAAAAGAACTGTTCATGGAGACGGTAGGTCGTACGTACGCATGAATGCTACTTTAATTTTTTTCTTTTTCATATTAATGGAATTAAAAATAAATGATATATATATATATATATTATAATTCCATTATAATATATATGTTATATGGATCACATATGTTCATTAATTTCATTCTTTATACATTCCATGTATTGCAAGTACGAGTCACATCACTTGAGGGGGCGGTAGTCCGCACTTCCTCATATGAAATTATCGTATTTACACAACATGAAAAGAATAAAGTTATGGTTTAAATATAAAATAAAAAAGCATATAGTAAACATAAATACCATATATATCATATATAAAATACAGTGACATCATAATGGCCACCTTTAAAGGTGTTAAAAGAATATTGAACAATCATCGTTTCGTGAGGCAGAAAATCACCAACCATAGAAACAGTATGTTCTTTAACCATTAGATGAACGTGTGTGTAAGTGTAGCTCGAATAATTCTTATAAAAATATCCTAGTATATTGAAGATACTATATTTGTTACAAAAGGAATGAATAAAAAGAGTTTAGTGGGTTGGAGAAGCAAAATAAAACAAAAGGACTCAAGTGAAGACATTACCTTAAAATCGGGTAACTCCCTTTGGTTTGAGCTAAAAGGATTCCTTGGGAAGACTTCTTCCCAAAGTGATGCTTCAAGTAGTTATATAGGGATGTGGAGAGACCAAATGGTCAGGGTTTGGCCGAGCCAAAGGCTTTGGAAGTGTGGTTATGGAGGTAGGGGTGGAGGCCTTTTATAAGAGGAGAGGAGGAGTACTCTTGGAAAGGTATAAAATGTAACTTTATTTTCAAATGATTTTCGGATTTTAATGGTCCCAAATTGATGTGTTTCTAGGATAAGGTGATAAGGGTTCGAAATCCACCCATCCAATAGGTTTTTTACATGTTTAGGTCTTAGAGTTTAAATTATCTTTCCATCATATTTAAATCGTTAAATAATGAGGTCATCGCCGCATCATCATGATGTCATAAATAATTTAATATATTTAATGTCTAAAAATTATAAAAAAACTACTATGATGTAGGAAATAATTTTATCTTTCCAATGAATATTTATAGTCCAAAATATCGTTTATTTAGAAAAAATTAAAAATATTTTACTTAGGTGATACATTCTTTGTTACATTTAACATTCTTTAAAAAATAAAAAGATAAAAAGTCACTTTCTCACAAAAGTGATTCCATGGGGCCCCCAAGTTTAGCACAAGGCATCCCATGGTCGTCCATGAGACAACCAGTATCCTTAGGACACATTTTGTGGTCATTTTGTATTATTATGATATTATATTATTATCTTTAACTACCCGATTACTCAATAATCAAGATAATTAAAGATAATTACCGTCGTTACTATTCATAATGTCCAAAAACAAAAGAGTCTTAATTGCATAATTTGGCCCTTATGATTCCAAATATGTAATCCATTTTACCAAATTCCAAACACATAAATTTCAATAATTAATTTAAAAAAAACTTCCTGTTGTAAAAACAAATAGCGGGTTTTTTAGAAACAATATTTATGAAACGTTTGGCACTTGTTTATGCCTAATTCCAAAGTGAAATTAATCCCATTTACAATAATTGAATTACATGGTAAAAATATATTCTAATTACACTTTAATAAAAATTAAAAAGATAATATAACCATATAATTAAATTATATGAAAAAGCAGTTTTGATGTTAAATGCAGTATTTTTCACTATTCATTGAAAAATGAACATTGTCAGAAAAATACCAAAAATTAACCCAAGGTAAATTTCAATGTCCCAATCATAAATAATATGTTTATTTTGAAAAATATAGCTTATAAAATTTCCAAAAAGTGGATTTAAAAAGATGTTTGCCATTAAAAGGCAGTTAATCGACCTTTTAAAGAATATTGGAATGTTTACGCTTAAAATTGGATTCATTCGCATTTTTAATCCTATATCATTTATTGTAAGGAGTAAAAAAATATTTTACAAACATATATAATCATTTTTTTTGTTAGTTATTTTCATTCCCACCATTACAACGGCTATGCGTTAACTACCATTTAAAATAATATTATTTTATTATTAGAGTGCAAAGCAAGATTCCCAAAAAACTCATTGTTGCGTATTGGGTACGCCATCGTGCATAGAGTCCCCTTTAAAGTAATATTAATATTTTATTCAAAAATATGGATAAATATGAAAATGTCATACTCTTTATTTACCTAGGGTGTTACATCCTTCCCCCCTTTTGGGAATTGCGTCCTCACAATTTTAAAATTGAGCTTGGAAACATCCTTGAACGTCCCACATCGGAACAAGAGTCGGTAAAAAAATCACTTTAAAATAAAGAAAGATAAGTACAAAGGTCACCCGAGTTAACCCATACTAGGATTCCAAGTATGAAAATTTGGTCATGAAGGAAAAAACAAAGGGTCATGTTCTGATGGAGAGTGATAGTAAACATGTCTAGTAGAAAGTTAACCACAAGAAAATCACAAACATGTGATGGGTTAAACAGTATTCGATTCCTCCGTAGGAAAAGTTAATAGACAACATTTTTGTTTTAAGTTACTTTTTATTGAGGAATTTGTTCATAAGGAAACATAATCACTTATCATGTTGACTTTCAACTTTTATTAGATTCCTTACACAAACTCATATTTTCTCCAAAAGAGGAGTATTTAGGAAGACTTGTTCACATTAAGAGTACTATAATAAAATTCTCGAGAATCACCTAATCCAAAAAAGAGAACTATATACTTCCCATATATTTAGACCTTAACCAAAACCAAAACCAAAAAGGTTAGTACAAGATCAGATAATCCAAAAAAGGATAACCCTTTATAAAAAGAAAATCTATTCTTAATCTCCAAAATTTGTCCAACAAAACCCAAAGTTCAACGAGGACCATTTAATAAACAATTTTTCCATAAAATTCTTCAAAGTAAACCAAACTAAGATTGAAACCCGAATATTTGAAGGATTTAGTCACATAGTCTTCCAAGTTAAATCGTAACATTTATCTCCAAACAACATCAGTTGCTCTTAATGTCTCGTATTGAAAAGTAATTAACCTAATCAAATATCCTCCATGATAGGTTAATAATTTCCATAGATAACCCAAAATAAATTTACTCATAATTCAGAAAGTCATCTAACTAAAAATAATCAGTCAGACTTACCAGGGACTTCTTGTAGTCCAGTGGTAGGCGATAAATACCAGTTGCACTTTGGTTGTGGGTTCAATTCCTGCAGCTTTGTCCGACGCGACGGGTTGTCACATGGTCTACGTGTTCTCCTTTTTATAAAACTCCAAAAATAACCCTAACATGTTTTAACCTCAATAATTTCCTTATACCTCTCATTTTCATCCAAAATTCATTACGATCTCAACATCTTAATTCTTGATGTCTTATTTCACCACCATAAGATAAAATAAAACGATTCCCAAAATGAATAACATCATACCTTGATCATGGCGTCCACTCGGTTTCATCGTCATCTTGCTCACGTAGGTAGAAGTCCCATGCATTACAACAATGATTTGGAGATCCTTCAAAATCATTTGCTTCCTCCAAACAAATACACCTTGTACAACATGGGTCATATGGGTGTTCACAAAAAAAAACAGTTTTGGAAAATAATCATGTGTGACATATAATTCCAAAATATCAGATAAAACATGATTTCTATAAAATAGTCGGACATAATTTGAGTTGAAACTTTCTATTATTGGTCCTTTTAAAATACCATAAGTATGTGCTGAGAGACTATATTTTAAAATCAAATATAAATAGGTTGCGCAAGGGTCTCCTTCCTCAGCACCATTTTTAAAATCATAATATGCTTCAAATTCTTGTGATAAGGTAAAATATTTTAAAATACCTTGATAATATTTACCTTTCTTGAAAATATGAGAATATTGTGAAAATAGTATTTGTCTAAAAACAACCCATGATCCACGATGATAACGATGTATAGTGGAGGTGTTTGATATCTCAAACAATTGCTTGCAAGTGAGTTGTATGCTAGAAAAAGTTTCACAATCATCCGAACATGACTTTGCAATAATTATTGCAAGCATGTCATCAGGAAGAGATAGGAATGTTGTTTGAGATCCTTCTCCTTCCATTCATAACCGTCTTTACTTGACCTGAAAAAAGTTATAAAACAAGGATTTAACTGAAATATAGATATAGGGACTAATCATGTGTCTAACAAAAACTCCTAATCCCTAAAGTTGTCTAAACCGACCTTTGATACCAAATATAAGGCCCCGACCTTAAAACTTGCTTAATCTTGAGTTATTACAAGATTACACATTGAGGATCTTTTCAGGTTTAGAGTTTCAGAGAATTAGAACATAAAACTTTCATTACATTCCACATATAAAAAAAGTGGTTACATAAAGATAGTACTCATTTTTCCTATCAATGGAAACATATTTAAAATAATACATGGATTCATTCTTAACACTTCCTTAACACTATCATCATATCATGTACCTTTCCCTTGACCTGTGAAAAATATTTCAAAAAAACTTGGGATGATCATAAAAAGCTCAGTATGGGTTATAAAAATATGGAAAGGAAACATAAGTTCATATATACATAAGAATGAAATCATACTTTACCCATAAAACATAAGCACTTTAAAATACCTCATTAAATCATGAATAAATCATAGAAATTATAAGACATAAAGGTAACTTGAGGCATTCATAACATTCTTACGTAGGGAGTAACCCTCTTGGTTACGTTTGGAATACCAAACATAGTATATTCTCTAAATCTCTTCGGAGAGACCTTAATGTTTCACTCCTTCGCGTTACCCAATGCATTGGAGAGCTATATCGGGCTCACCTGCCCTTAGTTTATCACAGAACCACCGGTTTTCATAACAATGCCGAAGAAACATAACATAAACATATCATATAAAACATGCATAAAGTAAACATAACATTTCCACATTTCAATCACAATATAACATTTTAGTATATTGAAATAATGAATCCATTCAAAAAGAAACCATTTCCAAAACCATTTAAAACATTTAATAAAGAGATTTTTGCATCAAAGTGTCCCATACCACCTTGAAGCTTTTAAAATTTTAAACCATTAATATCCATATAAATAATTCTTTAAAACCATTTTGAAAACATGGATATTAATAAGAACAAATATTTAAAACATTTAAAGCGATATTTTTGTTAAAGGGGTTTTATCAAAATAAGAGACAATTGAATACAATAATTGAGGAATAACATTTAGTCAAAACATTATAATATCATGAGAATAAATGGATTCATGATATAAAATTCCAAAGGACAGTATATACACCATATAAGAGTGAATTGGTGCATAACAACAATGAAGTCTCAATAGAAATGTCAAATGTGATGAAATCCCTTATAAAGAAGGTATCCTTAAATTATGGATAAATCAATCTAAAAATTATGTGTGAAAAATATAAATACACCCAATATAAGTGGATATTGAGTGTAAAACAATAAAATTTCATTCACACATATTCAAAGGATGACATATTCAATAAATACATGTTGAACCCAATGAAATCGAAATTGGGTTAAAAAGATCCCTTGGTAAAATTCGATAGCCTAACGGCATCACTTAAAAATTCAGAAAATGAGTTGATGAGAGATAAAAATGGAATATCATCACTTGGACATAAAATTTACATCCATAAGGATATAAAAGAACATATCCCAACATAAAAAGATGTAAATTAAAAGATATAACAATAGATGTCTTTTAAAAAGAGGAGGGTGAAAGGTTCCCTTACCGATTTGGGCAACTTTCAAAACATACACCCCATGAAAGAAGGGTCATACAATGAATATGTGAATACCCATAAATGAAATTATACTATACAAAGTGTATAATACTATGCAGTACATACACCACTCAATGGAAATTGTGGAAAATGTAGCATAAATCTCACGGGAATAAAAGTGAGATGAAAAATCCCTTAGGAAAACTCAGCAGCCTAACGACGTCACTTAAAACTTCCAAAATGGATTGATGATAGGAAATAGGGTCTCTCATCATATGAACATAAAAATTACAGTAATAGTAATATAAAATAACATCCCAATCACAAGAAATATGATCTTAAAAGGAATGACATAAAAGAGTGTACTTAAAAAGAAAGAGAGGGGTAGGGTCCCTTACCTCGGGTCCGACTTGACTCGATCGTTCCTTAATCTCCTTAATAATAAAATTGAGTTAATTTCTTCTTCCTTAAGAACCTTTTTCAAGTTCATTATTCCTTTTATATCACTTATTAACATGTCATGAATACTATGTAATTATTTTAGTTAATGACGGTCGTTTAAACGATCATTGGTACTTGAGTCAAAATATGCTCTTTATAATTACAAGTTGTTCATGTATCCATTATATACAGAGTTATAATCATGATGTATATATCATATATATCATATATATCCAGTAAATATTCATTTTATACTATTCCATATCATTTGGAGATAAAAAACGAAAAGCACCGTTCATGGAGACGGTAGGCCGTACGTACGCATGAACGCTACATTCATTTTTTTCTTTTTCATATTAATGGAATTAAAAATAAATGATATATATATATATATATATATATATTATAATTCCAGTATAATATATATGTTATAAAGGTCACATATGTTCATTAATTTCATTCTTTATACATTCCATGTATTGCATGTACGAGTCACATCACTTGAGGGGGCGGTAGTCGGCACTTCCTCATATGAAATTATCGCATTTACACAACATGAAAAGAATAAAGTTATGGTTTAAATATAAAATACAGAAGAATACAGTAAACATAAATACAATATATATCATATATATAATACAGTGACATCATAATGGCCACCTTTAAAGGTGTTAAAAGAATATTGAACAATCATTATTTCGTGAGGCAGAAAATAGCTAACCACAGAAACAGTATGTTCTTTAACCATTAGGCAAAGGTGTGTGTAAGTGTAGCCCGAATACTCCTTGTAAAAACATCCTAGTATATTTAAGATACTGGAGTTGTTACAAAAGAAATTAATAAAAAGAGTTTAGGGGGTTGGAGAAGCAAAATAAAACAAAAGGACTCAAGTGAAGACATTACCTTAAAATTGGGTAACTCCCTTTGGTTTGAGCTAAAAGGCTTCCTTGGGAAGACTTCTGCCCAAAGTGAGGCTTCAAGGAGTTATATAGGGATGTGGAGAGACCAAATGGGCAGGGTTTGGCCGATCCAAAGGCTTTGGAAGTGTGTGTAAGGAGGTAGGGGTGGGGGCCTTTTATAAGAGGAGAGGAGGGGCACTCTTGGAAAGGTATAAAATGTAACTTTATTTTCAAATGCGTTTCGGATTTTAATGGTCCCACATTGATGTGTTTCAAGGATAAGGTGATAAGGGTTGGAAATACACCCATCCAATAGGTTTTTTACATGTTTAGGTCTTATATTTTACATTATCATTCCATTTTATTTAAATCGTTAAATAATGAGGTCATCACCGCATCATCATGATGTCATAAATAATTTAATTTATTTAATGTCTAAAAATTATAAAAAAGATACTATGATGTAGGAAATCTTTTCAGGTTTACAATGAATATTTATAGTCCAATAGAGCATTTATGTAGACAAAATTAAAAATATTTTACTTAGGTGATACATTCTTTGTTACATTTAACATTCTTTAAAAAATAAAAAGACAAAAAGTCACTTTCTCACAAAAGTGATTCCATGGGCCCCCCAAGTTTGGTAAAGGAATCCAATGGTCGGACATGAGACAACCAGTAGCCTTAGGATACATTTTTTGGTCATTTGTTATTATTATGATATTATCTTATTATCTTTAACAACCCGATTACTCATTAATCAAGATAATTAAAGATAATTACCGTCGTTACTATTCATAATGTCAAAAAACAAACGAGTCTTAATTGAATAATTTGGACCTTCTGATTCCAAATATGTAATCCATTTTACCAAATTACAAACACATAAATTTCAATAATTAATTTAAAAAAACTCCCGTTGTCAAAACAAATAGAGGGTTTTTTAGAAACAATATTTATGAAAAGTTTGGCACTTGTTTATGCCTAATTCCAAAGTGAAATTAATCCCAATGACTATCATTGAATTACATGGTAAAAATATATTCTAATTAAACTTTAAAACAAATTAAAAAGATAATATAACCATATAATTAAATTATATTAAAAATCAGTTTTGATGTAAAATGCAGTATTTTTCACTATTCATTAAAAAATGAACATTGCCAGAAAAATACCAAAAAATAACCCAAGGTAAATTTCAAGGTCCCAATAATAAATAATATGTTCATTTTGAAAAATATAGCTTGTAAAATTTCCAAAAAGTGGATTTAAAAAGAGGTTCGCCATTAAAAGGCGGTTAATCGACCTTTTAAAGAATATTGGAATGTTTACGCTTAAAATTGGATTCATTCGCATTTTTAATCCTATAAAATTTATTGTAAGGAGTAAAAAAATATTTGACAAATATATATAATCATTTTTTTAGTTAGTTCTGTTCATTCCCTCCATTACAACGGCTAGGCGTTAACTACCATTTAAAATAATATTATTTTATTATTAGAGTGAAAAGCAAGATTCCCAAGAAACGCATTGTTACATATTGGGTATGCCATCATTCATAACGTCCCCTTTAAAGTAATATTAATATTTTATTCACAAATATGGATAAATATGAAAATGTCATACTCTTTATTTACCTGGGGTGTTACAGAATATCTAAAAACATTCCTTAGATCTCTTCCAATAACATCAAAAATTAAAAATCTATCCATGATTGGCACCAAACACCTTAGATATATCCGAAATAGACTAGATCTAAGAAACCAAGATAGGGAAGAATGTAGATCTAAAAAAAATGAAAAACTACCCTAAACAAGGACTTACCATGTGAATCAGGCTTCAAATCAGAACAAAACACCTTCATATCACTTCAGATTCGATGGGGAAAGGTTCTACAACAATTGTGAGGAAGATGTTTAGAATTAGGACTAAGATGGAGTGAAAATAGTGGTTAAAAGTTAATCCCTTCATAGAACTCTTTTTAGGATATATTTTTGAAACCATTCAATGTTAGCCACACATATTGGAAAAACATGCACTAAACATTCCCCAGCCCCTACCTTAAGGTGCACCTCACACGATTGTCCTGCACGGTTAGACAAACTATGTGTCAACCATGCCAAAGCCCTAGGTCCCACATTATATAGTTTCTCATGGGTTTCCACATGGTTAATAAAAACTGTCCTCCTAACCCTAAGCCTTCCCACTAACCCCTTTATCACAGTGCACAGTTTCCTGTAGGAGTTTCACGATTTGAAAAACCATCCTCAGACCATTCACATTTATACAAGTCCCAAAAACATTCCAAAAGACTTCCAAACACTCCCAAGATTCATCCAAACACCTTGCATACTTAAAAATAATATAAAAGGGTTACTTACATTAATCTTAGGGTGCTACATTCTCCTCTCCATTATCCTTTCTATCCCCATAAACTATAAAACCACTATTATCCCAATTGAATTCGGGCTATTATTCAACTATTTACTTCTCCCATTCCCAATACTCTTCATGAATAAAATCATTTTGGACACAAAACTGATACTAAACCAATGTCTTTTCGATATAATACTTTCTATTTCCTATCCACAATCCACACTGGGACATGTATCGAAATAAGTATATGAATCTAGGTCAATGTGATCCCATAAAATCACATGGTCAATATCAAATAATAATTTTTCAACTCAAGGACATGAAACACATTATGGAATCCAATTAACCTTCTGTTGAATATCCATATGATATTCTACATCACATACCCATTCAAGTATAAAAAAGGACTTATGTATCGAGGATATATCTTTATTTGATTCCCAAAATGATGAGGTATATTCCTTAGATAGATCCTTAAAATCACATGATTATTCACCTTATAAGACATCCATCATCAAAGATGATCATCATATGAGTTTTGATGACTATGGGTCATCTCCATCCATTTCATGTTTAACCAAAATTTCTATGTTGTTTCTTGGTCAAGGATAATCCCAAACAGTGAAGTCTCACATATTTCCTCCCAGTAGTGTGTAGAACGACAAGGATTCCCCTAGAATTATTCAAAATGATCCAAATATATCAATTCCTAATAACTTTTTTTATATGATAACCATAGTAATGGTACATGATCTTCCCATGATCTAAAAAAACTCCATTACAGAAGCCTAAAACATGTATTCCAAGGTTTGTATAGTCCTTTAAGATTTTACATCCATCTATGGATGATACAATGTACTCATTTTCATCTAAGTCCCATGGTATTTCTTTAAGGATTTACAGAAATGAGACATAAACCTTGGGTCTCTGTCTAACATAAAAAAAATTGATACACCATGCCACTACCACTTCTTGGATATATATTTTTGATAGATCCTCCACCGAATGAGATTCATGGATATGGATGAAATAGGACAACATATTGAGATAGTCCACTATCACCCATATATAATCATTTTTCGAAACTATTATTGGGTGACCTATTAAAATATCCATGGATATCTATTCCCATTTCAGAATTGGATAATTAAATATTGCGACATAATTTTTGGTCGTTGATATTCAGAATTAACCTCTTTAAAAGTTAATAATATTTACACAAACTCATTCAACTTCCTTTTTATACCGACCCAATAAAAATTTCCTTTCAATGCCTTATACATATTTTGTATTCCAGGATGAACAAACCATTTGAAATGGTGGTAATCATGGAGAATTTGTTCTTGATAAGACCTAGGTTTGACTATTTGATCATTGAACCACGACACTGAATTCACATCCAGTTTCCATCCCTCAAAGGTCTCCCCACCATTGAGTTTTTTCTCATAGAAACACATTTTGAATCAGATTTGTGTGGCTATTTAACCATTAGCATTAAATTATGATGGAACAAAACTGGATTTAAAATTTCATCATCACCTCAGCCTTCACATTCTAAGTGCATGTTACATATGGACGACATCAAATTCCACTGGTTTATTGCTTCTTTTTTCAACTAAGCATATGAATTTTTACTTAAGAAACAAAATTCTATGCTTTCATGAAAACACATCCCAACCCAAATCCTAAACCATCACAATACACCACAAACCCTTATCCTGATTCTAGAAATATCAATATTCGTGATGATTTAAGGATAGAATTAATCCCTTGAAATGATTTATGAAATTTATCATTCCATTGGAATGGAATATTCATTCAAATAAAAGCTATCATTGGTGAATATAGTCATGATAAATCATGAACAAAATTTTGGTAATAACCAACTAGACCAAAGAAGCATAAAATTTTGAAGAGATTATGTGGTGGTTTCTAAGAGATAACAACCTATATCTTTTTTGGATCCATAGAAACACTTATTTTAGAGAATATATATCCAAGACAACATATCTGTTATATCCAAAAATTACACTTTGATTATTGGGAATACAAACAATAATCTCCCAAGATTCCTAAGATTGTTGTGAAGTGTTTCTCATGATCACCCTTTAACCTTGAATAAACCAACATGTAATCAACAAACACAAAAAAAAATATAATCTAGATACATTTGATATATCTTACTAATCAATTCCATAAAGACATCTGGTACATTTGTAAGACCAAAAGGCATTACTATGTACTCATATTGGCCATATGTACTCCTAAAATCTATCTTTGGAATATCATCCATCTGAAGTTGTAGTTGGTGATATCCTAATAGCAAGTAAATTTTAGAGAACCAATAAGATCCCCTCAATTGGTTGAAAATTTCATTAATTCATGGAAGTGGATTTTAATTCTTTTTCATAACAAGGTTAATATTACTCTACACATAGCCGAAGAGTTCCAACCACTTTTTTGACAAACCAGACAAGTTATGCCAATAGATATGTGCTAGGCGAAATAAACCCTTTTCATTCGATATATTACAACTACACTTTTAGTTCCCTTAATTATATTGGATCCCCTCGATAAGATGAAATGTAAGTAGTAATGGTCCCCAAAAGAAGATAAATCTTAAACTCCACTTCTCTTATGGGTGGAAACCATGATAAATTTTCAAGAAAAAAATCATGAAACTGATAAAAAATCACCAGAATAATTCTATTCTAAATACATTCCATTGATGCCAAATTCATCACTACCAATTGGAATGAGATCATTCCAATTAGTGGTTCAATAAAGAATGTGTCATTCTTCATTACATTTTTTCCTCTTGTAAATAGAAGATTGATGCTATCATCATTCATAAAACTAACCATTCAGGTATAACAATTTATTTGAGCCATGACTGTTGTAAAAAATCATACCCATGATTATATAATAGAAATCCATCTCAAGAACTAGTAAATACCATATCAACTCAGATCCATCAACAGTGATAGAACATGATCTACACATAAAGGCTCAACATTTTCTTTGACCAAGAGGATTCTGTAGTTTTAAAACCAAAGGAATTATCTCAACATTTAATCCCAGTTAATCAATAGAATTTGAAGCAATAAAACAATGAGAATCAACCATATCAAGAAATTTTTTCATAGGGGTAGAATTAAAAATAATTGTAGCTCTCACTGTCAATGGTCTCGATTTATCACCAGAATAACTTTCACTTCTCTATATAATTTTTTTCTCATGAAACTTTTTTCTTTATTTACCTATATATATTTCCCTTACTAAGGAGTCATGGTATTCCTAGAATCACCATGGATAACTCTGTTATGCTGATGAGGATCGCTATACTTCCCTCTTCCCATCATAGCACAAAACGTCTGTGACACATGAGAAGTGTCCCAAACACTTGACCTCATAGTATTGAAATAATAGCACTGATGATGCCCTATCTTGTTGAAATTGTGGAATGATCTAGGTGGTGTCATAAAAACTCTCTTCATTTGGTAGAATGAACCACATTGGAAAAATCTAGATTTAATCTTGGGCCTTGGAGGAAGATTCATCGATCTAGCTGTCTGATTCTGAATCATCTTAATACCTTGGAAATAGGTGTCCCTCTTATTCTTTCTCCCATTATTAGAGTTCCCATCATTTCACATAGGTATCAACATTCTCCAACCACCCATAGCTCTTAATATGTTCATTTCCTCCACCATCTCTCTGTTTACCATCTCTATATAATCCCTTATACATAACATTGAAATCTTAGAGGTAATCTCTTGCCTCAGTACTAATTCAATGATACATGACTTCAGGGATGAACTTGTAGCAACATCGAGTGAAAATGAGACTAAATTAAGAAAAATTGCCACATACTCAGTCATTGAGAAGCTCTCTTGATTTAATCAGAAAGATTCTATCATTCATGAAATCCTGAACATATGAGGATTGATTTTTTTTGGGAAATTCTTAAAAATCCTCACATGCAAATCCTTGTTCTAATTTATTCTAAACAGCTAAATCCCACTATTGGTATGCAAGATCATCCAGTATATATATTACTAAGATGAATTTTTACTCTTCTGGTGCTCCATGGAAATCAAAGATTTGATTCATCCTATTTTTACACACCTCCTCCTTTCCTGGTTCTGAATCACCCGGAAAGATGAGTGAGTTATGCTTCTATAATTGAATGGAATAATTCACATACCTTGGTTCATCCCTTCTATTCCCTCTGTCCACAATTGGAAAAGGATGGACTCTACTCAAAAGCATCTTTTGTTCCACCTGCATCTCAAGTGCAACCACATTCACAAAAACATCCTCAAATTGGTTTCTATGATTCCAATTAGGTTCCATTTCATATATAGACAAGAAACTCCATAAGTATAACTCTATAACAACCTAAGGCTTTAAAATTTCAAATTCTAACACATTACACATATCAGAACATAAATTTCCAAAATTCATTATTTTCAACATTCAACCATTTTTGACAATTTCCCCACTTTTTTAAAAATCATACTTTTTTAAAAATAACTATTTCATGAATTTTAAAAATTTCACATTTGAAAACAACTTTAAAAACTTTAAAAAATTTACATGTTTTCACCAACTAAAAAATCATTACTCAAAATGAAGTATGAAATCCTAGTGGGAAGTCATTTCTCTAATGTATGTCATGCTCGTCTCATTGGATAAACCCATGAAAATGAGATTCAAATTCCTATAAGTTTATCTAAAACACTTATGTACCCAATTACATAATAACTTGAAGTTTAATATAAAAAGGTTAGCTATGTCTTTTTATGCTCTACATTTCAAGTCCCGAAATCCCACTTCTTTCTACCATCCCAAATCTAGGAATAAGCCAGAATGAATGTCAACTCCAAGATTGAGAAAATGATGACAAAGTCAAATATCCCGCAATACTAATATTACATGAAAGTCAAGGACCTAAGAAGATTATTCTAATTGTAACATCACACCACTCTTCATTGTATTTCGAAGGTGGTGGAAAATTATTTGGCCTTTACGGACATCCTCAAGGTGCCAAAGGGTGACAATAAATTCCAATGACATTAATACAATTAGGGGATAATTACCACTTTAAGAAATAAATCAACACAACCAAAACATCCATAACAAAAAGACCATTACATGATGCATTATTACAAATTAAAAATCTCAAAGTAACACCATTGATATCAATACCAAACTACAATAGAGTACCATAATATATGAGTAATTTACTCAAAGTACAGAGTAGAAAAAAAAATCAACAATGCCCAAAGACTCTAAAGACATAACTCTATATCTCTAAACACGATCCATGATCTAACTCCACAATTTATCCTTAGTATCATGATGCACCCCTAAATAAGTTTGATACTTTATATTTTATTGTGTCTCAATAACAAATATCTGCAAAATCACCAAAGTTTCAAATCAGGGGTGAATAATGAAACTCACCAGCTTTTCCCCAAATTACTTCCCTACAAATCCCACCAGGATATATCATTATACCACACTTACATAAAATAAATTATATAAAACAATTTAAAATAGTTTATTAAAAATAAAAATATTTTACCAAACCATAACTATTTTCCATGATAAAATAGTTTCTGGGTAAAAGAAACCAATTAATACATTAAACCATTTGACATTCCTTTTTGGAATACCTATTCCATGATTCACACACACCCACCCGCACATGAATGCTTCTTTGACATTTACATACTCATGAGTATTTTCTCATCCATCCACTAATTAATCACAAAATTACCATTCTCTTTATTCCCCAATGACACATTCCCCTTATTCAAGTTCTTATCCCTTTGTACCCCAATGGTACATGCTCTTTATTCTAAGTCAATTCAAAAACATGAAGTCACACCAACCATGAATGGCATAATTATTTCAAAAAATCCATTACAATATATTTAAATAGAACCATTATTTTATTGAAAACATTTCAAATAAACCATTTTTTATAAATCCATCAATGAAATATTTTAAAATAACCATTTCAAAGTCAAGAAAACAAAACACTTTTCACACCCAACTTCCAAAAACCCCCAATTCCAAGAAATACTGAAACCATCACTAAATAAAGTTTCTACCATAATTCTCAAATCCGTTTCACAACCTAATTTGAGCAATTAAAACAATTTGAATATAATCCTTTATTTTCTAATAATAGGAGTAAATAGTGAATCCACCTATCTTAGGGATTATGGTGAAAATAAAGAATAACATGACAACACCCAAAAAATGTGGTTGAATCTAAAAAAACCCACCTTGGATCTCTTATACCAACATAAAAAAGGCCAAATATAACCATGATTGGAATAAACCACCTTAGATCTATCAAAAATGAATAAGATATAAAAAATGAAATAATGAAGAAGTTAGATCTAATAATAACTATGAAAAACTACCATAAATAAGGACTTACCAAGGGAAAAAGGATTCAGCACACCAAAACCCGCATCTAGATCACTTCTGGTTAGATTGGGAAAGGTTCCACAATGTTTTGGAGGAACAAATTTTAATCTAGGATATAAATGAATCAAAAATTAGGTGTTAAAAGTTAATAATTATCTAGATAAAAAATTTTAGGATCTATTTTTTAAACCATGCATGATTAGTCACATGGTTTGGAAAACCATGCGCTAACCATGCATCGACCTCTACCTCAAAGAGAACCTCACATTTGTTGGACCACATAGTTAGAAAAATCATGTACCAACTATTCCAAATACCTATTTACCACTTTTCATAGTTTCTCCTTGGTTTCCTCATTTTTTGGCCAAACCATGTGCCAAACTAAAGGCCTTCCCACTTTCCCCTAACACACTTTACACAGTTCACTATAGGATCTTCATAGTTTCCACAAAAATTGAACCTTTAAAAAAGTCCCAAAAACATTCCAAACCCTCTCATACATCTCCAAAACAACTTACATACATAAAAATCATAAGTAAATGGTTACATACTTGAAACCAATGGTTCTAGAGTACCCATGTGTAGAGACATACCAAGTTGGGTGTGAGTACAACTCAAAAGTCCATCGATAACAACATCTAATGAAAATAATTGTCAGAGAAATATTATTTTCTAATAAATACTGGAATAAATAAACCATACAATAATGGATATACATATCAAAATATACATTAAAAAATTAACCAATTTTAGGTTAGTTTATGGATGAAACCCATGCCAAACCAACCCAAATAATTGAATTCTATTCACCTTAGTAAAAGAAAATTGAGAGATATATACTATAAAAACTAAAGGGATTTTCATTTATCGATCAGCTTAGGGAGGAATAAAACATCCAAATTAACCATGCATAGAACCTCAGCCAAAAACCTAAACTATATAAAAAACCAACGAAACCTATTTAGAACATCATGTCTAACAACTAACCCATGTGTGTGGAGCATCACATGCAAATTTATCAACATAATATGTGAAGAATCATGTCAATCATCTGGAACCATTTATGTGAAATATTGTGACCTCTATCCCAACCATAGTTGTGGAGTGTCATTTCATAAATCTAGAACTATAAATGTGGAATTCTATTTCAACTATTTCAACATTATATGTGAATCATACCGTCTGAAATTTAATTCCATTAAAACATTAATCAAAAATCAAGGTTCACATCATAACCTTACAAAATAATCCAAGAAAAATAAAAAACCATTTTTTAACATTCATTATTTACCAAGGTCCCAATGAACCTTTGACAACAAAACATGGTCAGAATGTCGAGCCTTTTTTAACACACCGACACACCTTTCCAGCAATCTTGGCAAAACTATGGATCTCACACATCTATTAAAACATTTAAAATCCAATTTTAAAACATGGGTCTAAATTTATAAGATTTTGAACAAGGAAAACACCAATTATTTCCATTAAAAACATTAAATTAATTATAAATACATTTACCATAATATGGTACCTACACACTCATTTCAAATTAGTTATTGAAATCCATTATAAAAACTCTTTTTTAAATCACATGGAGGTCAACACCTCATTTTTAAAAATATCCACTTAAAAAATACGTCACCATTCAAAACTCAAAACTGATTCGAAACACAAAAAAAATGATGGAAATCATGTAAAGGGCCTCATTGGATCTTATAAAAACTCAATAGATAATAAAGATTCATTTTTAATGTTTGGAACACACCATGGGAGGTTGTAATTCTAGTCCTATAATGAATAATTAATCCAAAAAAGGTTAGTGGAAGGTCTAATTTATCAATTTAAACACTAAATCCATTAACCTTAACCAAGGAATCAACACAACACACATGGGCCTTAAGGTTTATACTAAATTACAAATACAAAACAACTTTTAGGAATATGGGTAAGGCTCTTAGACTACCTACCTCATAATGAATCTTTACACAACATTTCTAAAGATCAGTGCCCATTCTAATGGCCAATCCAATCTCATCCAAACTCCTCAAAATCCAAAAATTATTGCCTCAATCTCCCAATATCTAATATCATGCCAAGAAACAATAATTAATAAATTATAACTAATACAGTTAATTTATAAATCAAAACCCAATGTGGAAAATTTTTAGAAAATGTACCTTCCACTCACCTCCTATCAAAATTCCATGAAATATGTACAGGTGATTCAAAAAACACTCTAAACACTATTTATAATAAAATTTCTATGATTAAATACCATTAAAATAATTAAATAAATTAAATCATTAGAAAAATAATATTAAACTACATTATGGTAACATACTATAAAAAAATTCCATGCAAAGACATGAAAGAGTTATCTTGTGATATCCTCTATGAATGCGAACTAAAATCCACATGTAAAATGGATGATTCCACCTTTAAATAGTGTACCCACTAACAAAACCATAATTGGGAAACATATAAATTAGAGATAATTGGAAGAATAGTAATAAATTATGTCATTGGAGGATAAGAACTCACCTAAAACACCAAGTAATCTTTATGAACACACCCAAATTAAAGGGAAAGAGGAAGATAAAGGGGATGAGGGGACCAATAGTTAATGAGAAAAGAATATGGAAGAAAGGAGTTGGAGTGGCCTAAAGTCTTTAGGGGTAATTTTGGTAAAAAAATACATTTTTTAATTCCATTCTGGGATGCCACATGGTTTGGCCGCATGGTTTTTATAACTGTGTTCCATTTCTGTACCCCCTACTATAAAAAATTGCATGCCTCACGCTAATTTGTTGCACATAAAACCCAATCATGTTAAAACTATGTGCCTAAGAATATCTGACATAAAAAAACCTCTCTCATGGTTTTACCATATTATTTTAGACCATGTGTCGACCATGAAACACCACACTAGTTCGCTAAGTAATAAGGTTCATGATTTTTCTGAAACTGCATGCTGGTTATACATCATTCCCCAAGAAATCCACAACCACAACTTATTTCTCCTTTAGTTCCAAAAATTTACCACAAATAATGCTCTAACCATGAAACTAAACCATGATCAGTTCATAGTAAACTAGAAATACCATGGGAATCGAGGTTTTTTGCAGTTTTCTCTAAACCCTGCACACCAAACTATGCACCCTGGATAGACAACTCGTGAATTATTAAAACTAAAAAAAAGGTACTGAGACTCACCCAAAAACCTGAGATATTTTCTGAGACTCATTCATCATTTCAAAACATCACTTATAGGAATTATAACTCTCAAAATTACATTTTTATTCTCGATTCAAAATATAACCCATTTAGTAAATCAAAATTCAAATTACATCAAGAATTTCAACTCATAAGAGAAAGGAATATTACATAACAGCTAACAATGTGCTTGGGAATAAATCTAAGAAAACTATGGTAGGAATAGTTTCTTTACATGATAAAGGGAAGAAAAAATGTATTCGTAACTCCCAACAAATAATGTTTCTTCAACTGTTGAGAAGCCACTGTAATGATATAAATGTGTGGAGAGAATGTAATGATAAAATATCTCCTTTGATGAAATGTGATTATTTGGATATATTTTTCATATAATTAAATAGTGTGTGGTGGTGGAGATTGATTTTATAGGTGATGTTCCTAGGATTCAATAACATATAATGAAAACATATCTTAGAACATGAAGAAAAAATATTTTTATATATATTGTTACATCTACATTAACTATGGTTACAAAGCTGTAAACTACAGGAAAAAATGATGATATAATTACTCAAATAGAATCCAAAGGAGTCTGATGGCTAAAAAATTGTATGAGATCCCTATGAAAAATTGTATCTATTATTTGGTGGAGGATTATAATCTCACAACCTATTATGAGGAAAATAATGAGAGACTATCTTGTGACTCAACTTAATTATCTATTTCTTGGAATGAAAAAAGGAAGATAAACAATTCTACCTTGGTGGTGATTCATCTCCAGGAAACCAAAAACAATAACATGTTGATCCTTGATAGTGTATGTTCATCTCACAAGATCATAGTCCGGAATTAGTTAATGAATATAAGGGGGTGAAATGATGGAATATTTAGATTTGATAATGACATAGATATTAAAATGATGAAAAGTTGACAGATTAGTCTATGTGGCACTGAGATAAAAAATAGTTAATTCCTTTTTATTAATTATCTTAAATATAACCTACTGAGTGTTAGTTAACTATTTGGATCTAGACATGAGGTCACATTAAATCATAAGGGATGTCTTATTACAGGAAAATAAGAAAATATTCAATAAATGAATGGAGAACAAAACAAAATCTATATTAACTTAATATTAAAGATAAAAAATAATCTCTTTTAAATAAAAGATTAAAATAACCACCCATTGAGTAATCAAAAATAGAAATAAAATAAGCATGTAAAATCTACTAAATTTTAAATATGGGAAAAATTCAAATTAGAGAAGTAATAATAAAAGTCATATTATTCATATGTAAAAGTTAAATTGGTGATAAATCCATAGTTGTAAAAGAAGAATATATCCTCAAATATGATAAATTTTATTTTCACTTTTGTTTGTGGTCCCATAAAAGTTATTGAAACATATTATTTGAAATAATTAATTTTGTTTGATGGTGAATTTATTATAATGTGATGTATTATGTTTCACAAGAATAGATTGAAATGATTGAGTGTGTAACAAATTCCTAGAGATGAGATGAGAATGAAACCAAGATAAAAAAACAATGTTTTTTAGTCTAGCATTATCATATAGTACACCACTCACGAGGTAGAAAATTACTTATAAAATCATGGGATTAAGATTGGAGTCTCATCATCAAGGACACCAAAACAAAACAAAGTGTCAAAAATGTAAAATTGAATGGTTAGAAAAATGTTAAATACATTAATTATAGAAAGTGTAATCTATCAGTTATATTAGAAATAAGCTATGTAAGAGGTAGTGTACACACATAATTAGGTTTTACTAATCCCTAGAGAAATAATTATTTAATTGAAGACATGGAATTGATGAAAGATAATGTTTAAGTACATTAAAGTGTTTGGTAATAAGTGTTAAATTTGAAATAATGAATTATATCAATGAAAATATGATGATGTATTGGATGAAGTTGTATTTCAAGGTAACTATTTTATGATTAAGGCCTATGAATGTATCAAAAAGTGGTTTAAAAGGATTTAGGAATGCAAGGAAGCTAATGTTTTTAAAGAAAAATATATGTTTAGATATGGAATCATAGACTTGAGAGAGGATTGTGGTAAATAAAAATTAATAAATAAAAACATATGCGGGATGCAATATCCCCCATGGGAAGAAAGTTTTTATGAAGATAAATTAGTTGATACAAAATTTTCTGAAGGTAATCAACTAATGACTCCATATATAAGTGGCCGAGATATGGTTGATGTACCAATTATATTCGATGATAAATATTCAGACAAAAAAATAAGGATGAAAAATATATATATAACTCTACACTATTTTTCTAATTGGAAACTTATTTGAATGATCTGTGAAATATGAGTTATAAATCAAGGCCAGGAATGAGGAGTTAGATTGGATAGAGAAAATTTTGACTTGGGAGTTTGTGAATAGGCCAAAATATCAAAATCTCATAGGAAAAAAGATACTTTTGGAAATAAACATAATGAGCATGAAAAAAGTGATCTGAATGAATGAAATGTTGGTGTTAAAGGGATATGGTCAAGTAGAAGTCATTAACATGAAAACAACTTTCACATTGGTTGAGAGGCTTGAGAAAAAATGAATCTTTCTTTATATATATATTAAATTGAAATTTAAACCCTAGTAAATAGATGTTAATATAAATTTTTTAAATAGAATATTCAATGAATAGGTTTATATTGAATTTAAAATGTGATTTCTAATTAAAGATGATGAATTAAATAGGCATAGGTTAAAAATGAACCGTATAACTTGAAAGAATAACCTCAAACCTAACATGATTGGATAGAAACATTCACGAAGAAACTAAAATTCAAAAGCAATAGAGTGATCACAATATTTATGTAAAATCAACTATGTAAGATAAGTTCATGAAACGTATCCATATTGATAAAATCTTATTCAGATTAATAAGGTATAAGTTAGTGGAGGAGTTTTCAAGGTTTATGAACTCATTGTTATAGATATCGATGATAGGTGAACTATAATATTTTATTAGACAGTAATTTGTATTGAAAAGAGATTAAATGTTGTTTCATAGAAAAAATATGTGAAAAATATTCCCAATAAGTCTAATGTACATGATAGAAATATATTTTTAATGTATAATATGGATGGAACTAAGATTTGAAAACATGAGGAAGCAATATTGGATGATCCAATGCTTTGAAAAGGGATGATTGCAATATTTTTATATCTCAAAAAACAAAAACATATAATTTAATTACTATATGAATGTCAATTTGAATTCAAGGATGTTGTAAGGAGTAACATATCTTGGTTTGGAAGTGGATCACAGGGTACATTCAAGGAACAAATTATTACAATTTGGTATATTAAACAGGGAATGATAAATGTATATATATATATATATGTTACTATTTTCAGATTTGGACAGAGATATTATGGATATATTATCCATGTGTGGATAAGGATTACTTGTTTGAATAAAATTCATTAGATATATTAATAAAATGAAAGAGAGAATTTTCCTAAGTAAAGTATGAACATGGTACATTTCAACAACAGAAATATGTATGCAACTAATTTATATGAAAAGGAAAATGGAGGATATTTGAGAAAATTTTAAGCTATCCATAGAAGCTTATTTTGATTAAAAAATGTGATTATACTAATAAAAAATTCTATACAACCTTTATGAAAATCATCATATTGAGATATTATTATACTTCTTTAAAAATATGGTATAGAAACAAATTATAAAGCTAGAATATGTTAGAACTAATCAAAATGTGAAAATATATTTATAAAAATATTGGACACACCACTCTTTTAGAAACATCAGTTGGACCATGGTGGTTAACTACCTCCCTACACTCGATGTGGTTTATAATCTTCCCTCTCACCGTTGTATATAAAAATTTATATAGATATTTTTGTTTCTTATATAAATATATCATTTTTTGGGTATAAAATATAGGGGGGAGAAACAATACATGTATAATTAACATGTATATGAGACTGGTCATAGAAAATAAAATCTAAAACTTAATACATGTGGAAATATTTTTCTTATTTCCTACAATGATTATTGACTCATGTTTTCTTAGAAAATTTGTTAATGGATTTATGAATATATTTTGACCCGGTAGATGTGTATAAATTTTTGGATGATATCTGAATTAGAAAAGGAAAAATCCTTTTGAATATTTTTAAAAAAGGGGAAGAATGAATATATTGGGAGTTCCATATATAAAGATAACATTAATGAAATTAAAAAATTGGAGTATTATAAAGACGATTGAAAAAAATATTTCAGGTGGAGATATTGTAATGACATATTTAAATGTTGAATTTTATTTTCAATTGGGGGTTAATTATGAGTCAATTAATGTTTCTTGAAGTATAAGGAGATATTTATACTTAAGATGAGATGACTGGAGATATTTTATTTGTAGCTGGAATAATTCACAGTACAAGAAATTAGGCCATTCTGTGAATGGAGTTGTTGTAAAAATGGATAAGTCCTAAAATGCCTAATGTTTTCTGTCCATGTGTAATATTTATTCCTCTATCCTCATGGGGAAAAAATTTAATTTCACTATGAAATTTGTGACCATGTCATGAAGTAAAAATTTTATAATGAAGATAAGTGTTGAATAAAACGGTGATACTCGAAGGTATAAAAGATCATATGTAAAGGTTAACTTAAAAACATAAATATTCTTACTTTGTAAAAATTTGAATAATTTGTCTTCTGACTGCGTTAGATATCATAAAATTAAATTAATATTTGGACATTACATGAAGGAATATTAAGTAAATTTAAATGGTTATATCTATTTTAGAACACCAATTCCATTGAATGGGTTCATGCTACAACATGTTCAGAGTTTTAGAATATTTGGAATTTAATCACGTTGTTATATAATGGTAATGTCATGATTGAAGATACCATATTATAATAGATATAAAATGAATGAAATATCATGTTTATAAAACTTATGCCTTTATAAATTTAATAAGATAATTCAAGATCATGCTATAAATAAATTTTTCATTCCATTATTGGATTGAAAATTGAGAAGAGTTTTGAGGATTGTAGTGTGATATATTCAATAATTTTAATATGATATTTTGTTAGAGAATGAGGATATAATCGGTGAAAGGGAATTTACCATGGGGAAAGAGAGCAGTCTACTATCCGAGAGTTTCATTTATGTTTTAAGATATAATGTAGAATATCACATCATGATTACGTTAAATCCAATAAATTCTAGGAGTGTGACTCTATTATGAATTTTATGGGAGTCCTTTTGACTTAGTGGAATTTACATAAGATTAATGTTTGGTTTTTGAAGACTATAACAATAGTGGAAAAGTGGATAGCTTATATAGAATTATTTGATGATATAAAATCATTTGTTGAAAGTGTTTTTTATATTAATGAAAAAAAAGATATCCTAATAATCATAGATCTGGAAAACTAGAGAATATGGGATAGTTCCTAGAGTGATTCCATTAAAGATTATGAATCAAATACATAAACAAGGTACAAAAGAAAAAGTCTTTTTAGTTTTATTTTTATATTTATTGATAATAATTATAAAAATCATAGTTTAAAATTCTCAATTATATTAATTATCTCAAAGCAATACACAAATAGATTATATAAGGGAGTAACCAAACAAATTTATAGTATAGATTCCATACACTATTATAACACATTTAGTGAGAAGTGTCAACCCTTTGCACATTGACACACCGTTGGTGTATGATCCATGGAAAATACCTTTTTAATGAACCAAGAAAAACCTTTTATTCCCATTATTTTATTTATATATTTGTTTTTTGTGTGTAATTGAATTATTGATAAGGTTAAGTTGAAATTTCTTACATGAGAACAAAACAAAATGTAGGTTTATAAGAATTGAACACCATAATTAACTCCACATTTTAGGGTGTATTGGTCCTATGGTTGTAATAGGGTTCCTAATATAATTTTATTTGAGTATTATTCCCATTTTATATTGCACTTATGGTGAGACATATAGAAGGTGGTTGATACATAGGTGTCTTTGAGCAATTTTTTGTTATCCTCAGACTGAATGAGAGTTTGAGAGGACCATTTGTGCGTTGTAGGACATTATATAGGATTATTTTTATGATTTTTATAGTTCATGGGAGAACCATTTATGTATTATTGTTTTTTATTAAAAAAAATATTATAAAAAATCAGATTTCTCATTTCCAGATTTTATAGGCAAACTAGATCAGCCACCTATATGTTGGATAAAGGTTAGAGTGTTAGGGGTTATCCCTATAAGTATTGAGAAAGAGAAATTAGAACATATTTGTTGATATAGAAGTGTTTTTAAACAACTCAAATTAGGAGGTGACCTTAAAATAATTACAGAAACCATATTATAATGTTTGAGGTTGGAGATAGAGTTTTCATATGAGTGTCTCCTTAGTTAGGACAATGGAATATTCAGAGTTAGGGGAGGTTAAAACACATGTTCATGGTTATATTAGAGGTTTCCAAGAGGATAAATAACATGTAATATTATTTAGTGATTCCCCATGGATATAGTTTATTGCATAACTTATTTTATGTATCTTAACATTATAGATACTATCCTGATTCATCTTATATGATCAGTTTCGATGAGTTTGAGAAGGATCTGAATGTGTTTTTCATGTAGCTATCAGTTCTTATAGTGGGTAAAAGTGAAAAGAATCACTATTGGAATATTTTATTTAGTATTAGAATAGTGGTATCATATCCATATCTAGATGGATACATGGGAGAGAGATTCTGATATAAATGTTTAGTGGAAAGAGGTTTTCACCAGTGAGGTTTGGTGATTCTTGATGGTGAAACATAGGGATTAGCTAATATATGGTGGGGGTGGGGGGGGGGGGTTGAAATACCCCAATTATATATAAGGTGTGATTTTTGTTTAATATTTCTATAAATAACATGAATTTAATAGATTTTTGGTTGTTGGAGGTATTTATTGGGGCTTGATGGGGACTTGAGAGTCATTTTTAGGTAGTTGTCCTTAGGATTGGATATGGATTCTACATCAAGCGGAGGGCCAAATAATAATATAGGGAATTGTGGAATATAGAAAGGATATTTAGGAGTACTATTTAGGAAGTTAAATATTAATTTTCTTAATATTTTTAGGTATCATGTTGTAGTGGAAGATAACTTCATCATGTCTGGGGTTGTGTCGGTATAACCCATGAGCCATGTGAGATTAAATTTCTTTATAGGCAGCTAGTCGCAGTGGAGTCCATGTGTTGGGATATAAAGGCCTGATCAAGGGGGTCTCATGCCATAATGAAAGGGTGTTGAATCTTGGAACTAATCCAATCTAAGAGAACTATTCCATGAAGGGGGAGGATGCACAATGAATGACTAGGGCTCGGGTTTTTAGTTTTTCTTTGGTAGAATGTTGTATTATGACTAGAGGGGCCATGTTATAAGGGTTATTATAGATGATCATTGTTCCTTGACTAGACTGGTCTTGTTTCAATGATTATATTACAAAAGTTTTTTTGAAATTTAATTTTAATTAAATAAAATAATAAATTATAATAAATGAAGGCTCCCGATTTCCTCAAAAGTTCCTACCTATATCCTCCCTTATCCTTGAGTTTCTCCTCTTCCTATGTTCGGATCACATTATTTTAGGTTTTGAATCAAGGTTTTTCTATAAAAATGGGTTTTCATGGGTAAGTTTAATTCTCTAATTTGGCCCTTTCTCAATTTCTATTTGTATTTGACCATGAATAATTTATTGAGACCTAATTTTGGGGTTTTCCGGGTTTTCTTTATTAAGTCCATTTGAGGCTAAATTAGTGGACGATATTCGATGAGTAGGATCATAATAGTACTATATATGGTGACCATTATTTTTTGATAATTTCTACACATTTATCAGGTATTATATGAAATGTGACACACACCACTTTGTTGTATATTCCTTATAAATAAATTAAATTTGATTCTTTAAATTTCTACGTTTTGTTTGAGACCAAATTGGGTTTGAATGGATATTTCAGGTGTCTGTTGACTACATTGTTGCAGATGGAAAATTGTTATGAGATATATATTAAGAAACTAATACTTTTTCACTAGAATGAGTGAATTTAAATTATAATTTATTCTAGGAGTTAGGTGTATTTCTCTAGTATGTACCTTGGTGAGGATTATATTCAGTATGATCTAGGATAGTAGTGAGATGACATAGGCATGTGTTTTTGGGAAGGGTTATTAGTTTAACTTCACAACCCATGGTATAATTTGATAATTATAAATGATTTATATTTATTTTAAATTATATAAAATTATAATTTTTTGTTTCATGGAATGTGGTGGTTATTCATTCAATTAGAGCCAATTTACATATGTATATCATCCACCCCTGGTGTATTAGCTGTGTGTCGACCACTATAATCCAGTTGGTGGAATCTCCTCCACCCTAGACTGGACTGGAGATCCATTGTTCACTTGTAATCTAATGAGATAATGGATCCTCATTCCTTTTGAATGTATTACTTGTGGTATATCATACACCTGGTTTTTTGTTGGTGGAACGACATCCTCTTACATGAGTTATCCTATCATTGGCATTGCCCAATTAGGGACCAGATTTTTTTGTATATTTTACACCTTAGATTTGTCAGAGATGGATTAATGAGGACCACATATGTGATACTAGTGGTATATTATCAACTAGAAGTATGGAAAGTGTGGTTTTTCTTCCACCCTTGTATGTGGTCTCATTAATATATCACCCACATGAAGACTTGAGGAAATGACACATTGTCCACCTTATGAGTGATATTGATGGTATACCATCCACACATTAAAGAAATTCTAGTTTTATATCTTCTACCCAAGTAATGAAATGGTGGTGTGTCCTACACCCATTCAAAGATACAAGTGGTGTACCATCCAACCATGATTGATGATTCCTCGTTCATCAGTGTAACACCTGTATGTTTTTATGAAATATTTAAATATTTTTTGTTCCTTAGTATCTTTCTTTGCACTAAATCATGAGTTTAGACAAACTGTGATATTCCTTTAATATAAAATTAGTGTTATAGCCTAACCATTTGGTTAGCAAGAATAATTATAACTAACTTATGAAAATGCATTATAAATAACATAAATCCATTAGATATCTTTATTTTAGAGTGAATTACTTTTGGTAATGAAATTAATAAGATATATATGTGTTATATATACTAAATAAAATATTTTTGATATTAACTCAATGAATATTTTAGGCATAGGTTATGAATAAAACCATATTTGATGTATTTTTTTAAAAAAGGTTAATTTTACCCCTTTGAATGGCGAACCAATTTTAAATTAATACATTGACATATTTATGATTTTTAAACAAAAATATAAACATTTAATTTTAAAGTGGGGTATAAAAATTTACTTTGGATAAATTTTTGATATTTTTCTGATAACATTCATATTTTGAGGAATAGTAAAAATACACTAAATTTTAATTAAACAAATTTTTTTTCATTGAGATAATATTTATGGTTAAATTATAATATTAAATGGTTTTAAAGTATAAATGGAATATATTTTTACCATTTAATATAATTTATGTCATTATCATTAATTTTACATTTAATTCATAGGTGAAAACATTCCAACATTTTGCAATGTTTTAACTTTTAAAACTCATTTTCATAACTACGGGATTAATTTTAAATTAATTACTGAAACTTCTATGTTTTGAGTTTTGAAAAAAAGATTCCATATTTGGAATCATTATTTCCAAGTTATCATAATAGGCTAATTTTATTTTTGGGCATTATGAACATTAACTTTGGTAGTTATTTTTGTTACCATGGTTAAAGGCGAATCAGGTAATTAAGGGTAAAAATAATATTATAAAATTACCATAAAACCTGTAAAATTACTATTGTATGATTAAATTAGACCCTTATCATCTATTTTTAAATGTAATCACTTTATCGCCACTTACCTATGAACATGACATGAATTTAATAAAAACAAATGAAATGGACAAAGTGTCATAATCGCTTTTTTATATAAGTGTATTAATTTCAAAATATGGATAACTAAGAGATAAAATCAACTATCGATATTATTTGGAAAGATAAAAGAATTACCCATTTCATAAAAATTTATTTATAATTTTTATATACTAAATAATTATTATTAATGATGACACAATAGTGATGTAGAAATTATTTTATTAACAGAAATATCAATTAAATGATTTTAAAAAATGTTAAATGAATTATTATATAAATTAATTAATGTTATCCATGAATTTTATAGGCTACATTGACATGTTATGACTGTATTTAACATTTTGGTTTAAATTTATCTTCTATGTGAATTTTATTTAAAGTTTAATAAATGAATAGTGTCAAAATTAACACTATTGAAATTTTATAAACATAAAATTTTACTAAATTATTTACAAATAAAAAAATATTTAAAAATTATAAAGTGATAATTATAAGGTCTAAAATATCATAAAATTTCCATTTATGGTCAATTAATATCACAAAAGTAAATATTATGTACCATTAAATATTTCTAATGTTATTACAAAAATTAAACTTCAATAGAATAACTAAGGGTAAATTAAAAAGATATTGTTCAAATAGACAAAATAATTTGTTGAAAATTTACTACTTAATGAGATTATAAACATATCTCATCGCATATTTTAATTAGTGGAACTTTGGAGATTTTTGGATTCGATTTGATTTGATTATAAATTAATAGTTTTGAGAGATTCCTAAAGTGCCCCTCTCTTATCTTATAAATGGGCACCTCCTCCCTCTCCTATTCACTCTATTTTGACCCCTCAAGCTTAGACCACCGCCACCCATTACTCTTCTAAATGTATCTAGTAAAATTCTGGAGGTTCTGGTCTTCTCTAAAGACCAACTCTAGTACCCTATGTGGAAATTCAAAGGAGGCACGTCGAGGAAGAGGTCATATCTTCTACCAATTCATTCAAGTTTCTTCCTACTTCTACTTCCATTTATTTAGTTGTTTCATTATAAAATAATAACTTCAGTATCAATCATATACTGATATGTTATTATAAATATGAAACAACCCAATTTCACCTTCTATCCATCCTACAAAAAAATTAAATCATCGTGCATGCGTACGTACGGCTTACCGTCTCCACGTCATGGTGTAATCGGTTTTTCACCACCGCCTTACATGGATGGGTATAATAGTGTAAATAATACTTATATATGAATAATATATCATTATACTAACTCTAAGATACTATACACCATCCAATTCAATTCCATTCAACAATTATGGGAACGATATCATCCCTCGTGCGTACGTACGGCTTACCGTCTCCACAGTGCGATGAGATTCGTTCTACATGATATTCCTTAAACCATGATTATATAAATTAATTTAATTAATAAATATGATATATATTATACTAATACCATAATATAAATGATATAACTATAACCTAAATATAGGAAGAAGAACTTATCCGACAAAACATATGTAAGAACATAAAGTAGTTAATACCTGAATAACGAGTAACAATGAAATATTACTATCAAACGGATGAAAATATGACCATAAATGTTATCATAATAATGATTATGATTTTAGAATAAATCCGTAACATTATTTAAATTATTATCCAGGATTTTCATATACATATGAATCATATCGGACCTAAGGTAAGGGATATATTTTCCAATCATGTTTTTATATGAGATTTTTTATTCCTAAGTATTTACTGAGTTTCTATTTATCATCCCTGTCCATGTTTTCTAAAAATGTTTTAATAATTTTTTTTTATTCTTCCATATATTTTTAAAGTCATTTTTACCCTTTTCTCACATTTACCACATGGTATGGAATGAATCTTTCTTTTTTTTTACCATACGAGGTATTTTTTGACTTTTCAGACAAAAGTACAAGGAGAATGTTTTTTTAACTTATACTGCATGAATGTATTTTTACGCTTTAATAGAAAATTATTTCCATGAAGATTTATTTACATGTTTTAAAGTTTGTATTCAATTAACTTATTTTATTTTAAAATTGAATGACATATTGAGAAAATGAAACGTTTTTGAAGAAGAAACAATATCTTCTTCAAGAACTAATTTCAAGTTTTTTATCCAAATTATTTTCCATCTAAGATGATATAGGGTTATGTTTATATCCCTATTATGACATTTATTGGATTATGTTATGATGAAATTATTTTCCCAAATTCATTTTATCTTATATGGATTATGTTATGATGGCATGATGTTTAAGAATCCCATTTTATTACATGGGTTATGCTATAATATATGATTTATATTTTTGTAGCACACATACGAATGGTTTCATTATGAGAGGGGTGGGACGTATATCTACCTCCAATGCTTTGGGTAAATATTTATATCTCATGAAATAGACATGACTGGAATGGATAGTTAATCTGGTTAAGTGATACTGGACTAGAATGAGGAGTGGACACGGTTCAGTAATGGACTTTGTACGCTATGAGGGTCTTGGAAATGAGCATTGAATAATATGAAATGATTTTATATACTTATGTGTGTATGCCACAAAGTTTCATGTATTATGTTATAATTATTGGGATTACATTTCATTTATATGATTTATCCCATGACATGTTATACAAGATAATATTTTCAAATGCTATATTCTTATGAATTTGATGTGATTGATATTTTCTTAGTTTACCCTTACTGAGAATTTGAGCTCACCCTTTTGTATGTTTCTTTTCCCCTGGTCTGGAAGAAGGGTGTCAAATATGATATTCCAAAAAGGATTCTAGTTATGATAAAATAAAGGGAAGACAATGTAGATGATTTTTGAACTAGTTGTTTATGGTTCCCAGTTTCTAATAACACTATACCTATACAGTCATGTCATGGTTTTGTTATATTTTGTAATAAATATACATTAATTTAGAAGTAATAACAATGTATGAAAATTATGGGCTGTTATAGTTGGTATCAGAGGAAAGGTATGGTTAACCTTTGGAAAGTCGGATGTGAAAGCATTAGTAAGAACCCTAGAGATATGTCTAAGTATAGAATACAATCCTAGTGTTTTAGAAATGACCATTAATAATCAAGGATAAAACCTAAAGTGTACTAGTTTGAAATTTCATTATTTATTATGTGGTTTCTCTATTATATGTAGTTTTTCTCACACTGTTCTTCTAGGTTTTAGTAAATGGTTTGAACCCTAAGGAACCACGTCAATGCTAAATTCATCGGGTAATGCAATGATTGTTCCCATGAGAAACCAAATGTTGTGGGAGCTAGAATAAAAAATCTTATAGCCTTTCTCACACAACTTTATCAAGCAATGAATCATTCTGGACTTCCAAACGAGCAAAGTAGGGAGTAACACTTTGTTGAATCCTTCATGAGGCAATGTCCACCTTCATTCAATAGGTCTTCTCATCCATTAGTGGTTGAACAATGGATCTGTACCACTGAAAAGATATTTTCATCCAAAAAATGTTTTGAACATGACAAAGTCATCTTAGAAGTATATTTTCTGGAATGTGAAGCCGATCAATGGTGGAATATTATCAAGAATACACAGTAATGAGATGAAATTGAGTCCATGTAATGAGATGAGTTCAAGAACTTATTTATTAATAAGTACTTTCCTCATATTCTTCGAATAATTATGGAGAAGTATTTTCATGAACTGAAGCCAAAATATTAAGAATCTATTGGTACCTATGAATTTTTTTTACAAGACTAGAAAGGTACGCTTCTTGAATTATTATCCAACCTAAGAATTTGATCGATCGATTCATTAGTGGATTAAAACAATGTATCTGAAGGGAATTTGAAATAAGGTAATTCAATAGTTATGAGGAAATTTTTCAATGTTCTCTCAAGTTTAAGATAGAGATTGGAGAAACCCATCTATCATATGGGATTGATAAGAAGAGGAAAATGGAGTTCAAAGGAATATCTAAAGACCATGCAGAAAAGAAGAAGAGTTTTCCCTTATGCTCAATGTGTGGAAAGAAACATGGAGGGAATTGTCTTAAAGGTACAAGTAAATGTTTTAAGTGTGGAAAAGAAGGTCATCGAGCAATTGAATGCTAAAGTGATGGGAAAAATATGTCTATTGATGTGACCAAAGAAAAGGATACACAGAATGCACCTATTACACTTTAGTGTTACAAGTGCAAGGAAATGAGGAATTATGCCAATCAATGCCCTCATCCAAGGTTTATTGATGATGATCAATGTCAACAAACTCTTAATTCCAAAGACAAAATAATGCCACATGAAATTACTATCGTCGATGTGGAATACAATAATGAAGTGGTGAATGGTGCACTAACCGTCACCTCTAAAGTAAAAAAATGATTTATTTGATTTAGATCCACCCAATCTTTTATTTTTGTACAATTTTCTAAGGGTATCTCTGTATTACCCAAACATTATTATGTTGAGTTATCTATGAGAAATCCTAATGGAACAACAGTCGCATAAAAATTTTACAATTCTTCTCTGATGGAAGTTTGTGGTAAAGTGCTTCTAGTAGAAATTTCATCCATCTTATCATTATCATCCAATGGCCCAATGGACTTTAATTTTTTATTTATAATTGATAAATCCCCCTTTTAACAGAAGAAGGGGGAAAACACAAAGACATCATCGACTTAAGGAAAATCAACTCGAAGGGAAAAAGGAGTACAACCAGAATGACATCCATCTTATAGGTCTTAATTCTAATAAATTAAGGTTATTTATCTCAAATGGTTGGAGAGAAACTCATGATTAAGAATACACCCATTGTATGAGAGTTTGATGATGTCTTTCTAGATTAATTTCCAAGTCTTCCACCAAAACATGAAATTGAGTTTTAAATAGAACTCATATCGGGTTCTATTCATATTTCAATGATACATTATATAATGGTTCTAATTGAGTAGAAAGAATTGAAGAATAAACTCCAAGAGAATCTTGATAAGGGATTCATATGCCCTAGTACGTCACCATAGGGAGAACTTGTTCTGTTTGTTAAGATTAAAAATGGATCAATGAAACTCTACATTGATTATTGAAAACATAAAAAGATCACTGTCAAAAAAAATCCTCTCCCACGCATTGATGACTTATTTGACCAACTACGCAGAGCTCAATACTTTTCCAAGATTTATCTTTGTTTAGGATATAATCAATTAAGAGTAAAAATGAGGACACACCAAATACGACATTCTGTACAAGGTATGGACACAATGAATTTATAGTGATGCCTTTTGGCCTTACTAATCCCCATGATATCTTCATGGATCTAAATAATAGAGTCCTTAGAGACTATCTTGATCAATTTTTAGTAGTCTGTATAGACGATATTCTTGTCTATCCAAAGAGAAAGGAATAACATGAAGATCACTTAAGAATGGTATTGAAGATCCAGATAAATGATAAGATTTATTCAAAATTTACCATGTGTGAATTTTGGATTAAAAAATTTTCATTTTGGATCACATAATCTCAAGAGTGGGGATATCAACGGATCTAGAAAAAAAAGAGGTTATTGAAGGATGATCAATACTAAATACAGTACCAGAGATCTGATGTTTCCTTGGTTTAGATGGATATTATTGACGTTTTGTAAAATAATTTTTTAAATTATCTAATCCTCTCACCAAGTTGACTCAGAATGAAGTTAAGTTCGTTTGGATGGTGAAATATGAATATAATTTCAAAGATATAAAAATATGGTTAGCCAGTGCACCTACGATCACACTACCCTATAGTGGATAGAGGTTTTTGATCTACATTGATGCATCAAAGAAGGGGATGGGGTGTGTTCTCGTGAAAAATGATATGGTTCCAGTTTATGCCACACGATAGTTGAAAATCCAAGAGAAAAGTTACCCAACTCATTATTTAGAGTTTGTGGCAGTAATCTTTTCATTAAAAATGTGGATGCATTATCTTTATGGATAAATGTGTGATATTTATAGTAATCATGAAATTTTAAAGTATATTTTCACACAAAAGAAGATTAATATGCATCAACGAAGATAGTTGGAGTTGATTAAAGATTACTACTTCTCAATACATTATCACCCTTGGAAAGCGAACAAGGTGGAAGATTCTTTGAGTTAGAAGACCATTCTTGTTTATCTATGATGAGGATCAAAAAAGATCCAATATTTATGGATTTATAAATGATGGGTCATGAAATTTTAAGGGAAGGGGAGAAATCTTATCTTTATCAAATGAATTTTCAACCATCAATACATGTGAAGATTAAAGAGGCACAAAAAGAAGATGTAGAGTTACAAAAGAAGGTGAGAAATGTTCCTAAATTTAACCTTGATTATGATGAAATAATAAGGTTTAGGAACAAGATTTGTATTCCTCCCATACCAGAATTAAAGAAGGAATTATTGGATGAGGCTCATTGTTATTTATTCCTTATTCACCCCTGGAATCACGAAGATATATAGGGACCTGAAATAGTACTTCTTGTGGGATGGCATAAAAAGAGTTGTCGCTGAATATGTCTTTTAATGCTGAGTTTTTCAGAAAGTTAAGGCTGAAATATAGAAGTCTAAGGGCATGTTATAACCATTACCATACCAGAATGGAAATAGGAAAACATGAAAATGGACTTTTTGATCGGACTTTCCATGACATCCAAAGGAAATAATGCTATCTGGGTTATAGTTGATCATCTTACGAAGTTTCCATAAATTTTTTATATTAGAGAGGATTTCTATCGTTATAATCCTTCCAGGAAATATATAAAGAAAGTGGTAATATTTCATGGAGTACCACATTCCATTATATTTGATCAGGATACAAGGTTTACCTCGAATTTCAAGTAAAGTCTTCAGCATGTTCTGGATACATAGTTAAGTTTCTGCACTTCTTATCATCCTTAGACTGACAGTCTATCTGAGAGGACAATTCAAACTCTGGAAGACATGTTGAGATATTTCTATATGGTTTTTAAATGTGGTTGGGATAAACACATACCATTGGTGGAATTTTCATATAAAAATACCTTTCAATACAATATTCAGATGTCTCCTTATAAAGACCTCTTTGGAAAGAAGTGATGAACTAAAACTTTTTAGGATGAAGTTGGGGAAAGAAATCTATTAGAACCTGATCTTGTTGATGAAATGACAGAAATGGTAAGATCTATTCAACAACATATAAGAGAAGCTTAGATTCAAAAAAAAAACATTTATGCTGACAACCAAATAAAATACATAGAGTTTGAAGTGGGTGATATGGTGTTCTTATGAATATCTCCCTGGAAGAGAGTAATGAGATTTTGGAAATAAGGGCAAGCTAAGCCCTGGGTATATCAGTCCTTTTGAAATGCTCGATCGTGTGGGGAAGGTTGCTTACCAATTGGAACTTCCACCGAATCTCTTTCAATTTCATGGTGTGTTCCATGTATCACTCCTAAGAAAGTATATACCTGATCCTTCACATGTACTAATCCCAAAAGTCGTACCACTGGAAGAATAACATTCTTATGAAGAACAACCGATAGATATTCTGGATCGTATTGAAAAAATTCTACAAAAAAAGACCACTCACTTTTTTAATGTTTAATGGAGTAACCGCCAATTTGATGAAGCTACATGGGAACTTGAGGATAATATGAAGGATTGGTATCCTCATATGTTTGTTTCCATGTGACGAATTTTGAGGGAGAAATTCAATTTAAGGGGGTAGAATGTAATTCCCATATGTTTTTTATGAAATATTTAAATAATTTTTATTCTTCAATAGCTTTTTTTTCAAGCAATCATGAGTTTAAAAAACTATGATATTCCCTTAATATAAAATTTTCCTTATAGCCTTGTCGTTAGGTTAGGGGGAATAATTATAACTAACTTATGAAAATGCATTATGAAAAATATAAATCAATTAGATATTTTTATTTCAGAGTGAATTACTTGTGGTAATGAAATTAATAAGATGTGTGTGTGTTATATACTTAATAAAATATTTTTTATATTCATTCAATAATATTTTAGTCATAGATTATGAATTAAACCCTATTTGATGTGTTTTTAATAAAAAAAGGTTAATTTTACACCTTTGAATGGAGAACCCCTTTAAAATTAAGATGTTGACACATTAATTATTTTTATATGAAAAGGTAAACATTTCATTTTGAAGTGGGGTATAAATATTTTCTTTGGACAAATTTTTGATATTTTTCTGATAACTTTCATATTTTGAGGAATAGTAAAAATACGGTAAATTTTAATTAAAAACCACTTTTTTGATTGAGATAATTTATATTGTTAAATTATAATATTGAATGGTTTTATTGTAAAAATAGGATATATTTTTACCATTTAATATAATTTATGTCATTATCATTAATTTTACATTGAATTCATATGTTAAAACATTTAAATCGTTCGTAGTGTTTTAACTTTTAAAACCCATTTTTTCAAAAAAAAAATTTAAAATTAATTAATGAAACTTCTGTGTTTTTAATTTTGAAAAATAGATTCCATATTTGGAATCATTAGCTCCAAATTATCTTAATAGGCTACTTTTATTTTTGGGCATTATGAAGAGTAACTTTGGTAATTATTTTTATTACTATGGTTAAAAGTGAATCATGTAATTAAGGGTAAAAATGATACAAAAAAATTACCTTAACACCTATAAAAATCCTATTAGATGGTTAAATTAGACCCTTATCATATATTCATTGAAATGGAATCACTTTAATTCCACTTACCTATGAAAATTACATGAATGTAATAAAAACTAATGAAATGGACAAAGTGTCACAATCCCTTTTTATATAAGTGTATTAATTATAATATATGCATAACTAGAAAATATAATCAACTATAGATAGTATATATAAATATAAAAGAATTATCCCTATCATAAAAGTTTATTTATAATTTTTAGATATTATATAGTTACCATTAATGACGACACAATAGTGATGTAGAAATTATTTTATGAATAGAAATATCAAATAAATGGTTCTAAAAATGTTAAAAGAAATATTATATGAACTAATAATTGTTCTACATGAATTTTATAGGTGACTATAAAATTTTCAAGGTGTATTTAATATTTTTTTTGAATGTATATTCTATGTGAATTTTATTTAAAGTCTAATAAATGAATATTGTCAAAATTGACATTATTGATATTTTATAAACATAACATTTTATTAAATTATTTAAAATTCATAAAAATATTTAAAAATTAAAAAGTGATAATTATTTGGTCTAAAATATGATGAATTATACATTTATGGACAATTAACATCACATAAGTAAATATTCATTACCATTAAATATTTAGAATGTTAGTACAAAAATTAATCTTTAATAGGATAACTAAGGTTAAATTAAAAAGATATGGTTTAAATTTACAAATTATGTTGTCCAACATTTCTTGGTTGATGATATTACAACCCTATCACCTATTATATTTTAATTAGGGTACCTTTGGAGGTTTTCTAGAAGGGTTTTATTTTATTACAAATTAATATTTTTTTGAGTTTCCTAAAGTACCCCTCTCCTCTCTTATAAAAGGGAACCACCTCCCTATCCTATTCACTCCATTTTGAGCCTTAAATCTCATATAATCCCTACCCATTAATATTATCAACTTCTCTAGTAACATTCTGTAGGTTTTGGTCTTCTCAAAATATCCACTCTAATTCCCTAAGTGGAAATTCAAAGGAGGCACGTCGAGGAAGAGGTAATCTTTTCTACCGATTCTTTCAAATTTATTTTTTCTTATACTTCCTATTATTTATTTATTTCATTATAAAATAATAAATTTATTATAAATAATATATTGATATTTTATTATAAATATGAAACAACCCTTTTCACATTCTATCCATCCTACGAAAAAAATAAATCACCCCGTGTGCGTACGTACAGCTTACCGTCTCCACGCTGTGGTGTAATATATTTTTCTCCACCACCATAATTGGATGGGTATAATGGTGTAAATAATATCAATATATGAATAATATAAAATTATAATAATTCTTAGATATTATAAACCATCCACTTCAATACCATTCTACAATTATAGGAATGATATCGTCGCTCGTGCGTACGTACAGCTTACCGTCTCTACGGTGCGATGTGATTCGTTCTACATGATCTTCATTAAAACATGATTATATACATGAATTTATTGAATAAATATTCTATATATTATACTAATAACATGATATAAATGATATTACAATACCTAAAATGAGGAACAAGAACTTATCTGAAAAAGCATACATAAGAACATAAAGCAGTAAATACCCAAATAACGAGTAACAATGAAATGTTACTAACAAATGGATGAAAATATGATCATAAATGTTATCATAAACATGATTATGTTTCTGTAATAAATCAATTACATTATTTAAATCATTAAACATGAATTTTAGATACATACGAAGAATATCAGATCTAAGGTAAAAGATAACTTTTCCAATTTTGTTTTTATTTAAGATTGTTTATTCGTAAGTATTTACAGGGGTTATATTAATCTTCCATGTTCATGATTTCTAAAAATATATAAATAAAATGTGTAACATTATTCTATGAAATTTTAAATTCATTTTTATCCTTTTTTTAGTTTTACTACATGGTATGGAATGAATCTTTATTTTGTTTACCATACGAGGTACTTTTTGACTTTTGTGAAAAAAAGAACGAGGAGAATGTTTTTTTAACTTATACTGTCTGAAAACATTTCTACGCCTTCATAGAGAATTATTTCAATGAATATTCCATTACAAGTTTCCATTTTTATTTTTAATTAACACATTTTCTTATAAAATTGCACGACACATTGAGAAAAGAAAATGTTTTTGAAGAAGAAATGATATTTTCTTCAAGAACTAAGTTCAACTGTTTTATCAAAATTATTTTCCTTATAAGATGATATAGGTTTTTGTTTATATCCCTATTATTACTTTGATTTGATTAAATTATTATTTAATTATTTCTATGAAGTCTTTTTATTTTATATAGATTATGTTATGATGGTATGATGTTTAAGAATCCCATTTTATTACATGGGTTATGCTATGATGTATGATTTATATTTTTGTGGTAAACATAAGAATGGTTTAATTATGAGATGGGTTGGACCTATATATCCATCCAATACATTGGGTAATTATTTATATATAATGATATATACATTAAGGGAACGACAAGTTAATCTGGTTCAGTGATACAGGACTGGAATGAGGAGTGAACTCGGTTCAGTAATGGACTTTATCTGCTATGATGGTCTTGGAAATGAGCCTTGAATAATATGAAATGATTTTATATTCATATGTGTGTATTCCAAAAATTTTCATGTCTTATGTTATGATTATTGGGATTACATTTCACTTCTATGACTTATCCCATTACATGATATTATGATCTCTTATACAGGATAATATTTTCAAATGTTATGTTCTTATGAATATGATATGATTGACATTTACTTTGTTTAATCATACTGAGAATTTGAGCTCACCCTTTTTTATGTTTCATTTCACTAGATTAGGAAGAAGGGTATTAAATATAGTATGGAAAAAAATATTCTAGTTATGGTGAAATAAAAGGTAAACAATGTAGATTTTATATGAACTAGTTGTTTATGTTTCCCAGTTCATAAAGACACTATACCTATACAGTATTGTCATGGTTTTGTTATAAGTTTTAATAAATATACTTTAATTTTGATGTAATAAAAATTTATGTAATTTGTGGGTGTTTATAACCATGATATGACTTGTTCAATATTGGAATTGGTTTAGTAATGGTTTATTCACATAGAAGGATTGTGATGGTGATAACTTGTTCACTTAGTGATTCTTGATTTTGATATCACATTCACATTTTGATTCTAGATGGTGATATATTGTTACCTTTTACTATTGTATGAGGTGTGATACGTTATTAATATTCATGTTATAGTCCAGGACTATGGTTATATCTTCCAATTCTAGCACTTGATGAAGTAAGTATGGTCCCCCTTGGTTTGGTGGAATTGTTTCACAGTTATTTATTTATAGTTTGTTTACATTACTTGATATCGATATTGAGAATGTATGAATATATACAAGAATTTTAATTGAAATAGTTGGTGGTTACCTACTTGGTTTTACCTATACCCTACCTAGGTGCCATGGTATCCAAGTAGACATTCTGTTTTATGACCCAGGTAAGGAAAAATTACGTATATGGATGGATGGATGATATGACGGTTGTTGGTGGGAGTTAGAAGACATGTATTAGTTGGGATTATTTGTGTATGTATCCTTTAAATTTGATTATTTGTATATATATTTGTATATGATCATCTTATGGGGGATCCCACTAACACTTAGATAACTTTTATGACACGAAAAACTATTCTTAGTGATATAGAATATTTTGATATTTTATTTCTACTAGCTTTTGTATGTGAAATATATTTATGAATTATGTTTTATGTTTATGAAATATTCCTTATACTACATCACCGATGTTAATGGTTATCCATAAATGAGGTTTTAATGTTCATAATTGTTACATATTGACACTTACTTCTTATTAGAATCTCACCATCTATAGAGAGGCGCACTTGAGGTGTGTTTCAATTTGGTTTAGTCATAGTGGAGATGATTCAAATAGGGTATGTTAAAAAAAATCCCATACTTCTTCATTAATTGGTGTTATAACCAAACATAAATTACAATAAGGATTGGTATCTAAGTAGAAATTCTAATGGTAATCAATGATTAATAATAAAATTCTTCATCCATATTTGATCTATCAACATGATGGTGTTCAACATAGTATTTTATACAATGATTCAAATAGATCAATCAAAATAAAACACTAATATATATTATTATAGAAAAAATTCATAAAATAATTTCAATCATCCAATGATATTTTTAAATCTTTTATATAATTTTATAGTATTTCCTCTAAATATTTTATTGTCTATTATGACTACTAACCAATTTAAAGGTGATATTATGTACTATTATTCAATTGAGTTTCCATAAATTTCTATAACCCACTATAAAATACCAAATTGGATTGATGATATCAATATGTCATGATATATAATGAAAATCCATGATTTTTCACCACTAACTACACATAAATCTTACCCAAGTCCTCCACCAAGAACATATCCCAAATCAGAAAAATGAGATGGAATTTTTATGTGGATCCAAAATCACCCATATTGTGTAATTATTATATATTGATCTAGGAAAATCAATTATAAAATCTATCATGATGTATTTCCATTTCTAATTCAGAGTTGGTAAATCATGATAATGTATTATATGACACTAATGATCCACCTTCTCCTATTGAAAAATCAGGCATCTGGAGAGATAATTAACCAAATATCACTTTATCATTTCCCTCTATAACTCCCATTTTATTTAATGATAAATATTAATCACTCCTATATTTACATCCCAATAGTATTTATAAATGGATCCCATAAATTACTTATTTAGACTTAAAGAAAACCACTACACTATCCTGGAATACATTTTCATGTTATATTTTAGTAACCACCTCTCCATGGTATCCCTATTATTTAAGGATTAATTTTATTTCTCATATTTGGAATATGTTTTTTATCCCTTACTTATTTTTTAAAAAGGAATAAATTTGAAATTGATCAAATATAACACCATGATGCTTCCCACTTTCCAAGAATCTGTTATTAAAATTTACATTAAGATTATTAGTTTTCTATAATTCTTCATTTCCTTCATCTCTCAAATTATCCTAATCAAGGAATCCAACATAAAATTTCCCTTAATGATTTTATATAATAACATGAAATTAAATATCTGAGATACTCTAGACACCCCCGTTGCTTCATGTTCAAATCGCACTAGGAGAGAATATAAATCAAAATTTTTATAATTCAAATATAGTTTAAAACTATCATAATATATATAATGTATCCAAAACTTATTGCATATTAATACATAATTAAATCTAGAACAAGTGTGGTATAATTATTTTTTGTTTCGTTTTCATGACCACATATCCTTGTCTATCACTAAATTCATCAAAATATACTGAAAACCACTCACCAAACCCATAAAATATCAGTACTACTCTAGATGTAAACCTATTCTTCCAATAATTGAGATATCCCTAGACTTAATATCTCACATAAACTAAATATCTATCAATATCAATTAATTTATTACAAAAACTAGATTTAAGATGTATTGAATAAATTTTGGGTTGTGTCCTTCCAATCCAAGGAAACTAGGAATCTTAAAAATATTCTTAGGTATTTCCTAGGAAATTACCACTGTAACATACTATGGTTATACTGATACACCCTTCTTATAAATCATGTTCCCCAAGGATTTAACCTCCTACATCTAAAACATACATTTGGGTATTTTTTTATATATCCTATAATTTTTCAATAAATCCCGTTAAAACCACAATTCCTTCAATAATCCTCCCTAGAAACAAAATAAATCATAATATCACTCATGATCACCAAGAAAACTATTTCAAGGTATTTACATAAAATAAAATTCATCAAGTACATAACAGGAAAAATAATTTTAGAAGTCATAAATTGTGTAAAGAAATATCATACTTCTTAGACCTACTTTTATAAGCCATCTTTTGAATTTCTATCTTCTTCACTCTTATTTTATAATTTTATGATATCAAATAAATCATTGAGAATCACTTATATCCCTTTAAAATAATTAAATAAATAATTTATATATGGTAGAAGGTAATTATTGTTAATAATTTCTTAATTATTATTCTGGTAGATAATTTACAACTGAAAGCTACATTAAACCTTCTTGGTGAGTAGAAAAATATTTTCCAAAGGATAATTATTTAATAGAATTAATCATTTCCATTATTATTCCTCCAATTAAATATTAATATATCGTAGCTCTGTAAATAATATGAGATATTAATTCATTGATATTGGAATAATCATAGCAGATAAGTCAATATGGAATTGAATTTTTCCTTTTTGTGGTAGTCTAGAGAGGTCCTCCACGAACATATATTAGAAATCATTGATAACTGTTGCAATATAAAGTGAATTAGTAGAATATAATTATACTAGAACTAACCTAGATAACTTACTTATTAAAGGAATAAGGTTGTTAAGGATTAACCCCACCCAATAAGAACTAATTCCCCACTCTTATTGGAAAGTGTGAACACTTCTATTAGGAAAAGTAATAGAAACTTTACATCCTAATTAGTAGAAAATGTCCTTAAAATTATCCATCTATTCAATCCCATTTATTATAACATATTTATTTATATCTCTAGCCAATAATTTCTATAATATTTCCACATCACTAATCAAAATGTAATAAGATATACACATAATCCTTCATTCTATGATTTCTCCTAGAGTAATTTCAATATTTAAGAAATATGACAATAAATCCACACACAAATTCAATTGATCTACTACTAGTGTATATATAAATGAAATTTATTCACAAATAAAAAACATAATAGAGACTATATAAGAATAAATACATAAATTTCCTATCATTATAATCATTATTAGAGTCTTTTGTGCATGCTTCACGAAAAAACATACCCCAAATTTCATTTGAATGTGAACCGATAAGAGATTTAAGATAATACATATGTGATTTGTGTATATATTTCTGTTATTTACTTATAATAATCCTTGATCCTTATTTCTAATTAGAACATATAACACTAGATTTTTAAGAGAAGTAATTATAAAACTCATTTAGATTCCCATGATTCTTATATGGATCACATGTATAGGTTTATTAAGATAGTTCCACTTTAGGTTTACTATAAGACCAAACTGGTGGAAACCAAGATATATTGTCTCTTGAGATGAGCTCAAGATCACATATTTCTTCTAACTACTTCCCTATCAATATTTATCTCATTTCCTATTTTATCCACCATAATAATTCTTTCCTGTATCAAGCTAGGGAAGAAAATAATCTTTACACTTTTCATCCATAATATCTTTCTCTTTTATAGATTCCTTATTAACGACCACATTATAAGTATATAGATGAATAATGATCACAGTTAATTGGATATTAGTTCAATGTTTCATCTCAAACTATCATTCCTTGATATTTTAATTAGGGATGAACTCAACTGTAAAATGAACTGACTTTATAATGTGAGTAGAATAATATCACATTTCTATGCTTCCCTATTCAAGGTATACGAAATCATGATATTTCCTCTATTTCAGATTCTCTTAATAGAATTAATATATGAAAATATTCTATAATCTTACCTATAATAGGTTCTCATGTATCTTCACTTCTATAAATATCTCCCACAATTTATGAGATAATCCCATAATCATGTATCAAAATCAACCTTTTACATCTTAGGGTATAAACAATAAGAAATTTTTATAGATTAATTTTCACTAATCCAAATCCTCCAATACTCCTCTATATCCACTAAATTTAGAAGTATTTTTCTTTTAGAAATCCATAAATTGATCAAATTTCTTTAGTTTCTTTTTAACCTCCCACGACTCAAGTTGTTGGACTAATTCGAAAAAAAAGTTAAAGAGTTAATAAAATTCTCCACATTAATTGATCATTCCTAATTCTCAACAATAATCCCCCCATACAAAATTATCTCTATAATTCATTTATAAAAAATCACTTAAGTGATCTTGATAAAACTCCATCCTCAAAGATCAAAAGGTAAATAAAAATGAAAGTTCAATTTTATGAATTTATATATATATATATATATATTAATATTATATTGAATTATTATTTTATAATAAAACTACACAGAATATATTATAAATATTTTCAAAAAATTTATTTCAAAAATCAAACCTTTCCAAAAACTAAATAAAATCACTTTTATGCAAAGAAATAATTTTACAATAATTCAATGAAAAAAATATCTAATTTATACATGGATATCACGATGAATGAATGAAAAGCACATCCCAACCCATAATGGGATAAATTACCTACAAATCATAACATTCCAATGTCATGAAAGGAATTTTTTGATCACGTATTCTACCCAAACTCCATGGAAATTCATGTCTCTCTAAAAGAGGTTAGATACAGCTTTTTATAGGTTTTTATTGATTATAAATCACCAAAATATCCATTAATAACAAAGATCCCAAAAAAGTACATTTATAACTTTTATAAAATTTCTTTGAAGATCCTAACATGAGATCATGAGTCTCAATGATGGATTGGGATCACTACAAGGCCTCAAATGCGTTCTCTGATCACCAAAGTATAGAAACTTGTGTTTAAGGGTAAAAAAAATATTTGGAGAATTATTTTATCTAAAAATAAATAACAGTAATAAATAGAATCAAATGAATTTCTATTTAATATATAAAACTCAAGGTTTAAAATAAACTATTGAAAATAAATTGAAAATTTAATAGAGTACAGTGGAAAGAAAACAATAAAACACGAATTGGTATAAAATGATAAACTATATTGGATATTTTTTATCAAATAAAAATATTCCAAATCCGAAATAAATTTATTATAAAACACTAATATTTTAAATATGAACACATATCTATATATCCATCACTAGTAAACATCAAAGGCTTACCCTTACCCATATTAAAAAATATGAAATCAACATACACACCAAGAAGAGTTTGTAGGGGTGAATATTAAAATAACTAGTATGATTTACCCTTATCAATAACATGAAATACTATGATAGATTTATTATTTTTCATTTAATTAATTCCATGGAAAAACTAATATAATTTTAAAAATTAAATTTTTACACAATCAAAGAAGGAAAAGTTAATATGGAAAAAACCTCAATATATTGTATTACTCAAGTAAAGTATATAAGGATAAGACATAATACTTTATAGAATACATGGGACATAAAAAACATTAGTATAAAAATATACCTATTTCCATAACATACAACTTCATTCAATCATCACGTACTTGAGTGTTTCTCAAATTTACAGTGCTTCCTAACCACATGTCACCAAATAGACATTACCATGAAATATAATTATTCATATATTCCATCAAAATCTAATCCTACATAATAATTGATCATATATAAATAATTTAATATTATTAATGACTATTTTTATTCCTTAAAAATGTTTCGAAAAAATCCCATTTATGAAACTAAATCCCATGGTTCAGTTTAAAAACCCAAAACCCATGATATAATCATATCCAAAAAAACATCAGTTATCAATACTATTTTAATAAAATTATTTGATAAATAAATAATTTCCAAACATTTCATAAAATAACATCAATAACCTAAAAATGACTCATAATTAACTATAGAGTGAATAACATCTAACTATCATCGATGGTGAGTTCTCAAATTAACAAAATCCTTAGATTTTACATTAATAATTATGATTGAATCATTTAAACACTAGAAATAGGAAACAATAACATTATTATTCCAGTTATGATTTTATATCCAAAATCATAGAACCCTAGATCTAATATTACAAGTTAGATGACTCTAAAGAGAGAGGAAAACAAGGATATTGAGAAAATTAATGTTCAAAACATTTATACTATCGTTGAAAATAAACATTTTCTCTGATGTTGATTTTATAAATACTAGAAATAACATCATCTTTCTATAATCAAGAAGCCATAATTTCACTCTCAAGAAGCCCTAGATCTATAAAAAGATATATTTGACTTTTAATTAGGTTTATGGGAGGCTAAGAAGAGTTTTAAAAACACAAAAAACAAAATTTTGGAAATTACTAAAGGATTTGCTTATAAGATCCTTAGGACCTTGTACATGAGCATGCAAGACCATTTTCCCTCAAACAAAGAATGCATATTTATGTTTCATAGTCAAAAATTACTATGTAAAACACCCTAAAGGCCTCACAAGACCTCCAAAAAATCAATATTTTACCATAAACCCCATCCAAACACAAAAGATGAATTACCTATAAAACCTAAGGCATTACCTAAATATCATGTTTTTATTTTTTTTATCATGTAATAAGGGAATTATATATAATTTTTAGTCTCATTTTTTGGGTTTGTGGAATTGAAATATTGTATTTACACAGAGATTAAATTTATGAGAGAGAATCTTAGATCAAAGGAATTGTTACCAAATTTGGAGTTACTTTTAAAAAGTTTTTTAATTAATTATAAATGGAATAAATAAAGAGATAATTTAAAATTATATAAATACTTATATTTCTATAAATAGAATCCTCTTGTCTTCTAAGTTGATACCAGATTGTAGGAAGTAAGAGGTTGGTTGAAAAGGGTCAACTTGATTTTCAAATTTCTTATCTTTCTTGATATGTCTTAGGTAGAGTTTTATAATTTCATTCTTATAGGATTATGTTATAAGTGGTTATAGAAATATATGGAATAAAATATACCTGAGAATCTAACATTTGTAAGATTTTAGAATATTTTCCTGAGGTAGAACTACTGAGATACACTAGAGTTCATAATGTCTAAAGAGTTCTTAGATATATAGTAGATAAAATTATATTTTTCGATTAGGTGACTTGATTTTCATATAAATTTAATTTTCTACAAGATTTGATAACCAAAAATAATCTTAAGATACAAATGTTAAAGATGATTCTTCAACATGTGATCTTATCTAAGGTGATTTTATTTAATAATGTTGTGACCAATGATTTCATATTGAATTTTGTTCTACATTTTTTGTCACACTAATTATTAATCCATGGGTTATGTATTAAATTAGAGGTTATATATTAAAATAATTATATTTGTTATAGTTATCCGGTTAAACAAGGTTAAATTTTTGTTCTATTATCAAGATTATTGAATTAAAAGAAGATAAATATAAGTATTTTATCTCCTAGAATAACATGATTTATGTTAAAAGACATTATTTAATCAATTGGAAGAAAATTTATGGTGAATATATTAATTAAAGAAAATATTTTTAACCTATATAAATGGCATTTATGTTAAATTAAACAAGAAATAAGCTAAAATAAATTGGCATCAAGATGTTTTACTGGCTGAAAATATATGGAAACTTAACATCAAATAGGATGTATGAACTTAGTGAAAATATTATTGAGAAAATATATTGAAAAAATGATAATTTTATTGAATAAGTATGGTGACGTTGTTCAGTTTTTGTGTTAAGATGTGTAGTTTTATATAGAAGGTAATATTCATCTCGCCTTGTCTAAATATATTATGAAGTGTGTTAAGTGTTTGAATAAGGTTTAGATATATTTTTTATGATTGAAGTAAAAATTTAATAATTATTTTAATGTTTTGTATGTGATTCTTTAAAAATAAATAATATATATAAGTGTTTCAATTATGGAAATAGAGATGAATTTGTGGGACTTGTATTTTGTTCCACCTAGGTGTGGATGTGTAAAAGTATATATAATAAAGTGAAACTTAGTTTTTTTCTATTTAAGTGTGGGATATGTGTATTAGTTGAATATGAAGTAAGATTTTGAATCTCAATTGGCTATGTGTGTGTGATTTAAGGGAGGTTAATGTTCATATATTATTCTCTACAAGTTATATAGATGAATAAATGTTTATAATGAATATGTGATGTAAAAAAAGGGTGTACTATGTATTTTAAATCTCACTATAGTGATATTTAGACATGGAAATATAGATATGATATTTTGTAAGAATGTATTGAGTTTTTAAAAGATAATGTATAAAATATATAGAGTTTGAAGGTTTTATAAGTTTATTTTAATTATATCTAGATAATTAATTATTATACTAACTAACTGATTCTTTAGTAATAATTAATGTAGAAATTTCGTGATTATTTGAAGAAATATTTTAATGGTATTTATGAAATATTTAAATAAAATATATATTTCCATGTTTCGGATTTTGATATTTGATATATCATAGTGTTTTTTAAATATAAAATCATGTATGATTTTAACTAATATTTTATTTTGATATCATCAAAAATTATAAATGGAATGTGAGGGGAATTTCATGAAAAAAGATGACTTATATGTGTGTGTGTGTGTATATATATAATGAAGAAGAATTGGTAGAGTGAATATTGGTTGATCATTGAAATATTTATTATAGAACTGATGAGTAATATCATAAATATATCTGGATAAATGATAATTTCTCAATTGAGATAGTTTATAGACATATTGATACATTTAGCTTAGGAAGAAAAAGTAAGAGTTCCTAGAGGTAATACATTTATGGATCTTGATTCTCAAGGGATAAAATGAGTCTAATTGGATGTCTCATGGAAATAATGGATTAAATATAAGCATATGTAGTTATCCGTATCCTGATTATAATAGAAGCAATTTTTATATGATAATAAGATAACCCATTCATCAAAGTTATTTGAATTCATTATTTGAAAATTAGGGTAATGAAGTGGATTACATTGAAATACTATATTTTGAGCTTTATAAAATATATAACTATTTATTTACACATATACAGAAAAAAACCTAATATATATTAACTTTTTAAGTCCCTATATTATGTAGTGTGCGAATAAGTAATATGATAGAGTGAACCTTGGATAACAGTGGGAGATCCCATAATCTTTCTACAAAAAGAGAGTCTTGTCATGGAGTGACCATAACATAAATATTGGTTTTTACTCTGTGATTTAATGGATATAAGTACATAGAAACACTAATAATTGTATTATATTTATTTACATACTACTTTGGTGAACTAATTAAGATCAATGTATCAATACAATTTATTTTATTTCTCCATTTCTTGGACATTTATAATCAACAAAATAAATTTATTTTCTTAATAACATAAGAATAAGATATAGTTATAGGTAGTAATTGGTAAATAAAATAAAAAATGAAAAATAAAAAAACATGACTTTATTTCTCTTGAGAAACACCTTTAAGGGTTAATAAAATATGGTAATGTACTATTATTTCAATTAAATATGATGAAAATTCAATTGAAATAGGGAAACAAGAATATTTTGGATTGTGAAGGAATGTTGAAATCTCGAAGAAAATTTCTCTACTCTTGTAAATATTCCCATATAGATTCTTTATATAGATGTGGTTGTTAAGAGTATAATATATAATTAGATAATAAGAATAAGTTTCTTACTAAATTTATGAAATAAAATTAATAGGAAATATTTATGAAAAATATTTATTCACCAATGAGGCTATAAAAATACCTCAGATATATTTATGGTAGACATAGAACAATATAATAAAACAAAAACTAATAGAGAAAATTATCCTAAAAAGGATATATAGATTATTATTTATTTAGGATATTCATTGTTTGAATAAAATTTAGACGCATAAAAAGATATTATAGTAATGGTATTGAAGATTTGAAGGAAGTAATAACTCCCCTATAAAAGATGAATCATGTTTATTTGGAAAATAAATTTGGTACACTGAAATACATGGTCTTGGAGGAGTATTATCCAAGTTGAAATATAAGTTAATACCAAACCCAAATACATATTTATCCAAAATGATCATCATGAAAAATTAAAAAATAAAATATGGAGGGTTATAAAATAATAAATAACCCTCATATGTAGTAGATAATGATGTGAAAAAAAGATATCATAAAAAATAAATAAGAAGAAATAACAAGGAAATTGTAGTTCAAGAAGAAGTTACTTTTTTGGAAAAATTAATAAGAGTTTCAATAGTGGGTTAATTCAAACTTTAAAGAAAAATTATAAGACAATGTAAATAAATAGAGTAAAAATTTAAATATAGAATTTTTTTTATATAAGTGGTAATATTAAATGCAGTAAAAATATGAATTAGTCTTGAAAATAAAGGGTTATATTTAGATGAAAGAAGATAGACCATGAATGATATCTATGTTATCCAACTTGAGGATGAGATAATGGTACCCCTATCCTTAATGGTGCATCATTTCATATATTTAGATGAATATATTTATAGATTTAGGAAGATATAAGGTGTGTTATAACAAAATATATGGAAAATTTAAAACTAATTAAGAATAGTTTTTTTGGAAATATCACTCAAAATAAATAATATAATTAACTATTTCGGTTAGATTTGCGAATATAGAATTTTGAGGAAAATATCACATATGGCCCAGTCCTTCCCTATACATTCTTCTATACTTATCTAGATCGATTTTTATCTGGTTCATATTCATATATTAAATTTATTCAATGAATGGATGGGGAATGAATCATTCAATTATCATGCCTATAACTTAAGAAATGCTCGCATGGAATATATTATATGGGTTATTTATCCGAAAAAACTACAAAAACATTTAAGGGAGACATTTCATAATTGATAAATAGCCAACCTCCCCCTGGACTGACTAGGGATTATATTCATGTAGAGACCATGCTAACCTGATGGAAGGTTTTATGAATGATTGGATAAGGAAATTTTCATTCTTATTTATAGTACTTTTAACAACATGAAATAAATATTGGTCACATATGAGAGGGAAGCATGAGATAGATCCCATATCAGATGGCTAGGGAAGGATATAATAACAAATTATCTTTCCATTTAAGAACTATGAAATAAAAATTATTAGGAATATCAAAATATAATTTGAATATGAAAGCATTAAAAACTATGTTGAGAATATTATAACATGTTCTTACCACCATTTCTTGGTGCTCTTAATTGGTCTCATCAATTCTTTTTTTGAGAAATGTGAGCTCCAAGGATCTTAATATATAAAAAACATTACTAGAGTCTGAAGGAAGAAATTTTACATTTTTTCAGTGGAAATATTAGAAGCATTTCACAAGGATGACTAGAAGGATCAATACAAACCTTATCTGATACACCTTTGTTTTAAAGGTTGTCGACAAGGTGATTATCTTCAAGAAAGGTATGTGTGATAATGAAATTCATTGAAGTAAGAATTTCAAGATAGTTATCCCATTTTCTCTTAACTTTCATGAAATTTGAATCACCAAATTTAGGAAGTAAGAAGCCCTATGTATTTCCCACAACATGGGAAATCCATGGTAAATGAAGGGGATAGATAATTCCATAATACCCAGGTCCTTCATCTTACAATATTTCCTGGAGGCAGATATGTTTCTTCCAAAAAAAATGGATGACTTTTTCCAATTAAGTTCTTAACCGGATACTCTTTCAGAGTGCATAAATATTTTCTAGATGTTTTTGATTTTCCACCTATCTCCTTAAGTAAATATAATAATATCATCAGCAAATAAGTCATGAGAAGAAGGATAGATACCTCAAGCAACTATGATTATTTTAAGATCATCATTTCTATCCATATACAGAATAATCCTACTTAGATAGTCCTTAGGTATAGAAAAAATGATATTTGAGATGGGATCACCCGGTTTCACTCACCTGAAGAATTTGAAAGTATCCTTATGGGGACCTATTTATGAGAATATATATGTGAACAGACCCAAGTAAGGCTTTAGTACAATGAATGAACCACATATTAAATCCAAATCCATGAAGAATTGGACTAAAAAATCTCCATTCTATGGTTTCGAATGCTTTCTTGATGTCAATCTTAAGAGCTATATTTCCTCCCCCTGGTGTTATTTTAAAGAATATTCACACATTCAGGAGTTGTGAGAAGGCAGTCTAATATTTTTCTCCTTTTGAAAATTCTATATTGGTTCTAATAAATACTTTTTCTAAGAAACGGGCAATTCAATTGTAAAGAATTTTTGTAATAACATTTTGGATAGTGTTGAAAAGAGAAACGAGCCTGATTTGATTGAAATCACTTAAATTATACAATTTTTTGATTAAGGAAATGAATTGAGAATTGAATCCTTCATTTAAACATATACATGTGAATAAATTTTTTAACCAATATACAAACATAATTTTTAATGATATCCCAATATAATTGAATGAAATGGTTAGAGAAACCATTTGGACCTAGTGATCTTCCTTTATTGGGACCAAAAAAACATCCTTGAACTCAAAATCCAGAGGAATAGAGGTGAGTAAGTTATTATCAACCTCAGTAATCATTTTTGGAATGAAGCCTTCCATGATTTCCACACTTCTATGTTGACCATTGAGAAGATTCATATAGAAGGAAACAAAATGATTTGACAGGGAATGTCTATCATCCAAAAGGGATTCTTCATCCTTTGGCAAAGGTATGGGTCTATTGGCCCTTCTTACCCTTTTAAGATCATTGAAGATCTTTGTGTTTCTATCCCCATCAGTGAGCCACCCAATCTTGAAATGGATCTTTTTGAATATTATCACTCGTCATGATAAGATGTTTTAGTTTAGAAGAAAGCATTACTTCTTGACTAATATCTCTAGAGAAGTAGCTTTTGGTTATCGATTCTTTGATATCATAGAGAGATTATTCAAGGGAATATATATCTTCATCAAGGAAGAAAAAATATTTATTTGTTGATTCTTTCATTTTTTAACTTAATCATTTTATGTTTTAAGATACAATATTGGGGGTTTCCATTGTGATCATCCACTAACCAAGTGTCATTGACAATTCGAGTTCACTCCAGTAGGTCGGTCCACACATTGTTGAACCTAAAGAGAATCAATAGCTTATCTAATGCTTTAAAAAAATACATTATGGGATGATGATCTGAGTTTTGATTTTCTAAGGTGACACATGATATTTCTCACCAATTTTCAAGAGAAACCTCATACAAAAATGATCATTCAATTCTTATTTCCCCCATGAAATCAAAATGTCTTCTATACTATGTATATTTTTCCATAATGAGGTTTATTTCAGTTATATTAGATTCCTTGACACAAGATATGAATTCCATAATTGATGTAGTGATGGAGATAGGTCCAAAATTATAATTATTTTGAATGATTGAGTTAAAATACTGCATAATAATCAAGGGATCATAGATAGATCTGAACAAATCCTTGATATACATCCATCGAAGTCTTATATAAATGTAATTTTTTGAATCATATACTATTGAGTAGATTTTTCTCCAAATTAGGATTCATTATATGTGATGACTTGGTCATCCACTCGAATTAGAGAAGGATTTTCCAAATTTTTGTGAACTATAAGCCATATCCTTCTAGAGAAAGTAGAATTATGAGTTGTTCCCAAAATTGAGAAGCCATAATTCACAAGCAAAGATCCTTGATTAATGAAATTTTTATTAGATTCTGAAATACCAATTATTTTAGGCTTATACCTACCTATAAGAAGAATATAGAAACCTAAGGTGCTAGGGTTAGCTAACCCTAGGCCGTTCCAAAACAGAATCCTAATTTTTATTTTTATTGGTGGTGAATCCACCTTTTTCTTTTAACTCCAAGTGTTTCCTTCTCTATGATTTACTAGGCTCTGCCTTTTTAGAGGTGATAGAAGACTATGCCTCTTTTAAATAATCATCGATGAAAAATTGAGATGAAATTTTTCCTTCATCTTTTATATAGATTTTGATAAGGGTTTCCTCCACTAAAGGGTTATCGGTTTGATGGTCCTAGAGGGAACTGGTCCCTTTATTGAAGATAAAGTCTTATAGTTCTCATATTTCTTTGGAAAATCCATATGAATTGCATCATTTAAATTAGAGTAAATCAGATCAAGTAGGAAAACTCTTATTGAATTGAAAAATAATTTGATAGAACATCTACTGATAAATCCAAAAAATGTGTAACAAATTTATCAACATTAGAACATTGCTTATCCTCCTCAATTTGAATGATTTTGGTCTCATTATTTTCATCTGTACAGATCTACTATTGTTCTTACTCTTTAACCAAGCTGTCCCATGCTGTGCTTATGCCAAAATATATACCCCATTTCATCCCTTTTTGTTTCTCAGTTACATCCTTTCTGACATATTTCACTTGGATTGGATTCCTACCTCTTGAGACTTCCTTCCTAGCTGTGTTGTCATTAACTTGTTTTATAATCTTCTTGACCACACGGAAATTATTTATAACATGACCCACCATTTGAAAATGATCACAGTAATGATGAATATTTTCAAATTCATATCTCACCTATATTAATATACTATTGATTCTATAGAATAATATGGAATTATACTTTTCCAATCATAATTAGTGTCTATTTAGAGAGATTCCAGGAACGATATATTCTTTCTTGCAGATCAGGGTAAGACCAGGGTATTACCACTTTTTCATGTGAAATATAGCCAAGCACCGAGTACATGGAGATATCCATCCTTTTCATTATCGAATCTGATATTGAAATCATTATAAGTGATCCTTCCCTCAAATTCTTGATAATATGAGGCATATTTTGTTTTAGGAATCATATATAAGTGAATTTACTATATTATTATAAATTTTATTGACTTCATTGAATTACAATTTACACTTTTCTAATTATCATTCCTTTGGCGAACCATCCCAGTTACTTTGGTGAATTTTGAGCCACAATATTGTGTAATCTCTCCTAAAAGTTTCATTCAATATCCCTCAATGATATATTAACTACTCTCTAACCTCTCCAAATATTGGATATAGAACCTAGTTTTCTAAAAAGTAGGATCATTTGGGGTAAATTATCCCTGCTTCATAAATGTTAGAAAAATTTGATAGTAAATTATTCATATCCAATGACTTGATCAATATTGAAATGGAGAAATCTTATGATATAATAGAATAGAACTTCTATTTTAAATTTATTAGGTATTGTGGATTTTTAGAATAGATATGTGACATTTTATTTCACTACTTATGTTCACTATGTTTTATGACTTTACTTATGGGGAGAAGGATTGGGTTTTTAAAATCAATTCAGGGTCTTCATCATGGATACCCAGTCTCTCCATGTTTAATCACATTGTCCTAATATTTTCCTAATATGTATTTACAATTTTAAAATTCAAGTGATATGGTGTACCCATTTAAAGGATGGTATGAATTCATTAGAATATATACTTTATTCTTCCTGAATTATATGGTTTTATTCATCAATTTTAGAAGAAATTTATTTCAAAGGAACAAATATATTTTAATCAAGTATAGTATCCAAAGGGTCCAATCCATCAATGTTGGAAAGAGAATCATTTATAATCGCAAAACTACTTGGAATGTCTAGTCAAATCCATAAAAAGTAGTTTTGGTATTTCTAGAATATAATTTCTAATGGAATATTTGAGATATATTTTATTAAATAAATGTTTTAATATCCAAGAATTTGAAGATAAACTTAGTATAATTACATGAAAAAATATTAATCGGAAGAGTCTATTTTTCTCTTTTGGATTCAAGATAACTTTCATAAAAAATGTCATTTCTTCGATCCCTATTCATGTCCTAATAATAATCACAGCTTCCATGAATTTCATTATAAAAATTGATAAAATCCTTAACATGTTTATTTTGGATGATAAGTAGGAGGGTGGAAATCAATGGGCCAGTTTGTCGAGGGTAGTTGTGCCCTTGGAAGAGGAAAAAAATAATCTTAATAAAATTGATGATACAATGTAATTCATGCAATCTAAAATCACAGGGGAAACATTCTCCAGAAATTACCTATGGAAATGTTATATTCTTAAAAATTATGGAACAACACAAGTTTATTATCTTGAATAGAAAATAAAGGTCTCTCACCTCTAGAATAGTTAATGCAAATCTATTTCCATCATGTAAGATAATTCTATATGGATTAGTTTATGGGGATCTATAAACTTTTATAAAGGTAACCAGGGTGGTAATATCCTCTTATTTCAAGGGATCCTAGTTCCTAACATTATCTTTAATTATGATAGATCACATCTTATATTCATTGATTTAGTCTTCGAATCAGATCAAAAGGGATTTCACTCTACCATTCAGTTGGTTGAGGAACCTAATTTGTGCATCTTCACTATAAATCCATTTGTTTTATTCAAAACTTTTACTTTTCTGTAACCTCATACACGTAAATTATAGTAAGGATTCCATGGTTAGTTTATTATAGTGAAAAAATATTTTATGAAAGAAGAATTTTACCATTTAGCGTATTTATAATTGAGTTGTAGCTGCATATGTTTATGTATATAAGAAAGGAATATCTCTTATCTTAAACGGCATGGGTTGTGTGAGGGTAAGTATAGAACCTAATTTATATCTGTTCCAAGAAGGATAGTGGTATATCTATATCTGATTCCATATCAATGGATTCGTAATTATCAAGTGTCATTTATTATCCATATATCATATTATTTCTATTAATTTTTAGACCAATGTAGGTGATCACATAGATTTTCAGGCTAAGTTGAATCTATTTAGATATGATTTCTTGGGGATTTGGGTGATCCAAAATGATATATTATACAATATAATCACACCATAAAAAATAATTCTAAAGTGCTATTTTATTCAATTTTTTATATCCATTTTTTTCTTCCCAAGAATTGTGTTATCCCATATTTCATCAAGAGAAAGAACCCCTACTATTTTTTGAATGATTCCATGACTAGTGAAAGATCGGTCCATTGGGAGAGATTGAAATCATCGATTCATAGCCTTAATCTCAACTCAAATAGTTTAGTGTTCATAGAATCATGTACAGAGGTGGCATCTTTTAGGGTTTTTAGGGATATGTGATTCTAGATTTCTCAAATTTATATGTAAATAGTAATTCTCTCATTGTATATTCTTGTTCTTTATTTTTTGACTTAACAATATTCTACAAAAATAATATTTTGTTCCCTATAATCAATGTGGATTCTACATTTCTATTATAGTATCTAATAGAGCTCCACCCTTGAAAATGTATCATAACCTAAAATATATGAGATTATAGATACATGATTCATCAATGAGTGGAAATTCCTCACAAGTGATGTGGGGGGGGGGGGGGGTGTAGTGAATTTTTAGCTTGAATATGAGTTCAAGGGTTGGTACTGATTATTTATTCAAGTATTTTCTCTCTTTCTAGGAAATTTATGGATTTTATTTATTGTATAAATCTTAATATTAACCACTTTCATCCCAATGATGTTTATTTTTCATCCCCTTCATCCCACTTTACTTTTTATAATAAAATAATTCAAAAATATGATTTAGGTTTTAAAGTCATTTTTATCTTATTTCTCAAATATATCATTTAATATATTAGCAATCCCAAAGTATTGATGTTGGATTTATTAAAAATAATGTTGATCATGTTTTGCTAAAATAATTTGGAAAATGTTGATTGAAAATAAGGATGGTCATGGTTGATGAACAATATGTGGGTTGGAATCTTTATGGAAATAATCATATTTTTTTACAATAAAATTGTTGACAACACATGTTAAAGACGACTGAAGTGTTATGTGTTTCTTAAGAGTTTGGTTGATTCCAAATATCACATCCAAGGTATATTGTTTACAAAAATATTCATATATATACATTTTAATGTGTAAGAAAAGTGATAACAAACATGTGATGATGATCAAAGGAATTATAGAAGTGAAGTTCATGGAGTGTGTTTAACGAGAGTGATATATGTACAAAACAGAGAATACCACACTATAGCAGTGGTCTTGTTGGGATTTTTGTTAAAAGAGTTCCTGAATATATTTTGTCATGTGTACATATATTCTATCTAGGTTATGGATTACATTGTTTAGGTGATGTTGGAGAGTGTAATATGCTGCAGTACATCAAAAAACACTATAGAGGAGATATAGGATGGTAACTCCAAATTTTTTTCCTGTAATAGTCACTATGAAAAAACTATAGTGTTTATGGTAATGCCATAATTAAGGATGGTGGATTAAAATAATGGAATTCCATCCTTGGCCTCATATCCAAGATAGTTCTCCCTTAAACATATAAGAGAAATCTTGAACACCTAGGGGAACCAACAATCCACCTAGAAGCAACAACAATAGGAGCTAGCTGAGCATGAAAATGGGAAGGAATGCAATAATGAGAGTAGTGGTACATTACCAATGGTAGTACTATAGAGGAAATTATCTATTATATAGGGTGACATCATAGTGTTTGTCTAGATTTTCCCCCATTACTCCCATCTAGAAAGTGGAGGGAGTGAAGAGGCATATATTCCATGGGAAACTAAGAGGAGTTTATTATTTGGTATAATAAGTTTATATGTTACACTAATTCCAAGAAGACCATAGTGTATAAGTGTGTTTTGATTAATCTCAGACCCACTAGAGATTTTTATGTCACCATTTCACAAAATAGAAGGATACATTATAGTCCCCTCAGTGTAGAAGATGTCCATGTAACAACTATGAATTTCACCTCAAGAGGGTCTAAATTTAGAAAAAAGTAACGAATTCAGGATCTCAATTCTAGCAAGTTACTATTCCATAGTGTTGTGTCCAAACCACAACCTGTTTAGTGTGAGAATAATTTTGAGTAGACCATACCAGAAACTATGTCGGTGTTATGAAGGAGTTGATGGAAAATCACTATGGATCTAGTAAAAAATAGTGGATCATTCCATAGTGTTCCAGACCATTCCATGGGGAAGTATGGATAATTTATGGTTGAACCATGGTAGAAATAACCACACAATATAATTTTCACAATATGAGGTACTACACAATGGTCCTTCAGTCTATTATGTTGATATGATCTTCAGGTTTCCATGAGTATTTATTTCTCAGTATTTATTTAGAGAAATAATGGAAGGATGGTGGAGGAGTAATGGGTATTTTACAAATACCATAAATGTTCTTTCCAAGTGCCTATTTTATTGGATAAAACCTCCCTATAACAATAATGGGATATCAAATGGAATGAAAAGGTAGATAGAGGATATTCTCTATAAAAATGCATCATATTTATAAATAAATCAACAAGGATCTGAATTGAGAACACATTTCTATATCTCATTCTTTGAGAGGAAGGAGAGTTTGATAAATAAAAGGGGACATAAGTCTTGAATAATAAGAAACTATTAAATATCCTTCCAATGTACATTAGAGTTTCTTTTATGTCTACGACATTGTGAATTTGTTCAAGAGGTATTCTAGAAAGAAGAATGAGTTTTATCAATGTTTTTTCAAAATAGGGGGAGATGAACCCCAATAGGACCTTAGTAGAGAATATACACATACCAAAACATGGAAATGAAGAAAGTATTATTTTTGAAGGGAAATACATGTCCATAAACTCTAAAAGTGGTCATTTTCACTAATATTTATCAAATGAAGGAACATTAACTAGTATGACCCTTGGGAAGTAGTGATCTATCCCTAAAATTTTAAAGGGAGTGACCTCACGCATAGGATTGACCTAGACTATACCTTTGTAAGAACTGAGATTTATATTGATTTTGATAAATGAAATAATGATGATTTATGAAACTTGGATGATTTTGAGTGAGTATGAACCAAGTAAATACCCATACCCATATTTAATTTATTAATTAACACACAAAAAAGATTAAGAAAATGAATGGATATCTGATTAAAGGTTCATTAAAGTGACCCTAAAGGTTGGGAGGTAAAGATACTATATGTATAGTGAGATTTTAAAGAATTAAGAGTTTTAATTGAATAATAATTTCTTACCATGACTCACCCCATTTCAAGGAAATACCATGTTATTACTCTTATTTATTCTCAAAAGAATCAAATGAGGTTAGATAAGTTAAACATGATGATTTATATTGTGAAGGTTATATTTGAGAAGCGATAATTTTTTACCATTTTGATTTGAGTTTTAAAGGATTTATAATTAATAGGATTTATTTTTATATAAAATAAGTGGTATTTAAAAAGTTTTATTAGATTAAGAAAAATTGTAATTCAACTTATAGAGAAATTTTGGGTGCATCGGGCATATAAAAAATTATTAATATACAATCATTAGAGCTTGAAATATCAGGGTAAAGGAAGAATATATATTATAATAGTTTATATTGTTGAACTAGTTTGAAAATTTTTTAAAAAATATATTTTTGAAGAGAAATATCATTGAAATATAAAGTAAAAAAAATAAGAGAAGAAAAATCATTATTTTTATTACATGTGAAAGTACTAAAGTTAAAGAGAGTTTAAACCTATAGTATATTAATAGTTAAATAAATTCAAATAAAGTGTAATTAACAAGTGATTTTAGAGATATAAACATTTGGTACTATATTTTTTTATATGTTACGTCAACATTGATCTTATTAGTGATGGTTGGATCTATAATTATCTTGATAAATGATTTTTTGAGCTAAAACATGTGAATGTTTAGATTTATAAGTTTTTACTCTTGTTTTTTATACTAATAATGACTCTATTTAAAATATATTTTATGATTGTGATTATCAATTCATATTTATGTTATTTATAGTAATGAATTTACATTAGGCGGTTTATGAAAATTTGTTTTAACAATAAGAATTTTATATCTTCGGTAATATTGGAATATTATGGTTGGATTGTGAATCATATAGTAAGTCACATTATCCCATTATGTTAAACTTTTATAGGTATCAATGAAGGAGGTTAAATCATATTTTGTAGATTATTTGGTAAAGAAAACAATGTGAATTTTTAGTTGGTTATCTCCAAAGGGGGATAATGATTTCACTACATAGAAATATATTGGATTTTTGAATTATATGTTAATAGTGTAGTTCAAATAACCTATTTATGACAATTTATATGTATAGTAAAAGTGAAAATTTTGTTAAAATAGCCTTTTAAATTTTATTTTAAGAGGGTGATGAAATAACGAGACATAAATCCATAATAGATGGTATTTCAATTTATTATGTAATATTTCATGAAGATATATTTATGAATGAGTAGAAAAAATTTAATGAAAAAATAAGATATAATAAGAGGTTTTATTGTAAGGACCACAACCCCAATTACTCAGAGATGACGCCTTATATTAATTAATTCGTATTTTTAGAAAGTCATCACTTCCCAAAGGACTGAATAGTTTAATAGTTTTGGAAAACCAGATACAGACATAATATTTACATTACAACTTGAAATAAAAGAAACATTTCAACTCCATTTGAAACACCAATAAAATCATAGATTATACATGCAATCCATTCCTAATGATCCTCTTGGAATCATAGGGAAAGAAACATTTTAAATGGGTGATATCAAGTGCTCAGTAATGGTAATAAATACCCTAGGAGCTATAACATAAAATTAAGGAATGATAAATAAATAAATAAAATTCCATTAAAACATAATCTTGATCAAAATTTGGAAGGAATAGAAGCTGAATAAATAATTCCATATAAATAATTATAAGAAACTTCAACTTGGATATTCTACTAGTTGAATAATTGAATGATTTATCAATTACTAATATCATAATGAGGTAATAAATATTCCGGGCATCATAAAACATTCATCAATGCCTCAACCAAGACTTCTAAAAATAAATGATTAAGTCCTTGTCCAAAATCCATTTTTTTGTCTCATGAGACCTACTGATGCATCGAGAGGATATAGCGGGCCCCACACATCACATACTATGTACAATGCATTCGTAATATGTTAAATATAATTATATATTCAAATAAAATTGTCTCATACCACCTATAAGTATCATATATGAAATTACTCTAATAAAATCAATGATAAAATATTGAGGAAAATAATCTTTAAAAATTCCAAAGTGTCTCATACCACCTTAAAATATTTAAATCGTAATTCATTTTAACATTAAATGAATATTTTAATATCCTAATAATAATATAATTAATGATATAATATATCAAATGGAAGTGTATATACCACACACAAGGAAATTGTATTGAATAAGTCATATATCTCAAAGAAGTAAAAGTGAGACGAGAAAATTCCTTTTTAACTTTGTAAAGAAGAGTTATTTTGGAAAATAATTTTTATTTTTTCATAAAATAACATTGTAAACATTAATATCCCAAAATATAAAAGATAAGGGCATTAAAATTATATTTTTGTCTTAAATTATTTCTCATTGATGTGAAATCATGTAAACAGTGTTTTAATTAAACTTTAGAAATAAAATATTTCGGTGTTGTTTGAGGAAAATATTAAAGATATTTTAAAGGGGAAAGGAATGTTTCTATTTATAAAAAAAATAAACTAATATATTTTTTTCATGATAAATTATTTAATTTTAGAAAATTTATTTTTACTTGAAACATATTATATATTACTCTTGAATATGGGTAAGAATTTGAGAAGCTCCATTTAATCAGTCCTGTTTATCAGGAGGAATTTAGAAAGGAACCATTTTAAAAAATGCATATCCCCATAAAAGAAATATTATACGATATTTATATATGATTTTGGAACATATAAATATAATGTATAAAAATATAGAAAAATAAAGAAGCATTACAGATGATTAAGGGTACAGAAATAGTAACGTGTTGGAAAAAACGGGGGTATGGGTAGAATCCCTTACCATTTATTAATCAATTGAATCATATTAACCAAAATTAATAATAATAAATTTATATATTTAATACCATGAAAATAATTTAAATCATGATATTACACATCAATGTGCAGTATACATATACCATGCACAATAAATAGTGGTGAATAAGGAGTATCTCACAAAAAATGGAAGTGAGAAAAGAAAACCCTAACCTTATGTGTGAATGAGTTCTGCACTTGACCCTAACGTCCTATATAATCATATTAAATCCATTAATTAAATAATTTATAACTTTTTATATAATTATTTCTTTTATAATAATTTTATTAAGAATATTTATAGTCTTATTGAGGAGTAATAGAGTTTAATTTCACAATTCGGGAGAATTTGTTTTCTTGATTTTCATTTACGATTCACTTTTTTATAAGTAATGGAGTTTGTGTATAAAGGATATAATTATGTATAATTGGAATTAAATGTTATTAATGATAATATATTTGTTTAAAAGTTTATATATATCATATGGTTATATGGAATGAGAATGAATCATTAGATAAGACATTTAGTGATAATCATTTAGATTATTACGACAGTATTTCAATCACCACGAACCAGTTTTATGATATAAATTACTATTCTGTATATATACTAGTTACATGACAATAAATAGGTTATAATAAATATATTATATTTTTTAACCATAAAAATTGTTTCATGACCAGCCTTGATTAATAAATCGAAGAACGAATGTTCATCGTCCATGAAGGTTTTAAATCGGCACCTCCCTAACGGTGATTTCATTTTTAAAATAAAAGATAGGGAGTAAGGATATTGATGATGTTTATTCCATTAACATGAAATAGTTTCAGCATATAAATTATATTAGAGTTATCATTCTCTTTTTTTTAGAGGAAGTACGGATATAATAATAAAATAAATAACATGAAAAGAAAATAAAAGGAAAAGGAAGAGGATTTTACCTCTTGAATACTCAACCTTGAGAATCTACTTAAGGAGACTGATTTTGGCATTTTGATGAGACCAATATATTTTGGACATGGGGGGGGGATTTGGGAATAGGATTAGGCATAAATTTGACAATTCTCAAGGATTGGAAGGTCTTAGTTAAAGTTGGGGTGAGGGGTGGTTTTTCTTGTGGAAGAGAGGGGTAATTTGTCATTATTTTATTCATTATTTTATTATTTTCTCAAGACAATAAATATTATTGATTCTTAGGAATAAATAAAAACATATTTTTAGGTGCGTTATAACCAAGTGTTCTTACATCATCCACGACTCAAGGAATAGTGTATTAGCTTATAATGTATTTATACTATAAATAACCGTATTATACTGTTCACTAAAGATTCAAGTATATTAGTAACATCACAAAAATTAACCCAAACCATTTATAAACTTAAAGAATTAAAAAATTAACTACATTTTATGAGAATAATTTTATAAACATTATAAATTTAATTTTTAATTGAAATCATAATTTACTCAAAAAATACCCATTTAAGTATTATAACTGTTTTTCTGAAACTTTCAAAAAATGACAATGGTTTTATAAATTTATGTTATAATCATAAGATAGAAAATAATATATTAACTTATTTTATGAATATACATTTTCTTAAATTATTAAATTATTTATAAAATGTTAAATAAATATTAATTGAATAAAACAATACCAACACCTAGTTAATAATTTTTATTTACTTATACTGTGATATAATTATACCATACTTTTATTTATATGTTGTTTAAATTTTATTTATACATTCATGGGTGAGGTCACTATTCTTTTGAACTATTTCCTATTCATAAGGTTCATATTACTATTTGTCATGGTATATTACTATTCCAACAGTTCAAGTTACTATTCACCAAAAAAAATTATGTTGGTCTTTTAGACTCTAAATAACTTATTGATCATAACCATGTATGTCTATCTTTAAAAATTCAAATCACATAAGTGTAAAAATTATATTTATTGGTTTTTTTATAACTATCTTGTTGAAATAATTTTAATAATAATGAGTTGTTTCATAGAGTCTTATTATTGCATTAATTTCATTCTACGTTAAATTTATTTATAAATTATTGGGGTGTTACATTATCTCATCCTTCAATAAGTTGTGTTCTCGCAATTTGAAATTTCACTTTGAAAATAAAAAAAAAGTTGATAATATAAAAACATAAATTGCATAGATAATATCATATTTATATATAAGTTTTCATTAGGGACATAACTAATTTGGAATCACTCAAAAATTTTTGTAAAGAAAATGTGAATTATACTAAGAATATCCCCCAGGAGTGTCAAACCAGGTGCACAGTAAGGCCCATTGTCATGTGCCAAGTTACCCCGAGTTAGGCCCAGGACACCTTGTCGGATCTGTTACCCCTAGTTATATTTGTTCCATAACCACATCCACTTGTAGTATCCATAAAAGGTTTTATTTCTTGAAAGATCAACATAAACACTACCTAATTTTTTTATCATGTTATTATATGTTTATCCTCAAAGTCTATCTTAGGTATATGTTCCCTAATCTATGTTTTCTAAATCTAGTTTTCACGGTTTTTACTAAAATTCATCTAAATCCAACTGTAAGGACACCAAACTCAGTTTCCTTGAGCCGATGCATCATATTAATACTTTCGTATGTGTATAAGGAAATCACGTCTTGATGGAAAAAAATAGTTAGTAGTTTTATAAAACGGGGTACCAACATAATATTTACATTACAACTTGAAATAAAAAACAACATTACAACTCCATTAGAAACACAAATAAACTCATAGATTATTCTTATAAGTTATTCATAATATACCACTTGGAATCCTAGGAAAAAGAAACATATGAAAGGGGTGCACTCAGATTCTTAGTAAGAGTATGCAATAAAGTTGAAGCTATAATATAAAAAGTAAGTCATGATGAATAAATAATAACACATTCCATTAAAACATAATCTTGAGCATAATGTGGTAGGAATAATAGCTGAATATCTTATTCCATATAAATAATCAAATGAAACTTCGCCATGAATATTTTACGAGTCAAATAATCAAATTATTTATGAATTAATAATATCATAATTTGGGAATAAATATGTCTAACATCATAAACCTATCATAAAGTCCTCAGACAAGACTTATTAAAATAAATGGTTAACACCTCGACCAAAATCTGTTTATGTTTTGTCTCATGAGACCTACTGATGCCTCGAGAAGCCATAGTGGGCCCCACCTGTCACATATTAAGCCCAATGCATTCCATATATGTAAAATACAATGTTATCTTCAAAACATAGTGGCTTATACCCCTTTTAAGTATCATAGATTAAATTACTCTAATAAAATATTTGAGATATTCTTGAGGAACATAATCTTTAAACATTCCAAAGTGTCCCAAACAACCTTGAAACATTTAAATCATACTACATTTTAACATTAAAAGAAACATTCAATATCATGATAATTTTAGAATTAGTGATTTAAAATATCAATGGAAATTATATACACAAGACAAAAGGAAATGGTTTTTAACAAGGCATATATCAAAGAGAAATAAAAGTGAGATGAGAAAAATCATTTTTTACTTTGTAAAGAATAGTTCTTTTGGAAAATAATTTGTATTTGTCATAAGATAAGATTGTACACCTATATATCATAGAAAAGAAAACATAATGAAATTGAAATTATATTTTTGGCATTAATGATGTCCCATTTAAGTGAAATCATGTAATAAGTGTTTTCAAGAAACATTAGAAATAAAACATTTCAGTGCAGTTTAAGAAAAATATTAAAGAGATTTCAAAGAGGAATGTAATTTTTGTTTTAATAAAACTAGAAATTTACCAAGATGTTTTTTCATGATAAAATTATTGATTTTATAAAATTAATTATGGCTTCAAATAGAATATATAGTGCTCTTAAAAATGGGTAAGAATTAGAGAATTTCAGTTTTATCGGGCTTGGTTATTAGGAATAATTGAGAAGGGAACAATTTTAAAACATGTAAATCCCCATCAAAGAAGGATAATATAATCCAGATATATGATTTTGAAACATATAAATATAATTTAGAATAAATTTACAAAAAATTTATTATAATTAAAATTGAGTAAATGTAGATAAAGAGTAACCTGATAGAAAATCAGAGGTTCGGGTAGAATCTCTTATCACTTTGTAATCAATCGAATGAGATGCCCCAAAATTAATAATAATCAAAAGATAAATTTAATACCATGAGAATAAGGATATTAATGATATGATACATCAATGGGTAGTATAAATACACCATACATAATAAATAGCGGTGAATAAAGAATATCTCACAAAATGGAAGTGGGATGAGAAAACCATTACCTTATGTCTGAATGAGTGTTGCACTTGACCTTAACATCCTATATAATAAAATTAAATACATTAATTAATTTATTATGAACCCTTTATATAATTATTTGATTCATTATAATTTTATTAAGGTCATTTATGTCCTTATTGATGAGTTTTAGAGTTTAATTTCATCATTCGAGAGCATTCGTTTTCTTGGTTTTCATGATCGGTTAAATTGTTTATAAGTAATGGAGTTCATGAAAAATGGGTATAATTATCTAGAATTGTAATTACCTATTATTAATGAAATACCCAAGTGTAAATTTTTATTAATATCATATGGTTATATGGTACGAGGATGAGTCCTTTGATAATACCTTTAGTGATAATCATTTAGATTATTATGACGGTATTTTGATCTCCACGGACTAGTGTTGTCGTATGAATTTGTATTTTGTATATACATTGGTTTGTGAAAATTAAATAGGTCATATTAAATATATTATTTTTTAATTTAACCATAAAAATTGTACTATTTCCATCCTTTGTGATGAAATTGAATAACGAAGGTTCGTCGTCCATGAAGGTTATAAATCAGCACCTCTCGGACAATGATTTCATTTTTAAAATAAGAGAGAGAGTAAAGATATTTATGAAAGTTAGTACATTAACATGATTTTATTATAGTGTATAAATTATTCTTGATTTATCATTAAATTTTTTAAATAGAATGTGATGAGAGAATAATAAAAGAAAGAACATGAAAAGAAAATAAAATGAAAAGGAATAGGATTTTTCCTCTTGAATACTCTTCCTTGAGAATCTACTGTAGGGGATTTATTTTTTTCTTTTTATGAGATTTGGAGATTCTAGACATGGGGGAGGATCTTTGTAAAATAATTAGGAAGAAATTTTACAAGGTTAAAATCATGGAAGGTTTGAGGATAAATGGGGATAAGGGGTGGATTTTATATTGGAGCAGAGGGGTAATTTCTCATTAGTTTATTCATTATTTTATTATTTTTCTCAAGACAAGAAATAATATTGATTATTTTGAATAAATAAATAAATAAGTTTATTTTATTTATAACCGAGGGTTATTAAATTATCAATGACTCAAGGAATAGTGTATTTTTTTATAATATATATATACTTTAAATTATCTTATTTTACTATTCATAAAGAATTCAAGTATTTCAGAAAAATCTTAAAAATTCACCCTAACCATTTATAGATGTGGAGAATAAAAAATGAACTCCATTTTATGAAAATAATTTTATAAATATGAGAAATTTATTGTATAATTAAAACCATCATTTACTCGAAAAATACTGATTTTAGTATTATAACTATTTTTATGATACTTTCAAAAATTAACTATGTTCTAATAAAATTATCATATAATCATAAGAAAAAAATAATATATTAATATATTTATGAAAATATATTTTTTAAATTATTAAACTAATTGTAAACTTATTTTTAAATATTTATTGTATATAAAAATACCAACACTTAATTTATAATTTCATTTACTTATACTATGATATAATTATACCATACTTTTTTTATAAGATTAAATTTAATTTATATATTCATGGGCGATGTTACTATTCATTTGGCTGATTTATTATTCATAAATTTCATATTACTATTCATAAGGGTGCATTACTATTCTAATGGGTCAAGTCATTATTCACCAAAAAATTAAGTTAATCTTTTCAGACTCTAATTAACTTACTGATCAGAACTGTGTATGTTTATTTTTCAAAATTCAAATCACAGAAGAAACAAAATTACATTTAATGGCTAGGTTATAACTATCTTATTTAAATCATTATAATAAATAAATTGTTTTGGAGAGACTCAATGTTGTTTTCATTACATTATATATTAAATTTATTTAAAATTTATTTGGTGGTTATATTTATGTCATATTTATTATTAGCCATGAATTTTTTTTTCATCATATTAAGGAATAATTTTTAGACTTGATATTTTATGTTCGATGTATTTAAGTTGAGGTAATGTTGTGAATAACACATGGTATTATTGAAGGTGTGTTTTATTAGTGGTCAAAAAAGTGTATGAATATTTGGTTAAGTATTTACAATGTTTTTGAGAAGAAAAAATAGGCTATAAAATCCATAAGATGATATAAAAAATGTATTTTGATATAATATGAGTGAATAATTCCAAAATATGAGTATGAAAAAGATGAATTATTTATAAGTCATATAGAGTATGAGATAATTTATAAAGAATATAATAGTCTACAATGAAGTTTTGAGAAAGTACTTTTCTTGAAGCTGATATTTTTGACTCTTTAATGGAAGTATAGAGATGAAGTTGAAATAATAATAGAGGAATATTAAGCTTGATCTAAAAGGTTAATATGTAACCAAAAATGATTTATTTTTTGAAATATTTCATGTTTATTCTAGAAGAAAACTCATGAAGAAGAAATATGTTGAACCGGTCATTGAGGATGGTCACTTATTAAGATATAAATGTCTAGATGCTTTAGATTATTGAAATTCATAATGATTCTTCAAGATGTTATTGAAATAAAATAACTGATTTCGAAGGAATTGAAATGGATATTTTATAAATAATAATGAAGAAGCAGTAGTGGAAGCTGCATGATATAGATAATGGAGAAGTACAAAATTGGAATTAGAAGGAGAAGAAACATGATCTGGATAATGGAAAAGTTACAAAGTTAAAGTAGAATTGGAAAAATAATGATCCCATTAATGTATAAGTGAGGAATTATAATTTGATAATTTACTGATTCTGATGAATATCTATAGAAAATAAAAGTAATAAGTAATAATTTTTATATAATATTCACTGGATATGTATAAAATATGTTTAGTTAACAATAAAAATGGTGAAAACACTAGTGATGTTTTATTAATTTTGATGATGATTAACTATTATTCATAAAATAAGTATTACAATTATTAACATATGATTTAAACCATATTTCAAGGAACTGATAAAGAAGAAATATTGATAGTTGAATGTGAAGTTTTCATGGTGGGGAAAGTAGGAAATTATAATTTTCAATAAATTATCAAAGACAATGTTACCAAATTTCATTAGAGTTTACATTTTCAATGATGAGAAAAAAAAAGTAAGAGAGTTGAGTTGAAGAATACCTTTTTCATACTGAGAAAATAAACCAAAACATCTGGAAATTTCTAGATTTTAAGAGGAATATTTTTAGATAGTGATAAATAGTGAGGAAGACTAATGACTTATCTCGATCCTCATAACTTCTAAATGTTGACATTCTTGAAGAAGTGAGTATAACCAATGATCTGTCTCAACCCAAATAACATACATACATTAAGGTTCCTAAATAAGTGAGTAATTATTCATTTTAAATGATCTAAAATATTAGTGGAAGATAAATCATATGGTGAAGAAGAAACCTTAATATTATTGATATTTCTCCTTATATTTTGGATACATTTTAGACAAGATGGATCAAATATAATCATAATTAGAAAGCTACTATCTGATGAAAGTGTTGGGTTAAGGATGATACCTTCCCACATTTTTTAACCACTTTATTATATTAGTGATAAAATATGTGTCTGAAACACAATCTGAACATACAAAGGATATAGTCACCCATATTAGGGGAACTATATAAAAATCATATGTTTCTTAAGACACATTATATTTATATTTCTTGTGGTTAAGGCTAATAATTAATGTTTCAGAGGTAAAAAATTATAAAATGTTAAAAATGTTGTTTTCATGAATGAAATTTTAAAAAAGTAACACTAATTCAACCCCCTTATTAGTGTTACATCATATTCCTATGCAGTTTAAGTGGGATTAGAGAAAATTTGTTCCCTCTAAAAGATCCATACATTGTTTATGATCTCTTAGAGAATGTAAATTATATAAATAGTATAGGAATAATTTTTTTATGTAAATAATTATCATGGATGTAAGAATATATTGATTCCATATATCCTTTCACTTTTCCAAGAGGTTATTTATACAACCAATGTTAGGTTCACTATAATTAATAATTTTAATGTTATGACATATAATGATTAGCAGAAAATAGAATTTAATGGAATGATAATGATTTCAATTTTTATATTCTTATCTAAAAAAGAGTATACAAAGGTGATAATACTCAAAACATCCAATGTGATTTAGGAGAAAATTAAAAATATTTTTGAATAGAATGTCATGATTAAGTAAGACAATATATTAATATAAAGATAAATGATTTAATATATGAGCATGGATTATGAAGAAAATATTAATTAATTCAACACAATATTGAATGAGGTTGGAATAACATCATAGGAATTAAAGATACATTATATGATTCTACCATTGTCAATAAATTAATGTGAAACTTCCTTAATTATTTTGATACTAAAAAAATTACTTTGGAATATATATATATTATCTATGTCATTATTAATTACAAAATAAAATTATTTCTTATGAAATAAATGAAGATACTATTTTTAATAAAAATATTATAGATACATATATGAAAACCAATTCTATTAAAAAGATGAAAATAAATAAATTTTAAGATTATTACTTAGGTGAATATGAAGATGATGAATCCTGAATGGCCCAAAGGCCGTCATTTTTATTGGTTTTTGATAACCTCCCTTTCAAGGGATGAGGGGAACCCTTATAAGGCCCTTTGGATAAGATATTACATGGATTGTAGGCTTAAGAGATTACATGACCTGAAGGTATTAGGAAATTCAACCAGACTATCTGCCAGGAATTGCCCCTCCCCAGCATCTGCATCATGATAGTAGCTCTCCACATTCGCATGGTCGTTTGGCTAGGCTTTCCATTCAAGCTTAGCCTAGTACCGATGGCATAGCCATACCCTCTCATTCTAACAAATCCATTTGGTTCTTCTCTGGTGAGTGCACCTACTTTGAATCCTCTTATGGGGATTCTCCTTCATAGTAGTGTGTATGGGGAAATTTCATGTGGCTCTATGGCCTTGAGGTAGCCTGAATGCCTTAAAGGTGGCCTGAAAGCCCTATTGACCTGAAGGCCTGGGTGGCCTAAAATCCTTAAGAACTCCAAGCTCAAACCGGTGGCCCAAGGTGAATAGTTCCAGCTCCTACGAATATCATAAGGGGATAATAGATCATATCTCAAATAAAATCAAAAATGGAAAAGGGTAGTTACAAAGGTACAATTACAAAGAAATGTTTTTATGTATGGTGGGGATGGTAAATTTTTAATTTATTTTAAAAAGATTATATGTAATGAGTATGAGAATTATGAGAAATAGGTAGCGATTCAAAGAAACAAAATGGGTAAAATATATAGGGAAATTATGAATCTAATTGAGAATAAAAAAAAGTTTCTAGGAATAAAAAGAAGAAATATGTTGGGAAAATATGGGGAACACTACTCCACTAAAGGTGGTTAATAAGAATAAGAATCTATTGAAATGTTTTTGAAATTTATTTCTCATGTTGATTAACATAGTGAAACCTCATGTATTATTGTATAATATGATGATACCTGTATTAAAATCATGTTGATAGAGGAATTTAATGACTTTTATAAGAAAAAAACTAAAATTATAAGGTTAAATAGTTTGTTAAAGAAATAAGATGAAAAAAATGAAATAGAAGATGATTTACCTATTATTGAAATTTATTAGATTGAATAACTCATAGTTATCAGGATAATAATTAAATAAAATGATAAGAGATAAAAATAATATTAAATTTTTTGAAAACACTTTGGAAATATCCTCTTAATCATCTGAATAATTTGATAATCTGCTCCAATAAATGTAGGTACAACCTAATCTTTTTCAACTAAAAAATGTTACATCTATTTTTACTAATAGTGTAGGTTTTAAAAATAAAATTTGTTTTTTTGTCACAAATGATTCATAATAATCCCACTTTTACATTAATGGGAAATGATGGTAACTAAATAAGTAACTCCTTCCAAAGACAGAGGTAAAACGATGTACAAAATACAACTAGTAAATGATAACATTTTTTTGACTGGACTCATATCAATTTATAAGTTAAAAAATAATTGGTTATTTCTAGTGTTATAGAATATTTTTCTTCCTAGGATACATTTGATATTAAAATATTTATTTTCAATATAGTTAATTAAGTATTGAATTGGAATAGAAAAATTCATAGAAAATTAAATTTTAGAGAATAAATCCATAAATTGTGTACAAATTTTTTTTAAGATGAAATTTGTAGAAGTTGTGACCCACAAGGTCATTATACAAAATAATTTATAACTACTCTTCCATGATTGTTTCCTCCTGATTAATGAGGTAGGAATTTTTTGAAAAATAGAATTGAATAATGAACACTAATTGTTGAAGTGGATCTAAAATCCAATAGGTAAAGAAAGTTATGAATTCACGATAGTGTATTTTTTTCTAACTTTTTCGGTGATAAAAAGATCATAAATAATTTATGATTCTATGACATAGGTTTAGTAATGTTTGGCAATGAAATAACCTTGAAAATAAGTTGATTTGAAAAAAAAAATTGAAGCCCATTAATTCAAATCCAAAGATATTTGATACATGTAAGGGATTAAACGTTACATTTTTTAGTATATGATGAGATTGTGATAGTGGGGATGAAATTTTTAATATAAAAAACTATTGTACTATAATGTTATTAAAAGTGATAATAATTATTTCTAATGGAGATATAAAAAGTGGTAAATTATTCCAAATTACGGATCCTAGTATTTTTGTTATCCAAGTGATTTTTTTAATAATTTGGAACATAAGACATAGCCATATTGGTTAAAGAAGTTTTAAAAAATATTAAAGAAGGATGTTTTTTGAGACATACCCTAATTAAAAAGAGAAATATAGGTTATTTGTGAAAAATTATAAAACGTGTGATTTAACATAGAATAAACTAAAGCATGTAAATATAGTACACTAGGGTACATGAAGTATTACATATTGATTTATATGGGATAATGAGACATAAATTCATTAGACCTAATATTTTTTTATTACATTTATTAATGAGTTTATAAGGATTTATAATGTAATGTTTAGGGAAAAAAATCAAATATAGTGGTTATGTACCAAATATTTTAAGGATTGGTTGAGAAATATATGGGAGTCTATATACAGATGTTGAGCATTAACAATGGAAGTTATTTATCTAGTAATTATATTTAATCTTGTCTTGATAATAATGCGATTAAATATAAATATATTGATCCTTATACCCCATGGTATAATAAAGTTTAAAGAAAGAAAAATATAATCAAATTTGAAATGGTAAGAATTATGCTTATTGAATTGAAACTGTAAATTTTTTTGGGAGAATTTATAGGTATGATTGTGTATATTCAAAATAAATTCTTTTTTTAAATTGAGTCAAACATGGTCACTTATGAGATTTGGTAAAATAAGAAAAAAGAACTATGATTTATTTCCAGGTAGATAACATGTATATTTGTAAAACATCTAGTGAAAACGACGATGATTATTAACCTAATAATGTGGATAATAATTCTTATTACTCAAGTTATTGTGAGGATATTTTTAAAAGTGGAAAACTAAATATCCAAAGGATAAAACTACTTTTGAATAAAAAAATATCATTGTATTTTTGGAAATACAAGTATAAACTATAATAAAACCATCTCTTTATAATAAAAGACTCATTTTTCACAAGTTGAACCCCCATACCTTACTGAGGCTACTAAATATAAAGAGTAGATAAATTATATGAATTATTTTTTAATCAAATTGAAAGAAAAAACACTTGGGATATTTTTTCGAAAATTTAAGGAATGAATATTAGTGGAATATTGGGACATTTATAAAAAAGTTCAATAATAAAGGTAAAATTTCAAGAAACAATGATAGATTTATGTGAAAATATTATTCCCAGGTAAAAGTTGTAGACATTAAAGAAAACATTTCTCATGTTTTAATAATGGAGACTTTTAGGATGCTTCTTGATTCTATGGAAAACATATATTATAAATTTTGTTAAATGGATATGAAATATGATTTTATAAATCTATATCTAGAAGAATATGTTTTTACTATGAAATGTGAAGGATTCATCCTTAATAATGATGCTAATATAGTGTGAAGTTTTTAAAAATCCTTACTATCTTAAAATATGACCTTAGAGCCCAATTTTACAAGAAGGGAGGTTATATGAAATTTTTTAATTTTTTATATAGGAAAGGTGGGAAATGACATTTATATAATTAAAATGAGAATTACTACTCTCGTTATTATTATTTATTTGGTTGGAAAAAACATTATAGGTGACATGGTGTATGTTTGTAAGAATTTTTTTAAATAAAGATGTATATTGAGATGAAAATGTTTTGAGAGAGGATTTTCCTTTAGAGAATACAAAAAGCATTAGAAGAAAAAAATATATTTGTATCTCTTGATAAATACACTATGTAATGGTTGAAGGATCATGGAATGGATGAATCTAAAGATTTATCATCAGAAATGGTTGTTGGTGTGATACTAAGTAAGGAAAAAATAAGGTAAGTGTAATTATTAATTAATTTAAGAATATTATTGGAATCTTGACTTATTTTACATCATGAAGACCAAATAGTTTTTATACAGTTACATTGTGAGATAGATACTAAAGTTATCCAAAGTAATTACTCATGTTATATTCCAAGATAATCCTTATATATATCAAACGAATTTTGAGTTATATTTTGATGTATAATAGAAGTGAGGGATTGAACTAAATTAGATTTTATGATACTAATTAGGGTAGATATTATAATTCTGGGAAGTCGACATTAATGAAGAACTTTATTTTTTGTATAATTTGTTATTATATAGAGTTTTATAAAAACTATGTCTAACATTGATCATTAATAATGAAGAATATGTTAAAATTCAGAATGTATGATCATAAATGATTTTGGATAAAGAGTAGTAAGAATAATTTATAGTGAAGGACAAGCAGTTATGATGAATTTTTCGTAATAAGAAAATTTTAATTGATACGTGTAAAAATCTATTGTAAAAATATACATAAAAAATTAATAAAAAATATCATTTCATCAAAGGTAATGTTTTAAATGTATATTTGAGTCCGGAATATATTAAAATAAAAAAACAATATTGTAGATATGTTCATGAAAATTATCCCAAGGGATATATCACAAGAGTTAATGATGTAATTTTATGTTCTTCCTTTCCCTCTTACATAAATAGTATTTTTCCTTCTCCATAATCCTATTGGATTATTTTTCAAAATAGGATGAAAGAAAAACTCACAAGACATTTGTTTTAATGGATCTATGTATATTTTTTTATACAATTTGTATTAGTAGTTGATATTATTTAGGGGGATAAATAAACTACAAAATTATAATCACCAAGGGTTATAACTATATAAGAAAATTACTTTATCCAAAAATGTGGTCTAAAGATATTTATCTTTGAGAAATGATACGACTTTGTGAAACATAATGATTTAATTATTTTGAAAAAAAATCTATGGGGGAGTGTGAAGAACTTGTCGAATTATTGAAGATTCATTATAATTTTTTCAATAATATGTAAGAATCATTGGTTAAGTGTTAAGATTTTTTATGAGTCGAAATAAGTGGTTTAGTAATCAAGAAGATGATATTCAGAAGGTATCTATATTGATGATGAAATATAGTAAGGTGTGTATAAATAAGATTATGTATTTATGAGGCATGATCTGTCTAAGATAATTAGTAATGGAATATAATTTTTCACAATGCAGTTCCAGCAAATTATTGTTTCAGAAGCTGATATGCTGGACCAATGTTTTAGAATAATGGAAATGATGTTGAATTTAGAAATAAGGAAGATAAATATTGATCTAAAACGTGAATATATAAGACTAAAAGTGAGGATATTTTTAATGTTTATAATGTGATTTAAAAAGATTCATTATATGGAATATGTATATAGAAGCATTCATTAATAGTTATAATTTTAGTTGATGTGAAATCATGGATGTTTCAAGATGTTGAATGTGATAACAACTATTCTGGATGGTGTTGAAGATTGGAAAGTAATTCAGAAGGTGTTGATAAGGATGATTCCAAAAATCGAAAGAAAAATCCAAATTGGAATCAATGGGATCTTGATAATTGAGATAATTAAAAGAAGAAGAAGAATCAGAAGTAACACGATTTATATAAACGGTAAGTTTAGAAGAAGAAAGCAAAGTGGAATAATTATGATTCTTATAATGAAGAAGTTCATAATTAGAATATGGATATTTATTAATTCGTAATAATTGCTCCAAAATATCATTGTTCTATGTAAGAATTAGTCATAATCATGCAATGTCTATATACAAACCAAGGGAAATTTAGAATAAAATGGTAATATCACATTTTATTTTTTAGTAATTATTACAATGATGATATTTTATTAATCAAATGATATCATAATGATTAATAAATGATCCAAGATAAATTTTAACTAAATTAAATAAAATGAGAAGATATCGTAATGGTGAAAGTGAGAAATAGAATTTTTTTTTGAAATTACCATAGACTGCATTGTTCCATTTTATAGAAGTCTCTATATAAAATTATATAGGATAAACAAAAGTGATCTAAGATAAATCATAGATACTTGATATTGAGAGAAAATAACATAAAACATCCAAAAATACATAGATTCTAGGAGGAAGAATTTTATATTATGAGAAATTGTGAGCATGACTAATGATTTTTTGTTACCAGAAAAGCTTTAAAAAATTTAAATTCTTTAAGAATTAAGTTTGACCAATATAATTCCATAAAACCAAATAACATTCAGAAATTGAGTATACTAAATAATTGAAAATATATTCATTTTTAATGTTTTCAAGGCCTAAAGGAATATTTTTCATTTGATATGAATGATATTTTGAGATAAAAAATATTTATCATTCCATTTTGGATACTTTATAAAGTAGAGGGTTCCTAAAACATTCATTGGAAAGATATTATTATTGGTAGATAGTGTGAGGTAAAACAAAATACCTTCCTGCATTTTATAATCACATCGTTGTATTAGTGAGAAAATATGTATCTCAAACGTTACCCAAATATAGTGAAGTCGTAGTCACCCAAATTTGGGGAGAACCTTGTAGACATCTTATGTGAATTTTGATACTTTATATATTTATTAGCTATGAGAAAGTTTTATAATTAGAGGTTCAATGGAGAAAAACTCTAACAAGTCACATAGATTAATTTCATAATGGATATTAAAAAATAGTAGCTCAAATTTAACCCCCTTATTAGCATTACATCATATTCTTGAGAACATATATATTTCAATCAATAATATTGATGGTTGATTTTATTACCAAACATGGTGATATTAATGAATAATTGGAAGAGAAGTATTTTATATCATAGAAGAACACTATTTAAAAAAAGGAATTAAATAAGGTCTTTGATGAAGTGTGATGGAGGTTCTATATATTAATGGAAATATTTATGGATTATAAAGAAAAAGAGACTTATGTTAAAGGGAAGAACCTCAATATAAAAGAACTTTGTATCAAAAAGATAGATAGGTTAAATAAATTGGTTAGTAACATATTGATAGGAATAAATAACTTGGTGAAAATATTCTTGTTATGATCTTAATATTATAAAAAAAATTATAAGAAGTATATTTAAGTTGTAATTATTTTAGAGAGGGTAAATATTCATTCAAACTCATTTAATCATTTATATAAGTGAATGAATAATTTCTAGGTAATTTTGGTAAAATATGAATTGGTTTTGTAAGAAGTATTTTGAAGTTATGTAATATACTCTTCATAAATCAACTCGTGATGTAAGATTTGGAATTATAAAAATAGCACTTTCTATGTGATAATAAATGAAATATAAATTTTTATAAAGTACAGGAACTATAACATCAAAACAAAAATTCAAGTGGTTATAAAATTGGGGAGGCCTGGAGATTCCTTATGTAAAATATGCATATAATCCAGTAGAATGGAACCAAGTAAAAAGGTGGTAATTAAAGTGATGGAGTCTCCACATTTAATTTACTAACAATCCACTTCGTTTTTACCTTTATGCCATGTGTACTAGATTATAACATATTGGACAATTTAAATCTTGTATTCATGAATAAGGTAGATAACTGATGAGTGGGGTAAAAATATTCCATACAAGAACCACATGAACAATGAAAACTAATATTGTACTATAAAAAGAGGGATTCTTGTGCTATGGTAAATTTCTATATTGTTTTGAGACACCCTAATGTCCACACTAATGGGTATTTTGATGCCACCGAATACAATGAAGGAAAAAAATACTACTATTATAAATTAAACCTCTTCCTCGAATATTTCCATTAAAGAATGCACCATATATCACTACTAAAAAACCGACCTTCAACCGTGCTAGAAATAGTCTTTATTAGTCCAAGTATAATGCTGAATACTTGAGCGATGTTAAATCCCATGACTTTTATTAGCTCCCAAATAATGCAGATAAAGGGTACATTTATCAGCGATAAAAAAGCACTGATAAATATGACCTTTATTTGTGCTTTAAGAAGCAATGATAAATGTCCCATTTATCTGAATTTTTTTATCACTACTAAAGGTATCCTTTATCAATGCTTTTAAAATCACTAATATAATGTAATTATACAACACACTATAGTACAACATTAAAAATACACCCAAAACACACTAAAAACACTCCAAAATCACATCGGATATCAATAGAAACATGTCACAATACAGAATTTAATTAAAATGAAATTTAGAAAACCAATACCATAAAAATATATATATTATAAACATTTCAAACATTAGTTTATACAATTACATAAATAAAGTTTTTTACATACATTCCAAAACAATCCTAATTGTAGGACAGAACACCCCAACATGGGAGAAAAAAACTGAGCCGATGTCTTTATGTTTATTTCACAAAAACTCATCCAAAAATGATTCCTCCACAAACTTCTCAAAATTTATATCCTTGTAGAAGAGGACTCGCTCTATGATATATGGATTAAGACCCCCATTTAAAAGAGAAGATTTTAACATATCATGTGATGCCTCCTCCAGACAAAAGGAAACCATGTCTTTGAGGTGTTTAATATAATCCTTCACCTCTCGCTGACCTTACTGGACACTCATGAGCCCTTCCCTTTTCATCATATTCACCTCCTCGAGTATAATCCATAAAAAAAGAGGGACTTAAAATATTCCCAAACCATCTCGACCTATATCATTGTGGGAAAAAAAATTCCATTCATCCAAAGTTGGACCCCCCAAGTTGACCTAGAACAACAAAAACTCTAACAGATTTGGGAGTTCCAAACACGCTGAAGACATCCTCAACTTCCTCAAGCAACTTCACTACCTCTAATGAAGCTCAATTTCTATGGAAGCTGGGAAGAAACTGAGGATTACTAGAAATAATGAAAGACACACTAGAAACATCAGGGACCTTTCTGGGCGACATATTCTGAATAAGAGAAAAAAAATAATAAAATTAGGTTCAGAATCAATCTGAAATGCAATAAAAAGGAACATCTTGGGCCAAAAAAACAGATCACAAGCCAAAAAACAGATATAAACCAAGGATGAGAAGCGCACATGAGGCTACAAGACCAAAAAAAATTATCCGAGTCATCAAGCTCTATGAACATCCTAAGAATTAGTTTTTAAACTCTAGATTTATGGTTTTATTTTATTATATCTATGTTCCTTGTTCTTAATTCTAGTTTTTGGTTTTCCTATCAAAATAAAGAATAATATTAATTCTTAATATTAAATTTAAAATAAATTTTTCTGAGATTGGGGATAAAGTAGTTGTGTGACCTTATAGGGAAATTTCTCAGTTCGATTAGTTGAGATTGCCTAAATTCTATGATTGAAATCTAGAAATACGTTAAGACATCCATAAAGAAATAAGATAATGCCTCAATGATAACTAGATCATATTAAAGATAAATATTCAATGAAATCCCTTTACAATTATATCAAATAATAATTGTTTCATACTTTCTTTATTAACCTATATTATTGACATATCTTTATTCGAATTTCTATTATGAACTCAACAATGAAGTACATGGGTTATGGATTTAATCAGATAATTCAATTTCAAACAAAAGTGTAGAGATGTCATCTTCCATAACATTAAATAAAAAAATTATTTCTTGAATTAATCAATTAATGTCATATAACTTATGAGAAACCCAGTATATATTAACATACCAAGAAAGTATGTTTCCCCAATTAACAAGAATATTCTTATTTATGTTGATTATTATATACATCATTAATAAAATACTATATATATTTAAATACACACATATAGAGTTATAAATACCTAATGGCACATATAATAAGGGGAATTATTATTTTAGGGTTAGTCCCCATAAAACCATTCTTGAGGATTACAAGATTTAAAATTCATGATAATAATTGTCTTGTACTTATATATATCCAACACCTAATAGTTAAACATCAATTTTGTATAATCATAAAAATGAAATATAGATCACTGGATATATGTTTAATAATATTTCTATTACATTTATTGGATCAAATTATATTGGGTAACTCATATAATGTTTCGATGAGATAGATATTCTAAAGACATTAAAAAAATAATTTTACAAAGATCAACACTTATAATGTTAAAAAATATTTATTAATATTCATGTGATCAAATGTAAAATGTTATTTGGTTATTGGGAACTAAGTACTACCCATACAAGTAATGTTTCTTCAGAGGAGGACTTAATAAAATATTCTTATAGGGGTTTTAACGAAGTAAATAAAGTGTCTGAAATGTATTTCTGATCCATCAACACATAGGTATTAAGATCATATAAGGTGGGAGACCCTAGAGGATAATGTATTCATCAGTAATTTATAAATATTTGTATAACTCTATTAATAAGAGACTAGATTTATATTTTTTAGACCACATAAAGGATCATTTATGAAGGGATTATCCTTGATCAAATAATATAATGAGATGGTTTACATAATATAGGGAAACACACTCTTTAGGAATCCAATTTATTATATAAAATTTAATTCCTTATGTAAATTATTGGAATATATGGAGGATAAATGAGTGTAAGGATAGTGGATATAATAAAACTTTTATATATTGCCCTCCGCAAAGAAATTAGACGAGGAAAACAAAATGGTTCTTCTTCAATGCCATTAAGAAACCAATAAAAAATATTATTTGAGATAGTCATGGCCATGGAGAACATACATGGTACTCCATAATATTTTTTATACACAATATAAATTCATTCATGTGGTAATTCATCTAAAAATATATTATTGTTAATGATTATATCTCCAAAATGTAATTTGGTTGGTACTCTAGAGGAGTCACGCTAGCAGCAGTGAGGAGATGAGATGTAGGGTTCTTAATAGTGAAAAAACGCAAAACACAAAACCCAGAAAGATCAAACAAAAAAATATGAAAAATATATAATTACATACCCTATATTCTATTCTTGATTTTCCCAATAGATAGTAGTGGAGTCACATCGGTAGCAGTGAAGAGATGAGATATAGGGTTTGTAACAGTGCCAAAATGGAAAACACGGAACCCCAAAAGATCAAACAATGATATATAAAAATTATAAAATAACATACCTTGGATTCTATTCCTGATTCATATGATGGATCGTTGTGGATTTTCCCCGGCAGTAGAGGAGTTCTATGGGAGCTTCAGAATCACAAATAATAAGTGTATGTTTTTTTAAATAGATCATCGACATTTTTAACAGTGATTTTACAAAAGTGCTGATAAATATCCAATTTATTACCTAATGTTAGATATAATAAGGGGAATTATTATTTTAGGGTTATTCCCCCTAAAACCATTCTTGATGATTACAATATTTCAAATTCATGATAATAATTGTCTTGTACCTATATATATCCAACACCTGATAGTTAAACATCATTTTTGTATAATCATAAAAATGAAATCTAGATCACTGGATATATGTTTATGAATATTTCTATTACATTTAATGGATCACATTATATTGGGAAACTCATATAATGTTTCGATGAGATAGATATTCTAAAGACATTAAAAAATTAATTTTACAAATATCAACACTTATAATGTTAAAAAATATTTATTAATATTCATGTGATCAAATGTAAAATGTTAGTTGGTTATTGGGAACTAATTACTACCCATCCAAGTAAAGTTTCTTCATAGTAGGCCTTAATAAGATATGCTTATAGGGGTTTTAACGAAGTAAATAAAGTGTCTGAAATGTATTTATGATCCATCAACACATAGGTATTAAGATCATCTAAGGTGGGAGACCCTATAGGATAATGTATTCATCAGTAATTTATAAATATTTGTATAAATCTATCAATAAGAGACTAGAGTTATATTTTTTAGACCACATAAAGGATCATTTATGAAGGGATTGTCCTTGATCAAATCATATAATGAGGTGGTTTACATAATATATGGAAACACACTCTTTATGAATCAAATTGACTATATAAAATTTAATTCCTTATGTAAATGATTGGAATCTATGGAGGATAAATGAGTGTAAGGATAGTGGCTATAATAAAAATTTTATAGATTTCCCTCCGCAAAGAAATTAGAGGAGGTAAACAAAATGGTTATTCTTTAATTCCATCATGAAACCAATAAAAAATCTTAATTGAGATAGTCATGGCCATGGAGAACATACATGGTACTCCATAATATTTTTATACACAATATAAATTCATTCGTATGGTAATTCATCTAAAAATATATTATTGATAATGATTATATCTCCAAAATGAAATTTGGTTGGTCCTCTAGAGGAGTCACGCTAGCAGCAGTGAGGAGATGAGATGTAGGGTTCTTAACAGTGAAAAACGCAAAACAAAAAACCCAGAAAGATCAAACAAAAATATAAGAAAATTATATAATTACATACCTTGTATTCTATTCTTGATTCATCCAATGGATCATAGTGGAGTCACACCGCTAGCCGTGAAGAGATGAGATATAGGGTTTGTAACAGTTCCAAAATGAAAAACACGGAACCCAGAAAGATCAAACAATGATATATAAAAATTATAAAATAACATACCTTGGATTATATTCTTGATTCATATGATGGATCGTAGTGGATTTGCCCTGGAAGCAGAGGAGTTCCATGAGATATTCAGAATCACAAAGAATAAGTGTATGTTTTTTTTAAATAGATCATTGACATTTTTAACAGTGATTTTACAAAAGTGCTGATAAATATCCAATTTATTAGCGTTAAATTGATAAGACCAGATAAAATTGATGTTAATTAGTGAAAAAAAATAATTGATATATCTCGATATTTATCTGCACTCCAAAATCGTTGATAAAAAACATCTTTATCAACTAGTAACAAAAAGTGCTGATAAAGGATAAGCTTTATCATTACTAAAATAAAGTGCTGATATAGTATACCTTTTTTCATTATTGAATAAAAGGTGTTGATAAATGGTTCCCTTTATAAGTGCTTTCATTTAGCACTGATAAAGATGGAATTTCGCAGTGCATTTTTATGGTGCTGCAATATTTTGGCGTTGTTAATGGACAGTTTTGTAATAGTGTATATTTAGATTATAATAATAATCAGTATCCAGCTATCAATCCAAGTTCCCTGACCCCTATAAAACACATGTATTTGATCTTATAGAGAGTAAATATAATGGTCCAACAAATATGATAAAAGAGGATACCACTGATTGAAATTGTTCATGTCTCAAATTTAAGTGAGTAGTTTTTTTAGATGATGAATGTTAGGCTACTCATGTTGGTGGATATATTTATTATGACTATCCCAAATAGTCTGAAAACTAGAAAAGAATTTCATTATCCAATAGTGACCATACATTAAAGAAACTCCCACATCAAATAACCCAGAATACATGAACTAATAGAAATAGAAAAATTAAATGGAGAATCCAACTATACCCCAAGGAATTTTATGAAAAACCATGCCCAGTCATCATTAAGAAAAGGTAAATCATACAACTCTAGTTTTTGATGTAGTTATCAGAGGTATGTTTGTTTCTAAATGAACACTTTTTCATTGGATTTCATTGACCTTTTTCAATCCTTTGTGATGAACATAGAAAGCCAGAAAGATGAATTTGGGGGGAATGTAACGGTTCCAAAAATATTCACTACATTGGTATTTCTCTTAAATTACATGGAATAAGTTATGATAATCTTTCGAGTTAGAGATCCTTGATTGAACTAGGTTGAAAACATTAATTAGAATATTTCACCACATAGATTTAGTTAAATAAATCCTTTTTCTCCATATAGGAAAAAGATGGGGAGGCTATGAAATTATAAGGCCTCCCTGAAGGTCATCTCAAGGGCGAAACAATTGGGGAAGTAACTTGGGTTCCTTGGCATGTTATCATTCCAATAAAATACTTCCCCTCTATTAATAAATCATTATGAATAGCTAAAAACTTAGAGAATAATATCTTAAATATTTCGCCATAATAGAGACACTATAAAGTATATCTATTAAATTAAATCTATAACATTTACATACTTCTTTATAATATATTACAACTTTAATTAATCCCCTTCAATGACATCCCAAGAATGTTTTTATTGAATGGATTCATTGATGCTCCTCAGACTGATCTTTCATTTGTCAAGTTTTTTTGATAGATAATTCTATCTCTCATAGTGATACATAAATTATTTATGGAAATACTAATGAAATGACTTAATATCATATTCAATACTCTTGAGGACACCTTTGGGGACTCTGATAACTAAAAAAATATGCATGTGAATGAAGACAATACACATTTTAAAAGTTTAATTATAAACCAAAAATAATTGACGAAACATTTACAATTGGTAATGTGGTAGTGATATGCTCACTGGTCCATCAAAATGGTGAATCCGGATTCTCTATATATATAGTAGATCTTAAATATAGTCTGTGTAGAAATTTCAACTAGGGAAACTAAATTCATCCCCAACTATCCTAGCTCGTGTGAGCAATAGATTATTGAAATTATAGATATTTATCTTAAATAAGATAACCAATTTCTCAATCCATATACAATACCTTTTCATAATCCATTTAAAACTCATGGTATATTTTTACCAACTATTTAGAAAAAATAGCATATCATTTTTGAAAAATATATGGATGATTATGAGTGGTAAATACCTTCCTTAAAAGGGAATTATATGGATATTTTCCATTTCATAATGAAAGTTTAGACTAAATTAGTCTTTAATGTTAGAGAGAGTGAGTCACCTTGAAAAATACCTCTGATGTATTTAAAGAAAAAAATTATCCTTCCCTTTGATGTGGCTGAGAACCAAGGTGAAGAATATCACTGAAAATATAGGTAAAAACCCACTTAGTGAAGATGAATTAGTGTATAAACTTAATGATAAATCTCTATTATAATATATAATATGATTCATCCATATATACTTTGAGAAATATATTTGATTATAATTATCTCTTGTTGAATCCATTCATCATCTCTTGTTCTAATCTAATGAAACCCTGGATACTCATATTATTGATGAACCCATGTAGCTCCTCTAACACCATGTTGGAAAGAAAGAAATATAATCCATCATTAATAACTTTTTGAAATATTTTATAGGATAATTTTAAAATAATTATTGGATTATATTGATTTAGGAACCCTAATTATTAAATTTTGAAATTACAATAGGGTAATTTTCATAGGTTCCTTTGAGTAGAGAGGATCCCTTACAATTATGACAACCTTGCTCTTTATTACACACTTAGACATGATTTATTACATAAACATCACTTGATACAAAATAGAATATCGAGAGGTGTATTGTATTCGGGGCTTGTGATTATTACATAACACCTTAAAACATTAAATACAACATCTATATTGAAAACAACCTTTACATTACCATTATATTCCGTTGTAATTAGCATTGCATGGGATAACCTGAGGACATGTATAAGAAAAGAGTGATCTATAAATCCCAATAAGGGAATAAACATGGAATAAAATGAGGAATAAAATACATGTTAAACAATAGGAATATCAATGTAGCACAAGATAAACATAAACATAAGGCATGATAAAGCATGAAAATCATAACATAGAAATGTGGCAACAACACTTAACATGGAATTAGCTTGAGCAAAGGCTCATTGCACGTGGAGCATGAGTAAACTGTCATTGTACATGAAGCACGAGTAAACCCTAGTTTCACTTGAATTATCATGAGTAAACACACATTTCACATAATGTATCATGATACTATACTTTTCCCAATGCATTGGAGCACTATTAAGGTGCACCCTTCTTGAACATTTCATTTCATGCATAATTGTGCCACACGGATCATAAAACATGGATTCATTAAACATCATAATTTATTACACTATAAAGAAATGTGTAATTCATACATGAAACTCTATAATAAATAATTAAATGTTCATGAAGTTGAATTCCCTTGATAGAGAAATGGGTATGGTATTCACTACTCAATGACTTTGGATTGGAAAAACGTGGTGCAATTTCGGCAGCATAACGACATGACATAAGAATACATAAAAATGGTTTATGGGAGAGAAAGGGGTGTCTAATCATATGTAAATGAAATGCAAAGTAATGGGGTCATATTGATACATGTCCCAACAATTTTAATGGAATTTATATTCATGATACAAAATAATTTCTTGAATGTAAATTAGGAGAAATAAATTCTGTTCGGAATTTCGGCATAGTATTAGATGTACATGTGATGTATTTAATAAGAGAGAAAGTGGTATATCATCATTAAAACATAAATAGGGCATTATGGGGGAGGTTAGAAATCATACACCAACATTTATAATTGAAAATAAAAGGGAATAAAAATATTAAGAAACTTGGATAAAAAGTGAAAGGTAGGAATCCCTTACTTGGAAGTATGATACCAAAAGCTTAGGAGAGGCTTGTGAGAGGCGTATTTGGAGCTTGGGGCACCTTTTTAGGATTTTAAATAGAGGAGCTTAGGGTTTGTTCTATCTTAAAAGGCTTTGAGTGTGGAGGAAGTGGGATCTTGGGTGGGTTTATATAGAAAAGGAGAGGGAATTCATTATTATTTTGGTTTGGGAACCACACATTAAACTAATAAAAACAACAAACCATACCATGGTTTTTGCCCATGGTTTTTTCAAAAGTTTAGTGTAAAACAATATTTTATAATTACAATGGCAGAAATTCTTAAAATAATAGGTTTTCTTTTGTGGAGGTGAGTCACACTCTCAAGGAAATCAATTTAAAAAACTAAAATGTTTAATAAGTCTTGAAGGGTCCACTAAAGAATTTTAAAATAAATTTTACTAAACTAAAATCACATTATTTTAATGTTAAAACATATATTATCCGAAAATAATGTTTAGAGTATTTTATTACTTCACTATTGGGTCATTATGATGTCATAAAACACATTATATATTTAAACGGTATTTAATTTTTATCCAAAAATTTGATTGGCTTAGAAAATTATAAAAAAAAATCACTATTGGATAATTTAAATGTCTATATTCCAGAAATAGTATTCATTTTATGTAAATAATTTTATAAATATGTGAATTTTCACTTTAAAAAAAAAAGACATTTATAAAAAAATCAAGGGTTTTGACAAAGACAGATTTCAAACCTTAATAAAATATTACAATTGCATTAATAAAAATTATATGATCATTTATACTTAATAAAAGTAATTTAATTATAATAATATTTTATTTAAATATTATTTAATTAAAAAATCCATTAATTTATCAAAATAGATTCCTTAGTTGAAAATTAACTAATAATACAATTTGTGCTTTAAAAACTATTTACAGATTTACAATAATAAAATGATTGTATATTCATTATTATATACAAAAATAATGCACAGAATCATAGTGCTAGGGTCTTGTTACATAACCCCTTATAACACCTGCAAAAGACCTTAGAGTATGGTGTGCGATGGTGACAAACTCTTGGGGTGGCTCAGATAACATCGCTCAGGTGGTAATCTCTGTCAACTTACACTTCTCCCATAGGCGGTTCCGCTAAAGCTTAACGTATTCAAGCTCAACTTGGGCTTGTTCAAGAGAAAAGCCCAATGACACCAGCTCCTTTCCGAGCACCGATAAATTTTATTCATACGGGGCAAGTCTACTGGATGAGGCCCTCACTTCCTTTGTCTGAGTAAATTGTATTTGTTAAAGCCCAATATTTATACTAATCATGGGATCACTGTTTGATGGCTATATTAGCAATGGTCACAATTCTTAACAGTATTTATAATCCAAAACATAAAACTAAATAAGTGCATACGTTTAACATAACCATAAGAAGACATTCAAATAGACCAAGAGGAATTTTCATTAATGAATTTTTGGGTTGTTACAATCTTCCCCCCTTAAGAAATTTTGCCTTTGAAATTTCCTTTTCTTAGACTAAAAACGATGTGGGTGACTTTGATTCATCCCTTAATCTTATTCCCACATCACTTCTTCAAACTTGTGGTTTCACCACAACACCTTGACAAGGGGAATTGTCTTATTTTGTAGAAATTTTTCTCTACAATCAAAGATCTTCACTAGTAGCTCCTCATAAGAAAGACCATCCTCTAACTATACTACCTCTGAAGAGAGTACATGTGAAGGTTCTGGTATGTACTTACATAAGAGGGATACATGAAAGACATAATGTACTTTGGCCATGGTAGGTGTAAGTGCTAGTCAATAGGTCAAAGCCCCCCCCCCCCCCACAATCAAGAATTTCGAAGGGGACGATGTACCTTGGACTTAACTTCCCATTATTTCCAAATCTCATGACCTTCTTCCACAGAGATATGTGTAGAAACACAATGTCTCCAACTTTGAACTCAAGGTCTCATCGACGGTCATCTGCATAACTCTTCTTTCTAATTTGGGCTACCTTGATATGCTACTGAATGGTTTTCACCTACTCCACAATTTCTTTAACCATTTTAGGTTTTAGCATCTTACACTCACTGACTTCATCCCAACACACCAGTGTTCTACACCATTTCCCATAAAGGGATTCATATGGTACTATTTGGATGCTCGAGTGGAAACTGTTATTGTAGGGGAATTCAACCAGTGGAAGATGTCGGTCCAATCCTCCTTTGAAGTCCATAGAACATGATATTAATATATATTCTAGTGTCTGAATAGTTTTCTCATATTGGACATTAGTTTTAGGATGATAGGCCATACTGAAGTTCAGTTCAATGCTTAGAGCATGGTGGATACTTTTTAAGAACAACGAGGTGAATCTTGTATCATGATCAGATACAATATACAGTGGTACTCTATTCAGCCTTAGCACTTCGTTGATATAAATCCATGCAAGTCGATCCAATGAGAAGTCTTCTCAAATCACGATGAAGTGAAATTTCTTCGTAAGATGATCCACAATGACTCATATAGCATTATTTTTTTGTATGTCCTTGGATGTCTAGTGACAATTTCCATGAAAATGTTCTCCCATTTCCATGATGTTATGGGCAATGGTTGCATCATCCCCTTATACTTATGTGTCTCTATCTTCACTTGCTGACACACTAGGCACTTTGATGTATACTCAGCGATATCCTTCTTCATATTATCCCACCAATAATGCCCTCAAATATCTCGATACATCATTGTGTTTCCTAGGTGAATAGATAAATTTGAACTATGTGCATCATCCAAAAGTTCCTTCATCATCTCCTGACTTGATGAAACACATAGTTGTTTCCCTAATCTCACAATTCATTCTTCATTAACATAGAACTCCGAGGATTTCCCTTTTTCTGATAGATTCCACTTTCCTTTGAATTCCAACATCATCTTTTTGAGAATCCTTTAACCTTTCCAAAAGAGGTGGTTGAGGAATAATTTGTGAAAAGATTGATGATGTTCCCTTATTTATGATTCCCATGTTCATCTTCATAAAATCTAAGAAGATTGGATCATTCTCGATTCTCATAAATGATAGAATTACTAGGTCATTTCTTCTTAGAGCTTCCTAGACCTTATTCGCTTTCCCGAAGTGGTAATGGATTGAGCCATCATAATCCTTGATGAGTTCTATCCATCTTCATTGGAAAAAATTAATCTCTTTTTGTGTGAATATATACTTGAGGCTTTCTTGGTCTATATATATTTCACACTTCTTACCAAAGAGATAATGTCACCAAAATTTTAAAGCGAAGATCACCACAGCCAACTGTATATCATGTGTTGGATAATTCTTCTCATGAACATCCAATTTTCTTGAAGCATAGGTAATGACTTTGTCATTTTTCATAAACACACAACCCATTCCCTTCTTCAAATCATTACTGAATACCAAAAAATGTTCTCCAATTGTGGGTAAAATGAGCACGAGTGCAGTGATAAGCCTCATTTTCAACTCCTTGAAGCTTTCTTCTCATTCACCACTCCAATAAAACTTTACTCCCTTCCTAGTTAGCTTGGTAATAGGGTTGGAAAATTGTGAGAAATTTTTCACAAAACGTTGATAATATCCTACTAACCACAAAGAGCTACGGATATCGGTTACTGATGTTTCTCTTGGCCATCCCTCTACTGAAGCTGTCTTAGAGGGATCCATAGATATACCATTTCTTGTGATGATATGGCCTAAGAATAAGACATCCTTCAACAAGAACTCAAACCTGATGTACTTTTCATAGAGCTTCTCCTTTCGCATGGTCTCTAGTACAGTTCTTAGTTTCCCCTCATGATCCTCCTTTGTTTTAGATTATATTAGAATATAATCTATAAATACTACCACAAATTTATAGAGGTAATATCTAAAGACTCTATTCATCAAGTCCATGAATCTTTCTAGAGCATTAGTGGGTCCTAAAGGCATTACTCTGAATTCATAGTGCCCATATCTTGTACGAAAAGCAGTCTTGAGGATATCTTACTTCTTCACCCTTCCATGATAATATCCCGACCACAAATATACAGTGGAGAAGTATTTTTCTCTATGTAGCTGATTGAACAAGTCATAAATTCATGGAAGAGGATACTTGTTCTTTATCATGATTTTGTTGAGCTCATGATAATCAATGAAAACTCGCTTTGACCCATCCTTCTTCTTGACAAAGAGGACTAGTGCACCCCATGGTGAAGTACATGGGTGTATAAACCCTTTATCCAGATTCTCCTATAGTTGTTTCTTCATCTCCTCAAGCTCCACAACAGCCATTCTATATGGATTCTTGGATATCGGTAATGCCTCAGGTATAAGATCAATTGTGAATTAAACATCTCTTCTAGGAGGAAGACCAGAAAATTACCCAAGAAACACTTCAGTTAATTCCCTCACAATAGGAATATCTTCAAGGATGGATGCCACTTTATACTCAATCATCTAAGCCAGATAGGTGTGCTCATAGGGCATTAATCTCCATGCATTAGACGATAGATCAAAAGAATATTCATCTTCCTCCTTGCACTTGTACAGAATTGGAGGTCGATTCTCTACATGGAGAGTGATTTCCCTCTCACAAAAATTTATGTTGGATCTATATAGGTAAAGCCAATCCATGCTAAGAATTGTGTCAAATTCCATGATAGGTAGAATGATGAGGTTCACTGGGATGTTTCATCCACCGGTTATGACAGGGAGGAGTTATATTCATGGGATGAAATGATTACCCCATTTGTCGTACTCATCGACATCTTTACTTCCATGATTTGTGGTGGTGTTTGGATTCTTCTAATAAACTTTCGGGATATAAAATAATGCTTATAACCTGAATCAAAAAGTATATTCTCTATTATTGAATGAATAAATAGAATACATGTCACCACTTCATTGTCAGGGTTCACTTCGGTATTAGTGATTGAAAAACACCACCCTTGCTGCCTTGGATGCTGTTGGTTACCTCCAAAAACCTTTGTATTAGGGAACTGATTTGCAAGATGCCCTTGTTCTTTTTAGTTAAAGAATTGAAAAATCTATTGAGATTAGAATAGAGAATTCCTATCCTCTATCAATGTTAGGGGTTGTTCTTTCAGATAGTTAATATCCATGAGCCCTTATCTTCCACAGCTAAAGCATTTCCTCTTCCCCTTTAGGAAATTTCTAGGTTTCTTCTTTCCACACAGTTGGAAAGTGGGGTTCTGGATTTTATTAGAACTGTTGGATTCATCCATCAGACCACCAGAATTGATTTCCACCTTACGCTTCTTATCTCCATGATACTCCAACAATTAACCAATCACAATTTTGACCTTGAGGCACATCCGACAATTTCCTAATAGCCGTCGAAGTCACAGATTGTCAAGGCTTTCCGCAGGCTAGGTTTCATCCCACCAAAGAAGTGGTCAACCTTTATTTCGAGGGTAATGACAAATATGGAGGCATATCATGCAACCCTTGTAAGGTTTTCCTCATACGCTCAAATGGATTCGTCATCTTTTTTGCTTGAGGGAAAGGAAGTCCCTTTCCATCTTAAGTTGTAGGGTGTGCAGAAAATATTTATTGAAAAAAATCTTCTAGAAATCCTTCCATTCCAACACCTCGTTCTCCTCCTCATGCTTTGTATTTTTTTATCAATGTTCACCATTGATCAGCTTCACCCTCCATAAGATAAGCAGCCAGGAGAACCTTCACTTTTTCAGATCATTGAAAGATGGAGAAGATCTTTTCAATGGAGTTGATCCATTGTTCGACGATTGAGGGATCAGATGATCCATTAAAAGTAGGAGGCCTTTTTCCCTCGAAGATTTTGATAGGGACTTGTTCTTTCTTAGGGGGGTTGAACATTCTTATTGACCCATGTTTCTATTCAATGATTGAATTAACTAAGAGAGTATCATGATAAAGTTCATGAGTCCTTCTCCCATCGGATTGGGTATCTCAGTATAACAATCATCACATTGATCTTCACATCAGTTGTTAGCCTGAGTCCTCCTATTACTGGCCATCGGCTATAATAAAAGGAAAGTTAGGGGTAACACATAAAGGGTAATCCAAAGACAAAAATGGATGACATATAAATTAATTTTATTTCCTTAACTTATGAATTTATAATCTTCAATATATGTTATCCATGATCTACTTTCTAACATATATTCTTAGGGGCATTTTTCTATTCCCGTAATAATGGTTCATACTAAGCTAGTGAATTTACCAAATAAAATACCCCGGGAGGGTCATAACCAAGAGTGCAGCAAGGCTCGTTGTCATGTACAAGGATATCTCAGGCCAAGCCTGAATCTCCTTGTTAGTATAACGACCCGAGCCTGCTATTTTAAACTCATCCCAAGAAAATGCTGTGTAATTGTTTTTTTTTTTATTAACTTAAAAAAATTTCACAACACTTTAAACAAAATGAGGATCTTTTACCGGTCTAGGTTCTGGAGTATTAGACAAAACATTACATTTTTTTCAAAGTTGAACTGAAATAAACTATATTTTTTTTTTCCATGACGCTTCCGTGCGCGCTAACACCATAAACGACGACATCTACGATAAGCTCCTAAGATACCTGTGAAAACATTTAAAATCTTGGGGTGAGCACAAAGATACTCAGTAAGGGGTTTTGAAAACCTTTGATAAATTCCCTTAAAAAAATCACTTTGATAATACATTTGAAAAACTAATTTACAAAATAATATAATGCTTTTAAAAATTAATTATACTTTGAAAACAATTTTTAAAACTAATCCAGTGATTTTTGTCAGAAAATATTAAGCAAACTTTATGAAAACAAAACATCATTTGAGGCAACTTGATTCGTCGAAGGCTGTCTTGGGCCTACCCACTTAGTGAAGGTTGGGTTCACTTCCCAATGACCTTCTATTTTACAACGAACAAGAGCCGATACTTTTAAAAAAACGTTTAAAGTTTGCTTTACATATATAATAGAATTGGTCACTGGAGTTTTATTTTCCTTAACTTATCAATGTATTTAAAGTACACAGGTAACATAATTAAATAAAGACTTCTATATTTTTATCATCTACAAGTTTGGTTATGACCAACTCTTCTACACTTTAAGGTATATCCCCGCGATTAATCATTCATTCTCAAAGCCTCTTTGTTGCAATTATGTGCAGCTTTAATTGACTCTGACAATTAATAAAGTTATGAATAAAACATTATAAATTTGACGTTCATTTTTATAATGAAATTATTGTAATTGGTGAATTTAAGAACAAAACCTTATCTTTTTAACTTAAATTATAAGTTTACTTTTAGTGTAATGAACGTCGATGATATGCATAAACACATGGAAAATGTATATGCAAGTGTGATGCCGATAATATTGATAAAACATGTTGATACGTAATGTGAAACATGATAATAAACTAAAAATAATATTATAAACATGGTAGTAGGATTATAAACCTGGTAATTTAATCTCTATATATATATGTATATCCATAAAATAAATCTTTACTTATTATAACATTTTAACCCTTTTAGGATTCTGTCAAATGAATATTAAAAAAAAACAGATTATATAACTTTATATAATTTTAGAAAACAATTAGAATTAAAGCTTGTAAATACTTCTGGAAAATAAATAGATGTTCAAATGTTGGAAAATTAATATTTTCCCCTAATGTAAAATGGAATTGCATATTACGTAATTGAAATTAAATAGTCCCTTAAAAAGAATTGAATTAGAATAGAAGAGTGAGTAATAAAAAGTCCCTTACCTCTAATCGTTCTGTAGCATAATACTTTCCCAAACGGCATACACACCCATGAAGGATGTGAGAAACTTCAAACACTACATTAGAACTAAGAATGAGGAATGGAAATGAAAGGGTCCTTCTTCGCCAGTTTTTTTTTGTCACACATAGCAACAACAGACAAGGGAAAAATGCTATGTAGGGTGGTCTCTTCATCCCACCCGAGATACTTATTTATACATAGTGTTACTGTGTATTTGGAATATTTTATTAATTGTAAAAAACTTGCGGTTTGTCCAAAACAAATATCTCAACAGAGATCACAATCTTGAAACAGAAAAATAAATTTAAAATTGATGTTCTGTTACGTGATGATCCACAGCTGCATACCAAAACATCCAAAAATAGAATCGTTGACAAAAGTGATCCCAAATCAAATTGTAGATTATAAAAATAGACAAACACTGACATTGAGTAAGAAATTCAATGAATTAACCAGAAGCAAGCGGAGGAAATTGACTGAAATCAATTTGAATATATTAAATTATCGACAACAAGATAACGGATAAGACTTTGAAGAAAAAAATAATACAGAAATAGACAAACATGCTAATTAATATATCAAAATTCGAATATGGAAATCAGATTCGAGTGCCTAAAAATCGGATAAACAAATGCCTACTTGCAAAACAGGACAATGGAAGTAGATTGGAAGTCACTTTCATCATAACTCATACGGATACATCAATGAAAAACAGATCAGGTGTAAACGAACCGTAATCGCGCTTCGAACACTTCTTCGAAACCCCTATAAGCAATTGAACATTGGACGACGTCCGGGCTTTAATTGAAGATCAAACACTTACGGCTTGGTCTCGACCTGGACTGACGCTCAAACTCGACAGAAAAGAGACCCACGGCTTCGTTTCATCTCGCCTAATGACTCGACTAAATTTTCTCTTCGGCCAGAAACCCTCACGGCGACACGAGCTTCTTATCCTGCCACACTCAAAGCCTCGCTGATTTCGATCCCTTCCACGTCGACCTCAAGCCCCCGAACACACAAAACCCTAATTGCAAAGTAAAACAGGTTCTTCGGTCTGCGTTTGATTTTCCGAAATGAATCCCATCTGAGTTAGAACATCCTCACGGCGACCTTGCTCAGACTTGCTCAATCTCAGTGTAAAACGCAAGCAATCCTCGGATTCGGTACGCTGCTCCGATGAAACTCCATGGATCATCTAGCCTTCACGCCAAAGGAAACCCGACGGACCTCTCCTCATCGAGACCCTACCCCTACGCAAACCCCCTTTTTTTTCCTTCGTTTTCATTTTTTATATATATTACTTTACTTACAAACCTTTATCGGTTTGTTGTTTCTTTTTTTTTTATATAACAATTTTCTGAATTTATTTATTTGTTTCGGTTTATATATATATATATATATATATATATAGATGAATATCCATTCTTTTGGTTTTATTTTAAACTCAAATTATAAAGTTCTTTATATATATTACTATGTTTTAAATAAATTATCATTATATATATGTATACAAAACAACCCTTAATAAAATTAAACATATAAATATATGTTTATAAAATTAGTTTTAACGCTATATATAGTGTTCGTTCATAATTTAAATATCATTCTTAATATTATGATTCCATTATAATTTCAAATGATTCCACAAAGTTTGTTTATTGTATAACAGATATATAAGCATTGTCTATTTATTTTATTAACAGTTGTCAAATGTTGGTTTCAAATATTACAGTTTATAACGGATAGTTCCTTTTTCTAACGGTCGGATAAAACTCTATAAATATCAATATTTTATGGGTCTTTCAAATACTCAGAAGAAAAATATCTCGACGCTCACGCCACTGCTTTCGGAGATGGTTTTATATGTTCCTCTTATTTTTAGTTTTATTGCTATCATCCTTACCATAATGTTTGTTCTTCTATCAGATCCAGGAGATGATAACTACTCGATCGGCATCGTTGTGTTTCTCGGTAGTCTTCCAATTGTTTTATTATCAATAGCAGTGGGTTTAATGGGTTAGTTTTTGTGTATCAAGGGTGTATTCTGGTATTTGTATGAATAAAGTGCTCGCTAATTATATATTTTCATTTGGTAATTTATTTTATTATATCATGAAAACATTGGCAAAACATAGAACATAATTTTAAACCCGGGGTGTTACAGTTAGGGTTTTCACCCCTAGGTATATATGTGCCAGAGCCCCCTCTACCTTCTCGTATCCAGACAGGGATGTATTTTCTTGATAAACCACTTACTCAATACTCACCAAAACCTAGGGAAGTATTTATTATACTTAGTCTTGTCTCTAAGGCTTCAATATGGTTTTCTAATCCTAATCCCAGAAATAACTAAACCAATCCTCTGATACCAACTATGACAACCCTCCTCTTTATTATACACTTAAACATGATTTATTACATAAACATCACTTGATAAAACATAGAATATTGAGAGGTATAGTGTCTTTGTGGATTAGGATCATTACATAAAAATTTAAAACATTAAATACAACATCTTTATTGAAAACTTACTTTACATGACCACTACATTCCCTTGTACTTAGCATTGCATGGGATAACCTCGGGACATGCATATGAAAAAGGTGATCTATAAAGCCCAATAAGGGAATAAAAATGGAATAACATGAGAAATAAAATACATTTTAGAAAATAATAATATTAATGGAGCACAAGAGAAACATTAACATAAGGCATGATAAATCATGATAATCATAACATGGAAATGTGGCAATAACACTTAACATGGAATTATCTTGAACCAAGGCTCATTGCACATGAAGCATGAGTAAACCCTCATTGAACATGAAGCACGAGTAAAACCTTATTTCAATTTAATGATCATGAGTAAACACCAATTTCACATGATGCATCATGATACTATACTTTACCCAATGCATTGGAGTGCTATCAGGGCGCACCCTTCTTAAACATTTCATTTCATCCATAAGTGTTCCACATGGATCATAAAACATGGATTCATTAAAAATGATAATTTATTTAACGATAAAGGAAAGTGGAATTCATAAATTAAACTCTAAAATCAATAATTAAATGTGAATATAGGTGAATACCCTTTATAGAGAAATGGGCATGGTATTCACTACACAATGACTTTGGCTTGGAAAAACGTGGTGCAATTTCAGCAGCATAACGGTGTGACATAAGCATTCATAGAAATGGTTGATGAGAAAGAAAGGGGTGTCTCATCATATTTAAATTAAATTGATAGTAATGGTTTATACATATACATGTCCCAACAATTGTAATGGAATTTATATTCATTATACAAAATAATTTCTTGAATGTAAACAGGGAGAGAGAAATTCCTTTCGGAATTTTGGTATTGTATTGGGTGTATGTGGGAGGAATTTAATGAGAGAGAAATTGGTCTCTCATAATTCAAACATAAATATGGAATTATTTTGGATGTGATAAATAATACCCCAACATTTATAATTTAAAATAAAATGGTATAACAATATTAAGAAACTTGGATAAAAAGAGAAAGGTAGGAATCCCTTACTTGGAAGTGTGATACCAAAAGCCTGGGAGAGGCTTGAGAGAGGCTTATTAGGAGCTTGGGGAACCTTGGGAGGATTATATATAGAGGATTTTAGGGATTTTTATAACTCAAAATGCTTTGAGTGTGGATGAAGTGGGATCTTGGTGGGTTTATATTGGAAAGGATAGGGAATTCTTTATTATCTAGGTTTGGGTCACCACACATTAAACTAATCAAAACCAAAAATCAACCCATGGTTTTTACAATGGTTTTTTAAAAAGGGGAGTGGAAAACAATATTATATATGTCCAATGTCTTAAATTATTAAAATAATAGGTTTTATTATCTGGAGGTGAGTCACACTCTCAAGGAAATCAATTTAAAAAGATAAAATGTTTTATAAGTCTTGAAGGGTCCACTAAAGAATTGTATAATAAATTGGACAAAACTAAAATAAAATTATTTCAATGGTAAAACATATATGGTCCGAACATAATGTTTAGAGTATTTTATTACATCACTATTGGGTCATTATGATGTCATAAAACACATTATTTATTTAAATGGTATTTAATTTTTACGCAAAAATTCGACTGTCTTAGAAAATTATGAAAATATCGCCGTTGGATAATTTCAATGTCCTGATTCCAAAAATATTATTCATTTTATCTAAATAATTTTATAAATATGTGAATTTTTACTTTTAAAATAAAAACTGACATTTATCAAAAATTGATGTGTTTTGACAAAGATAGCTTTCAAACCTTAATAAAACATTTCAATTGCCTTCATAAAAATTATATGATCATTTATACTTAATATAATTAATTTAATAATAATAATATTTTATTAAAATATTATTTAATTCAAAAATACATTAATTTATCATAAAAGATTCCTTAGTTAAAATTTAACTAAAAATACTATTTGTTCTTTAAAAACTATTTACAGAGTTACTATAATAAAATTATTGTATATCCATTATTATATACAAAAATAATGCATAAAATCATAGTTCTAGGGTCTTGTTACATAACCCTTTATAACACCCACATAAAACCTTAGGGTAAGGTGCACGATGGTGACAGACTCTTGAGGTGACTCAGATAAAATCGCTTGCGTGGTAATCTCTATCAAGTTCTACTTCTCTCATAGGTGGTTCCACTAAAGTTTAACATATTCATACTTGGTTTGGCATGGTCAAGATAAAATCCCAATGATTCCACCTCCTTTTAGAGATCCAACAAGTGGGCTTCATATGGGGAAAGTCTTCTGGATGAGGCCATCACTTCCTTTGTCTGAGTAAATTGGATTTGTTAGAGCGCTATATTTATACTACTCATGTTATTGGGGTTCAAAAGCTATATTAGAAACGGTCAAAATTCTTAATGGTATTTTAAAATCCAAAACATAAAACCAAATAAGTGAGTATGTATTAAATAACCATAAGAATACATTTAAATAGACCAAGATGAATTTTCATTAATGAATTTTTGGGTCGTTACAACAATAATCTTCCATTTGCCCAATGATATCATTGTGAATAATATTCCATGAATCTATAGAGAAGGGTACTAGAATGGAAACTTATCTTAGATAAATATCAAGATTTATAGTTTTAATATCTTTGTGAATCTTATACTAATTGAGAGAAACTTTAATTCGAGAATTTCATTGTTCCCCAATGGTGTTCTGGACCATGTAAAAAAACTATCAACCCAATTATCCTCAACCCATCATGTTATTCCATGATCTGATGAAGAACCCTTTTGAAGTTATTCATTGAATGGGGACTTATAATGTTGATACCACATGTGTGCAAGCCATCCAATAGTTAATGTATGTGTTTACCTTATCATTTCTTTTCCTTAATAGATACATGAAAAAATTCAGCGTTTTTATCTCCTCCTTTGATCTAATAAATTCTATACCTTTCCCAAAAAAATTTCTCTTCATATGGGAGCTTATCCAAATTATCTATTTGATTAGACATAAGAATTATGAATATTTCCTAATCATAGGCCTCTTGATGCCTATAATTAGTTAATTTTATTTTAATCTCTATATATTTACAAATGGTTAAAATATATTTATTTCAGTTTACCTATTTTCAAAGGTCATTTCTTATCTTTCAATGTTTCCTACAGATAATATCCCAAGTTTTTCCTTCCACTGGATGATTATAAAAGTTTTTAACCACTTACATTAATTCTTTTGAATTAATAACGATATTAATGAAGGGAAACCAATTAAATATTAATACTAAAATTTTTTATTTAAGAAGAAGTAGTAAATGATATAATAAGTATCTCATCAGATATTAATATGATGAATTTAATAAGATAAAAATACCCTATAAATTTTAAAGTCATCTGTATAAATTTCATAAAATCCCTTAGTGACCCTTCTAGTTGTTTCACCAAGAAAACTTGTCACCATCATATCTAAAGTTGAATTCTATATTAGAAATAAAAAATATCTAAATCGATGAATGGATTTTTGAGAGAAACAACATTATTATTATTATCAGGTAATTTAATTGTGGTTTTGAATTACTCGGAATTTATCCAAGCATTAGATACTAGATAGATATAAGAGAGACTATTCCAAAGATATTCACTTTATACAACCATTAACATAGAATAAATAAAATAAAATATAATATAAAAATATTTAAGAGTTATCTTAATTATAATATATTAGGAATATGACTGTAAATGATCCAATATTTTTTGTTCTCTCAAAATATCCATATTTGTTAATTTATTAGGGAATCGTGAAAAAAATGATGGGCCTACTGTATGGTGATGTATTGATGTATAGTGATTTTCTTTAGCTTCAAAGATATATTAGAGATCCACCTCATAATACGAAGATTTAATAAAAATATCTTAATATTTAGTAGGGGATCCAATGCCCCATACACTTTAGATTAAAATAGAGAACACGGTTGATTAGAACTGATACCCCGAAGGCCTTTGAAGTCACTCCCCAAAACTATAGAGGTAAATATTTTGATCCATCCTTAAATTTTTCTTAATTGGACATTACTTCCCATCCTTGGAGAGAAGTATAATATTTTGATGGACATATTCTCTTAGTAGTATCAGACATCAAGAAATCTTCCACCACCACCTCCATTATTATAAAAGAGTTACATATAGTCAAGGCTTCTACCGAAACTAGGGATGAGTCTATAAGATCAATGGATGGGATAGAAAAGACATAAGGTTCTTCATCCTCAAATCTCTACATTGGGTAAGGAATATCTACGTATAAGCCTCCGAGATAAAATTTCAACTAGAAACCCCAGATGGTGCAATTTTGGTAGACGGGGTGTGAGATGGATCGTCTATGGAAGCTATAGGGAGATCATGATTATAAGGACGACGATCAAACCATTCTTCTAATATATGAGTAGAATATTTCTAATGACCACCCAAAATTAAATTTTCAAGAACATTGTGTGGCTTGCCTAATCTTAAGTGCATATCCCTAGAAGTGAATAGAGAAGTAAAAAACGATCACTATATTCCTATTTTTATCCTAAATCCTTCCTATAGAAATAATATGTTGATACATAGAGGATTGTACATAAGAATATGATGAGTAACCTTGATGATGATAAAACATAATAAATAAAATTTTGTTGAAGGTATGATCTTCCCAAAAAGGGATGGAGGAGTTAGTATGAAGAAGAACATGATGGGGGAAGGAGCAAGGAAGATTCATCTAAAAAATAATATTTTCCATCATGGTTTTCATCATGTTTGAGGAAACATTAGTGTAGGAAAGTGACCAAAAAATCCTAGACACTTTTTAGAATAGACTATTTATAAAAGGATGGAGGAGACATGGGAGAAACACACAAACCATGGAAAAGGTAAAACATGACATGAACATCTATAAACCATTGATAGACAATGAAGAACGTTTTCTCATATATCCTCACTTATCAATCCATCAATTCCCTATATAATAATATACTCTTATATAAGACTAATATTTTATTATTTATAAATAAGTTTGAAGATGTTGGAATATTATTGTGTAAGGAAAACACAATTATCAAAATGTTTACATTAATTATAGATATATGTACGAGTTTCAATGTATTTAAAATATCGAATTCCAAATGGACACCATAATGGGATTCCATAGAGATAACGCTGTGTATGTGAGCCGCAGAATGTGGTCATGCTATATAAGTATTAATGAAAGAGAATCCATGTCATTTAATAGTAAATTGATTTTTTCTAAATGAAATGTATATGAGAGTTAGGGATGGTGGTGTGTATGTGATGACATGTAAGAATAGATCACGTTTTTAAAAACTCTTGAATGTAAAATTTGTAGAGGTAATGTTTTATGAGTGGAGTATAATTAAATTAATTTCAATTAGTGTGTCATATTCCATTGAATTTTTTTGTGGAATAATTAATGGATAAAATTAATTAATATTTAATGGTATATTTGAATGATATTTATGAATGTTTCAAATAAAATATTTGTTCAAAAAATATAGTTTTTGAATATATGTGATATAAGGGAGTATTTCATCATTAAATATTGTTCTATTTTAATGGGGATTTAATTTATAGATCCTCATAAATTAAATATGAATAGGTATGAGGGTCTATTTAAGTATAAAATATTATTGAACGATATATATATATATATATATATATTAAAGAAGAACTGGTGAAGTTATTATAGTGTGGTCATTAATATATTTATCATAGAATGAGATCAGAGGTAAATCATTGATATAATTGGAAAAAGTGGAATGTGTTGATAAAGATATTGGACGAGCATAATTATACATTTATATTAATAAGTTTATGTATGAGTTATTTTATGTAATACATTCTATGATCTATATTCTCAATGGAGATGATGAATTTATTATGAAGACTCATTTAAAATATTTGATTATTAAATAATGTATTTGAGTTATTTAAATAAGGATTTTGATGATAAGAGTAGTGGAGTGAATTATATTGGATCACTAAATGTAGTGTTTGGTGCATCATATTTCACTATTTTTATACTCCTATGGGGAAGTAATTCATATCTACAAATTATTAATGAACCTCCTTGAAGTAGTGAGTGGAGAGAGAGGAAATGGAAGTAATACCAGCGTAGTAGTGAGTGAGACCAAAATCCGTGTACATGGGGTAGGGATTCCAAAATAGTACTAGGTCATTGGTTTCTCCCATTAGAACATTGATATGGTGTGATATAGGATTTTAACATCTATCATGTTTGATAAATGGGCATAAAAAGTCTTTTGAAAAAATATATATATCATTGTGGGTTGGATCACATGGTCCCGACTGAATTATTGACCTTTAAATGAATACATAAATATATAATTTATAAAAAAATATATTATTCAATCCAAATGAAACCTATTTTTCTTCTTTATATATCCCACCACCCTATAACATTTTTTTAAATCCTACCCCATTCCATTATCCCCCAGATGTATCCACCCTAAGTTTATCCTTTTTTTATTTCTTATTCTTCAATACAGTGAAACCCTTATTCTCCCATATCCCCATCATCTCAGTCTATGGTCAGACCCCCACACTCAAATATTTCTTGTTTCCCCCTAGTGAGAACTAAAACTTCACTAACATGGTGATCCTTGAACACCCATGTAAACCATGATTTGTCAGCTAGTTTAGGTCACCGCCACTCCCCTTTATGTCATTGATAATATCTCTTCATTACCTCATCGGGTTGTCCAAAAATTATTAGCCACACAATTTTGGTCATCCTTTTAGCCATTTACAATATCTAACCCCACCTCAAATTAAACCCTGATTAATGATGTTTTATTTTTTGGAAATATTTTTCTAAATGTTGGGATTTATGTGATGATCTTTATAGAAAATAATCACTTGTTATGATGCTAAGGTACTATCAATAATAGTGGTGATTATAATTGTAAGTTACTCTCTAGCATATGAGAGTCAAGAAGATAAAATTGGATATAATTCTTAATATTGTAGAATTTAAGGAAAGTGGAAAGTCTATCTTTGATGGGAGATTATTTGGATGAATTTTGATGTTTATTTGAAATGTTTGTATGGTCCTAAGTTGAGTTAAAAACAATTTGATTGTGTTCGAGGATAATAATGAATTTATAGTTTTGAGTATTATAATTGTAAATGTTCAAAAATAGGAATAATTATTATTCAATCTTTTCATAAACATCATCCATCTCGACATACACATGATCTAGTATATATAAACATCAAACAGGCATTGTGTAAACATCAATCTAGCAATGTGTAACCATCATCATTGAGGTTGAGTAAGCATCGTCTAAGCTATATAAAAGTGATATGTTTATTTTATAACCATCATATAACCATCATATACCCATACATTATATACTTATAAATCATTTATGCATACACAATGAGTGTAAGAATCTTTCCCTCAACCGAATTTCACGAAATATTTAGAATATATATTCTAAATAATTATTGAAAACATTTAATGATTTTGATGATATGTTCTTCATGGATTCAATATCATGATCAAATAAATGATCATAATTTAAGATATATTCAAATAAGGACTAGTAGAGGATTATAGTTGATGTTGAGAGTTGTTTAGGACTTAAATAGGAGATTCCATGTTGGAGTGCTTTAATCCATGTATATGCAGATAATATTTTGAATGATTTTTTATCTATAGATTTTCAATATTAAAGAGAAATATGTTATTTCAAAAAATCATGGGGAATCCAAGTATTAAAATAGATTGAAGAAAAATTAATAAATTTTGAATAAAAAAATGAAATTTGTTTCAATGGGAGGTTCTCACTATTATAAAATAATTCATATTTCCAAATTTTAATGTGGAAATAATATTAAGGAAAACTGATGTAAATACAAAAGCATAAAAATGAGAAAGAGAATAATGAATATGATTTCTTTCTAAGTATTGGGAAGAGCCTTTAAAGACTATTACAAAGATAATAGGAAAAAGATAATCTAAGTATCCTATGTGGAGGCTCAAATCTATATTGGAACATCATTCTTTAAGAAAAATCACTTTTTTATATTATTGGAAGTTTATTACTAGTTGAATCTATAAATTGTAACAAGTTCAAGTTTAAACCCTCACTAACGCTCTATTTGATAATAATAAAGGAGTAATGTGTGTGTACAATAATGATGAGACATTTAGTACATGATCATCCTTCAAAGGAGGATAACCTCATTAAGAAAATTTCTTCATTTTCCCTATTAATTAGTTAGAATCATGGGTTATATGTATTGAAAAATAAAGAGAGTTTAAAAGGGGTTAGAAACTTGAGAACATTGATTCAACCCACTTCAATTTCCTTAAACCTTAAATATATCCTAAAAATAATGGATCCACACAAATCAATTAACAAAATACATGTAAAATAATTTATCAGAATGTTTTTCATGAATAAAATGAGAGGGTTCATCCCTACCTTATCTCTCTTGGGATATGTGTTCTTAATTATAACTAATATGGATTCACTATACCAAGTAAAACCTTAGTACAAAGTCTAATTGGGAATATGAATATTAGATATGATAAAAATATAGGAAGGATTTATTAATATCTTTATCAAAAAAATATCAAGAAAAAGTAATGGTGTGATGAACTACTAATTCTATTTGGAAGAATCCACGTCACATTTATTAAGGATGTAAAAATAGTGAATTATGAAATGATAAATATTAGATGAAATCAAATTGATGTTATCATAATATAAGAAAATGAAATTTTTTATGAGTTTAATACTATGATAAATATAATTGTAAACAAAATTATAGGGTTTCAAGAAACTCTTTATGTCTTAAATATGATAAATAAATTGATAAGAATTAGTCCAGGTAAACCAAATGAAAATATCTCATCTCTATAAGATATATATCTTGATTAATTCACCATTGATGAAATATACTGTACTCTTATTTATTATAAAATAATAATAGGATCTTCACATAAAGTCAAAGGAATGATTGAAAGGGAATTACTTTCAAAACCATAAAATTCACACAGATATAAGAGTATCCCAACTGTATGGATGGATTGAAAATCATGGAATATTATGATAAATCCCATTATATCTTATGAATAAATTTCACAAGATATGGAAAAGGTAAGTATAATGATAAAATTAGTTTTAAATGTTTAATTTATAGAAATTATGCCCATTTATTTTCCAAATTCCACATGAAAATTAGATTAGAAAATGATACTATGGAAGTCACTAGAAGGACCAAAAAAATAGAGATCATTCAAAATATAAAAAAGGTAAAGAACAATATTTCACATAGTTCTATGAAAAAGGATTTTAAATCAATTAAAGAACATGTTTTAGATAGTAAATAAACTGGTGATGGTGATGAGAAAACTCATAGAGGTGTCTCTTAAAGTGTGCTCGTTGAAGAAGAGGAAGATGTTATGATCCCATAAAAAGAAGATTCATAGTAATAAAATGGGTATTATATAATAGAAAGATAGAATACCAATGAATACACTATGAAAATATAAATTAAAATTTATTTGAAAGAGATATGAGTTCTTAGAGATGAAAACACTTATCTAAAAAGAGTTTCAAACAAAAAAAGTAAACTACAAGTTTAAAAATACTCTCTGATGAAAGAAATAGAGATTTCAAAACATGATATTGTAAAACTGGAAAAAATTCAAGTTATGAATACTAGCATCACCCTTTGGAAAAATGAAATTGAAAAACTCATGTTGAAGAAAACTGAGGTTGATAAGAATAATAGAAAAAATAATGCAACAAGGATATGTCTGTTAAAGAATGTTAAAAGAAACCAAAAATACGTATCTTCACTAAAAGTTGTAATATATGAAATGGGAAATCCTAATGAGGTTCTATCAAAGAATAACTAATTTTAATGAAGAATAAAATGGAAATTTAAAATATTTAATAGCTAAAAGTAAAATATAAAATCTCAAATATAATCAAATATGGACTTTATAAAATTTAAAATGAGAAAATGTCAACTAAAAATGTTAAATGAATAATCCCAAAAAAATTATATTGACAGAAGTATGCATCTAGAGTATAAAATATAATAATATATAAACCCATAAAGTATGATAAATTTTTATCAAAACAAAATATTTTAGGGCCACTACTCATGTTGTGGTATGTTTTTTCCATAAGGCCTTAAACTTTTGGTAAAATATGTCTATAAAAATATATAGAAGAGATCATGAATCATGGGGAGAGACATTAACCACGGATGAGAACTCATATTAAGATAGAACCTAATGAGAAGAAATTTGAAGTAAAAAAAATAGTATTGAAATGTTGCAATAGGTTTTTGGAAGGTGTCATCAATGAGGATATAGTTGAGATGTGTGTTTTTCATTTATTCTAGATTAATTGAGTATTTTTTAGGGTTTTAGAAATTAATAATGTAAAATTTTGATAAGGAAAAAATTCTAATATAGTTGAAATTTCTTTTAATTATTACAAAATATAAAAGTTTTTAATCATGGACAATGGTTGTTTATCTCACATAATAAGTGATCTAAAAAACAAATAAAGGTTTGGAAAAAAATGATGGAGGAGATATAACAATTTGAAATGATATCTTTCTAAAATTTTGAGTCACTATAATAATAGATATTGGTATGAATCAAAATATATTTGCTAGTATTCTCTTAATAGATGGATTAAAGATAAAGAATTCAAGTTTATTATATTTTTTTATGTTAGAAATTAGTTTATTTGAAAAAAAATTGGATGCAATTTTAAGAGGGTAAAAGATAAGGTTGTTTTGACTATTGGATTAAGAACAAAAAGTAAATTATTTAAATTTATAGATGTAATTGATGGTTTCTATCTATTCTAGAAAGAAAAAAGTAACTCATGGCATAGAATACCCAACCACCTTGTCCAATTAAATATTAATAAACTCATCAAGTAAAAGTTTTTGAAAAAATTTATTTTCCTAAATGAAAATAAAAAAAAAATAGTTTTTAATGTCTATAAGAATGTAATGATAGAAAAAGATCAAAATTGAGGTGATATTTAGATATCTAAACCGATTGAGCTAATTCAATATGATGTATGTGGTTTTGTAAAAAATAACACAACTAGTGGAGAAAGATACTTTATATATTTTATATTTTATTTCAAAATGATAAAATATATCATGTTTATGTATAAAAAATCATAGGTTTTAGATATTTTCAATACTTTTAAAAGGATTATAGAGAAGCAGAGATGATTAATCTTGAATAGGTTGATATATGAAAATTTAAGTGAGTAATATCAATATAAAATCCCTGAATATCATGAAAAACATGGTACTAAGAATGAATATATTTCTCCATAAACATCCTTGTAAAATATAGTGGTTGATAGGAATAATGTGAATCTAGATGACATAGAAAAAACAATATTAACAAGGAATTAAACATCATTATTATTTTTGATTATATTACATTATAGTTTTTATAATCATATAGAAGAGGTTTCTTTTAAGGAAAAATTACAATATTACTTCTTATGAGATGAATTTTAAGAGGAATAAAAATGTTGAAAATTTTAGAGTGATTGTAAGCCCATATCTAATTTATAAAAACGAAAATAATGGGGGAAAATTGAATGATAAGGCTAAAGAAAAAATTTTATGAAGTTATTCCCCAAATTAGAGTTATTATAGTATCTATAAAGATAAATTAAAATGATTTTTTAATGAAATTTTATTTTAATTCTTGAAAATGAAGAATAAATTAAAAATAAAAATTTTGATAAATGATGAGGATATAGTTAAAATATCTAAATATTTAATATAATTGGTATAAAGCATATAGATTCTATAAGAAGAAGAATATTATAATTGATACATTGATTTTTATGAGACTATATATTCAAATAAAAATAATTCTAATGATAAATGGGAGAATTGGATGACCAAAGGTGTTGGTTCAAGGAAAAATAATTATGTAGACACCAAAAATATAATTAGATACTAGAATCAAGGAATAAGTACCAGGAGGAAAATATTAATAGTAAGACATATATTATTTCTATTAAAAGTTCATCTAAAATAAATAGAGGATAATTTTACAATAAATATTAGGTTAAGGACATGAATGTATAAATTAATTAGATTAAAAATAATAAAACTATGGAACTTATTCTAACACCCATTGAAAATAATGAAATTGGTGGAGAATTGGGTTTCAAAAGTAAACATTATGAGAATGGTGAAGTGTTTAGAAAAAAAATATAAACAATTATATAATTGATACCCAAAAATTGAATGGGTCTAATATGATAAAACCTTTTCTATAGTGGCTATACTTGAGTCCATTAAAATACAACTTACCATATAATATTAGAAAATCATTAAAATATTTCATATGGATATTAAAAGAGTTTATCTAAATGATGAGATTGATAAGGAAGTGTACATTGAACATTATAATGGATCTATTATTTACTGTGATGGTATAAAAGTATATAAGTTAGAGAAGGCTCTTTATGGATTAATATAGTATCTAATGGCCTGGTATTTGAAACATGATGAATATGTAAAGAGCACAGAATTCAAGAAAATGAAAGAAGGAAATAGTTAGTATGTGAGGAATAATAACACCATAACTCTCTTTGTGATTGTGTATATTGATGTTAATTTTGTTCTAGTAATAAAGAATTTTTATTTTATGAGATCTCAAGAATCATGAAATAAAGATTTGAGATGTCATAGATTGCAAAAATAAAAAATTTCTTGGGATTATTGGTTACCCAAGTAGTTGAATGTATCATTACTTAAAAGTAAAAGAATTCTAGAGAGATTTAAAAACATTTAACATATTGTAATCCATAGGTGTGTCCACACCAATTAAGGTGATCAAAAAAATGACTACAAAATATAAACAACAAGAATTATGTGGTAAGTATTTTAGCTAATTAATTATAATTCTCATGTATTTGATAACCCCCAAACTTGATATTTTATATGATATATCCATTTTTTCATGTTTTAATCCAATACTAAGGAATCAAATTGGTTGGGAAAAAGATAATTAGAAGATAAAACTCAAACAATTAAAATTACGGACTAATGTTCAAGAATAAAGGTGAGGTAAATCTAAGAGTTTTAGTAATGGTGATTAGGAAGGATAGGTACAAGGCATCAATTCTACATCCGGTGAAGCATTTATTATTGGAAATAATTATTTTTCATGGAATTCAAAGATATAGTCATCAGTTACATTATTGTAAAATGAGGTGTAATAATTGGATGAATCACATGAAGCTACATAGATGATGTGGGTGAAGAGAAAATTTCATGATTTGAGTTTTTAAGATGATTGACTTTTGGTTTTAGGTTGTTATGATCAAAGTTCTATAGATTTATAAAAAACATGTGAAACATTCCAAGACCAAACACATTGAAATATTGTATCATTTATTAACAAATAATGTAGTTAAAGGTATATTGAAATTATAGTTTTCTATCAAATGAAAAATTGGATGATATTCTTACAAAACCCTAAAAAATAAAAAAATCATAGAAGATGAGACTATAACTAATAGTGAATAAGACTCCCACTAATTGAGTTATGAATGTTTCGAGTACCATACTCTATTATTTCTTTCTTAATATCAAGAAGAGATATTGTATACCTGTGAAAAAACTCTCACATTTATTATACGATATTTTAACTTATTTTTTAATGTGTGTAGAAATGAATCAAGAAAATATTATATAGATTATTTTTATTGCATACCTAAATAAATATAAAAATTTGAGATGATTTTTTTGGATAAGATTGATGTATAATCAAATAAATTGTGTTTTCTATATTGAGCTAGATCATGTAGACATAGAGATGATTATTTCCTAACACTTGTTTTGTGAAATGAATAATGTATCTCTTTCTTTTGATCCATTTGGTTTAATTGTTAATAAGTGGGAAATACATATGTAGTATTACCAAAAACCCCAAGGAGTATATTATTGAACCTTTAGTGATGGTGTTGTATTTGATGGAAATACATGTTTAAATGTGACAATCGATGTGTTGATCTTCATGAACAATAAACAAATATTCTAATGCATAATGTACTATCCGAAATTATGATGATTGAATTTGTAATATTTCATCTCATGTTGGAGAGTGAGGTATCCTAAATTAGATTATATTTTTGATTAGGAAACAATTAATAAAAGTTGAGAAACTATCCTTGAAGGTGTATCCAGTTGATGAATATTATAGATTATTTGAAGTGTTTGATAAGCCCTCAGGTTGATTTAAAAATGTTCAAAAATGAGTTTGTGGATAATTTGAAATTTCATATTTTGAGGATGAAAATTGGAAAAGTACTAGACTCTTTTCAAGAATAAATTTATCCCCGTCTCTATATACAAATGATCTGGGCTATGCAAATGTCAATCTGGAGCTGTGTAGACATAAATATGGTGCTCTGTAACCATTATATTTGTGTTTTTGTGAGAATTATATATGATATGTGAACAATAACTTACTACTATGTAACCTATGTATACATCATCTATGTATACATAATTTGTGTGTATAAATTGTGTCTATGAATCATTTTCAAAGCTTAATTTGTTTAAATATTCAGAATAATTATTTTGAACATAATGTGGCAAAATTATATGATGATGATGATCTCCTAATCATGTATTTAACATCATTACCAAACAAATTATTATGATTTAAGCAATGTACAAAGAAGGACTAGTCGAGGTGGATACTAGATAATGATAGATATCTAGAACCACAAGAGGATTTGCCTCATTATATTGTATGAATCTATGAATACATGGATATTTTTTGAATGAATCTTTCACCAAATTTTTTTTTGAAGGAAATAGGAATATGATATTTCAATAAATTAAGAGGAATTAGAGTCTTTAGTAATAGCATATAAAAATTGATAAATTAATATAACCCTTCACATGACTCAATTGGGTTTGAATGGGAGGTTCTCACTGCAGAAAAAGAAGTAATATTTTCTAAATTCAAAGTGGAAATCATATTCAATGAAACAAAACATGAGTATAAAAATAGAAAAAATATAAAGATAATAATGATCTAGAATTGAAATATTCACTATGTTTTAAGAACATCTAGTGAATAATTTTATGATAATAAGAGGAATAAGATAATCAGTAGAGTCAATATAGATGTTTAAACCAATAATATAGATCCTCTTTAATAAATAATAAACATATTATTTTTATTTTATACTATAACTAGTTGATTCCAATAATTTTAATGTTTTCAAGGGAATACCATTGCTCATATTTTTTTCGATAATAAGAAGGAATTATTTCTTGTGGGATAAAACCCATAAAAATTTAGTCATTATGAAAAGGAGGAAAGTATAATTAACAAACATCCTATGACAGTTTTTATTAGTGATAAATATGATATATATGTTTAGTGAAATAATTAATGTTTAAAATGTGTTTGAAAATTTATGAAACTGATTCACCCCCTCCTAGTGTCCTTGAACCCTCAAGTACCCCTAAAAACTAACCCTATTTTATACATCATTGATATTCCACCATACTCTAGATAATGTTTTGATATTAGTCACATACTTGTCTTTGTGGGTATTCTATACATAAAATATTACCATTAAACATCTATTGATGTAGATTAGTATACACTCTTTTCTTGGCACGATGTTCCACTATTCCATTATCTCCAACCACACCTTAAACCTATCCATATAATTCAATTCAAATTTCCTTCATAGGTTTGTCATGTTCAACAATATATTTCTACAATTAATTTCTATTTTTTATAATAGTTTTTAAATTTTGGTTGTTATTGATTTGAAACATTGATGATGAATTTTAAATTATGTTTTAAATGATTTGAATTGATGGTGTTGTTAGTAGGTGAATAATTCCTTAATATGATCGAAAAATTATTATAGAAAAGGATGAAAAATATTATTTCCTATGGTTTTCCCCCTATATTAAAAATTGGTTGGGATTTTAAATTTTGGCACTTATAAATTCTGGAGAAAATGGGCATACTTAAAATTAACCTAGGCCCACATGGGCCTGGCACTTTTAGGTTTGAACTATCCATTTTGTATTCCTATATGGAATTGATCATTATAATGCAGTTATCAAATAATAAATATTATATTTATAATTGTGATTTAGTTTGTATTTTTCATCAATATTTTTATGACTTCATTCTATTTGGATATAACCCATTTGGGAAAGCTATGTAAATTTTTTGTGACCTTATGAATTCATTATTTAATATTATTTACATTTAGATGTTCATCATGAGAATATTAAATTATTTTTCCTACTAACATACGAAAAATATTTGGTTGAAGTTAATAATTGATCAAATAAGTTTTAATTGTATAATAATATTATCCTCCCTATTCCAATGGTGAATGAGACCATGCATAGTTGTGGTATGAAAAAAAATCTACCCACCCCTGAATCAGTGGTTATTAAAGTGGCCATGGAATAAGTGTACATGATTCATTCTTAGAGATTGAGTTTTCTATTTCTTAACAAAACATAGACATTTTTTTGACAAACATTAAAGGAAATGAGATGGATCTTAAAAGGGAGGTAGTCGTAAGAAATTAATCAGATAAAAATAATCTTTATTAAAGGGGAAAATCTGGTGATACTAGTGTGGTTGAAAAAAATATATTAAGAGGGATTATCCTATTGAACCATGGGAATAAAATCAACTAGTAATATAAAAGTAAGAATTTTTCAAATAGAGATACTTATGTGAGCCTAAAATTTTGTTATGGATAATTAAGTGTGGATATGTGTATGTGTTATTGTATAAGTAAAATTATTTTATGCAATGATTATATGAGTGATGTATCTATAAAAGAGTATCGATATAATTGAAATAATTAATTTAAATAGGATACATACATGTGAATTTATCGAGGTGAAGCTATGTATTTGAGACATCAAATGTGTGTGGGTTGTATAAGTACTGGTGATATGGATTCTATGTCATGTACCTGTTAACTGAGTTTTTAATGATAATGTAAGTGTGATATGAAGATAGAAATATGAATATAATCCCATGTATAAATGTATTAGGTTTTTCTAATATCATGTATGGGATATTTATATCTATAGAGTTTCATAAGTAGAGTTTAATAAAAAATCATAGGAATTAAATTGAATATTCGATGACTGTTTTTTTAAGGAATAATTAATGGAGAAAATAAGTGAATATTTAAAGATATTTTTTACTGATAATTATGTATGTTCAAAATAATGTTTTTCCCAAAGTAAAATTTTTGAAGCTATGAGATATTAGTAAGGATTTAAACAAGAAAATATAGTCTGATTTTAATATAAGTTTTATTTAATATATCTTTAAAAAATATAAATTAAAATATTTGGTTATTTATTAAAGAAAAAGAAATAATTCAAAGGATATATATGGAAGGATAATTATTTGAGTTATTATAGGGAGATCAATGATATTTTTATCATAAAAAAATTATGAGGCATAATATTGATATATTTAGAAGAGGGAAATCATGATAAAGTTACTAGATGAACCTATAGATACATTTGGATTATTTAGTATATGGATGAGTTCTTGGAGGTAATACATTGTTCAATATGGTTTCCCTATAGATATGATGATGATATTGTGAAGCCTCATTAAAGAAATTGGATTAATTATCATCAAATGGAGTTAAGAATTTCTGGATTATGAAGGAGATAGTTTGGTAATAGAATAAAATAATTGATAACCTAGAGTTATTTTAATATGTCTTTCGAAGATAGGAGTAGTGAATTCAATTAAATTAGAAAACTAAATCTGATTTTTTGGTGAATCATATAACAACTTATTATATTCATTAAGTTAATTCCTTATGTTATGTAATCTATTAAATAACCTATTTGAAATAATGAGTGGATATAGAGGAAGAGGAATTGATCTCTTGATTGTAGCGAGTGAACTGAGAATCATTATATAGGATGTGATCCTTGAAATGGGGTGACTATGGCCTCAATAATATATTTTTTGTATCATATTATTTAAAAATAGGTTATTGATACACTACTGGTGGTATTCTCCCTAGATTTGGCCTATTCGGGAGTATCAAATAAATTCATTGTGACCTTATGGTTACCTTGATTTATTTCATTCATGTTTAGATACTCATAATTGATATATTAAATAAATTCTCATATTAATATGTGGAAAATGTTTAATAGAATAATTTATCATTGAATTTTGAATTAGGATATACGCTAATCCACCCCCTTCTGAGGGTGTTGGCTATATTGTGGGACCATCAAACCAATGAATCTACCCACCCTTTCAACAATAATGAGAAAAGAGGGTGTGGAAGAACAAGACATGAAGCATTATTTAGGTGTTAGTTTTTATCTATATTAACATAATTCAAATAATAAGTTTTCTAATAAAAATAAATTGAATTAGGATGACTCCTAAAAGTGATGTAGTCAGAAGGAATCATCGAGATTGAATTTATCTCAATAAAGGGGGAAACATGGGTGTTTTTAGTGTGGAAACCTAACTCATTTGAAGAGTGATAATTATAAGTAACCTTGGGAATGTATCCATGGTATAAAAACTATATATTTGATGAATATTTTTAGTTATTTATATTAGGATACAAGGGTTAAATAATTCATGTTAACACATGGATTAATAATTATAGGAAAAAAAAACCAAGATAGAGATGAATTATAAATTAGGAATGTTGGTAATATTTCTTTTGTAAAATGTAGGTGGTATTAAGACACACATAAACCCCCAATATTATCTAATCTAGAATATAAAAATCCACTTATGTGTTGGTCCACCAACTAGCCCATTATTATTTTTTTCGATCATAAATTGGTAAATTTGTGATCGAATGGATGAAAGGACCAATATACATTGAGGATGATAACTTTTATGGCATATAGTTACATGAAATATGAAAAAACGTCCCATATATATAAATAATACTACTTGATACAATACCCCTCTTATTATAGTTCATGAATACAATAATATGAATTATAATATCCACTATAATACAATACTTACTATAGTACCCATATTGGCACAATAGTTGCTACAGTTCCTCTCTATTTTTGTGTTATAGTATCCTCTATGAGAACTGTGAATGTCACCTATAAATTTGGGATATTAGGGGTTTAAACCTTGACCAAAATTACAATTGGTAATTCATTACTGGGAGAAAATTATAATGATTGGGTGAAGCTGTTCACTACAGAGTATATATCTGAAGAATCTAAATCTAGACTTCTAATAGTATGATGTGTCTTCCTCCTTAATTATAATATGATCATTTTTATGTTTCATATGATCATATATAATTAATTTTTATCTATATTAGTGTTAAATGAATCTATTTTAGTAGGGTGATTAACTGAGTGATAAAGTCACCAAGTCTTCTTGCATGAAACCATGGTTCAAAATCAAGTGGGAGTTAATTTAGACAAGTATTAAAACAATAATTTATAAGCGAAGGTAGAAATAATATAGAATTTTATTAAATCATGTATTGTATTCACATAATGTTGTAGTATTACTAATCATCTTAAATAAGATTTCATGCAATAAAAATGATCCTTTACGTCACAGGGCCTTTGGGTCATCGCAGAACATCAAGACACATGGATTTCGGGCCATGGAATTGATTAAATTCAATTATACTAGTGCTTCCACATAAATATGGATCATAGTAGTATAAATCAACAAGAGTATCTAACCAGATCTAGTATTGAGGGAATGATATATTCGGCAACTCCATCGACTCATTCAACTATTTACAAATCACTAAAAGCTGGTGTAAACATCTAGTGGTGAGTTAGGTGAAGAGATACAAAAGTTTTTAGGGAGGGGCTTTTAGTATATTTGTGTATAATAAGTTTTAAAGGTATTTATTCCTATGGAATAATGTAAATGTAATTTTAATGTTTTTGTTCATATGGGACTCCAATACATGTAAGGGTTTCTTCATAACCTAGTTAAAACAAATCTTATTAGAAATAAAAATATGGAATTGGTCACCAACATGAGTAGTAAAGTAGTGTAATTTTCAAATTAAATTGAGGAATTATTCTATAAATATTAGAATATATCATGGAGAAATGATAAAATTGGGGATCATTTAACCATCTTGTTTTATAATTATTATTTATGTGATGATCTTGTTGTACTTTTAGGTTCTATAGAATAAATCTTATGAAATATTTACTGTTATGGGATTTATGGGGATGCTTAAGACTTATATTGAATGGTATGGTTAAGAATATTTCATTACTTCACCCAATATGAGTTTTCACCCATTTGTAATCAAATAATATATTTATGAGAGTTTGGGATGGGATATTTTTTTATAACATGCATTATTAATGTTGATGATATATGGATTGTTTCTTGTATTAATTGAATCAGGGATTTGACATTTGTTATTGAGGGTGGTGGAAGACTTCTAGGATCCTATGGAATTCTATAGAATTACTTCAAATATATACATGGATATTTCTATTGATTTTATACCTAGAATGATTTTGATGTATATTACATTATGTCATATGGTACCCATGTTATTGTGAGGGTTAATGAATTGGTTAAAATATTTTTTTAGAAAAGGTTTATTTGTATGAGTTCTTCACTTTGGATGACACCTATTTTATCATAAAATGAGGATAATGGAAGCTTATGGTTATGGATTGAGTACTTTAGTGACCACCATCATCAGACCATGGATAACCTGTAGTAAATTCAAGATAATGAATATAATGAATCACTTTATAAGATGAAACTAGTTATATAAGGGATGTATTAACAATATATAGTTTTTCTAGATAACACTCAACTTTTTTAGTAATTGTAATGATGGCCCTACCAAATTGGAATGGGGGGTCATACTAAATTATAATGGGCCATGAAACTATACTTCAATTATCTCTGAAAATCCATCATCCATTTTGTTTCACATATCATCAAATATAAGCTACTAAAAAATTTAAATTATAGAGAGAGGGGTATAGTTATTAGGTTATTATATTTAATTCATTTATAATACCATTAACTAAATTTACATTTAAAAATAATAATAAAATTCAAAATAAAAAGGAACCATTTAAAAGTTGGAATCATTTTGATGGTGATGTATTCAGAAATATATAATCACACCCATGATTAATATCTTGAACTTCATAAGTTATTTAAAATTATTTGACCAATAAAACTTCTTAATATATTTTTTATAGATAAATATCAACTTCATCATGAAATGTTTTTAAATTTTTTTTTGAACTCTTACCGACATTTATACTAATCCATGTTGTCGTGACATTTTAATTTCAAACTGAAGAGGAAATTGAACCCTTGTCATCACTACAATTTAATCTTCTTATTGATTTAATTATAGAGTAAGGTATGTCTTTATAAATTTTATTTTATTTTTCTATCAAGACTATTTGTTAATTTTAAAAATATAAATTAATAACTAATGCATTGGTTCAAACTCCTTGTGATCCTTCCATGTTTTCATATAGTAACTATAATTAACATGCATTATTTCTAAAAACATTATGTGAGTGAGATTTCAAAACCATTTAATATAGGATAGTTGAGAAAATATATTTTTATTTTTCACAATGATTTATTTTATATCGAAACTAATTGACAATTTCTAATTTCATGTGGAGTATTAAATTTTTTTATTATAATATTATGTTACTTTTGTTGTAACTTATGTGGAAATTTTAATCATTAGGGATAACAATAAAATTAATTAAACTGACACTAAAATATATAAAAATGGTTATATAAATCATTTTAAATGAATTTGAATTATTTGATTCTTATTTTGAGATATTTTAAAGTTGGGTGAATAGGTATATTGGGGAAATACATTATTTATGTATGAAATAGTGATATTTTGTGGAATCAATGAGTTTTCATAATTTTATGAAATGGTTTTACACTAATATAAAAAAAAATAAAAAAAATATTATACTAACCTGATAACCTCACGAATTTTTTAACATATTAGAATATTCCAAATTATTTGATGTTATATTATAAGTTTTAGTTGATAAGATGTGAATCATTGCAATACAATTTTTAGAATAGTTTTTTCCCTAAAAATTATGTATTTACATAAGATATATTAAATATCATCATATGATATTAATGGTGATATAGGTTACAATGGTGTATTGGTGAATATAACTTCATTAGAAAAGAATTTAAATGAAAGATATTTTGTTTTGGAATATTAGATTTTATATGTAGTATAGTATTTTTATAGGTGATTGGATTAATAATTTTGAAAATTTTAGTTTTATTTTTTTGATCTAAACAGGTGTGTTTGTTTTGTTTTTGATTTTATTACCTAGAGTGAAAATGTTTAAGTATTGTGAAATTTGATTAAAATGATGTTTTCAACCTTTTCCAAGAGTATATTAGTTTTTTTCTTTACTTCTATAATCAAATTTCATGTATTTATATTGTTTTGTCAAATTTTACATTAAAAACAATTAGAGAAGAAATTTTTTAACGATAATAAAATGGAATAATTTATAGAGATATGGAATAAATTTTAAACATTGTCCTACAAAAATAGAGACTTATAAGAATTTGAATTATTTCCATACCAAATCTGAATGAAATTTTTAGAAATTCAAAAATTGAGGTTTGAGACCAGTGTGGTACATGATCCTTGTGTGATGTAGGTTTCTTAAATGAGACACCACAATGAAAAATGGACATAGGTCTATTCCATTTATACTATTTGAAAATTCACCATAGTTTAACATGTAGATATATTTTCACTTGAGTCGTAGAGGTTGGAATGAGCCAATGTATCTTAGGAAAGAAACCTTTCAAAAAATTATAAAGAAAAATTAATTTGATTATTATAAGGGAATAAAAAATACATAAATTTGATGGTTACTAAAATTGGATGGATTTATCAATAGGAGAAGGAGATATGTTATGGAAAATTAGGATTTTGAAAAAAGAGGAATAAAACTCGAAGGTGAAGGGATTTTTTTCTTATTTTATTTTAGTTTATTTGATGTTGAAACATAAATGGATTAATTATACATTTTGTGACATGGTTATGATGAAAATTGTATAAATAATATCTCAGAGGTTGAAGAATAATATTTTTTATTATTTAATATATTTTCTTCAATTAAGATTGAGGAATTTGTATTTTTTAATTTCTGTAAGAAAATTTATTTCAATGAGTTTTCAATTTTACCTAATTTAATAGTACCATTACACTATGTTTAATAGGTGGATTAAAATGGATTTTTTTTATTATGTTCAAAATTCAATAATTCTAAACCCAGGAGCCAATGAATTAATGAAAAAATGAGTTTAGGAAATCAAATATCTTTATTAATGTGGAAATAAATCCCTTTCATCAATTTCCATATATATAATTGGAAATTTATAAAAAAAAGAATCAAAAAATAATTCTAATACCTATAGAGTAATTATAAATACTTGAATTCAAATCCTCAATATCTCTCATATCCTGGTATTTATAGTTAATTCGATTGACTTTTTTTTCTCATTATTCAATGAACAGTCGAATCTCAATCACATTAAAATTAATTTCACAAATACATTTACTTTATAAAACCATACCACATGGATAGATACAAAAATACCAAAATACATTTATGTTTTTAAGAAAAAGGGAAAATATATTTCAATAATTTATGTGATCTCATGATGATCACACCATGTTTTTAGTGTTATTGTTGGGGAAAATTGTTTAGAATTAAGTATTGAAATTATTTATTTGATGGTGGAGAAGTATTTATTTTTTCATTTCTCAATTATTTTTTATTTATTTTTTAATTATCCATATTTTTAATGTTATATTTTTATATTACCCTCTATAGTTGATTTATTTGTGAATGTATATAGGAATATAGAGTAAGAATACTATCATGGAATCTATTTTAAACATTACATGAGAGTAATAAAAAGATGAATCTAAATCATATCTTTCTTTTAAACATAATAATGAGTGAAAACATAAAATTAATATTAAAAACAACCATCATAGGAATTTTCAAAGGAGGAAAATGTTATAAATATTTCTTACTCATTCAATAAAAAACTGGTAATAAAGTTGAAAAGAATAATGGGTAAATATTTTTTTCTATTTGATGAATCATTTAATTGAACTTGTCGAAAGTCAATTTTATAAAGTTGGTGGACATCATGAATAAATTATTTTGTTATATAATAAAACTGAATCATCCAAAAATAATGTCTTTGAAAGATATTGATTAAAGTTTTGGTTTTGGTGAACAAAATATAGATATGGATCAGGAAGAAATTATTCAAAAAATAATATAATTCAATTAAAGAAAATGAAACTATTAATATTTCATAGTTTTTTATTTTTGAAGATTTGGTTATTGAATTAATAATTGTGGATGAAAATATTCTTGGTGAAAATACACCTGAAGAAAAAAAGGAACAACATATCATCCACTTCATATAGATTTTAATTTAAAAATTTTATTTAAGGAAGTGGGTGGTGATGAACTAATGGAAAAAGATGTGTGAAAAAAACCACAATGTCCTCTATGAGCTATAATTTTCAATTTTATTAGGTATTGGTCAAAAAAATTCATGGTTCATTTCACAAAAGAAACATTTCTTGATTAACAATGATTGACATGTAATAAAGTAAATCTAATTAATTTAATGAAGAAATATTTGGGATGAAAATTACGACGGCTTGTTCATTTTATTACTTTTTTGTTTTTAGAAATAAAACCCACCAATATTATATTGAGTGGAACTAGTGTTATTACAAATGGTAATTGGGTTTTCAACTATCCTATATTTACCTACAATAATAATACCACCCTTAATTTTTACACTATATATGTTCTAAGGTACTATAAAAATTATAACTTCTGGGGGAAAGTAATTTTATTTATTTATATTCTATCATTGTTTTCAAATTTATTTGTCTAAATATTCATAATTAAAAAAAATAAAACCTTTATTAATCAAAATGAACCACATTCATGTTGAAATAATTATAAGGGTCGTGTATTCAAGGATACAAAATCATATATAAAGTAAAAATTATACACTATAATACTTGTTTAAAATTATATTATCTTTCACACCCATTAATAAATTCATGGGGATAATTATCCATTTATTTGGGGATTTATTCTTGAAATTTGATTGTTTTTAAACATATTTCTTAATCTTCATGATTGTATCACCCTAAATATTTTAAAATAGATTCGTTTCTTACTTATTTAATTGGTATAAGAAAAAATGTATTGCACCATGCAGAATAAATCAGTTTAGTAGTCTCTAGAAAACTTGATAAGTATATGATTTCCATGTTACATTGGAAATTGAAAGCATAATGAGAAAAAGTGTCTTTCATCCTTGATAATAATTCAAATTTTCCATCTTTATATCATAGGGAAAGAAAAACAAATAAAGGGTTATCTTAGATTGTCAGTAAGGGTTGCGTACAATAGAATTTATCATGAGTATGTAATGCATAATCAATATGGGAAAGTTGATAATAAAAAAATATTACATCCAATCAATAACTTTATCACAATGAAAATACATGGATAATATCCACTTAAAAATCACATGGATAATTGAAAATTTATTTTATATAATTACAAGTAACAAATCTAAACATTCATAGAATTTCCCTAAAGGGCTCTTCCATGTTATCATAAATCTCATGATCAAGGCCTGTCAACAAGAACATAATTATTAATAAATGTGTAGGTGTAATCCAAATACCCATCTAATGAGTCCATATATATTTTTCTCATGATACCTATAGATGCATCAATGAGTATGTACAACTAGGTCCCACATGTAACTTTAATGTTCTATTAATTTCTCACATATATAGAATGATCAATGGAAATATTCCTTATAGCTCAAGATTTATATATATTGAATAGAGAATAATTAATATATCCTTAGTCAATGAAATATTCATTCTCAATATCCACGCTTTAATTAATACCATATATTGAAGTCGCATTCAGTTGATACATCATCATAGTGGTGTTAATTATTCGGTTTAAATTCATAATAATTAGTATTTTGGAATTAAGGATAAAATAATGTAAAATGAAGTGGTGGTGCATTATAAGGGTTGTGTTATGTGAAATTTAATGACTATAAAACCATAAATCTGTAAACGATTAATGAAGACCATTAATTCATCATAAACTGAATATTTATATTAAAAAATCATTTGGGAATTGTAATGAAATTGAAAGAAAAATAATACAACTAAATTCCATGTAACATTGTGTAAAAATAAATTTATAAGATATTTTGATATTATTTTCATTCATATATCAAAATAACACCCTTCGTAATGACCCGACCTAGGTGACACTAAACCTATGACCTATACTGGTTTTCCACATGGCCTCAAGCATGATTTCTTATATGTCAGAGGATGATGACTTATAGTGAGGGTCTAAAGGTTGTAAAATAGGCATAATATACCCTCATATTTGAGTAAAAATAGCGGAAATAACCATATATAATCCATAACAGTAATAAATAGAGTGTGTATTAAATAAATAAATTGAAATAAAAAATCTTAAATAATAAATGAAATGATATAAATGACCGAAAATCCATGTCATATATAAAAACCTTGTGACCCACTTTGTGGATCATACATGGAGGTGTATATAAATGAAACTAAAATAAGAGTACCACACTCTACTACCATCTCTGAGCCAGACCAAATACCATATATACATGACACTATATATCTGCTCAATACTAATAAAAAACCATATGATAATCTATGCTCATTCGTGTGACCCTAGGAGTCAACCCTATCCAACTCGCAGTCTTGGATCAACTTGAAAATAAAATAAAATGTTTTCACGCACACTGGGGTGTCTTTATTGGGGTGATAAATAATCTCAATAGTCAAACCTAATGATGAACATATAAATATTATTTTATAAGTGCATGCTCATAAAATATTATATTCTTATATGATACATAAATAAATTTGAAAAATAAAATAAATAAAGGAAACTACAGTCAATCCCTGGGTTCATAATCTCGAACAACTAGGCAATGTGACATCATGTCTATGTATATTTATATTTTTATATACACATTCATGTTTTATGTATATGTATGTGTCTATTTATGTATATACATAAATATTTATATACATGAGTAAGGTCAAAAATAACATAATTAATAACAGTTAATCCTTGTGTTTGTAATCCGGATTGTCTTGAAATCCTGTGAAAATGGTATTGATATTAATGTCGAACCTCTGAATTCATGTATATTAATGTTTATCTATGGGTCTGTATTCCCAATCTACTCTAAATTATCCATCCAATGACAAAAATATCTCTAATCAAGCTGTCTCACCATAGTGGGACATATTTCCTAACCTTGGGTTCACCTGTACATTCCTCCAATCACTATAATAATGGATGCCACAAACTAATGAAATATATTCTAAATGTTCCCCGAGCTAGATTCCATTCCAATCAAGCCATGAGAATAAAGTGTGATTTATGAATCCAATGTTCTAGTCTGTACGAAACCATGATATTATTAGTTGGACAATCCCTAAGGGGTATGGACATTATGAGTTTTTAAAGGTAAGTCTATATGGAATTTCATGTCCAATAACTAAAGCCACAGTGGTGTAGATCATCATGTACAAAAACCCTAACCATGTTGGTGTGAATCTCCATGTTCAACAACCTAGTCCAAGTGGTAAAGAGTTTTATTTCAAATAACCCAATCACAACTATAGAACACCATGTCCCATAATGAGGAACTTCATGTCCAATTGAATTAAAAATGTATGAGTAACACTATGTCAAACATCCCAGTCATGTAATTAATTATGGAGAGCATAAACATCCACAACACTCGAGAGAGACTAATCATCCTCGTGTACATTAATGATGTGGAGCACTATCTGCAACACAATGGTCAATTAATCCTCTAGGGGGAGAATAATCATCCCCATCACTCAGGAGAGTGTAATTATCTATGACTATATTTCACATAATTGGAAAGGATCATCATTTACACCCCCACGATCACATAATCGAATAGAGAGAGAGTAATTATCCCCACCATTCTAATACCAAAATAATTAGGGATTCCATTCCTTAACATCATAATCATTGGGATCAAAATCCAGATCCCAATAATTACCTATGGATATCCTAATAAATTAAAAATAAATAAAAATCTCAAAATTTGGATCCTAGGAAATATATATGTTCATCCCAATAGAATAATAAAAAGGATCAAGATGTACATTTTGGCACCCCAAAGATAAATGTTGCAATACGTTAGGATAATCAGCCAAAAACCCAGAAAAACCTCTTGTAATCATCGTTGCATCATCAGTAAACAAGTAAATACATAAATAAAAGAGTGAGGGTGGATGAATGCCTAAAACCACCACTATGATCATAGAATCTCAGCTTATAAGTTTGGTACTAGTTTTTAGGCGATACCCACTACCATATCTACTGAAACTCAATGTACTTGCTCAGGGTTGGTCAAACAGTGAGGAACCCACTAGGTCCCTCATGTCATGAAATAGAAAAGTAATCACACTTGGGATTCTCAAAGATGATACAAAGGAAGAGGCATCCAACATGGGATCCTAAAAAATAGTGTATATATATAGATGAATCCTACATGACATTCTCATAACGGTATATATAGGTAGAGGAATCCTACATGGGATCCTATAAAATATTAAGTAGTTTGAGGGATCTTAAAAGTTATTCCCTAGGATATAATATATGAAAAAGCATCCCATAGGTGGTCCTTGAGAATATTAGTAAGGTAGAGGAATCCTACATAGTATTATCTAGATAAAAAGAAAATATGAAGTCTTGTCCTGAAAGAAAAAGTCCTTTGACATCACAATAGAGGTATGTCTCTGGGACCACCTCTGATCAAGGTGTATCACTCTGAGAAGATATCATTATTCAATTTCTAGAGGAAGAACCTTGCTATTTAAGAAAAATCCTAAAACACCTCATAGGAGTCCTCAAATATCTTCAAGGTTGGAACCATCATGAGCTATATATAAAAACACACAAAAAAGACTATTCATGCATCCAATTTAGACTTTAAGGTTTGAGAATACCAAAAACCGTCAATGGGTAGTAATATAGGAGTATACGACATGTATAAATAGGTACACAATTTGTACCCTCGAAGATCCACCTAGGCATGTAATTTATATGTACTTGGTATGTAAAACACATGCATATGGCATGTAAATCATGTACATAGTGTGTACAATACCTGATGTACCTACCCATGTACCTCACATGGAATGGCCATGAACTTTTCATAGTTGCGTACCTCCACACGGTATGTGACCAACACAGGTCCTAATAATGTATTCTAGATGACCATGTGTCCCTAAAAGGTCTATCTAGATATGTACTAAACTACCTGAACATGTCCTAGTACATGGAATGTCTTCCATAGACAAGGTCTATACTTCTAAAAATTCATCTTCCCCAAAAAAGGCATAATGTAGGTTGTGTGTTCTTGAACTAGAGATGTGTGATCGGTAATTATGAATAGAAAACCCCTCAAATTGGTCCAAAACCATTTTTTTCTACCTAAATAAATAGGTTAGACCTAAAGGGGTCCTAAAAAGTGATAATAGGGTTCTGAAAATTGAAATGGTAAATATATGAGGATTTATGGAAAAAACATAAAAACAGCTTGCCTTTGGGTGGGATCCACCCAACCCTTTCCCATTTTAATGATCTGAAGTTGGCATATGCTGATTGGGTCATCCTAAGATCCTTGGTGGAATATCACTTCCTCTCCCCTATATAAATCTATATATATATATATATTTCTCTCTTATTTGTGTGACATGGGAGGACCCATAGGTTATTAAGGAGAATCTAGGGAAAGAAAAGAATGAAAATAAGGTAAATACGGTAGAAACTAAAATAAAAAAGGGGCTCAGGCCATTCCCCAACACCAAAAATGAGTTCATGCCCTTACTAGGAAATAATCCATGTTATAAACTCTATATAATGGATATAACACCAATCCTATGATCCATTAAAATATATATATCTGAATAAACATGTGTGAATTAATTCGTATTTAATTAAATATATATTAAATATTAATTATTCAATATAAATTTAAAGGGTTTGGAATTCTACCAAACTCATGTAATAATAAAAAAACTATTTAGGGGATTATAGAGTATTCATAAAAATAATTCGAGATCATCTTCTAGTGAAAAATGATGATTTTACCCCGTACTAGCATCTAAATGTAAAAAACTCAAATTTATGCTCAAATTTCTAGTCTGAAAAAACATGAGTTCTTATAATATACCAACCATAACCTCTTCATACCTAAGAATCCTTGGTAGAAAAATAGCAGTCGTACTATCATCCCAAGACTATACACAACTACATTATCTTGATTCTTTAATTACTAATATCATAAAGTCAACAACTCTTTCACCATGAAAGACATTTAACTATGATCAATCAGGTACTCACCTTCATATGAGTATCCTAATCATCACCTCGTTTATGAGTTCCAATGTCAACAAAAATGGAAAATTTAAACCAAAAATAAGTACCACCACAACCAAATGGCCAATTGTGAACTCCCAACAAAAGGATCACCTTACAATACTATAAAAGAGAAACCTCAAAAGGTTCCTCTGTCGAAATAGAAATGAAATTTAAAATAAGGAAGCCTGGTGTAGATCAAATACTACCTCAGCAAAATCAAGATGATTTCAAGATAGATAATGATCATATTGAACTAGGAGTACAATAATATTCCATAAAAATCAGTATATTTCACTCTATAATCCATTCGTATATCAGAACAAGCTATACTTTCCATTGACCAACTCTTGACATCACATCTTCTAACAATGGATGTCTAGATCCAAAATTTTGTAAACTATCTTGTGGTACCTGATTAATTTATGATGTATCCTCTACCTTAGAGGTACATTAATTATTTTAACCACACATCATAGGAAACCATGCCCAATTAAAATATTTAAAACCATTGGTCCTCAACTCGCACAAGACTACTCACTAATTTAAGATTTAAATAGTACTGAATGTAACTGATGCATACCACGACCACTTGACTTAGGTTAAAATGAGTCATCCATCGAAGATTAAGTTAACCATGCTACATGAAATGTCACTATCATTAATCTAGAATATCCCTTGGAAATCCTCTTTAAATTCTTTCATATCAGTTGTGGGAAAATTGATTCCACGTACTCCCATCACTCGATGACATTCTAGTCATGATCATCTACATGTGCTCTCACTCCATTATAAATTTAATTAATACATGACAATATTTCTAGGCACCCAAACTGTTCATCCCATCAAATATAGTTTTGATACACAAGTACCCCTGGTTCTTCATCAATAGAAAAAGGCATCAACATTATTATATCATAAAACCTGAGAACTAACTATGCACTAGCCTCAAATGAGTGTATAACCTAACTCCCTATCTAAAAAAATCCAAAAACTTGTGTCAACCCTACTAATAGGTTACATGTGATAAAAATTAAAGGTCCACCTAGAGGGGTCTGATTCAAAACTAAGGGCCTCTAGATCTCCAACTGAGCCCTACTGATTAAGGCTCACAACTGGGTCACAAGGTCTAACCAACTTATCAAAAATTCAAAACTCTCTATGGAAGGTACATATAACATCGATGTTAGTTGGTCATAATTTTCGACATTACTATCATGGGACTGATCCTCTCAAAGAATCCTCATTCGGAACTGCTCTCAGGTGGTCATGAGAAAAAATATAAGAGATACAAAACTAACACTCATTGGGAATCCATATATGTAAATACACCTTTTGTGGTCCAGTTCACTAGAAAAGTTTAAGTGTCTATCAGCATCATAAAAATAAACCCTACTATATTAACAAAATATATGTTCTATTATGTTGAATTTCATTCCATGAAATGCAGTAAAACACTATATAGGTTGTTAATGACACTTTAAAAAATAAAAATTGAGAAAAAATACCCAATAAGGGGTATACCACATGTGTTTCATGTTCCCTTTTGAACTATAAGGGTTACTACATATTTTGTGCATAAAGAATAATTTATCAACCTCACTATCAAACATCACAATGTAGATTCATATCACATACCCTCAGAATGAAATAAATATAAATTCATCCTAACAGAGTATAATTCCACCAAAAACATATACGAAAAAAATAACATTTAGTATTCTCTTGACACGTTAATAAATTAGCCTCTATAATCAATAAAATCACACACTCTATGATCTATAAATGTGAAACCTATGTGCCAAATATGATTCATGAGATTCTACTTTCCATTTTCTTCCTAGAGTCAAAATCAGAAATTGGCCTCTTGTTGATGGAAAAAGAGATAGAATATATAATAAATAATAAAACCCCTATAACATGTGAATTAATCAATGTGAAAATCATATAAATCTATAACATCACGGATCATAATTGAAATCTTGTATCCCTAAAACCGAGACATCTTATAGAAACAAGTGTTCTGAATTCAATATTCTGATTTCCATCATATGTTCTAAAACATTTTTAATAATATTTTCTACCATATCCCAAATAGTACATCAGAAATAATTGAACACCTACGATCCCACTTTGTAACATCCCAACCCAGGTGCCACTAAACTAGTTCCCTAACCTAGTTCTCTAATAGTCATCAAGCGTGTTTCCCCATATGAAAGAGGCTTCTGACTAGCAGTGATGGCTTATAGGTGGTATATTTGGGAGACTATACCCTCATTTAAGAGTAAAAACAATATAAATATCACGATATCATCCATATAAGTAATAAAAAAGTGTGTAATTAATAAATAAACTGAAATAGAACATGCCAAAATAATAAATGAAATTCTATAAAATCTTGAATAGCCATGTCATACATACAACACTGGTCACCCACTGATCTAACCATACAAGCAGGAGTACATAAAAGAAGCTATAATAATAGTAAAAGTCTCTATTACCAAACCTAATCCAGACCACATACCTAGTCTCCATGACACTAATGAGATGTTCTAGACTAATCTAAAGAATCCACACAACTAGATCTGCTCATTAATGCACCCCTTGGCCCTGGCCTTCTCTAACATGTAGGCTTTGATCAACATTAAAATCATACATAAGGTATGTATGCATATCGAGGTTCATGTACAGGAGTGAGAAAATATTAGGAGGCTACCCCAATGGTGAACCTATAAATATGATTTCATAAATACATTCTCATGGAAAATTCTCATTCTATAAAATACATAACTGGATAAAAATAATAATAATGTGAAACCATAGTCGATCTCTGGGTCTGTGATCCTGTTCAACTAGGAAATGTGATGTCATGTATATATATATAGGTGTTTTTATATATTACCATATATATATATGTATATACATGAGTAAGGATAATAGTAAAATAATCAACATCGTTCGATCCTTGGGTATATAGTCTAGATCAACTGGAAATACTATGAAAAGGGTATTGAGCTGGAAATCCTAGAAGTCAATCCATGAATAGTTAAGCTGATCCTTGGGTCACTAATTATGATAAACACTACCTTCCTCATCTAGTGCTATAAATTTCTTTGAGAAAGCTATGCTACCACATAGGAATACATTTCCTAACCCTAAGCACACCCATACATTCATCTAATCACTCTAATGAAGGGTCCCATTTACCGACAGACAATCGTATAAATGGTCTATCATATGGAGTCCATACCACTCAAGACATGTGAATCAAGTCTAATATATGAATCTTAGATCCCGGTATATAGGAAATCATGACATTGAGACTCAGATAATCCATATGGGGGATGAACTTAAGTTTATGTCTAAAGAGAAGTCTCTCTTGAATGCAATTTCCAATAACTAGAGTCATTAGGTTGTAGAGCATCATTTCCAACAACCCTAATAATGGGGTGTGAGGTTCCATATTCAACAACCTAGTCCAAGGGGTGTGGGGTGCCATGTCCAATAACAAAATCAATGTTTTTGGATTTCATGTCCACTATTAAGGAATACCATGTCCAATTACTTTCAATATGGATGAGGAACACCGTGTATAACATCCCATTCAAGTAGTCATTCAGGGAAAGTGTAATCATCCACATCACATGGGAGAGAATAATCATCCTTTATTGCCTCAATAATGTGGAGATCCATTTCCAACACCATGTTCAATTATTTATCCACATCACTTGGGAGAGCGTAATCATCCATGATTATATGTCAAATCATTGGAGAAGAGTGTCATGTCAATCATCATGATCAAGTAATATATCTGGGAGACCTTAATCATACCAATCATTCTAATATCACAATAAGTAGGGGAACCATTACTGAATATCATAATCATAGGTATCAATAGGTATATCCCATGATGTACCACTGGACATCCCAATAATATAAAAATCTATAAAAATAGAAAAAGTTTTATCCTAGGAAATAGGTTTTGTAATCACAGTAGATTAAAAAGATGGAACCCAATAAGTGCATATGGGATCCCTAAGGATAAATTCCACATTAAATTAGGCTCATTGGCCAAAAATAGAAAGGAAATTTGGTAATCATCTCTTAATTAGTAGTAAACAAGTGATTGTATAAATGAAATAGTGAGGGTGGACGAACACTGAAACCCGCCACTAATATCTTAGCATGTTGGCTTAAAAGGTCAATATAGGTTATAAGGTGAAACTCACAACCACCTCTACCAAAACAATATGTACTAGATCTTTTTCAATTAAAAATAATGCACTAATTGGGTCCCTCAGGTCAAGAAACAAAAATAGCATCAAACTTCGCTTCCTCGGAGATGGTATATAGGAAGAGGCATCCTACATGGGACCCTCAGTAATAGTTTATATAAGAAGATTCATCCTATATGGGATCTTCATAATGGTATAAATATGTAGAGGAATTTTACAAGGGATCCTAAAAAATAGTAAGTGGGTAGATGGATCCTACAAGGGTTCCCAATGTCATCATGTGCATGAAGGAATCCCCCATGGGGTCCTCTAGATAACTTATAATATAGAGAAAACATGAACTAGATACTCTAGGTAAAAATATAAGTAGAGATCTTTCCCTAAAAGAAAAAATCCATGAACATAATTTAAGAGATATGGATTATGTCCCACATTAGATCAAGGGGTCTCATTCTCAAGACATGACTGGATTCAATTAATGGAGGAAAAATGTATCCATTTATGGAAGATACAAAAAACCTTCCTATGAGTCCTAAAATAACATCAAGTGTAGTACCATCATGATATATGTTGAAATAAAATCAAAAGAGAATATTCATTTTTCCAATTTGTTCTATGGGGTGAGAAGATATGAAAACACTAAAATGGTAGCAAGGGAGGAGTGCACAATGTGTATACCATGGTACACAACGTCTACCCTAAAAGCTCCACCCAAGCTTATACTTAAACTAGACTTGGAGTGTAAAACCAAAGTAAACCATGTGTAAGTCTTATAAATATATGGTACCCTATATGGGGTACCCACCCATTTACCTCACATGGCCAAGCATTGTAATTTTCCTGATTATGTACCACTACACAGTGTGTGATCCACATTAGTTTTGATCGTGTACTCCACACAACCATGTTCCCTTCAAGTGTTATTTGACTAGGAACACGACTACATGGTTGAGTCCCAATACATGTCATGTATTTCTAATATATGAAATTTTCATCTAAAATTTCATCTTCCCATAATGGGAGAACACAATACCTATGGTCCAAAAATACAATCTTTTAGATTGGTATTTCTGAATGGAAAGCCCCTAAAATCAGTTCAAAAAGTAGTTTTCTCCCTAAAAGATATAGATCGTCCCTTAAAGGATTCTAAGTAGTGATAATGGATATATAAACACGAAAATGGAAAATATATAGGGATTTATAGGAAATCATAAAAATTATATACTTTTGGGAGGAATCCATCAAAACATCACCCATTTCCATGATCTATGGATGTCGTGTGATGATCAAACTCCTCTCGAGCTCCACAATGACACCTCCCTTCCCCTTACACTATCTCTCTCTATTTCTCTCTATATTAATCAATATATCTTTCTCTACCTCTCTTTATATCAATATATATTTCTCTATCAGTCATGCAATACAGGAGGAGCAAGGGGGTATAAAAATACGGTGGGGAAAGAAAATAAAGAAAAAGAAGGAAAAAAGGAAATGAAGAAAAGAAAAGAAAAAGGGAAAGGGTTCGTGCTCAGCCCTGATGACCAAAATTAATTTATACCATACCTAGGAAAAACTCCACATTTTAATATTGGAAACTTAATCTCAATATAATTCTCCATTTAAATTATATAGTTTAACCAAAAAGTTCAAATAAATTAATATTTAGTTAAATATATATTAAATATTAATTATTTCACATAACGTTGAATGGTTTATAATTATACCAAAATCTAACCATACGGTAAAAACCCTATTATCAGACCCAAAAAGTAGTCATGAATATAATATGAGATCATGTACTATCGTAAAATGACCATTTTATCCCTTCAAATATTTTGAACAAAAAAATAAAAAAAAATCTCACATTTATAGTTCAAAAAACATGGTTTTGTATACCATTTTATTTTGGTATATTTAAAAAATAAAATTCATAGAATATTGTGAAAAACCTTTTAATTTAAAATAATAATGTAACATTGTAAATTAATATTCAATGTAATGATCGATACTGATTTTGTTATTTTTCATTTGTATGGTAAATGTTAAAATAAGTATTCATTTCACACTTTTTCTAAAAAGTAAAAAGTACCTAATTTGTGAAAAATAATAAGATTGCTTTTAAATATTTTTAAAAAATGTTCAATATAGTTGAAAATTACCTAAAACAATCATTGGAGTATAAAGAATAACATTCATTAAGAATTTAAAACAACTTCTACATAGAATAAAATGAGTTGGGTGGGAAATATGAAAACATGAATTTTATAAGAAATTCCTTTACATGTAACTTGTTGACTATTGATCCAAAAAATAAGGAATAAAATTTAAACAATTAGACCCCAAAAATTAATATATTGGATGAAAATATATTGGTTTTAATGGGTTAGGATAAAATAATTTTCCAAAAATGTTATCTATACATGAAAAATCTTTAAATAAAATGAAGTTGTAATATAAATATCTTACTCCTTTGATAACAGTCAAATAAAAACCCCTTAATGATAAAAAATAAAAAACCTTGAAATTCCATGAAAAGTATGGAATCATGTTATAATGTGTCAATGAGTTATTATATACACCATGTAAAAATTATTTGGTGCATAATGTAAAACATGTCTCATTGAAATGGAAATGAGATGAAATTACCAATATCTTGGGCCACTACTTAGTCATATATAATTGATTATACTTTATAATGAATATAAATTTATATTATTATTTATTAAGAAACATTTACATCTGTATTCCATTTTTTATGTTCCATTTGTTATCATTTTAAATTCATTCATTGATTACTTCTTTCTAACATCATCCACTTTAAGGATTTTCGATCAATTTCTCAAAAATTACTTTAGTATGTTATCTATGGTTAATGAATTTATTAAATGTTTCTATAATATAAGTTATTATAATAATTTCATAAATATATTTTATATTATTTATATAAAATATGGGAATCATCCATGGATGTTGGTAATGGAAGAATGAATCACATTGCTCTATGGAGGTGGTAGTTCACACATACACATGAGTGACACTGTGATTTTACAATGGATTAAGGGTAAGATTGTAAATAATATATTGTATTTATATAATAATAATTTTTATATAAATATAATATATATTAATTAATTAAAAAATCATAATCATTATAGTAAAGTGACAATAATAAATGAATCTCACCACTATGTGGGGATGGTGTGTCGTCTGCATGCATGAGCAATGTTTTCATTTTCTATAAGATAGAAAAGATGTGGAAAATGGTTAACCTAATATCATAATAACATATGAGTATATTGGGGATACTTGTGTCATTATGTTAATATGTATACAATAGATATATAATAAATATAAGAATAAATAAACTATGAAAGAGTCGGGTAAGTCGATTACCTCTTCTTTGAGATAACTCCTTTGGCATACAGATTATGTTTTATTAGGATGGTATTAAAATAAGATAAGGAGAATAATAATTAATGAAATGATTATAAAATGTTTTTAGGTATATATTTACATAAAAATATGGCTCATGAATTGTCAGGAAGAGAGTATAGGTGGATCCCATTTATACGTTAGGAGAGTGGCATAATTATAAATATTAAGAATGTTAAATTACAATAAATATAATAATCATGTGAAGTTGCACCATATGAAAATAAGTTTTACATTTTTACATTATAAGGTTAAAATATGATCAACCAATTAAATTTATACATGTTTACATTTCATTTTAAATGTTATCTTTTTGTTTAACCCCCTCATTAAACATTTTTTACCTTAATTGTTGTAGCATATTTTTAATTCTTTAAGGGTTATAAATTTATTCCTAATGTATAAAGTGGCTCATAAATTATATATGATTGAATTCTTGGACCATTTTCTATAACAATTTTCCCATGTAAATATGTTTTCATTTAATAATGTATTGTTTTTTATAGAGCATCCTTAACGCATTTTTTATGAAATTTCATTTAATTTGACTTTGAGGAAATCAATACAACAATTTAATTCAAATATAAAAACATAAAAAGTTAATATACATTATAATTACTGATTAAATTCATTTAATTCCACAATTAATAAAAAAATTAAATTTTAATATTTTTTAAAACTATATACATGGATTTTTCTACTTTTTGCAAAAGCATTATATAAGTGTTGTGTATGCATTTAATATAATTGTGTTGTCAACAATTCATAAAAATAAATAACCATAAAAAATTATTTATTTTCAAAATAATATTCTATTTTCATTCATAACATATTTTTATCTAAATTAAAACATATAAGAGAAATTAAAGGAAAGAGAGTGACATTTTTGTAATTACCATTTACTTAAAATAATATAAAGGATATAATCAACAGAAAGTGGAAAGTAAGTAAATTTTTTCAAATATTGGGTTTTTTATTTTGGAAAAAACAGATAAAATAAAATAAATACAAGTTCTATGGTGATTTTACAGCCATACCACATAGTTTTATCTTTGTTTTACCTATTTTACCATTGTGTAGGTGACAAATATTTACCACGGATACTATTTATCATAACTAAAAATAAATGGGGAATATTTAAAATATTTTGACATATAAATTCCAAATATTTAATATATTTTTCATTATAAATTTTTAGAAGTGTAAAAAAATTCTTATATAAATACGCAATACACAATGAAAAACAGTTTTTTTTGAAAAATGTGTTTTTAATCCTAAAAATGTACTTATACTATAATTAAAAATGATGCTAATTATTTTCAAATTAAATATATTATTTATATTTAAATTATATTTATTTGTATTTAATACCAAAAAATAATATTGTTATATTTAAATTAATATATTAAATTAAAATAAATTGGTGTTTTGCAAAAATCAACATTTATAACTATTTTCTCAAAAATGAACCTTTTCATAAAAATCCCCAATAAATAATCCTAATCCAATTAAATCATGATGATTTAAAATATTATATCCATTTTATCAAATAAAAATTATAAATTTGTTAGAAATTCATTATAATATTTTCAAATAATATTCATTTAAAACAATTTTTGAAGAAAATGTATTTTTGAAGCATAAAATGACTTTATTTTTATTATTTTATTAGTATAAAATATTATATGAATGTAAAATTTCATAATTAAATTATTATTTTTATAAATTATTTAATTTATATATATATTTACTTTTTTTAAGCTTATTCATAATTGATAGCCCAATGACTTAGTTATAACTATCATATTAAATAGTATTATTTCATGGTTTATTTAAGCTTAAGGCGGCATATGGTGTATGTTATTGAAGATAGTATTATTTAAAAAAAATATAAACTAAAATAATGGGTAGTTATATATAAGGCCCCATCCTTAAACCTAACTTAATCTTGAGTTATTACAAGATTACACACTGAGGATCTTTTCAGGTTTAGAGTTTTAGAGAATTAGATCATGAAACTTGAATTACATTCCACATTTAAACAAAGTGGTTACATAAAAGACAGTATTCATTCTTCCCATCAACGGAAACATATTTAAAATAAAACAGGGATTCTTTCTTGACACATCCTTGACACTATCGTCAGATCATGTACCCTTCCCTTGACCTGTGAAAAACATTTCAAAAACTTGGGATGAGCATAAAAAGCACAGTAAGGGATATAAAAATATGGAAAAGAATCATGAGTACATGTATATATAAGAATGAAATCATACTTTACCCATAAAACATAATCACTTTAACATACCTCATAAAATCATAGAAATCATATGACATAAAGGTAACTTGAGGCATTCATAACATTCTTATGTAGGGAGTAACCCTCTTGGTTACGTTTGGAATACCCATCACAGTATATTCCCTAAATCTCTTCGTAGAAACCTTAACGTTTCACTCCTTCACGTTACCCAATGCATTGGAGAGCTATATCGGGCTCACCCGCCCTTAGTTTATCACGGAACCACCCGTTTTCATAATAATGCCCAAGAACCTCAACATAATCATATCACATAAAACATGCATAAAGGAAACATAACATTCCCACCTTTCAATCACAAGATATCAATACAACACATTGATATATAAAACATTATGAAAACCATTTTCGATACCAAAATAAAATAAAAGTAAAACATGGTATTTATTTTTCTTTTAAAAAGAAGGTATGGCTTGTAGAGGAAGCTGAAACTCAAATAACGGTCACGACGGCGGAGAATTCATTGTCGCCGCATACGTTCGACAAAAACATTACCTTTTGTCGTTTAGTAAATTCTTCGTATAAAAAAAATATTTCTTTTGAATAAACGTAAAAGTAAAAGGGGTTTATACACCGTATAAAAGAAGGTTGTGTATAAAACAAAATATGCCTCAATGGAAGGAGATTGAGACGAAGTCCCATACCACCTTGAATATTTTAACATTTTTAACCATTAATATCCATATAAATAAATCCTTAAAACCATTTTGAAAACATGGATATTAATAAGAACAAATCATTAAAACATTTAAAGCGATATTTTTGTTAAAGGGTTTTTACCAAAATTAGAGACACTTGAATACAATAATTGAGGAATAACATTTAATCAGATCTTTATAATATCATGAGAATGAATGGATTCATGATATAATATTCCAAATGACAGTATATACACCATATAAGAGTGAATTGGTGCATAACAACAATGAAGTCTCAATAGAGATGTAAAATGTGATGAAATCCCTTATAAAGAAGGTATACTTAAATTAAGGATAAATCAATCCCAAAATTATGTGTGAAAAATATAAATACACCCAATATAATTTGATATTAAGTGTAAAACAATAAAAGGTCATTCACACATATTAAAAGGATGACATATTCAATAACTACATGTTGAACCCAAAGAAATCGAAATTGGGTTAAAAAGTTCCCTTGGTAAAATTCGACAGCCTAACGGCGTCACTTCAAAAATTCAGAAAATGAGTTGATGAGAGATAAAAAGGGAATCTCATTACTTGGACATAAAATTTAATCAATCAGGATATATAAGAACATATCCCAACATAATAGTATTTGAATTAAAAGACATAACAAACGAAGTCTTTTAAAATGAGGAGGGTGAAAGGTTTTCTTACCGACTTAGGTAACTTTCGAAAAGTACACCCCATTGAAGAAGTTTCATACAATGAATATTTAAATACCCATAAATGGAATTATATTACAAAAGGAGTTTAATAATGGGAAGTACATTAACCACTCAAAGGAAATTGTGGCAAATGTAGCATAAATCTCACGGGAATAAAAGTGAGATGAAAAATCTCTTACGAAAACCCGGCAGCCTAACGGTGCCACTCAAAACTTCCAAAATGGATTGATGAGAGGAAATAGGATCTCTCATCATATGAACATAATAAGTACATTAGTAGTAATATAAAAGAACATCCAAATCATAAGAAAGATGAGCTTAAAAGGAATGACATAAAAGAGTGTACTTAAAAAGAAAGAGAGGTGAAGGATCCCTTACCTCGGGTCCGACTTGACTCGATCGTTCTTTAACGTCCTGAATAATAAACTTGAGTTAATTTCCACTTTATTAAGAACCTTTTTCTAGTTCATTATTCCTTTTAGATCACTTATTTCAATGTTATAAACATTATTTAATAATTTAAGTTAATAATGTTTGTTTTGTCGATATTTGCTTCTTAAGTCGAAAGTGGACTTCTTACAATTACATGTTGTTCATGTGGTCAAATGTTCATTATATACAAAATTATATTCATGATTTGGATATCATATATATCATATATATCCAGAATATACATGTATTTATAATATTACAAAACATTTAGAGTTAAGAAATGAAATGCACCGTTCATGGAGACGGTAAGCCGTACGTACGCATGAACGCTAATTCCATTTCTATTTCATATTTAATGGAATTAAAACATAATGATACATAATAGTATTTTAATTCCAGTATGGTATCATATATAATAACATTAAATATACCCTTTATACGTACCACATATGGTAATAACGAATCAAATCACTTTGAGGGGGCGGTAGTCCGCACTTCCTTAAATGAAGATATCGTGTTTAGCCATAATGGAAACCATAAAGGTATGCCCAAAATGTAAAATACAGAAGCTTAAGGAAAACATAAACATATTATATATCATATATAAATATATTGTCATCATAATTTCCACCTTTGAAGGTGTTAGAATAATGTTGAACAATCTTTGTTTCGGGAGGCAGAAATTCGTCATCCACAGAAACAGTATGTTCTTTAACCATTAGATGTAGGTGTGTGAAATTGTAGCTAGAATACTTCTTATAAAAACATCCTAATATATTGATTATACTGGAGTTGTTACAAAAGAAATGAATAAAAAGAGTTTAGGGGGTTGTAGAAGCAAAATAAAACAAAAGGACTCAAGTGAAGAAATTACCTTAAAATCGGGTAACTCCCTTTGGTTTGAGCTCAAAGTCTTCCTTGGGAAGACTTCTACCCAAAGTGAAGCTTCAAGGAGTAATATAGGGAAGTTGAGAGACAAAATGGGCAGAGTTTGGCCGAGACAAAGGCTTTGGGAGTGTGGGTAAGGAGGTAGAGGTGGGGGCCTTTTATAAGAGGAGAGGAGGGGCACTCTTGGAAGGTAAAGAAAAGTCACTTTATTTTAAAATGGTATTCGGATTTAAGAGGTCCCACATTGATGTGTTTCTAGGATAAGGTGATAAGGGTTCGAAATCCACTCATCCAATAGGTTTTGGACATGTGTAGGTCTTAGATATTACATTATCTTTCCATTTTATTTAAATCGTTAAATAATGAGGTCATCGCTGCATCATCATGATGTCATAAATAATTTAATTTATTTAATGTCTAAAAAATATGAAAAAAATACTATGATGTAGGAAATATTTTTATCTTCCAAATTAATATTTATAGTCAAAAATATGATTTGTATGACCCCATGTAAAAGTTTTTTTAGTAAAACATTTCATGTTTGTCTCATTTTTACTTTAACTTTAAATAAAAAGATATTAATGTCATTTTCCATCCAAAGTGGCTTCATGGGGTCCCCAAGTTGACCCATGGGTTTTATTGGTCGGTCATGACACATCCAATGAGGTTGGGACATGTGTCAAGTTCATTTCATATTATTAAAACATTATTTTTACCTTAAACTACACTAATTACCTCTAATCACGATTAAAAACTTAATAAGTTACTATTCACCAAAAAATTATTTTAATCCCATTGAACCACATTTTACATCTTAATGACGACCATGTATGTTGGATTTTTGAAATTCAAAACACAAAGATGATGAAATTTCATTTAAATAGAAAAATCAGTTTTTATAAGTACCACTTAGTGGTTTAACTATTCATCAAAAATTGAAGTTTTTCAGAAAAATCCCAAAAATTCACCCTAAGCTATATTTGATATTTCGAATTCAAAAATGAAGTCCATTTTAAAAAATTCAAAACCTATAAGTCACAATAATTAATTTAATAATTAATTCCCGCTGTTAGAGCAAATAGCGTGTTTTTATGAAACAAAAAGTATCAAAAGATTGACACTAGTTTAAGTCTGGTTTCAAAGTGAAATTAATTCCAAAGACCACTATTGGATTTAATGGTAAAAATATATTCTAATTTCACTTTAAAACAAATTCAAAATATAATCTAATCATATAAATAAATTAGATTAAAATGTGGGTTTGGATAAATGTAAAAACATTTAAAAACATATATAATCATATTTTAGTTATTTCTATCCATTCCCGCCAATACAACGGCTACATGTTAACTACCATTTAAAATAATATTATTTTATTATTAGAGTGCAACGTAAGATTTCCAAGAAACTCGTTGTTGCATGTTGGGTACGCCATCGAGCATAGTGTCCCCTTTAAAGTCATATTAATATTTTATTCACAAATATGGATAAATAAGAAAATGTCATATTCTTTATTTACCTAGGGTGTTACATCCTTCCCCCCTTTTGGGAATTGCATCCTCGCAATTTTTAAAATTGAGCTTGGAAACATCCTTGAAAGTCCCACATCGGAACAAGAGTCGGTAAAACAATTACTTTAAAATAAAGAAAGATAAGTACAAAGGTCACCCGAGTTAACCCATACTAGGATTCCAAGTATGAAAATATGGACATGGAGGAAAAAAAGGGTCATGTTCTGATGGAGAGTGATAGAAAACATGTTTAGGAGAAAGTTAACCACGAGAAAATCACAAACTTGTGATGGGTTAAACGGTATTCGATTCCCCAATAGGAAATGTTAATAGACAACATTTTTGTTTTAAGTTACTTTTTATTGAGGAATTTATTCATAAGGAAACATAATCACTTATCATGTTGACATTCAACTTTTATTAGATTCCTTACACAAACTCATATTTTCTCTAAAAGACGAGTATTTAGGAAGACTTGTTCACATTAAGAGTACTATAATAAACTTATAGAGAATCACCTAATCCACAAAAGAGAACTATATACTTCCCATGTCTTTAGAATTTAACCAAAACCAAAACCAAAAAGGCTAGTACAAGATCAGATAATCCAGAAAAGGATAACCCTTTATAAAAAAAATCTATGCTTAATCTTCAAAATTTGTCCAAAAAACCCAAAGTTCAACGAGGACCATTCGATAAACAATTTTTCCATAAAATTCTTCAAAGTAAACCAAACTAAGGTTGAAACCCAAATATTTGAAGGATTTAGTCACATAGTCTTCCAAGTTAAATCGTAACATTTATCTCCAAACAACATCAGTTGCTCCTAAAGTCTCGTATTGAAAAGTAATTAACCTAATCACATATCCTCCATGATAGGTTAATCATTTTCATAAATAACCTAAAATCAACTTACTCTTAATTCATAAAATCATATAACTAGAAAGATTCAGTCAAATTAACCAGGGACTTCATGTAGTCCAGTGGTAGGCGATAAATACCAGTCGCACTTTGGTTGTGGGTTCGATTCCTGCAAATTTGTCTGACGCGACGGGTTGTCACACGGTCTGTGTGTTGATCTTTTTCCAAAACTATATAATTCTTAAAACATCCCCCAAAACGAGATAAAATCTTCAAAAATGATCATAACATATTTTAACCTCAAGTTTATCTCATTCCTTTCATTTTCCATAATATCATAGAGTAACCCATAATTACCTAAAAAGTAAGGATCATATAAACCCTAATGGTTACCTTAATAATTATTACCTGAATTTCCACATCGAGTTGGCCATCTCGTACATGATGCATTAGAGAACTCACCAAGGATGAAGTGGTTGATCATGACTCCTTGATAGTTGGTTTAGAACAACCATGAGATTCCTCATTGAATCCCCCATCTCATCCAGTCTCTTAATCAGAGAACCACCATAGTTTCCTTCAAACCCAATGTCACTTTGGTGCCTGCTAGATCCATCCATTTACTAAAACCAAAAAGGTCAGTGTGAGTATATCAACATAACCATCATGTACTAACGGGGAAGATAAACACTAAGATATACTTACTCATTCACTTTATCTAAAACTTGGACTCTTTCTAAAATCCTAACCATTATGGTAATGTCACTTGTGCTTACAGAATACCCTAACCTCTAAAGTTATCTAAACCAACCTCTGATACCAACTATAAGGCCCCAGCCTTAAACCTTACTTAATCTTGAGTTATTACAAGATTACACATTGAGGATCTTTTCAGGTTTAGAGTTTTAGAGAATTAGATCATGAAGCTTGCATTACATTCCACATTTAAACAAAGTGGTTACATAAAAGACAGTATTCATTCTTCCCATCAACGGAAACATATTTAAAATAAAACATGGATTCTTTCTTGACACATCCTTGACACTATCATCACATCATGTACCCTTCCCTTGACCTGTGAAAAACATTTCAAAACTTGGGATGAGCATAAAAAGCTCAGTAATGGATATAAAAATATGGAAAGGAATCTTGAGTACATGTATACATAAGAATGAAATCATACTTTACCCATAAAACATAATCACTTTAACATACCTCATAAAATCATAGAAATCATATGACATAAAGGTAACTTGAGGAATTCATAACATTCTTTTGTAGGGAGTAACCCTCTTGGTTACGTTTGGAATACCCATCACAGTATATTCCCTAAATCTCTTCGGAGAAACCTTAACATTTCACTCCTTCACGTTACCCAATGCATAAGAGAGCTATATCGGGCTCACCCGCCCTTAGTTTATCAAGGAACCACCCGTTTTCATAATAATGCCCAAGAACCTCAACATAATCATATCACATAAAACATGCATAAAGGAAACATAACATTCCCACCTTTCAATCACAAGATATCAATACAACACATTGATATATAAAACATTATGAAAACCATTTTCGATACCAAAATAAAAGAAAAGTAAAACATGGTATTTATTTTTCTTTTAAAAAGAAGGTATGGCTTGTAGAGGAAGCCGAAACTCAAATAACGGTCACGACGGCGGGGTAGTCGTTGTCGCCACATACGTATGACAAAAACATTTCCTTTTGCTTTTTAGTAAACGCTTCGTATAAAAAAAGATTACTTTTGAATAAACATAAAAGTCAAAGGGGTTTATACACCGTATAAAAGAAGGTTGTGTATAAAGAAAAATATGCCTCAATGAAAGGAGATTGAGACAAAGTCCCATACCACCTTGAAGCTTTTAACATTTTTAACCATTAATATCCATATAAATAAATCCTTAAAACCATTTTGAAAACATGGATATTAACAAGAACAAATCATTAAAACATTTAAAGGGATATTTTGGTTAAAGGGTTTTTACCAAAATTTGAGACACTTGAATACAATAATTGAGGAATAACATTTAATCAGAACTTTATAATATCATGAGAATAAATGGATTCATGATATAGTATTCCAAAGGACAGTATATACACCATATAAGAGTGAATTGGTGCATAACAACAATGAAGTCTCAATAGAGATGTAAAATGTAATGAAATCCCTTATAAAGAAGGTATACTTAAATTAAGGATAAATCAATCCCAAATTTATGTGTGACAAATATAAATACACCCAATATAATTGGATATTAAGTGTAAAACAATAAAAGGTCATTCACAAATATTCAAAGGATGACATATTCAATAACTACATATTGAACCCAAAGAAATCGAAATTGGGTAAAAAAGTTCCCTTGGTAAAATTCGACAGCCTAACGACGTCACTTCAAAAATTCAGAAAATGAGTTGATGAGAGATAAAAATGGAATATCATTACTTGGACATAAAATTTAAATCAATCAGGATATATAAGAACATATCCCAACATAATAGTATGTGAATTAAAAGACATAACAAACGAAGTCTTTTAAAATGAGGAGGGTGAAAGGTTCCCTTACCGACTTGGGTAACTTTGGAAAAGTACACCCCATTGAAGAAGTGTCATACAATGAATATGTAAATACCAATAAATAGAATTATATTAAAAAAGTAGTTTAATAATGGTCAGTACATAAACCACTCAAAGGAAATTGTGGCAAATGTAGCCTAAATCTCACGGGAATAAAAGTGAGATGAAAAATCTCTTACGAAAACTCGGCAGCCTAACGGCGCCACTCAAAACTTCCAAAATGGATTGATGAGAGTAAATAGGGTCTCTCATCATATGAACATAATAATTACAGTAGGAGTAATATAAAATAACATCCCAATCATAAGAAATATTAGCTTAAAAGTAATGACATAAAAGAGTGTACTTAAAAAGAAAGAGAGGTGTAGGATCCCTTACCTCGGGTCCGACTTGACTCGATCGTTCTTTAACGTCCTGAATAATAAACTTGAGTTAATTTAAACTTTATTAAGAACCTTTTTCTAGTTAATTATTCCTTTTATATCACTTATTTCAATGTTATAAACATTATTTAATCATTTAAGTTAATAATGTTGGTTTTGTCGATATTTGGTTCTTAAGTCGAAAGTGGACTTCTTACAATTACATGTTGTTCATGTGGTCAAATGTTCATTATATCCAGAATTATATTCATGATTTGGATATAATATATATAATATATATCCATATTATATATGTATTTATAATATTACATAACATTTAGAGTTAAGAAATGAAATGCACCATTCATGGAGACTGTAAGGCGTACGTACGCATGAACGCTACTTCCATTTCTATTTCATATTTAATGGAATTAAAACATAATGATACATAATAGTATTTTAATTAAAGTATGGTATCATATATAATATCATTAAATATACCCTTTATACGTACCACATATGGTAGTAACGAATCAAATCACTTTGAGGGGGCGGTAGTCCGCACTTCCTTAAATGAAGATATCGTGTTTACCCATAATGGAAACCATAAAGGTATGCCCAAAATGTAAAATACAGAAGCTTAAGGAAAACATTAACATATTATATATCATATATAAATATAGTTTCATCTTAATGGACACCTTTAAAGGTGTTAGAATAATGTTGAACAATCATCGTTTCGGGAGGTAGAAATTCTCCATCCAGAGAAACAGTATGTTCTTTAACCATTAGATGTAGGTGTGTGAAAGTGTAGATCGAATACTTCTTATAACAACATCCTAATATATTTAGGATACTGTAGTTGTTACAAAAGAAATGAATAAAAAGAGTTTAGGGGGTTGGAGAATCAAAATAAAACAAAAGGACTCAAGTGAAGACATTACCTTAAAATCGGGTAACTCCCTTTGGTTTGGGCTCAAAGGCTTCCTTGGGAAGACTTCTGACCAAAGTGAGGCTTCAAGGAGTAAGAGAGGGAAGTGGAGAGACAAAATGGGCAGAGTTTGGCCGAGACAAAGGCTTTGGGAGTGTGGGTAAGGAGGTAGAGGTGGGGGCCTTTTATAAGAGGAGAGGAGGGGCACTCTTGGAAGGTAAAGAAAAGTCGCTTTATTTTAAAATGGTAATCGTATTTAAGAGGTCCCACATTGATGTGGTTCGAGTATAAGGTGATAAGGGTTCGAAATACACTCATCCAATAGGTTTTGGAGATTTTTAGGTCTTAGATATTACATTATCATTCCATTTTATTTAAATCGTTAAATAATGAGGTCATCGCTGCATCATCATGATGTCATAAATAATTTAATTTATTTAATGTCTCAAAATTATGAAAAAAATACTATGATTTAGGAAATAGTTTTAACTTCCAAATGAATATTTATAGTCAAAAATCTGATTTGTATAACCCCGTGTAAAATATTTTTTAGTAAAACATTTCATGTTTGTCTCATTTTTACTTTAACTTTAAATAAAAAGATATTAATGTCATTTTCCATCCAAAGTGGCTTCATGGGGTCCCCAAGTTGACCCATGGGTTGTATTGGTCGGCAATTACACATACAATGAGGTTAGGACATGTTTCAAGTTCATTTCATATTATTAAAACATTATTTTTACCTTAAACTACACTAATTACCTCTAATCGCGATTAAAAACTTAATAAGTTACTATTCACCAAAAAATTATTTTTATCCCATTGAACCACATTTTACATCTTAATGAAAACCATGTATGTCATATTTTTGAAATTCAAAACACAAAGATGACAAAATTTCATTTAAACGGAAAAATCTGTATTTATAAGTACCACTTAGTGGTTTCACTATTCATCAAAAATTGATGTTTTTCAGAAAAATCCCAAAAATTCACCCTAAGCTATATTTGATATTCCGAATTCAAAAATGAATTCCATTTTAAAAAATTCAAAACCTATAAGTCACATTAATTAATTTAATAATTAATTCCCGCTGTCATAGCAAATAGCGTGTTTTTATGAAACAAAAAGTATCAAAAGATTGACACTAGTTTAAGTCTGGTTTCAAAGTGAAATTAATTCCAAAGACCACTATTGGATTTAATGGTAAAAATATATTATAATTTCACTTTAAAACAAATTAAAAATATAATCTAATCATATAAATAAATTAGATTAAAATGTGGTTTTGAATTAAAATACAACATTTTACACTATTCATTAAAAATGAACTTTATCGGAAAGATACCAAAAATTTACACAAAGTAAATTTTGATGTCTCGATTCTTAAGAAGAGTTTTATTTGGTCCAATAGAATATATAAGAGTGAACAAAACTATATTTAATGATGGTTCGCCATCAAAAGGCGATAAGTGAACCTTTAGTGAAAACTAGGGCATATACTCCTAAAATTGAATTATTTCCGTATTTTATGCCTTTATCCTTTACTGGATAAATGTAAAAACATTTAAAAACATATATAATCATATTTTAGTTATTTATATCCATTCCCGCTAATACAATGGCTACATGTTAACTACCATTTAAAATAATATTATTTTATTATTAGAGTGCAACGTAAGATTCCCAAGAAACTCATTGTTGCGTGTTGGGTATGCCATCGAGCATAGCGTCCCCTTTAAAGTCATATTAATATTTTATTCACAAATATGGATAAATAAAAAAATTTCATATTCTTTATTTACCTTGGGTGTTACATTATATTCCCCCTATTTATTTGAAAATAATTTTCATAATTTTAATTCTTCTTTATAAACTAAAGTGTAATAGGATCTGTTATATATTTTATCAAAATATTGATTTTTTATTTTATAAATGGGAAAATTATTATAAATCTTCCATTATAAGATTCATAATTTAAATCGAGTTTATGAAAGTGTACCTTGGTATTTGATTGCTACTTTCGATATAAATCTTTATTGATTTATCTTCAGTTTATATAAGTTTAATAAATTCATTTTCCATTGGAATTGAAGTTGTGATAAAATTTAATTACATGATTTTACTTTATTATATAAATATTATCTCATCCTTATATATGCACTATAATAAGGATTTTATAATGCATTAAGCACTACATTTAAATTTTAATCGACTATATCATCCAAAAAAAAGATGAAAATTTATTCAACCCATTTAAAACTTAAATGGTTATCAAAAAATAAAATAATGACCAGTATGAATAAACCCCTATAAAAATTAATATATAGAAAATTTATAGTAACAAAAGATAAATTTAAATCTCTTAAAATATTCTTGATTATATTTGAAACCCAGAATTAGAATGGTGTAATCAATTACGTAACCCACATCCCCTCATCATCTTTTATCACCAAACATCCTTTATAACTCAAATGTGTTTTTGAGAAAATTACATTTTATAAAATATAATTTTCTCTAAATAAACTGCAAAATAATGAAGAAAACATCACTAAGGATCACAATGTCATATCACATAATAACCTTAATTGTTATCTATAAATTATTCAATAAATATCTCAAAAAATATCATAATTTTATAAAAAACACTTTTCTTGGTGATTGATACCATTCAACATATATTTACAAAATTCACATTTTTTAAATATTCCTTACAAATGAATATCATTATAATAATATTAGGATAGATTCTCTTAATCCACATAACAAATTATCATTGAATAATATGACCAAATCATATTCTTACATTATCCAATTTAACCATAATTACACTAAATTCAAATCATTAAAGGTTAAATTCATCAATGAGGGATATTATTTGGTTAAAATTTATATTAGAAAGGTCAATAGATATTTCATCCCTAGATACAATATTTCAATGAAAAATATTACTTAAAATCAATATTCATACATAATAAATTCTTTATATAAATTATATTATTCTAAAATTTTAAAAAATGATCCTCAATTTTTTCAGATTCTCTTCATAACACTTAGAGTATCTCAAAACATAACTACAAGGGTAATCCTTGATTATTGTTGTATTGGTTTACATAATGCCTCATCTTATTACTATTAATGCATTGTACATTAACAAATATTATTTTCCTTTTCAATTATTAGCATGCTAGAATATTTCTCCATTCTTAAATCAAAATCACATTCCATTTAAGAGATTACCCAATTTATTATTTCTATATTCTTAACACAGGGGATGTTGAATGTATTTTCCTAATTTGGTATTTATCACATAAACATTCATAAAACACTGGTTTCCTCTTATTGTTAAAAAATTTAATTAGGTTCATATTTTATATCATAACTCGAGATTGTTGGTTGGGGATAATCATAAGATCCTTCCCTCATAATTCACTCTAGTTTGGGTTTTATATATCAGTACTGATATCAATCCTAACATGTGTATGTTTATCTAATATTCCCATGATTTGATTAGGTCTTACACCGCTGTACTAGAAAGCTAAACTGGGTAATCCCTACATTAACCATGAGTATTGATTCCCTTATTTTTTATAGGTTCCATATCTAAATCATAGTAAACCTTTAGTTAACTAAAAAATCATCATAAATATTTACTAATAACATAACAAATATCTATGAATATAAAAGTTTTCAGATATTCTAAGGGGTTATCATATTCCTCAAGTTAGTAAAGTTAATCTAAAATATAGTTTACAAGGTCATTACTAATTTTTCTCTAATACCAACTATAGAACCATGAATCTAGTAACCAAGATCTAGTGCTTAAAAATTACATTGGTACAAGATACAATAAATCACACCATGTAGGATTGATCAGTTAAGCAGTATTGAAAAACTAGATACACACATGACATCCATATTACATTATAAATTAAAAACATATCCTGAATGAAGTTCTTCCACCCTTGATACTCATTCAATTATTCTTTTTTCAAATCATAGGGAAAGGAAAAAAAATAAAATGTGAGATAATATGATCAAAAATGGTTAAACAAAACAGAATATATCATGATCAAGTGAGTCATAATCAAGATGGTAGAGTGTATAATCAAAACACATTCCATTAAATCAAAAACATTTTTTCATTGAAAATCCATGTAAATATCAACATAGAAATCCCATGAATAATAGAAACTATTCTATCAATAAAATAAAATACATAAATCTGGACATTAATGAACTTTCCATCAAGGCATTGGGCCAAGTTATCATGAATATTAACATCAAGTCCTCTCAACCAAGACATCATTCTGAACAAATGTACATGTGTAAACCAAATTACTCTTTAATGTGGCCACCTTTTTTTCTCGTGAGACTAGTTGATACATATAGGGTTTATTTATGATTAATAATAACCATTAATTGATCTTCCTATTCTTTTATCATATATATTGAGTTATTAATACAAAAATTCCTCATATATCCACATTAATCTATATTGAATTAGTAATATATAATATGCAACTATTCAATGAAATAATCATTCAGAATAAACATCCATAAACTAATACCATATATAGAAGTTGTATACATTTGACACAAAATTAATGTGGTAAATATGATTCCATTTAAATCCCTGATACTTAAAATATGGAAATGTAGGATTAAATAATTTTCAATAAAGTGATGGAGCCTGATAAGGGATAAGATCATAAGAAATTTAATAATATTAAAACCATGAATCAGAAAAGGATGGAATAAGACCATAAATTTATCATAATTAAAGGTTCTTAGTTAAACCAAGCCTCTTATGAATAATATTTAATGTATAAAAAAACATTACAAATAACATATTTGTATCTTTATGTAAAAACAATGTTATAAATATCGTTTGAAATTATTTTCATTCCTTTATGAAAATAATACCAATTTGTTTTAATATCATTAAGAATAAAAATTCATGGAATATTGATAAAACATTTAATTTTATAATTAAAATGGAAACTGGTAAAGGAATGTTAAAATCAAATAACGATCATGATGGAGGGACTTTCTATTCATATGGTAATTGTTAAAATAATTATTCTTTTAAAGCACTTGTAAAATGGTTAAAAAGATTTCTTTTTATAAAAATACGACATGATTCCTCTTAATAAATTGTAAAAAAATTGAAATATGGTTGAAATTGACTTCAAATAGTCATTTTATTATAAATAAGAACATTTTTGAAATATTTAAAAAATATTTAATATGGAAGAAAAAGAGTCTGAATGAAAACATTTTGATAATATTTTTATAAGATTATCCCTCACATGTAACTTATATATTAATTATTGATCCAAAAAGTGAATAAATTAAATTAAATCCTGAAAAAAAAATTAGGAGAAAATATATTGGTTTTAGGATTTTAGGATCAACCAATTTTTTCAATGGAAATCTGAACATAAATAATACCAAAATAAAATGATATTGTAATGGAAATACCTTACTTCCATGATAATTATTGAATCCAAAAATGGTAAATATAAAAATTTAATTAAAAACATTTAATACCAAGAATAAATAGGTATTCATGATATAATGTCTTAAAGGGGAATTAAAAACATCATGTAAATGAAATTATATTCACAATGTAAAACATGTCTCGTTGAAGTGCAAATGAGATTAAGTTTCCCTTACCTTTCGACTCTTATTTTTCATACCTATTTGATCATCCTAAATAATGAATTAAAATAAATTAAATACTTTATTACTAAACATTTTCATTTATATTCCATTTTTATGTTACATTTATAATCATTTAAAATTTATTCATTGAATAGTACTTTACTACATCGTCCACATTATGGTTGTTCGGTCTATTTCTCCAAAATTAAATTAATTAATTTCTTATGGTTAAATGAGTTTTGAAGTAGTTGAATAATATATATAATATTTTTAATGTCATGAATATAATTTTTATTCCTTATAAAAATTTTTATAATCATTCATGCATGTTGTTATTAGAGGAATGAATCACATTGATTTATAGAGGTAGTAGTCCACACGTATGCATGAGCGACGTTAACATTTCTGAATAGAGGAAATTTTAGAAGGTTGATTATATATTATATTTTAATTAAATAATTATTTCATAAATATAATTTATATTACTTAATTACAAATTTATAACCAAATAATTTAATCAAAATTAAAAAATTATTTACACTACAACATGGTGACGGTTGGTCGTACATTCACATGAGAAATGGTTCAGTTTTCCATAGGATGAAAATGGCGTGTAAAATGATTATACCATATTCATAAAAAACAACTTAAAATATTTTTGATACATAATCGACTATGATAGTATGTATTCAACATATTTATAGGAAGTATTATAAGAAATAAACTTTTAAAGAGTCAGGTAAGACTATTAACCCTTGTTTGAGAGAGTGCCTTTAGATTACACCTTTAGCCTTCTTAGGATAGACTTAGGATAATACCATTAGATAAATGATTAAAGGAAGTAATATAGGATGTTTTTAAGGATGATATTGGTTGAGCCTTGTGGATCATGAAGTGTGAAGAAGAGAGTATATGTGGTTTGATTTTATAAGTGAGGGGAGTGGCATAATAATAATTATTAAAAACTTATAAATATCATAATTATCATAATTTTATTAAATGGAACCAAATGACTATAATTTTAAATTAAGGATATTATAAGGTAAAATAAAATTCAAAAAATTAAATTTAGAAATGTTAATGCTTAATTTTAAACCACTGATTTTCGTTTATTCTATAGTTTACTATTTTCTACCTTAACTGTGGTAACACATTTTTCACTATTTATGTGTCTTAAATTTTTCCATATGATGAAAATTGGCTAAAAATGGCCAATTTATGAAATTTTAAACCATTTACCATCACAATTTTTATGTTTCAGAATTATTTTTATTTTAAATCATTTAATAAGCTATTTTTATCCTAGAATATCTTTAAAGAATTTTTTTGGAATATTCATTTAATTTGATTTTAAAGGATTCAAGACAAAAAAATTAATTTGAATATTAAAGTATTTACAATTAATTATACATTATAATTAAATATTAAATTCATGTTAAACCCCAAATAATCCAAAAAATATAAAATTTATTATTTTTTAAATCATTTAAATTTATTTTTCTACTAGTTGCACACACACTATATTGGACATGCATAAGATTTTAAGGTTATTATTTAATCACTAAAAACAAAAAATAAATTACCATAATAAAAATAAATTATTTATGTTCAAATTAATATTTTTTATTCATTTATGACATCTTTCTATTTAAATTAACATATTTGGTAGAAAACTTATGTAAGGGATTTCCATTTTTTGTAAATATCCTTTAATTAAAATTATTTAATAGTTTAAATCAATGGAATTTTCCAAGAAAATTACATGTTTTAGAATATTGGATTTTTTGAGTCAATAGAAACACATACAATAAAATAAACAAATTTTTCAGAGATGTATTTTTTCTTTATCTAATATTTTTATCTATTTTTTACATGTTTTACCCTTACTGAGGTGACAACTAGTTACCAGATTTACTATTTATAATGACAAAAAAGATAATTACCAATTTTAAAATAATGGACCTCCTACTTCCAAATATATAATCCAATTTTCAATATTTTTTTATAATTTTCATAAATAAATGTTAAAATAAATCATTAATATATAATAAAAACCGGATTTCAGAAAATGTGTTATAAGCCTAAATAATGAGCATATATCAAAATTAAATACAATGTTAATTATTTGGTAATTAATTAGATTTAATATAATTAAATATGTATTAATAAAATTTAAGAACAAATCCAACACATAATTATATTTTTAAATTACTTGATTTAATGAATTTAAATTATAGTTTTACAAAAATTTGATTTTTCAATATTTACTAAAAAATCAACCTTTTCAGAAAAATATGAAAAACTTGTCTAAAGATTATTATGAGATAATTACTATAAAAAGGATATATATAATTTTCAAATATTATTTATTTAATTTTCATAAATAAATTATAATATCCACACAAAAAGGTTAATTAAATCATTTTTGAAGAAAATATATCTTTGAAGAATAAATGAATTTATTCTTATTCAATTCATAGTAAAAAATTAGATGAATGTTAAATTTATTTATTGATATAATTATTTTTAATAAGTAATTACTTTATACATATATTTCATAATTCATTTATTCTTATTCATACTCACCCAATGATTAAGTTATAATAATAATATTTAAAAAAAATTATTTTTTGGTACATTTATGATTAGGGTTAGGTTTCATGTATGATATCAAACATAGTGTTATTTTAAAATAATATTAAATCTAAAATATCTAGTAATTAAAATAAATATCTTTTTTTTTTGAAATTTCTATTCAAAGCCCAAGAGGACACCCCTCGTGATCAATGTATTTTTATCTCATTAATGAGGGAATATAATAATATATCATGTCTTCTAGAACATGTTTTGGCTATTGTATTTATGATTTTTATTATTTTAAACACTTTATTAAATGGTTATGGATTTATTCCAAGAACTTTTAAAACTATAAAATTCTTTCATTACATATCTTAATTTTACTTCCACCTTTGATAAAAAATTGTGCTTGGGGGAGAATAAAATCATTTACAACAAGATAATTGAAGGAATGGATGATTATTTATCCCATGGATTATTTTTCCTAGAATCGCATCCCCACATCATTCATGAGGAGTATTTTTTTTGGTTCCAATATTAATTACATTTAGTTATTATTTACATGATAATACTCATCATTAGGGATGCCTATAAAAGCAAATAAACTATTACATAAGGATGTTATGATGATTATAGGAATAATTTTAAATTTATATGATTGGTTTGATTCCTAAATTATTCATTTTTTAGTATATTAAACTAATTTCTATGGTACACGAAATTTATTATGTTCAAGGTTGTAAGATGTTAGAAGATCAATGATTTTTTTCTTCAACGGCATAAACAAGAAAAATAAAATTTAAATAAATGAATAAGATAAAAAAAATTTAAAAACAACAATAATCTTAGGTTTTTTTTATTATTCATTACTATTTTATGATTTCATCTAATTTTTAGTAGTTAAGAAGAAAAATTCATTGAAAATAAATGATAATCGTCCCTATTATGAGAAATTAGGATAACATTGAGAAAAAAATCAATATTGATAGGGTAAAGTACTCTTAAGGTTGGTCACAATGATGCAAAGATAATGATAATTTCTTTTTAAAATAATTAAAAATCAAGTGATTTTATTTTTGATGATTATAATATAGATTATTCATGATATTGTTTTGGTGATTGTATTTTTTTAAACACCTATTTTTATTTTGTTTTGATCAAAAAAGGGGTGTTTATTGGGTTTTTTAATTTTTTTTGCCCAAAGTGAAAACATTTATGTGTGTGGAAATTTAATGTAAATTAATTTTAAATTATGTTTGAATTGTTTTGTTGTTTATTTTACATGACATTATGAACTAACATTTTAGTTTTTATCATGTTGTGTTAGGTTTTTCCTTGTAATTATTTTAGATTAGAAAAGGTTTAAATATAATCAAATATAGAATTTAATAAGTTTTGGTATCATTGTTCAACATTTCCATACAAATTATTTAAAGTGTAGATGGTCACACAAGTGTTTTTATAAATCAACTAGGTTTCATGAAAAAGTTCATAAATTTATATTTGGGACTAGATAGGTACACAAGTTTCATATTAAGTGGGGTTCTAAAAAACATAAATTTATACAAAATTGGTATGGGAAAATTTCATTTATGCCATTATAAATATTATCATGGTCTATGGTACAAGGGTGTTGTGACCAATGTTATGTAGGTTTCCATAGCATCACTCCACATTGACATAAAACTATAAAAAATATCATCGAGGAACTGTTATTTGATCATTACAAGGGGAAGATTAATAAGAAAATTTGAATTCTACATGGTTTATGGGGATTCAATAAGTATAAAAGAAGATACACTAAAGAAAATTTGGATTCCAATAATAAGGAATTATAATTGAAACAATGAGGGATTTTTTCTTATATTATTTGATTTTATTTATACAACCTATATCAATGAAATAACATTATATTTTATGTTGAGGATTGTGTGAAATTTAATTGATTAATCAATTGATGGTTCATGGATAATAATATATTATTAATAAATTGATTTTCTCAAAGTTGGTTTTAGAATTTTTATGATTTAATATTTATAAAAAATAATTATATGATTGTGATTTCAATTTTCTATAATTGAAAAATTCTGAAAAACAGAGTTCTAATATATTATTAAATGTTATTTCATTGATTATGATGATTATTAAATAATTCTAAATTCTGGTTTATAAAAAAACATATAAAACTAAGTTTAGGTAATCATGAATTTTTATTAATGTTGGAACCTACCCCAATTATCTCTTTTCAAAAAAATAATTGGTAATTTCTAATTAAGTCTCAAAATATTGTTCTAAAACAAATATATTTATATGAGTGTGTGAAATATGACACCTTGACATCTCTCATATCATTTTATCTATCTTTAATTCTATTATTGAAATGATTATCATCCTTCAAAATACTATTGAATCTATATCACTTGAAAATATTTTCACACATAGTTTTAGTCCATAAAACTAATCTCTATTGTTTGAAATCAATCTTAAATGATACTACAATGTATTCAAGGAAATGGGACTATGAATTTATAATGTTTAGTGTTGAATCACTATGAACACACCATGTTTTTATTTCGGTCAAAGGGTAATGGTGTTCGGACTTGAGTATCATGGTTATTTGTCCAATATTGTAAAAATATGTTCTTTTCATATTTTTATTTTTGTTTTATTTATTCTTATTTATTTATTTTGACTTTTTAATTCAATTTTTTATATTACCCCAACACATGATTTATTGTTTCTGTATGATGGACTGTGGATCATGAATACTTTATTGGTATTTTTTTGAAAATTAAATTAGAGGAAAACATACGAATAAATTTTATATCCTTATTTTTAAAATAATAATGGGTGAAACAAATTCAACAATAAACAACTCTATATTAATCAAAATAATAAAATTCAATGAATATTTTTTTCAGATTCAATAAAAAATTGGAAGTAAATTTTTTATGAACAATGGAGAATTTATTAATACTGTATAAAATGAATTATTTTTTTTAGAATTATAGAAATTAAATTGTATATAATGTCTAACTGTAATAAAAAATTGAATTAATTATAGAATAAAATAGAGATAAAATGTAAAATTATTTTTTTTAAAATTCATTGATGAAATTATTTATGTTGGTGAAGAAAATAATTAAAAGGATTGGTGATAAACTATTAAATAAAAATGATGTGACACAATAAAATAATTTAAAAATATTCATATTTTAGATTCACTTAATTTTGAAGATTCATCTATTGATACAATATTTATCGTTAATAATTTTTTGTATAATAGGCATCCAAATAATATATTTAATGTTCCTCTAATCCACTATCTATAATTTTCAATCCAATTATTTTATTTTGAGACATTGAAAATGAATACATAATTTTTTTAGAGTTTTGGTGACCCCCATAATATCCTTCATGTGTAATAACTTTCACATTTTGAAAGGTAGAGGCCAAAAAACATGTGGTGCTTTATACTGTGAAAGCTAAATCCATTATTTGAACATGTTTGATAGTTAATAAAGTCAAGTTATTGACTTTTAAGAAGTATTTTTCATGGGGAAATATGACATGTAAGGTATGTTTTTTATACTTACTGGTTTTTAAAATTTAATATTGAACAATTCTATAACATGTGGAATAAGGGTCCTTTGAAATTGGAATGGTTTATTCCAATTTCATTTATTCATAATCAATAATCCAACCTCCCAATTTTTATAAACATAATCACACCATATGTACTGTCAAAATTTTATCATCATCGAGAGAGATATTTATTTAAATTTAATTAATTTATTTCTTTTTTAATTCCATTGTTTAATTATTTTTTAAAAAAAAATTAAATAAATGGTATTTTATAATAAAAATAAATCATATTTAATTTGGAAACATTTTGAATGTGAAGTATTCAAAAACATAAAATCACATATTCAGTAAAAATTCTTCACTTGATTAATTTTTTAAAATTAATTGAGCTATCTCACATATAAATAAAAGATTTTTGATAAATTTTTTACTGTTTTAGAATCTGTTTTAGATTTTTTTATTTATTTTTAGAACATAAATTGTTAATATGTTACAGAATAAAATTTTTATTCTAATCCAAAGAGTAATTTAACCCTTTTTTATCACTTCCTTTTTATCTATTTCATTAATTAATTTTAAAAGAAGATATTTCTTCTATAACTTGTTTGATTTTTCTATCGGTATTTTTAGAAACATTAATTCATATATTAAATGAATGGAGAATTATTAGAGGCACTTTATAAAAAATTACTTATTTCCTATGCATTGCCTACTTTTACTTCCAAAAAAGATAACTAATTAAGTGGAGGGGTGGGGGCATAAAATCATTTCATATATGCTGATTAAGGGTATTCATTTTTATTTCTTCCTTGATTTATTATATATAAAAGGTCAAAAAAAGTTTCATATTTTTCTAGGAGTATAAATATTTTTTGTTCCAATAATATTTATATTTGTTATTTATTTACAAGGTAACCCTCTTCTTCAAGAATTCATATTGAAATAAATAATCATTTTAAGATAATATGGGGTATTTATTTATAATTTTGGGATAGTTTAGAGGAGGTTGAACATATTACTTGGGTGAATCATATATTTAAGTTTCTGAGAGTGATATTTTTGTTAATTAAAGGATTTTATAGATTTTTATTAAACAATTGAACCTAAAAAAGGGTATTTCTTGAAAATGAAACTTAATGAAATAAATAAATTATAATACTCTCACAACCTCTATAATTTCAAAAAATTTATGATTATACCCCATCATTTAATGGATCCATTAAATTTTTAATAGTTGAGAAGTTAAATTCGTTAAAAGCTAATGGTAATAATCCTTGTTTCTGATAATTTTGGATATATTTGAGAAACATTCAATCTTTATAGAGGATAAGAGTGGTGTGGTAGGTGATATTGATCTATAGAATAAACGTTTTTATTTTTAAAAAAATTCAAATATAATATATTTATTTTTTAATTATTAGAGTTTATATGAGGATGTTGTTTCTTAGTTGAATGTGTCAATAATTTTGAACTATTTATTTTATTTATTTTATCTAACTAATGATATTTGTTATGTTTTTTATTATATTTTCCTAGGATTTAAAATATTTAATTATTTTGTAATTTAAAATAAATCTATTTATCACTATTTTTATATATTTTTTAGTTTATTTTACTTTATTTTTAGAATTAAAACATATTTTTTATATTATTTTTATAGTTTTTTCCTTGAGGATAATTTAGAGGATAAAAGTACGAAGTCTGATCAAGTGAAATAATTTATAAGGATTAGGTATCATTTTGTAACACTTAATTGTAAAAAGTATAGAGAGTATAGAATGTGACATGGGTTTCATGTCAAATTGGTGAAAATAGTTTAACATAATGATTTGTTTTGACTTGAGTTATGGTGGTTGGGATGATCCCAAACCACTTTATAATAAAAAAGATCTAAAAAACCTAAACATACCATTATTCAAAAATTATGAAGGATACAAGCATAAATTTAGATTAAATGAACATAGTTATATGAGATTCAAATGAGGTATGATGATATATGATCAGGAATAAAAGGATTATAGAAATAAAAGGTCATATTAAGAATTTTCTAAGGTTTATTTTCAATAAAAGAATCATTTGAATGAGGTTTTTATTTCCATTAATTAAATAATACTATAGAATAATGTTTAATTTTAGGATAAAATAATAATTAACTAATTTATTTACATATTAAATAATTCTAAACATTGGTTTATATGAAATATTGGGAAACAAATATTAGGTAATTGAGAACCTTTATTAAATATGGAATCAACACCATTTTTCTCTGAGAATATATATACATTGAAAAATAATAATTATAATAAAAATATTGTTTTAAAACCTAAATGTTTAGTAGATTTGGTGTAATCCCAATCCTCAACTTCTCTCATACCATAGTGTAAGTCTTTAATTTACTTACTTCAAATTTTCATACTCATCAATGAAAAATCGAATATTCTTATCTTGAAAATTAATTTCACATATACTTTCACTATTTTAAACCATTTTTTATAGTTTTAAACCAAATTCACATAATATGAAAAATTATTGAAGAGTAATGGAATAAAATCTTTTATATGTTTATTCTATCTCACGAAGGTCGCGCCATTTTTTAGTACCATAGTTGGTAATAGTGTTTGTATAGAGACTCAATTATTTTAAACAGGATTTCTATATCATTTTAATATAAAAAGTTAATAATAATAAAATCTTTGAGCAAAATGTTTATTATCTTGATAAATTTATATTAGTACAATATATATATAAATAAAGCATTAAACATTATTTAATTCCTTTAACATAGTTCTCCTATAATCTTTCACATTCTCTTTAGTACTTTTAATCAACCTAAGAAATACATTATGAAAAAGGTGAGATAAAATCCCATAAAGCGGAGTAGTATTTGGATATTAATATGAAACATGAATAAAAAAGAACATGTACGACCCCTTAGATATACACTCTTATATCCAGTGATATAAACATGTACTTTACATATTCATTTTGAAGCTAGCTGTAAAAGCCTAGAAAAAACCATACTTAATTAAAAAAATTAAAAATTATTATTGAATAACTTACATCGTGAGGATATTTTAAGGTTTTTGATATTTACAGAATTAAAGAACATCATAAAAAAAATAAATCCCATGTTCCTTTTTTAATAAATACATTTTTTCCACAATATAAATAATTACTTAATTTTTAATGATTCTTCAACATATCTTATAAATTATTGCTCATCTTTCAAAAAAAGTAGTTTTCCTTTTATTTCTCATTTTCCTTGAAAACATATATTTTCAATTTTTTGATTATATATAATAAATATCATATTTTATTTCATCATATCAAAAAGTACTTATTAAAAGTATTTTATAATTTTCTAAAAAGTTTGATTTTAAGTAGAAAAATGTGGGATTTATGAATATTATAATTTACACGATTTTATCAACATGTAAGAAAAACCTATAAAATTTAAAAACAATTGAATAATTTAAATATAAAATTATGGAATTAAATTATTGATTTTAAAATAATTATTTAACTTAGAAAACATATGGCATGAATTTTAACAACTAAATTGTTACATAAATATAAAAAATATTTTATTCATTTCTCTTTAAAATCAAGTCATTTCAAGGGATGTTCGGTTTTTTGTTTTCTTTAATGCCTCATAAACTTTATTAATTTTATTTTAAGTCAACGTTTGTCAATAAAATTAGTATGTAAGATAATTTAACATAATATATAAATTTAATTCTTAAAAAACTTATTTCTATAATTTTTTTATGAAGTTAATTGTATTTTATTATAATTATATTTTCACGTAATTAGAAATTTTATTTTATAAAATTATTTAAGAAAATTAAATTAGAAGCATTAAATTTTGTAAAAATTTGAATCTTATTTTATTTCTTTAAAATTAATTACTAAGGTTAAAGAATAATTTTCATTATAAAAGTAAAAGGGGTAAATTGAGTTCAACCTAGTGTAGAAGTCCTAAAACATTTAGGAAACATGAATTTAATTGAATTTATAAGATTTTTAGAAACCAATTCACGTTTATTGTGCTCTTTTTTCTATATTTATGCCTTGGGCATTGAAAATGACATTTTATTCGTGAAAATTTTAATCATTTTTCCAAAGGTTCCCTTACATTCACTTATAAAAACATTCCACTTCCATTATTATCTGATTCAATTAAAATTTAAATTACTCCTTCAAAATATGTAATTTTACTCTCCCTATAACCTTATTCCTTGAACATAATCCCTCAATCACTCATAGTTATTATATACACTTCAATTTCTAGGAGGATTTCGTGAAAAAATAAATTTCTCGCTGTGAGTATTATCAAACACTTAGTTTTTATTTTTAATTAAATTATTTAAAATTTATTGTATAAACATCAATATAATAATATTTTTATTATCTTAATGTTTTAATTTATCGATATTAATAATATTATTAGTATTTATTCATATACCCTGTGAATTAATAATAACAAAACCCTCATTTGTTTGTTGTGCAGAATACCAGATCCATGATGCTACATAGTTCATTTTCCATCACCAAATTACAAGGATATATATAAGGATTATATTTAAGTATAAATACTATGATAATTATATTATTAATGATCTATTTTGATAATTTTAATAACTTATTATTGATTTGGCCAACAAACGATCATCTTTAACATTATCATTTAAAATAAGCATAGTAAGAGGATAATATTTTTCTCAAATTTTGTAATGCTTTTTTAACAATTTATTGTCATCATAATTAGATAATATTATGATATATCACATTAATGAGAAACATGATGATATTACATTTAAACCACCTAAAAATAATTCTTAAAATCAGGGTTTGTTCATTTTTGGGTCTGTTTAACCACCCAAATTAACAATAATTTGAATTTATTAGATGAATTAATATAAAAACATAATTACTTGAATTATATGATTTAAATGATTAAATATTTATTTTTTGGTTCTTTATATGTTTTTATCAATATTTAATTCATTAATAAAGAAAACAAACATTGAAAATCAAGAATCATTGAAATATGCTTGTTATTGATTTCATATTTAAGGATAATAAAAAAACACTCATGAAATAATTTAAAAATTAATAAATAATTATAAATCATACCATATAGTAATTTTAATGAAATTTTAATGATGAAATTTGGAATTAGAATGAATAAGAACATTTCCATTATAGAACTACTACAAATGACTAAAACTATAATCAACCGATGTGGAAAATTAATTGAATTCATAGAGGGATTGAATATTTATGACGTTTATAAAAAAATGGATATGGGTAAGGTTATGGATTAAAGGATTGACATATCTATGTTTTTAATACAGAGGGTTAAATTATATTGATGGAATTCCATTCAAGAGGTAATAGTTTTCATATCAAATGTCACTCTTTGAGACACGTTTGGTATTTTGAAACTTATTTCATTTATGTGTATTATATATTATATATTTGAGATATAATATCATTAATTATATCTTAATCTTATTATTTTATGTTTAATTACAAGACCACTCTTTTAAGTGGTTTTGATTAAAGTGTTACTTAATCCATCATATCTTTCTTACTCTCAATTTTGCGTAATTGAGAAATGTTACATGTTAAGAACCATGTTTTATTTGTATAGTGTATTCAATTCACATGGATATGATTTTATAATAATATTTTTTTTCATAGGATTTACATTCCAAATTATTGTCCCTTATTTATTTGGATATCGATATTGTCGTTTCCCTAGTAGTAAGGTTTTTTTCGTAACTCAATTCCCCTTATTTTTGAGTCATAATGTTTTTTATTGACCATTATTCTTCTTATCATGGGTTGTTTCAACCAAATATTTAATAGTATTTTATAATACACTTTGGAAAAGTTATGTTTTAAAATAAATAATCTTTTATCACCCTTTCTACAGTGTTATTTATTAACAAAAGTATTTTTTAAAATATAAAAAGTGGGTTTTTTCCTTTCACATTCATATGTTTTTAGTTGTATCAAAAACTCTCCAATAAAAAACTTATGAATTTTCAATCGCTTATTATTAATGAGTATTTTTTAAATTAACATTTTTTATAAAAATTCACATCACCTTTTCAATAATTACCTTTAAAAGAAACATGTAAATTTATATTTTACATCAATGTTATAAATGTTTTCTAAAACATATTTTAAGTTTTTTCTTCCATTTCCCTCATCATTTTTAAAATTATTTTTCTTAACAAGGTTTCAAATTCATTATTTATCCCCTAATATATATATATATATATATTATCATTTTGGGATATTTATCTCTTGTTATCAAACAATCTAATTCTAGATCCCTTCTTATGTGGTATCATTCCATAATTCTTTTGTAAAGATGTTTTTCATCTATGTTAACATATTTCTAGGTTTACATTATTTCAATGGGGATATTTTATTGTGAAACCATCCACCTTATTCATATGTATTAATTATGATATTTTTATTAGATTATTTACATAGATGTATACTCATTTACTTACATATTTTAGCATCATATTTTATATAATTCATATTGGATGATGTTAACCTAAAAAATAATATTAATCTTTGAAAATGGTGAAATTTATTTTCATTCCATAATTTTTAATTTAATTATAGATTATTATTCTAAAGTTGAATATGTTATGTTTAATCATTAACCTTTTTTCCTATGAATGGGTTATGATCTTAGTAACCATTTTTTGACATGTAGAGAATTATTAGTGTTCGGTATATTATTATTCCAATACGTATGATTATTTAAAATATAACTATGCATTGTATGACTACCCAAATTCTTCTTATGAATGGTTTATGATAGTTTTATCAATTTTATTTTCATGTGGAAATTTTTTTTCTATTCATTATTATTATTAACTACTAACACATGTTGATTATTTATTTTATTTCCATATTTCTCATTATATGGAGATCCATATTTTATTGAGTAAGAGGTTCCTTAGGGTATGATATGAATGGTATTGATGACTCTTATGGTGAATTAATTAAAAAAAAATCTGGTGATGAGTGGTTATTGGAATTATATATCCCCCCAATGCATCAAAAGGTCTCATGAGACAAAATAGGGTTTGGTATTTTATGTATGATTCCCAATTTAGAATGATGTCTTAACTGTGATATTGATGATAAGTAAATGTCATAGAAAATATAATTGACATAATTTATTTTATGTCAATCATTATAAAATACATTAGAATGAGATCACCACTATTGATATCTATGTTTTTTTATTATCGGGGATATAGTATGATCTCATTTTCATGTTGATTATAAATTCATATTGTTTAGATACTCTTACCATAAAACTTATACCATGTTTAAGTGATTATTGTTTTAGTGGTATGTTCTACCTTACTGAGAATTTGAGCTCACCCTATTTTATGATTTTATTTCCCTAGGATCTGTATACAAGTATTACATGTGACATGTTTAGAAGGATATAAATCATAGATGAATTTGGTTGAGATGCTGAAGACATATTATGGATTAAGTAGTTTCTTATATAGTTGAAAAAATTTCCATTAGATGATAATTAAATGAGATTTATTAGAAATGATATTTCCTAATTCATTAAAGATATAGACCATTAAATAATATTTTTCTGTGAGAAATGAAATAATCATTATTTTTTAAATTAAATATGGTAATATCCAGGATTTCACAACTAGTATCAAAAAATTTATCTATGATCACTGAAACTATGAGTATGGTTCTGTGGTATCTCAATGTGGGTGATCATTATCATTATCATTATAAATTTTTGTCCTAATATGGTGCTTATAGTGAGAAGTATTTCACCATTAGTGAGGGAGGAATCAAGGTATGCAATTATTAATTATTTTAACACTTTTTTGTTTACCTTTAACCTCCCATATAATCTTAACTCTCCACCTTGGGGTAACTTATTATGATATTAACTTTAAAATATAATCTGATGAAATTAACATGACCAGCCCTTTTTCTAAAAATTATTTAGGTTACATAATCCCTTTTAATGTGCACGCAAAATGTAAATAGGACATGATGATTTTTACTTTTTTCACTTCTATAGGGTATTCCAAGGGGCATTCAATCGATAATGTTTCATTACACCAAATCACAATAAAGATCATTACTCTTCAATGGGGTTAATTCGAGGTCAATCCTCGCCCAGGCTGACTAAGTTACAATGTTTAGGATCAATTCACTATATTCCAAGGATCAATTCCATCTTAATAACCTTGTTCATATTTACTCACTTATCCAGGAAGGACTAAACATAGTTTATGGTCATGTAGGTCTCATCAACAAAATCACTTCTGCTGGGTTCATCCTAAAATGAATGTATATTATCATTGGTTCTATAGTTTTTAAACTTTATAGAAATTTTGTGATATTCTCTCAAATATTAATCTTCTTACAACAACCAGGCAAAGTAGTGAATTTATTTAAGCCTTTATATTTCAGTAAATTTCAAATTTCTATAATATAAATTATCATTCTTCTTCACATGGGAAGAGTATTTATGAAACTGTCAAATTCTAGTCTAGTTTCAACACCTCTTCTGATGTCCCTTAAACATTTAGATTCAAATTTTCAATATCTTTTGGTCTATATACCTTCCCTTGTCTACTATATGTGTCGAACTTCCTTTATAAAAACAAGAAGATCACATGAATTTAAATTTACATTGATTATCACCATTATGGGTCTTTAGAATTCACCCATAACACCACCATTAACTTCTAATAATCTATATCAATAAGTATTCTATTAAGAAATAATTTATGAATTCATTTCTATATCCTTTATGTGTATGTTTAAATTATATTTAATCCATCATGATTTCACAATAATACCACTTTGATTCCATTATAAATCATAGTCTAAAACTGAGGCCCATGATTAATGAAACATTAAAGAACCATTCCTACATATTCTGAGTGAGAATATTCAATTTATCACATATACCTCAAAATCACTGGTTAAATTTTCATTCATCTAAATATCATGACATATTCTATTCAATCTCTAGGGAAAACACCCTTCAAATCACCTAGTTCATTTCCTTGTTGGTCATTTTTTCAATCACTATAAAAATATAAAACACCACCTTTGACATCAAAATCAAACATCATCACTAGGGGAAACACCATGCATATTTTGGGCTCACCATTTCTCAAACGTGAAATTCTAATTTATAATTTAATGTACTAGTCTATAACAACAATCCACTATAAATGTTCCATGAAAAACTTTTATTTGTACGATGTGGTCATCCTTGGTTGACTGCTTCAGATATCACAATCAACATATCTTCTATGCAACCCATCCTCCTGTCAAAAACAACTTGAAAACTCCACTGCATCCATTTTGGGATTGTCCATTTTTCATAAGTGAGCATTAAATTGTCTAAGTCTATTTACACAGTGTATTGATATTCAAATGGACATTTTCATCACTATATCCTCCATGTGAACCATATCTCAACTAACATCACTAAAAATTAAAATATTGATCATTTCCATTTTCCCAGATAAACAAGATATCTAATATATAATCAAATTTTTAGGATCCAAAATTTCTTTTTAAAATGTTGTAATATTTTTAATAATATTTTAGGAGTTAATAATAGAGTTAACACAGAGTTTCAGGGCACGCTGAGTCTCTTTGTTGATATATTAAAAATATTAAATTTATTATATCACGTGTGCATGATTTTTTGAGAATAATGAAATATATAGTGTATTATATTGAAAAAATGAGAACATATTTAAATACAAAGTTTGTTTACCCTAGGTGTTACATAAGTCTTGTCAGTGTTAGATGCTTCAATACAGTGCAGTCATGGGAGGGTTAAATGAGATAAATTAATTTATTAACTAAATTTTCATATAACTTCCAAACACTAACAACAATACTTTTTAACACATATTTATATAATTAACTAGGGTTAGATGCATAATTTTATATGGAATATGATAATGGAGAGAGATCTGGTGGTGTGCGCATTGGTGGATGATATTGGTATTGAGGATCAACAGCGAATGATCATGGAATTTTTTGGACCTAATAAATAATGTGGTGGTTTTCTCTAATGGAATCAATGTGGATTCATTATTCATAGTAAATCTATTCAGGTTGATATAGGTTGTTAGTATTTATGGTTTATTTTCCTATTCTTCATTCTTTAGATGAACATGTATCAATTTTTATAATATTAATTAATGGATTTTTCTTATTTGATTTTTCCAAAATTTGTTTTCACTTACTATTATTTGTAATTTTATATTTATTTATCTTTAAAATTATTGACATAATAATCTAACCCATTTTTTAGATTTTGATGATGATGGACAAAGGAGTGAGGAATAATTTTTATTATCAGTTTATTATTTCATACCTTTCTATCTCTATTCATCAAGATTAATTAGAAACATTTATATTATTTGATATTTCAATTATATTTGTGGAACCAATCACTATGTAGTCATTCATTGGCATAATTGGGCATGGTTTTCGGTCCAATTTTAGGGTTTGGATACTTGGTATATTCTTAGAGGTGATGATGACAATCTAAATATTATTTGAGTGATGGTGGGTCCACTTATTCGACTGAGTGGGTATCTATGTAATTTTGATAATGGGAAATTTTGAGAAACTTATGGTTGGAATCTAGATACTAGTGATGATAGAGAGATAGATATGGAGAGTTTGATATATATTTCATGACTCGAGACATTAAAGTATTTTATAATGGTCAAAGAACATTAATTATGATCAATAGGTGACCAAAATACAGATACCATAAATATTTAAGGCTCCATCATCTCAAATATGTAATGTTATGGTTGTTTTTTTGTTGATGGATTGGTAGAGGAGGTGATGTAGGAATATACACAAGAAAATGATAATTTTCGATGAATTTCCATGATACATGGTATATACTTGAAAATAAATACTTTTTTATGTACCCCTCTACATGGTAGTTAGGGTTAATGTGGTGAGATTAAAGATAATGCACTATGTTGAGGACCCACATGACCCATGAAACTTATCTATCCATATCGATGTGTATAAGGATTGTATTACTAGGAATCCTAGTGACCCCACACACAACGTGTGGATGGGCACACCCCATGAACCTTAGAAAGTTCATAGGTGTGGGAAAGTGACACACTTTGAGTTCTAAAACTGCCACAAAACATTTTTTTAATAATAACATGTAATTTTTATAGTGAGGTACTTCCTACGAGACATGCAAGACACAAGTGGTTCAAAACTCAATGAGACATTCCATTTACCCTATGAGAAACATAGTGCACTACTTTTAGGGTTGCTTGTAGCCCTTTTTCTCCTCAGTCTACATGTGGGTTGATCTTGGATGGGTTCCCTCAAACTGTATCAATTTTGGTGGGTTCCCCCCAATCGATGTCTATGAGTTTAGAGTAATGTATCTCATTCTATGCATAAGAGGAGTGACACCATATATAGTTAGGTTATAGACAGTGTCAAGAATCCCTCTATGAGGCCTAGGGAGTGACTTAATATCACTATTCCCCATTTTATGTCAGGAATAGAATTTCTAACATCCATGGTTTGTGATCTCCTTCCTAGTGGGTTAATCCAGTTAGGGTTTGGTTTCTGGCATTGGCCTTGGTTGTAAACCATATCTATATATCAATATATATTGTATTCTATTGAGGGGTATACAAATCAATTCATTTTATTAGATAATCTCTCTAATTCCCCCCAAAATTCTTTATACTAAGGCACAATGAGTGTTCCCTCTTAGATAAGTTCCATCATTGTTAGTGAGATTGAAGAGTGAGTTCTCTCAGATGAATGTCACCTCTAATCATCTAGTAGAATCCTATGATGGTGGTAAGTTAATGATCTTACCTTAATGATTAATTTCTTCTTTTGATGACATATGGGTTATCTTTTTTATTCTCTTTTATTTGTAATATAAAACCAAATACCTATATGATGATTTGAGTTTGGTGATTTCAGGGTGTCCTACTGAGTATGTTTTTTCTCACCCCTATATGGAGTTTTCTTCACATTCCATATCATATGGGGATAACAAACCATTTAATAGAGCCTTTGGAGGGCGAGGAGCAGATTGAGCTTAGTTGTGATAGAAAAACTAGATATGGTTCCATTAGTTTTCATCCTGATATAAGTCCCCATTTTTCTAGTGGGTTGGCCCCTTTTTCATTTTTGGCGGGCTTGTATTTTTTCATTTTTATTTTTATTTACTTATTGATTTTCTTTAATGAGGGGTTTATTTTATTCATGAATTTATAGTATGATTGGGTTATTTATTCTATTTTATAATTATGTATGAAGTTGTGTGTGTAAAGGTGGTTTATTCTAAATCCCCCCATGTGTGTGATATACATTCTTAATGATAGCTTATATCCTCCCAGCCCATTTGATACCATACTAAGTTGTCATTATCAATTTACCTCTTGCCAAAAATACCCTATAGGTTTATTTCATGACGGAGTGTTACTAGAGTAGGATATATTTTGACTGGAGTTTGTAAATAGTCTAGATGTGAGGTTTGGTCTGGGAACTAGAGAAACAACATTGAAGTGTCATGAGTTCATCTCATTGTATAGGGGACCAAGTGGTGGTGCGGTAGCGAAGGAACAGATTTACTAGGACTCTAGAAACCTTTTTGTTGAATATCACATGTAGTCACTAGCTACAAGGAAAACAAAGCTAGATGTATTATATAATAATGGGTTGGTGTTTCCAATTCCTTCTTAAGCTAGTACACTAGATAATCCCTTTGAACTGTGGAACATCTTGGATATCACTAGATATCTCCATGATGTTAACTAGATAGGATTTATTATTAGGGTAATGATTATAGTCTTCTTAGAGATGAATCATCATTATAGAGACCTATATAGGCGGTGGTTCCTCTAGATGAATAATTGTAGGAACCTCCACCCATTGAGTGTCTCGCTGACCCAATTCTAGTGGTTTTGGTGGATGCTCCCTATTAGGTTAAGAAACAGTTGGATCTAGTAGGTTAAATACATTTACTGAGTATTATCTATGAGTTCTAGAGATTGATGCCACCCAAGATTCATTGTGATCCGTAAACCACTCCTCAGGGTGAAGAGGGATGGATTGAGTCTATCATTGGAGTGATTCACCTAGTTATAACAGTTCTTTATAATGTTCCTAATTTTGAGACTTATCCAATGAAACCTAATGTGTTATTGGAACCACATACTATTTATGTTTAATGTGTCATCATACATTCAATGAAGAGGGATTCTTCCCCAACAAGGACATGTTCTCTTATGATTCACTTTAAATCAATGCATGAGAATCAGTTCCACTGAAATCAAATAGTACCAATGTGTGTTTAATGAAATTTATAATTTTTTTAATTTGGGACCATTTTTATGTGCTAATGTATCAAAAAGAACACTTTTTAGAGAATAGGTAGGAAACATGCATGATATATATTGGATGTGGAGCTTGATAACCCCGAGGCTCTAGGTGTGATTTTTGGTGTGACCTGTAGCTTCTTTAAAATACTTATGGTTTTGGTAGCTTCAAGTGAAGGAAAATATTTTCTTGAAAAATTAAATTTTTGAGACTCATAGTTTCTAGTGGAGCCTTCATCTTAACCCTTATGATTTGGTACTCCATCTTAGGATGATTTTTTATGATCATGATTCTCTTAAGATAATGTAATTGTTCTCTTTAAAGGATGACTATCATGGGATCTCTCCATATAGGTGATGATTCCATATAATTTTTTTCTGAGTATGGACTAGTTGTTGGCTATTTATTACTATTTTGAATGTTTCCAATTAGTACTTCTATGTATCTGGGTTTTTGGGTTAGAATATTTCTTTTTTAGTGAGAAGTAATCCTAGTTAGAGAAGGATTATATCATATGTATTAAGATTCTTATGATTTTTTAATAGTTGGATAGTTTAACCCTTATAGTGGTAGATTCTATGATCTTTTAACTTCTTGGGGTGGTAGAGGAATTTGTGAGCACCTTTTCTGAGGGTCTCCCAAGATTACCTCCCCATAAAAAAATCAATTTTTATAGATAACTTCACCCATTGATGGCTAAAAATACATACTATTATAGATGATAACCCCTTAGAGTTATGAAAGATGATGGTACCATTAGAGGATCTATATTGGAATTTTTTTTTAGACCCAATATGTTTCCTTTTGTTATCATAATGTTGTTCAAAATTATGGAAGATGTGAGATTGAGGTTTTGCATGGTATATCATCACTGGAAACTGGGTAATTGTTAGAAAGGATTATCCACCATCGAGAATTGATTAATTATTTGAATAGAGGATAGAAGTGAAGTGGATCTCATATTTTGACCTCTATATGGGTTATCTCCAATTCTGGGTTCAAGAGAAGGATATACCGAAGGTGTCTTTCCCAAGTTGTTATGGATTTATTGAGTTTTTTTATTCTGTTCAGTATATTGAATTCTCCATCAATTTTTATAGAACCCATGAACCAAATATGTTCTCTTGTCTTAGACCGGTTTGTGGTGTCCTTATCAGTTGGAATCTTCATGTACTCAGTGTCATAGGAGGAGGATGCAATACATTTGGGGATGGTCTTGGATAATGCTTGGTGTATCCAAAATTTTCATTATCTCTCAAAGTTTCAGTTTTTCATTCAAGAAGTAGAATTCCTGGGATACGAAATCTCATAAGGGAGTGGTGGTGGTGTAACCAATAATGTTTGAGGTGGTTCTATCTTGGGATCCACCCATGAGCATGATTATGATGTAGAAGTTCATTTGGATGATAGGATTTAATAAAATATTTTTTCCAAAACCATCTATGATCATGAACCTATGACATCATTGACCTAAATTGGATTTATTTCATGCTAATAGAGTAGTTTCATCACGATCTATGACTTATAGCTGGTAAGAATAGTTTTCTCTCTAAATTCATGAAAATAATATCTTAAGAGAGTTCATAAATGACCAGTAATCCACTATAAATACTCCATATGAGAATATGAAGGTGAGGAATATGTTATTCATTTTCTGTGGATGAATGATGGTGATAATCATGCATCTATAGGTTGTTCTAATGGAGTTTCTTTTTTTTATCCTTAGTGTTACATCCATTAGGGGAAATGATAAAAAAATACTATCAATTTCAATTTTTTAGCCAATAACTATTTTGTGTTGAAAAGTTTATCTATTGATTCCTCCATGACTAACATGTTAAGGCTAAGGTGAATAGGTGGATATTGAATTGGGATTAAATCTTGATGGATTTCATGAAAATAATTTTACAATATGTAATAGGACATGATACCGTCTAGGTGATCAAAGACTAAATCACCAAGTAAGGCCTCTTCCTAGCCATTTGAGAGAAGAGTTTGGTAGAGAGATTTTGAACACTATGTGTGAAAGAGATAGTTTGACTTCCTGGAGTTTTCTTAATAATAATTTGATAATGTGATTCTCACTTCACCTCTTGATTATGGAAATGATTGAAGGATTATTTGTCTCTAAATTGTAGTTAATCAAATGATTTCTCCCAAGGTAGATGATCAGATAGAATGAACCATTCAGGTTTATAAGGATATTATTTGGTAAAGAATGTTGGTTTTTTGGATGTATATAGTATTTTTATCTAACATTGGTGGAGTTACATGTGGCAATAGTTATCATTCCACCATCATTATTTCACCAATTGAGGCCTTATATGGGAGACACTACTGGTCACCAATGTTCTTGTTGGAGCTAGAGAATACAATGTTCATAGGCCCAATTTTTATGCGACCGATGATAGAGAAGTTTTATGTCCTATAATAGTGGATGATGACTACCCAAATCTATCATAAGTCCCATGTGGACCAAGGAATTATACTTTTTGTGTTCAATGAGGGTGACCAAGTGTTCCTAAAGGTCTCAAATTTGTAAAAATTACAAATATTTAGTGGAGGTGACAAGCCTTATCAGAGTTTCATAGGCCCATTTTCAGTTACTTTGAATAGTTAGTGAGGGTTCACAGCACTTTTCCCAACAACCATAGTTATACAAGGTGTATCTTTTTTTCTATATGTCATAACTGAGGTGATATGTGAATAACTAGACACATGTAATTGAAAAAAGGGAGATAGACAATGAGGATGGATATATCCTCTTAGAGTACCTGATTAATATCAAGAACCATCAAGGGAATATCTTTAAATGGTGAGTGAGTCCTTTATTGTGTTTTTATTGGCATTATAGTAACCTCTGAGAGAGATCATGGGAGCGGTAGAACTATATGTGAGCATAGTATCCTCACATGTCTATGTGGGTTCTCAATTTTCATGGTGAAAATACATGAAGTCAGGGAAAATATAGGAACTCCAAAAAAATTCTTGACATTTTAATATAATTTAAATAATATTTGTAGAGTTAAGTGTAGATTTTGTGTGGAATTCCAAACCTGTACAACATTAATGTTGATATATTTAAAATATTAAACTTATTATATCACACACATGTGGTTTTTCAATAATAATGAAATATCCTATAAATTGTGTATCAAATGGGAAAAATACCATTTTAAAAACTAGAGTACATGTTTTACCATAGGCATAATAGAATTTTATTCATTGTTAGGATATTCGATAGTGTGAATTCATGGGATAGTTAAATTAATTAAATGAATTTATTAATTTTATTTCCATTAAATTTTCAAACCCTAGTGATACTCCATTATAAATCATGATTTAGAAAAATCCCTTTTGTTTATCCACATAACTGTAAAGGGAATGAGAGGATTGAGAGATCTCTGGTGTAAAGTGTTTTTTTGGGTGATCTTAGGATCATGGATCAATAATGAATAGACACAATGTTGTCTAGAGCCAATGACAATCATGGTTGATTTTTTCAACAGATTCAATGAAAATTTTTTTCTTGACTAGCTATCGATCAAACTTGAGGTATGATATTTTTTTATTATTTAATTCTCTATTATTGGTTATTGATATGATCATGAATTATTTCCGGGATTGTTTTATGATGTGTTTTACAATATTTTTTTCTCGTCATAGAATTAATAATTTTAGATTTATTTATCTTAGATTTTTTGATTTGATAATCCACCCTTTTAAATAGATTCTGATGATAATTTACAAAATGAACACAACCATTTTTTATTATAACTACTGTGTTATGTAAATTTATCCATTTATTCATCGATATTTTTTATGTTGCTTATATTAGTTGATGTTTTAATGATCCATAGGTAATCGATTATTTTGTAGTTATTATTTAGCATAATGGATCATGGTTTGGAGTCTAGTTTTCTGTTTAAAGGCATAAAATATGTGTGTTAGAAATGATTAGAATCCAATAATAGTTCATGATTTTGTGGTTTCAAAATATTGTATGATAGGGTGTCTCTGAAGGTGCGATGATAGGAAATTATGAGAAATTGGGGGTTAGAATCCATCCAACATGGATAAATGTGAGACAGTGGTGGAGTAGATGATAATGATTTCATGACCTATTCCACGTGGGTGTTTCCTAATGGTGATGGAAGGTCATTTATAATCAATTGGTATAAAACATATAGCCAATGGAAATATTAAAATCTCTAATAATTCAGATATGAGAAGTATGGCTATGTTGTTAAGTTAGAGTGGTGGAGGAGGAGATGCTAGAAAATAAATCTGAAGACTAGAATTTTATATGATATTATATGATACATAGAAAGTACATTAGAAGAACAAATGACATGGGACAGTTAGGATTTCCAAGGTTAATCTAAATATCCCACACTGTGTAGAGGATACACACACCATGAAAAACTTTTGCATCCAACTCGGTGTGTATATGGAGTACATGCAGAGAGGATATATGACCACACATGTTGTGTGTGGTAGGAATAACCTGTGTACCTTATAAATTTAATGGGCTTAGGTAGATGTCACTTTCTAAGGTACAACTCGGCCTCTACATACCATGTGTCATAAAATCATTCTATGATTATAGGTTGGTATAATAAATGTGATATTGATCATCACAAGTAATGAATTACTCAGTAATACACATTTTTTACCCCATGGAGCACATTGTTAACTTCTTATATAGAAGGTTGGAACCTTTTTTTCTCCTCAGTATATTTGTAGTGTAGTCTTGGGAGACCTATCTTAAACTATATCAGTGTCAGTACATTCCGTTGAACTATTTAGAAGGGGGTAAAATGATGTATCTTGTCATATACATAATTTAATTCATCCCCTATATTGATTAGTTCTATATTGAGTTTGGTATCACTATTGAGTTATAAGGTGTGATCCTATATCATTCTTCCCAAGGTTGGGTAAGGTATCCCATTTATAATATCCAAGGTGTGTGATCCCAATTTTTAGTATGTTAATCAAGTTAGGGTTAGGTATCCCCCATATGCCCTATGTGTGATCTCATATCTATTTATTATCATTTGTTTTCATTTATATAGGTTTATAATGATCGATTAATTATATTATATGATACCCCTAATTCCCTTTATGATTCTTTATGGATAGGCCAACAGAGTGTGACCTCTCAGATAAGTTCCATCGGTGTTAGAAATATCCAATGAGGACTCCTCTAAAAATAATGTTTTATTTGAGTCACTAGTAGAATTCTAGGATGGCATTGAGAGTTTGAACTCACCTTGATACTTGTACACTTCCCTTTGTGACATTTATTTTACCCCCTCTTTAATGATTTGTGTTTGGTGATTTTAGGGTTTCTTACTAGGTATGTTTATACTCACACTTTCTTGAAATCTATCTACACATCTCAGGTCTTATATAGACAACATACCTTTCAATGGAGTCCAATTAGAACCAAGAGTAGGTGTAGCGTAGTTGTTCTAGATAGACATCAAATGGTTCTAAGATTTCTCTTATTGATAGCAATTCCCTATTTTTTATCAGGTTAGAATATTTTCTTGTTTTGATCGACATGTATTTATCAGTTTTTTATTTTTCTTTACATCATAATATACTCTGATGTGGGATATTATTTTTTCATGATTTTATGGTATTATTTGTTTGTCTTTTCTTATTTATGATAGAGTATGGATTTGTATGTATGTGTTTACAGGTACATTGGTCTATGTCCTCCCATGTGTGTGATATATCCACTTGGTGCTAGTATCCATCCCATTACTTATTAGAGGAGGTCTTTGAGTCCCATTACTAGCTTACCGTAGGCTAGGCACACCCTTTTGTGTCAGGTCATGACACAAAAACAACATGGTCCTCTCCAAGTTTAATGTTTTTGGAAACTCCTCAAATTTCAATGAAGTATGGCATGTCCTTCACCTTATTTTCTCTATGATGCCTCCAACACTACTTTATCCAGTCCATTGACTATGTATTCTAATCATATAATTCCTTCACCCTTTAAATTTCACTCTTGATAACATTAAATTATAGTTGAATGTTTTAACACCAAGAACCACCTTCAATGAATAGTTTTTCAATAATTTACTTCTTTTCAACAAATTGAAATTTTCACCACCATTTTACCTTTCCGAAAAAAATTATTTTCTATAATAAAATTCATATTAAAACCCTTTCATTTTCACCATTCCTTCTCCATTTTTTAGATTTTTTGAAATTAATTCAATAATAGCTTTAATTAGATCTACATCATATCTAGTATCCAGACTCATCAACCACTTTTCAAGTGTTCTCAATTATGTGAGTTTACTCACATAATTCACTTCATGGATTTGATAATATTCATATAGTAAAGGATTGGTATTTTATACAACTGTAGAATCAATCACAATAGGGAAAATATTTTATTGTGTTATATAATTGGTAGATCTCCCATTTTGATTTTTAACTATTAAATTAATATTCATCCATGCTTATATTCTTTCCTTTTAGTGGTTTTTATGAGACCACTTAGGGATGACTCTTCCTTGATAACCACAAGTTCCGTCATTTATTACATATTCTTCTTTGGTTGATTATCATTTTCTTATTCTATAATCTTTCTCATAGTTGGTATTACACTTGGTTTTTGTTTCAAGATTTTATTTCTTTCATTCCACGTTAGTTATTATAAGCAAACTAACATTTTTTCTTTATGTACCCATTATTGAGGACTATTCTCATTATCCAAAACATTGAACATGTTTTATAGCTTGGTATGACTTTTCTTTGGATAATATTTATCCTTGTATATTGAATTAATGGAGTGTCATATTATGTAATTATTAACCTTCCATGATTTTTTCCAACTAAAATGCATTTCCATATGACCAAGGTTAGTATGGATAAAAACACATACCATAGTAATCGTGAATCATATGGTATTTTCATGATTGATCTCATAGCATACATGTTGTTATTCTTTCACTCTCAAGATTATAATAAGTGAAACACATTCTCATAATGACCCCATGTATTACACGATACTAACATTTCAACACTACATTCCTATGTGGGTCCTCCCTTATATATTCAGTATGAAACTATCATTTTACTAAATATTTCATAACATGGTTTCCTCCTAATATTGAGGCTACCTTTAGGGGGATTTTCAACTTCCCATTTTATGTGATTTTCTCCTCCTCAAGATCTATAGGCTTCGCATTTTTTCCCACATTTGTGTAGCCATTTATTTTAAATGTGAATTAGAATCCATTATTAATTTTCTTCTCTAATCAAACTATATTTTAATAGGAATTGTGGTTACATTAAATTCCTTATCTATGGCCATTTGGTTTATAATATCTTGAGAAATATCTTCAATCCTTCCTCTCTATTCCATTATCTTTGTCCCAATTTTATTTGTACTAAAATTCAAGTCCAACTCTTCTGAATTTTTCTTTTTATTTTATAAATAAAATTATTTAATAATTGAATTTTACACTAAATTCGTAACATCCCATTGTTCAACTATATCTTATTTAATTGGTATCTCTTATACATTGCATGAACGCCTCTTTTATTGGAGACATGATTTTTCTGCAACCTCACTAAATCCACATCTCATTGTTAGCTCCATAGTATAGTCTAAAACACCACTTTGTTTTTACAATACAAGGTAAGAATAATATATAATTATATATTTAGGATTTAGCTTGGTTGGAGAAATCATATTTGGAGATGAATTCATGAATTTTTTCTTCTTATTATCTTTATACAAAATGTAATCTAATTAGGATATTATTATTTATTAAATGAATTTTCTAACAGTATCAAATTTCACATAGAGAATAAAAAATGAGAAATATTCTTATACACTTATTCCTCCAGAGAATCATTTTATTAAATTTATTTTGAGGTTTCAAAATCAAAATTTCTTTATTCTCTCTCATAGATAACTCCATGAAAACTTTTAAAAAATAATTCCATACTGCACAACCTCTCGATGAAATCCAACAGAATCTTCTGTGATGGGAGTGAACTATTTTTTCCAAATTTGGAAATGATTTCCATTAAATAAGGGATCCTTTGCCACTGATACCATTTCTCTTATACAACTTCATAATAAGTTAAAGAAAAAATAATAATAATAAACCTATTATATGATACCAAGTGGTAATCACAATAAGGGTCTTAAAGTGAGTTATACCTTATGGGGGCGAATCAAGGTATCAAATGCTTAAGTATTTTAACACATTTACCTTTACCTCTCACTATACTTGAGGGTCTTGATCTTTCAACCATGAGGTTCAGTTTTTATTCTTTTAAAAATTAATGTTAATTTTTTAAAATTCACTTGAATATTCCTTTTACTAGATATAAATTAAGTTTATTGAACCCTTTTGATGTGATTGGAAAATGTAAAAAGAACATGGGTATTTTTGCATGGTTCACCACTACCAGATAGTCTAATAATAATTTTTTAAATAATGTATTGGTGCACAAAATAAATATTAAACTCACTACTCTTTAATGAACTTAATGCTAGAACACTCATCACCAAGGATCACTGATTTATAATGTTTAGGGTCATCTCGCTATATCCTAAGGTTAAAAGATGCCTCACTAAACCTATTCACCTTCAGTCACTACCCTGATACAGAATCCACATAGTATATGGATATGTAAGTCCCTTCAAAATAATTATTTATGATTATTTCATCCTTTAATGTATGTAGATTCCATGTTGATGTCCACTTATGTATATTTAAAGACTTGATTTGATAACATATTGAACAAACTTCCACTTTCACCTATCTGATGTTGTGGTGAATTATTTCTAGAATTCTTATTTGGATTGAATTCATCTTGATATAATACAACAACCCCTTTCTTCACTTTTGGTAGAATCATCAGGAAGTTACAAATTCTCTTCTTCTTTTCATCCCCCATTCTAAAGTCCCCTAAACATAGAGATTTATATTTTAAATATCATATTTTCTCTCCCAATTCCCCCATCTACTATAGCTGTATATACTCCATAATAAGATAATGATATCATTTGTATTCAAACTACGAACTGTCATCAAAATTACATTCCCTAAAAACCACCCATAACTCCTCCATTAACGACCAACAATCACCATAAATATGATGTAAAAAAATAACTATTCTGTGGGATAATTTCTCTCTCTTTATAGCATGTATATAATTTAGATTTAATATACCATTTAATCAATAACATATTGATTAAATTAATCATTTAATCATAGAATAAAAAAAAGGTACATGGTTGTTGAATAACTAAATAACTGTTTCTAGATTTTTTGAGTCAATATCTTAAATTATGGAGTGTCTCTAACTGAAATTCCAACCAAAATAGATTTATTCAAAACACCATGGATGGCCTACTCAATATCTAGAACAATTTTCCTTTAAATCACCTATATCCATGGAATTTTGTATGTTTTTCAATTTTCATAGAAAATATTAAATTCCAGCTCCATAATATAAAGAAAATATCATCACTAGGGGAAGCACCATGCCTGTTTTGGTCACACTTTTTCTGATAGATGATACTCTAATTCATAATTCCTTATATTTTGGTACGGTGAAAAATAATTGGATTTTTTCAATAAAAAAACTATTTCCATGGAATAATCCTCCTTGATGATACCTTTTAGAAATCACAATCAACATGTATTCAATGCAACACATCCTATTGACTATGACCACTTCAAAAACTTCACTATGCACATTTTGGTCCTGGATAATTTTCACATATAAACTTTTAATGTGCCACTCCAAGCTCATATTGATCTTTATCTATCCATTTTTTATTACCAGATCCTCTATGTGATGTTTTCCTCAACCATGACCATTGTAAATTCATAGATTGAGCTTAACCATATTTCTTAGACAAAATGGAATCCCATAATGGCACTACTACAACATGGTTATTTCTAGAATTTTTATTTTAGTAAACTCCTCAAAATTCTATGAATTAGGAAATATAAACGACCATACTTTATCTAAGATACCTCCAAATCTTGTTTGGTCATTCTCATGTCCATTAAGGATTCTCCAAGAAATACTTTTCCCCTTCATATTTACTCTATAGAACATTCCACTTTTGTTAACTATTTTGACACCAAAAAACAACTTCAAATAAGATATTTTCAATAGTCAAATTCTTGTCAAAAAATAAAACTTCAATTCAACACTACATCTTTTTAAAAGACATTATTTATAATAAACATATTCTTTTCAGCAATCCTTCTTGTCATACAACCACTTATTTTGAAAAAAGCCAACATAAATCATTGGGTTATAATAATACCACAAGAAAAGGATCGTCATCATAAACATGAGTTAATAATATTTGAGATGCATGAAATTAGGAAAATTTAGATTAATGAAATAAAATACGATTTTGGGTAAATACCCGAAAAAAAGTTTTGAACAAATATACCATCTTTTCCACACATAATATATGTGTACAAATCATCAATTCATAAAAAGTGAATAAATATAGAATAATTTTCATGCATAATAAACATGATCTTATAAGATATAAAAATTTATTCAATGAATTATAGGTATAGATAATTTTTATCCCACTCAACACTTTGTAATATGCCCATTATCAAGAAATCCACATTGAATAAAAAATTTAAATCAATCATAATCATGATATAAACCCATAAGAAAGTTCCATAATTCTTCCATAAATAATATATAAAATAATTCACATGGAGTTTATTAAGAATTAAAGGGAACAAAAAAATTTTGTCATGAAATGGAAGTATCAGAAAATAATATATCATACTTATTTATGAGAAGGAGAGTAAACAATAAGAAAAATTTATATGATTTTGTTTAGAAATTTATTTGATGAAAAATCATAAAATTGTGATATAATTAATATCAATTTTGTAATAAAATGTAAAAATATATAAGTAAAAGGGGAAAGAAATTTTAAATAAATATATGTGGGATTTATGTTAATCATCTTGAAAAAATAGAATGATGTGATAAAAAATGAAAGAGTTTAGTTTGAGTTTCCCCTAACCTCAGGTCCCATTATACTTTATCCAATTTTCATCTCATGTATAATGATATTATGTTTATTAAAACATGAATCAATAATTTAAGTATATTCCTTTTTGAATCATTACTATTAGTGGTGAAATAGTTTGACATTATGTTTTGTTGAAAATATATTGTCCTGCTTTGATTTAATAAATTTTTTTCAATGATATTTATAAATTAGAAAAATTAATACAAGAATATAAAAAATACATTTAAATAAACATTTATATATTATATGTATTTTTTTATAATTATCTATAAAGGTTTTGAAAATAAAAGTGGTATGAATTTCTTTATAGGTGATTAACTAAAAATTAACATGGCATTGTCAAAAGAGGAGGATAGATATGTGTAATGTATAAATCTATTGTAAATATTATTTATTACATTAAATTAACATAATTAAAAATATTTTTATGAAATTGGAATAGTGGGTATAGAGTTGAGTAGGAGAATTAGATTAAAGTTAGATAAATGAAAAGGAGGTGGGTACCATATTTAAGAAGTCACTCCTTTTCTAATACCATAACTCTATGAATACTTGAAGTTTTATTACTCTTAAATATCCATAAGGTTATTAAGGGGTTTAACAGAGAGTAATTGGTATGATCATGGTATTTGATAGGTGGATGAGAAGTTATTTTCTAATGGAATGGTGAGAGTTTATTTGTTCTTTTGGAGACACAGTAACACCCTGGGATTTTTAGGAAACATTTCTCTTTGGATAATTTATTTTCTTGGATAGCTTGTGTTGCACACAACAACGAGTTTAAAAGAATGATGTAAAATTAATAAAATATTATGAGTCCATTATCCCATAACTATCATATTAGAGGGTATGAATAATAATAACTAAATTATAAAAAATATTTCATATGTACATTTATAAAAAAATTCATGATTATAATTAAAATATATATATTTTAAAATAAAATTGTTTTTTCTGAAGACAATTATTGTATGAAAACAATTAAATTTATATAAATCTTTTAAAATAATCCATATTATTGAATTATTATTGTGAAATTTTAATTTTATTTATTTACTATGTTTTTTACACACTTATAAAATAATTTTCTAAGCACATGATAAGAATAAATCCAATTATATAATGAAAAATAATTTTTTCAGAAAAAATAGTTTTTTTCACATTTTGTGGAATTATTTTATAATTAATTTTTTCTTATTTACCAATATTGAATTAGATAATTTGAATTAAATATTTATAATTAGGAGGTTAAAATTTTTTAATTAATCCCCTTTTATTTTTAATTATTTTGATTAGAAATCATGATAAAATTTATCACCTCAATAAAGGGTAAGTTAGGTTAATATAGATTAAATATAAGTGATAAGGCTATAAAATTTCTTCCCATTTATTATTGGATTAATGAAATTAAATCCTAAAGAAATATGGTATGAAATTGAGTTATTTAATGGTCATGTGTGCATCAAACTTACTTATATATTATTTAAACCAATAGAAGTGAAAAAATGTCACTCCCTTAGTTTTAAATATCATTTATGCGTTAACATGTGAGAAAAAGTAATTATGAATGAATATTAATAGTAATTTTGTTCCTAATGAAATTATTTTCATTATGGTACTATATTTAAAAATTTTAGGAATTAAATATTCACCTTAAATACTTACACAATGATGATGCAGTAATTATTCAAATAATGAAAAGAATAAAATAAAAGATATTAAAAATTTTAAAAGTATTATAATTTGAAATAATTAAGAAGATAAAAGAAGTTTCGAGAAGAACATGAAATTTTTCGGTCTTGTAAAAATAAGTTTTTATAATTATATATGTTTTATTGATGTTATTAATTTCAAATAAATAAATAGTGTCAAAATTGAAGGTAATCATATTTTATGAAAGTAATATTTTATTAAATTATTAAAAACCAAAAAAAATATTAATTATGGGAAAATGGGATAATATATTGTCTAAAATTTTATCAATTATACATTTATGAGTCAATATTTACCTAATATGAAAATTTAAAATCATTCAATAGAGAGAAATATGTTACCACAGTTAATGTTAAAATAGGTCAATTAAGGGGTAAAACCAAAAGATAAGGTTTAAAGTATCACATAAACCCATATAAATTGTATTGGATAATACTATTTCAACCATATAAAACTATAGGTTATAATTTTATTAAATTTTAGAGTATTTGGCTTTCAAATTGTCTTATTAAATTTCATTTCCTTAAGAAATTTCAAAAGTACCCCCCACCGTCAATTATAAAAGGGCACTACCTCCCTCGCTTCATTAACTACCATTGATCTTTATAGCTCTATGAAACTATAAAAAACTATCTTCTCCACTTCCCGAGACACATTTTATAGGTGTTATTTTTTCCAAAACAAAATCTCCAGAGCCCTTTAGTGGAGATCTAAAGGAGTTGTTTCTAAGAATATGTAATCACACTAACCAGTCACTTCTTTTATAATGTTATTTACCTCATAAAAATATATGATACTCATTATAAAATATTAACATCAATATACTTAATATGATGAATTATTATTATTACTATGAAAAAACTTGTATACACCCACTTTCCAATAAAAACAGAAGTGAATGTATCGCTCGTGCGTACGTACCCCTTACCATCTCCACATAGTGATATAAGTCATTTTTCATCACCATATTTTATGGATGGTAATTATGATGGATTTAAGGATTAAATATAGTATTTATGACTTAATTATACCTTGGAATTATAATATCATATCTACCTTCTTATCATCCAATCTTTAGAGAAACGATAACGTTAATTGTGTGTATGTATGAAATACCATCTCCATGATGTGATGTGATTCGTTTTTCATTTGTATTTCAAATGGATGGTAATAAGTATTAATTTTATGATTATATATATATATATATAATATGATATAAAAATAAATCTGTAAAGGGGAATTATCTTTTAACTTTATTTCATTCTTTCAGTTGAAAAATGGAAACAGATTTCTTGCATTTATTCGACCAACTATCTCTATGAACAATGTAATTCCTTTTTTATATTTAATTTTTACATGTTATTATAAATATGTATAAAATTAATATGTGTGTGTGTGTGTCTGTGTGTGATTTTTATACCATGATTAAAATCTTTAAAATGATGGGATCATTATTAATGTATATAGACAAGGACTTCATAACCGAAACAAGCTTGGAACTTTATTCCAATGGTCGTCTTAGTGACATAGGGAGACCCATAAATAAACAAGGGAATATGGGTATGCTTGAACTCTTCATCTAATGGAATGAAATAAAATAAGGATGGATCATATGTTACATGGTCCATGAGATGTGTATGCCTTATTTGGATAAAAGAGGATCTGTAATTCAAGGTTTTAGTGCCTTTTGTGGTTTAAGTAACTCACTTGGACCAGAGGTAAGGTCTTTGATCGTTGAACTTCTGTTATAAAAACTATAACACATTAATCTCAAGGAAGTGGAAACATCTTACAAAGTTCTTATTGGGATGGTACGAGGTAACACTAATCCCCCTTGGGAGATGGTCTAATCATAAAAAAGGGAAGGATTTTGCTAGATCATATTTTGAAGGTTAAGAACACATGGAGAGAAAGAAATTTGGCAGAAGACGATTTACCTAGAAAAGGAGTTCATGTGAGAAGATTATTTTATATTTTAGTACAATATCCCTACTAGAAAATTTTAATATAATTATTATGGGAGAATACCTTGGTCTTCACAACTTTAGTCCACCTTAAATGTTGTTCCATATTTTTATATAATAATAAAAAATTTAACATTTTAGTATAATACATCATTATTTAGGACTGTTTATATTTAAGTCTCCACTGGGGAATATATCTCTTCAATATCCATTTTTTATAAAAATATTTTCAATAATTTTTTCTTTGTTCTCCTAAAAAAATTAGAATCAATTAAATAATTTTTTTACTTTTTTAAAAATGGTTTAATTTAAATATTTTTATCATTTTCTAAATGAGGTTATTTATGAATTTTCCAAAATAAATATAGAATGATTGTTTTTTAACATATAAAACATGAGTGTATATTTATGGAATAATGATGCCTCGATAATTTTAAGCTTCCTTTACATGTTTACATGTTTATTTTCAAGGAAAATGTTTTGATTTATAAGTGCATAGTTTTTTAAAAAAATGAAGTGATTTTAAAATAGGAAAGTTATTTTCCTCAAGTATTATTCCAAGTGAAATTTAAAAATAATTTTCCATATATGATGATATCCTTTTATGATACCTAAATATGACTTGAGATATGATTCCAAGATACTATACTTATTATTTCTATGGATGATTTATGTTTATGATGAAAAGATGAAATTTTTAAAAAACCTAATTATTTTCACAGGTTATGATATGATGAATTTTTTATGGTCCTGTGGAACACATATGTATGGTGTTTATTATGTGATGGGTAGGAGCTATATCTCCCTCAAGTAATTGGGTAATGTATTTATTTTCTTGAAATAGATACGGTTAACAAGTTGAAGATCAGGACTTGTTATGGGAAACAAGTCAAAGTGCTTAATCCATTATAGGAAAAAAGTTATAGTGCTTGATAAACTATTGGAAACAGGTGTTGATAATTTATCTTTGGTCTTGGTAGATAAAATTTATATATGAAACAATTTCTATACTTATGGGTATTCCACACACATTTATAAAAATAACTTATGGATTTTTTTGAGTTATGATCAATTGTCATTCTTATGATTCGAGTCCTTTGAAATGTTAATGTTTTCTGTTATAACTCAAGTTTATGATATTTTTTTATATTGGGTATGAACATTGTATGTTATGGTTATAATATCATGTTATTATGATTATATTATTATTTCATATTATCATCTATTTATATATACCATGTTTACCTTAAGTGAGAATCTAGTCTCGCCATTTTCTTATGTCTTCTTTCCCAAATATATGATGAACATTTTTAGTAGGTATGCCTATGAAGATTTCTATGTGGAAATATATTTATAGAATATATTTAAGATATTTCATAAAATAATAATATTGTATATATATTATCCAAAGGAAGTAAAAATTTATGGTTTTGATGTGTATTTTATTTTTATATATAGAATATTCATCTAAATAGATGTAATATTTTTTGTATATATGGTTGAACCATTATAATTGGAATCAGACCAATGTTTTGTTTTTATTTTGATATTAATGTTAGAAAATTTTCAGGAAAACCCTAGGGATTTATCTAAGTATACAATAAATTCATAATATTTTTTTAACAATCATGAGGTACTTAGGATAAGACTAATGTATTAGGGAAGAAGGTGTCATGATTAAGGAATTATATAAATGACTGGCCAAAATTATGTGGTTTTACACTGATTAATTTTTTCATAGTATTATTTTTTTAGTGAATTTATATAACATGAAAGAATCATGTTAATGTATAATGTGATGGAAAATTAAATTATTGTCTACATGGATTTCCAAATGTTATGGGAACTATAACACATAATCTTATCAATATACTCACTCAAAATTTTAAGGCTATGAATCATTTAAAGTTTCCAAATGATCAATGGAGAGAACAACATACTGTTGAATGTTTCATGAGGTGACATCCACATCATTTTATGGGGTTATCTGATCCACAAGTTGATGAGAAACGGATCAAAACCATTGATAAAATATTTTATGTTCTTTAATGTCGAGGTCATGAGAAAAAATATCCTAGCTATTTATCATCTAGAAAGTGACATGGATCAATAGGGTTATCCTACCAAGAATAAGACCCCAGAGGAAGAAATTGAATCCATCAAATTGGTTCAGTTTTAGGTTATATTATTTTTTAATTAAATTCCTTTTATTCTACATAAAAAGTTTGAAAATGAGTGTTTATTAAGTTGAATAAAAATTACAATGAATCCATTGGTACCTATAAGGAAAATATTACCAGGATTGCAATGTATGACTCTTGTTTAATTAAAATTCCTCAAAGTAAAATTTATTAACTCTTCGGTGGAAAAAACACAAGTATAGAAAAGGAATTAACCATAAGAGACATCAGTGGATATGAATAAATAATTTGATTTTCACTAAAAGTATAAATATAAAATGGATATTTCAACAACTCATATTCTTTTGATAAGAAAATAAAGATAAAGCCACATGAAAACTAAAATAAGTCACTTGGTTGGAAGAAATTCTAGCCATATAAATGAAATAAATGTTGTAAAAATAATAAATGGATGAATTTGAATGGAACCGAAAGGGTTTTTTTAATGTTGAAAGGTGGGACATAAATTCCATGAATTTCAAAAGGCAATGAATAGGATGGTTAATGGAATGGAGGAAAAAAGATGCTAACTGATTTAATATCCACAATCCAATTCTTCAAATGAAAGGTGTTTCGTAATTATACCAACTAGTGCATGAATCCAAAGGTTTTTTATGATCAACATAAAAAAACATATTAATCTTATATAAAAAGGGAAATCATATATGAACATAACTGATGAAGTGAGTTATGAGAATGATATAGTGAAAGGTACAATTATCATCCAATCTATAATAACTAATGTCTTGTTTGATTATGGATCCACCTAATGCATCATTTCTAAATAGAATTATAAGGATATCACCAAATCACCAAAATAGTTAGATGTTGATTTAGATATGAAAAATCATAATGGTATAATGAACACATCTCAATTTTATAGTTCATCTATCATTGAAATTTATGGGAAAGTACTTACCATAAATCTTTTGATTCACTCTTTATTTAAATTCAATGTGATGCTTGGAATGGATTACCATTCCCTATATGGATCCAATATTAATTCCCAAGAAAGGGAAGTCACATTACATATTTTTAATGAACCTATAATCATTTATCAATGTAAGTATGAATACGAACTTACAATATGAATTAATTCCATATTGGGGGTATCAATTCTTATAAATTAAGGTTATATATAATGGTTGGTGAGAACTCAACATTAAGGATACAAATATTGTACGAGAGTTTGTTGATGTCTTTAGAGAAAAATTTCTTGGTCTTCCACTAAATTGTGATGTGGAGTTTTCAATAGAACTCATACCTAGTGTTATGCATATTTTAAAGAATCCTGATAGAATGGATCAAATTGAGTCACATGTATTGAATTAGAATCATAAGGTGAATATAGATAAGGGATTCATACACCCTATTGTGTCTTCTTGGGGAACCCATATTCTATTATTTAATTTGAAAGATGGATCAATGTGACACTAAATTGGTTATTGATAACTTAATATAATCACTATCAAGAAACATTATAATCTTCCTTGAATTTATGAATTATTTTATCAACTATGTGAACCTCAATACTTTTCCAAGAATCATATTAATTCTAGATATCATTAATTAATGGTCATGGAGTGTGATATACCCAACCTAGAATTCCAAACAACGTATGAACACTATGAAATTATAGTTATTCCTTTTAGTGTTACTAATGACCCGTCTATATTAATGGTTTTAATCATTAGTGTATTTAGAGATTATAGGGATAAATTTTTGGTATTCATTATATAAGATATTGTTTTATATTCAAAGATTAAGGAATAGCATGAAGAAAAGTTAAGGATTATGTTGAATACCCTAAAGAGGGAGAATCTTTATGAAAAATTTACCAAGTGTGAATTTTGGATTTAGAAAGATTCATTTTATGGGTCATAAAATATAATGTGAGGGTATATAAATATATCCTTCATAGAAATAATTTATTTATAAATTGTACCAAACCAACCATGGTGACCAAAATCCATAGTTTCATTGGGTTGGATGGATATTATCGATGTTTTGTGAAATATGTCTCAAGAATATCTAATGCAGTCACAAAGTTAACTTGGAAAGGAGTTATATTCAGATGGAAAGAGGAATGTGAATAATATTTCAAGGTTTTTAAATAATGGTTGGTCCATGAACCTATTCTCACACTGCTCTATATTAGATAATAGTTTTTGATTTATAGTGATTCATTAAATAAGGGATTGTGATTTGTTATGATGAAAAATTATATGGTAATATGTCATGGCTCAAGATAATTGATGGTATATGGGTAAAATTACACAACTCGTGATTTGGAGTTACCTATGGTAATTTTTTCATTAAGGATATGGAGGCATTATCTCTATAAATATAGGTAAAAATATATAATAATCACAAATTTTTAATTTTTATTTTCAATAAAAAAATGTTGAACATGAATCAAAGAATATGTTTCGAGCTGATTAATGATCATGATTGCTTAATAAATTATCACCCTCGGAACGCGAAGAAGGTGGAATATGTTTTGATCTAAAAGGATCATTCTAACATATATTTAATTAGGATTAAAAAAGATACAATATTTATTGATTTTAAAATGATGTAATAGAAAATTCTAATGGGAGGTTAGAAATATTATCTAGTTTAAATGAATGTTATTCTATCTATCCAAGTGATGATTAAGGAGGTGTAGAAGTAATCTATGGACATAAAAATGTATGTGAGAAATTTTCTTATGATATTCCTTGATTTTGATGGAATAATAAGGTTCAAGAATCATGTATATTTCATGATCAGACCATATTTGAAGAAGGAGTTGTTATATGAGGATCAAAGTTTATCATTATCTATTCATCATGGAAGTATAAATATGTATAAAGACATTAAATATTATTTCTAGAGGGATGAAATGAAGAGTGATATTGTGGAGTAGGTTTCTCAGTGCTTGGTTTTTTTATCAATTTAGGATTGAGAGTTAAAAGTATAATGGGATTTTATAGCCATCAACCATACCTATATGGAAATGAGATAACATCACAATGGATTTTGTCATTGAAATCCATAAATTATCTAAAGGACATAATTCCATATGGGTTATAGTAGATCGACTTATGAAGTCATCACACTTCATTTTTATTACAGATGATTTATCTCCAAATCATATTTCAAGAATAAATATTATGGAAATGGTAAGATTTAATGGAGTAACACTTTCCATTATATCTGATTAGGATATGAGGTTTACCATAATGTTCTTGTGAATTCAGCAGTAGGATCTGGATAAAAAGTTGGGTTTTTTAACATATCATAATACTCAGATAGAAGGTTTTTATAAGATTACAATTAAAACTTTATAATACATGCTTAGAGCTTGATCAATGTATTTCAAAGGTTGTTGTAATCAACACATTCCTTTAGTAGAAATTTCATATAACAATAGATTTATGTACAACATTCAGATGGCTCCTTATGAATCCATCTATGGTAAGAAGTGTATAACTTCCACAGTATGTAATAAAATATAAAAAATATAGATATTGGGACCTAATATTGATGATGAAATGGTAGATAAGGTTATATCCACTCAAATTATAATAGTAACATCTCTTAGTCGAAAAAAACATACGCTAAAAATCGTGATAAATATTTGTTGTTTGAAGTCAGTGATAAGGAATTCCTATGATTATATCCATAGAATAGAGTGGTGATATTTGGAAATAAGTTGAATCCAAGACCTAGGTATATCGTTCCTTTTGAAATTCAAGAACATATCAGGACTGTGTATTATTGATTGGCCCTTCCACCAAATCTCTCACTAGTTCATGAAGTGTTCCATGTATCTATACTAAGGAAGTACATACATGATCCTCCACATGTAATGAAATCCTAGATCATAATAGTGGATCATGGTATATCATAAGAATAAAAACTAGTAGATATTCTGGGTCACTGAGAAAAAAATTATGAAAAAACCCACTCACCTAGTTAAAGTCTTGCGGGGAAACCAAAAAAATTGAGGAAGCTATGTGGGAACCAGATGATGTGATGCGGCTAAGGTAACCACATATATTTGAATCAGAGTGATGAATTTCATGGTTTAAATTTATTTTAAGGGGGTCTAATGGAAAACCCCAAGTTTTTTATGAAATAATCCACTTTAAATAATTTCATTTCATTGATATCTTGTGTTGGTCACAAAAATGAGTTTAAACGAACCATGTAACTTTATTTAAATATTATGTGTATATTATAGCCTAGCTATTAGATTAGTGGGTAGAAATAGTAATAACTCAATTATTTAAAATGTTTTGTATATGAATTTTGAAAATAAATTCATGATTAGAAGTACAAAATATATATTAAAATAAAAGTGACATTTTTCGAAAAAACATTATTTTGTGCATACAATGAATTTTATATCAACATAATAAATTAATTATTTTTTTTGAATGATTTTAATAAAAATTATATATTATTTATACGATAAAATTTTTTATATATTCAATAAATATTTTCCTAATAATTAGATAAAAAAATCTAATTTTAGGATAAAAAAAGTATTTTCCCAAAATTTTAGTTTTGGTCACATTTTGCATGCTTACATTAAAATTAATTTAATAAATTTATAGGTATTTAATCAGAAAAGATTAATTACAAATTTATAATTATTATATTAATATTTTGTAATTAAACCCATTTTATTTTTAGTCCATATGAATAATAATCATGGAAAAGTTTATCACCATAGTAAAGGGTTAATCAGGTTAATCTGGATTAAAGATAAGTTCTAAGTAAATTATTTTTCATCCTAATTATTATTGGATGAATTAAATTCAAACCATAATAGATATTTTTCTATACTGAGTAATTTAATGTACACTTGTCCATGACAATGACTTATATATTATTTAAACAAAATGATGTGACAAAATATCACTCTCTTAGTTTTAAATATCATTTATGTTCTTAAATAGAGATAAAAATTAGTTATGAATGGATATTAATAGTAATTTTTATCATAATGAAATTATATTCATGATGGTAATATATTTACTATTTTTAGTAATTATGTAATTACCTTAAATAACTAAACGATGCTGATGCAGTAATTATACAAATAATGAAAAAAATGAAAAAATGATATTTAAAATATTAAAAGTATGATAATTTGAGGTAATTATGGTTAGAGATGAACATGAAATTTTGGTATTATGTTAAAATAATTATTTAAAATCATAAAACTTAATTGACTTTATTAATTTCAAATTATTTAATATTTACAGACATGAAAATAATGATATTTTATGAAAATAATATTTTATTAAATAATTTAAAAATTATGAAAAATATTAAATAAGGAAAAATGGATTATATATGGTCTAAAATATCAAAATTTATATATATGTGTGTCAATGGAAACCTTATATGTAAAATTACAACATTTTCAGATTGAAAAATATATTACTATGGTTAATGTTAAAATATGCTAAAGAAGGGGTTAAACCAAAAAATAAGAATTAAAATAGATGTTAAAAATATCTAAAATTTATTGTATTGTTATATTTAAACCAAATCCGACCATTTTATTTAATTCAATACTATTTGTATGTATTTGGATCAAGAATAGTCTTATTATATTTTGTTTTATTTTATCAATTTTGAAAGTGCTCCTCACATAAATTATCAAAGGAAACCTCCTACCTCACTTAATTACAATAATTAGAGCCTTATATATCGACCATACTCTAAAAAAATTCACTTATAAACTTTCCTATACACATTATAGATTTAATGTTACTCCCAAATAACCAACCCCAGATCCCTTTAAAGGAGATCTAAAGAAGTTGTTTCGAAGAAGGGTCAATCTCTCTAACCGATCACTTTGTTTTTTTAATCTTATTTACCTATTTTAAATATATTATATTCATTATAAAATAATAACATAAATAAAATAAATATCTTGAAATTTTATTATTACTATGAACTCAATAATATACACCCACTTTCCCATTAAATATAAAGTAAAATTATCACACATTCAAAGGTATGACTTACAATCTCCATGTAGTGATATGATTCGTTTTTCACATCCATATTTTATAGATAGGAATTATAACGGTTTTAATGGTTATATAATAGTTTCATGAAATAATTATACTTTTTTAATTATAATATCATTTTTACCTTCTAATCATCCAATATTTTGGCGAATGATAATGTTGCTTGTGCGTACGTATGCACTAACATCTTCGTGATGCGATGTGATTTTTTCCTTTTATATTTCACATGGATTGTAATAAGGATGAATAATATAAATATTATATCTGATATATAAGGTATAATAATAATTTTATATAGTTTAATTATTATTTAACTTTCTTTTATTCCACCATTCGAAAAATATAAATTGTGTTCTTACAGATATATGACCTTCCGTCTCCATGAAAAGTGTAAATATTTTTTCTATCTTGGATTTTTATGAATTATTATAAATATGTATATAATTGATAAATATTATTTTTATAAAATTATTATGATTCTTTATATTATGGGATGATGATAAATGTATATCGTACTGTATTACCGAATAGAAACATGCTTGGAAAATGAAGGAATTATCACCCAAAATAATGATTTAGTAATGAGTTATTAATAAAAGGGTGATAAGATATTATTAAAAAATAATAAATGATATAATAGATATATGGTTATGGAATAAATATATAATTAATCTATATTTATTATATAATAATTTCGAATGTGAACATTGAAATGTGATACTTGAGGTAAGGTTTTATTTACAATATCATCATTATTCGGGATTGTTTATGGTTAAGTCTATATCAGGGAATATTTTTATAGAATTTCCATGTTTAAAAAAAAGTTAATTTTGTTTACTATTCTAATCCAATTGGTTAAAATCATTTTTACCCAGTTTTGACTTTTTACACAACATTTTGAAAGGAATATTTTTTTCATTTTGTAAATTAGGTGCTCAGTGTCTTTTCCCAAAAAATACGGAAGGAATGTTTTATTTAAATTATAAACCATGAGAGGATTTTTCAGCCATAATTATGCCTCAATTAATTTAAGCTTACATCAAAAGTTTATTTTAAAATAAAAATAATTCATTTATATGCTCATGCTTTTTCTACAAAGAAAATTGATTTATAAATAGAAATGTTATTTTCCTCAAAATTTATTCCAAGTGATATTTCAAAATCATTTTCGATATATAATGAAATTAATTGTTGTTACTTATTAATTACTAGGAATATGATTCGAGGATACCATAATAATTTTTATTTGTATATTGTATGTTTGTGGTATGAATATTAAATGTTTATAAAACCCATTTTTTGTGGGTTTTGATATGATGAATGTTTTATGGTCTCATGGAACACATATTTTGGGTTTTCATTATGTGATGGGTGGGACCTATATATCCCTCTAATTCATAGGGTAATGTATTATATCTTATGATATAGTTATGGGAAACAAGTCTAAGTACTTGATCCATTATAGAAAATAAGTCTAAGTTCTGGATTCGTTATAGAAAACAAGGCGATGTGCTTGATCCACTATAGGAAATAGGTTTCATTGCATGATCTGATGGTCTTGGTAGATAACCTTGATATATGAAATATATAAAATAATTATAAGGATACTAAACAAATTTATTACAGGATATTATTATTCATGATTCAATTATGAAGAGTTCTCCGAAAATTTCTCTTTTTTCAAAGAAGTCACTTTAAGGTAAAGTGAAAACCGAAGAAGCATTGCCAATCAAAAAAGTCATAAGCGGGCCGGACAAGGAAACCACACCAAGATTAGAATAGACCAAAAGAAATAACATATACCTAGTGAAAAAAATCCAACCACCCTATAGCAATATCACCTCATGTTCCTGTGTATCCCATCACACTGCACTATGATCATGCAGATCACCATGAAAGATTCAATTCCTCGAGCATCTACCTCCACGAACACCCACCCCTTCGTTTCCCTTCACACAACCCAAGTTATCCATCCCATCACCATGAATCAGGGCCACCGGCATCCATGGACAAAAATTCCCTAGAAACTAGAGTGCTAGAGAGGCTGCCATGATAGAAGCCTATGAACTGGAACACCGAACCCAAAACAGAGAGATGAAACTAAATTCTAGAAAGAAAACTACACATATGGAAATGAACCTTCATGACTAGACCATCAAAAAACTAAAACTTGTAATTGTACTGAGTCTGCAACTGTATTAAAGTAACCAACAACATCGACACTAAACCAAACAAGATCTGTGATAGATATCCCCACCACTGAAGCCTCCAACTCAATACAAATAACTAAGGAATCTGTTGCACCCATCCAAGAGGGGGTCTCGTGTAAAGGAGCATGGAAAATTGCAAAAGTAAACCAAGGGGAATCAAATACATAAGGGAATTACACTATATTGAAATGAGGCCAGAAATGAAAATTGATACCCACATAGGACCGATGGAGGAGATGAGAAATGGATCAGGATTCGTTGAAAGATCTCTGGAATATGGAAACAAAAGACTAAGACTTAGAGGAATCCAATTAATAACATCCATTAGAAGAAAATAAGGAGTTTCTAATATAAAAAGTGGGTGAGTATCTCATGTTAGCATGATCGAAGTCATAGAAATGCGTTCATCTTCATATCTTGAAAGGAAATATTCACTGACTAAGCTACATAGGTCTTGTGAGACCACGAAACCATGGGGTGATAGACAGCACACCGAACAATCACTACATGAACCAACCCCCGACCATTCCATTCCTATGAAGATGAGAATTAAAGGAGTTGATAAGGGAGGGAGGGGAAGTAAAGATGACCTGGAAACCCTAAACTAAATAGGGGAGATCTGACACCCCTTACGGGCCCATATGTTATGACGAGTTCTCATTCTTATGATTCATGTATTTTAAAATAACAATGTTTTATTCTATAACAAATGTTTATTATCTTTTTTATGATTGGGTATGAAATATTTTTTTTATGGTCAAGATCTAATGACAACATAATTATATTATTCTTTCATATCCTCATCAATTGATATATCCCATGTTTAATCTTACTGATCATATGAGCTCATAATTTTCTTATGTTTCTTTTACCCAGGATATGAATAATTTTTTAGTAGGTCATGCCTGTGAAAAGTAGTATGTAGAATGATCTTTATGGGAGATATTGAATATCCATCATAAAATAATAATATTTTATATCTAATATTTGAAGTCTCTAAAACTTTATTGTCATGGTTTGTATTTTATTGTTATGTGTTGAATATTGATCTATTAATATGTAATATTAATGTATGAAAATCCTAGGATGTTATAAATGGGTCCTTTTGGGTTAGTATATTAAATAAACTATTATTTCTAATGAAATCCCTATAATAGTGATATATTTGAAATTATGAATCATATTTTAATAATGTTTCCTGATTTTAGTAATTTAAAACCTGTCTATCCCTGAATTTTTTAGTTCATTCAAAATAAAAGAAGGAAAAATGATATTTTTTAATGGAATACATTACATTTTTTAGATAGTGGAAATTAAATTTTATCTTTAGACTTTTAGATTCGTGTTTTTAGAGGGGTTATTTATCTTATTAATTATTATTTACTTGATACACTAAGTATATAATTGATTAGTTCATTATTAAAAAATGAATGATGTAATTTATACATACCATTTATATAAACTTTTTTTTTATTCTTCACATAAAAATTGATGAGTTTTAGAAAATTTCTAAAAACTAAACCTAAGAAAATTTGGTTTCTTCAATTCAAAAAATGAAATTCATTTTATCAAAATATTATTTACAAATGGTGTTATCTCATTTTCATCTTTGAATGGGTTATGGTTTCATCATGCCTTTAGATGTCACACACTCTTCCTTAAATTACTGTTATACCAGAAACTTTGAGGTCTAATAATAAATATCATTATTCATGTTTTAACTCTATAATTTCTCTCAAAGATATTGATACATAATGGTACTCCCAAGTTGGATTGAAAATTATATGATACATGCATAATTCAATACCACTTTATTTATCTCTAGTGATGATGGAATAAGTATCATTTTTACAAATTTAATAACTATATCCTTATCAATATTGATTTCATGAATATTTCCTTCCTTTATTTATCTCACCATATTTTTAACATATTAATCATCCCCTTTCTACCTTGATATTCTATATAGAGAATGTTGGGAATTATTTCTAGGAGGATACAATGTCTCCCTTGCTTTTATTATTTATAGATGCATCCTTTTCATATCAAAGAAATAAGGCCTTTCTCAATACTCATCATGGATAGAGTAACAAGTTTCTTTCTATTAAGAGAATACACTACCTTATTCACATTTCCAATATGGTAATGAATTGTGAAATAATAGTCCTTGATTAACTCTAACTATAATTATTCAAAAAAAATCAACTCCTTTAATTTAAATATATACTTTAAGATCTTATGATTGGTATATATGTCACAATTGTCTCTATAGATCCAACATAGGCAAATGTTCAATGAAAATACCATATTTTCAAACTACAGGTCATGCATTATGTTATCACACTAATGGATCTTCAAATATCATGTCATATAGGATATCACATTATCATTTTTAAGGAGTATATAACCCATACTATAATTTTAAAAATAATTTTATATCATAAAACCTTTTCCACTTTAAGGAAGCGTAAGTAGAGGTTTTGTGATAATCCTTTTATTGAGAACCATAAATATTTCATCAAATTATTATATACATTTAAGTATTACCTCTATCTATGTTAACTAATTTAGTCGGATAGAAAATCAATAGAAGTTTCTCACAAAGTGTAACAGCCCAGAAATTCTAAACTTATTTTTATTATATATATATATTATTAAATGGATAAATCTATTACTAAAACAAACTAACAATATATTTAAAATGATATTATTAAAAAAATAATTGAAATTAAGTGTTTTAATTAATTATAAGTTAATTATAATACTTATAATTAATTTTTTTTCAAAATTAAATTAATTTTTAGTCAATATTTATATTTTTAAAAAAATATTATTTTACATGAGAATTTTAAAAACAAAACATATCTTAAGTTTATTTAATAAACTTTTTTTAGTGAGAAGTGATTTATTATAATATATATATACAAAATTATAATTAGTTGTTATGAATTATGACTAAATTATAACTTTAATAAATAAATAAATTTATTTATTATAATAATATTATAAATTGTGTATTTATTAAAATTATATAAATTATCTGAAATTATGCATTTTTATACTATATGTGATAAAAATGATTAAAGGAAATATTAACATAATATATTATTATAAATTTTGTTTTGAATTGAAAATAAAATTTGGAATTACTGATAAAATTAATTAAATTATTAATAATAATAAAATGAAATAACTTTATATTTATTTTTTAAAAGTAAATATTATTTTTCAAATATAAAATATATGTATAAATTTATTGTTAATTTTTTTTCAAATAAAATTAAAATTAAAATTTTATGAATGAAATTAAAATAATAATAATAAATGATTAAAATAATAGGAGATGGAAAAAACAGGTTTTGTGAGGGGATAGGGTTTGAATGAGAGTGGAGAACACTAGACGAGCATAGAGGGGAGCTGATAGCCTCACTTTGGGTGGAGGTCAAAGCCAAACCAAGTGTCAGCTGGGGGTCTGACTGATGTCGTGGTGATCGATGTAGGTGGCCCAGTGTGGGTGGATATCTTACTGCCTTTTCAAGGCTCCATCAGATAAGGATCGAGAGATGTTACTAGGTTTCAGTCCAAGGTTAGGGTTTTAGTCACTAACGATTAAGATCCATGAAGATTAGAGGTCATCAAGGGTGGATCGAGGTAGGCTTAGGGTTTCAATTTTGATTTTCTTCAACCTAACATGGAAGGTATTTGTATGTTTCAATTTTTAATTGTTAAAACCTATTTTGAATCACTTTTTTGGTTTTTTGTGTTCTTTTGTTTTCTCCTTGGATCATTGTCACACCTCATATTCATCATTAACATGCTTTTTATTTTCTATTCATCATTTTCTGAATCTGTTGTTGCTTTTGGACTATGAACAAAATCCCTCTTATTTTAGTTTGAAAATAAATTTTCCAATGTAATTTTTTATTGAATATATTACTATTTAACTTCATTTTATATTATTTATATCCACATTATTGTTCTATTTTTTTATTCAGATGAAAATACACTAACGTTTTCCTTGCTTTGAACTTTTTTAATGGGACATGTGAAATGTTTTTCTATTCACAATATGTGGATGAATGAATACAATTGATTTTCTTCCTTCTTCGATACACATCTTGAACTACCATTAAGTTTGTGTCGCTGTCTAAGGAATATCTTATGGAAAACTATTTTTCCCAATTTTATATATATTATATCATTGCACAGTAGATATTATGGCTATAAAGGCTTTATACGATGATGAAAATGAAAATAATGGAAAACCATTTACAGTCCAGAGATAAAGGGGTGTCCGAAACTAGATGGAAATCAAGTAAGGGACTATTATCTTAAGATTTATATTTACAAATTATTGAGGTAAATATTTTAAGTATGTCCTATGGAACTAAAATTTATTTTTTTTCTTTTCCAAACTTATTTCAAGTGATATGTTAATTTTAGTCTCTCGTTTTTAGTTCTTCATTCTAATGAATTCTATAAGGGTGAAATAATATTTTCAAGTTTTGGTTTTTGATTTCCAAATTAGTAATGAATTGAATTTATTTGTATAAAAGTTATGTTATTCCCTAAATAATAAATTTATTTATCAATTCATCTTTTTATTTGAAGTTATGTTAGGGTGTGTCAATTTTATTTTCAGATTTTATATTTTTTATTTAAAGAGTATTTAATTGTTATTTTTTCTTTTGAAATGAATATATATATACCAAAAATATATTAAGTATATATTTTATGTATACATGAAAGGTTTAATTAATTTTTTATTTTAATTCTTTATAAAAATTATGCTATAATATATAATTTTACCTACACTCTACTATATATTTTTAAGTCTATAAGGTTGTAATATATATATATATATACATATATATAAATATTTATTTTGTAAGATGCAGTCATTTATATTATTTTGAAAATGATTATATTTATTTATATCAAAACAATGTTTTAGATCTTGCTAAGTGAAGATATTTTTATTTATTAATTTTTTCATTAAACATGAATTAATTCTGTGATTAAGAGTATTAAAAGTTCCATGTCATATATATATATAAGGTTGAAATATTTATTTTCTTATAATTTTGTTGTCATATTTATAATTGTTATCGTGTTTCTAAAATATGTGAATACCATGTCATCAAGTTACATTTAAATTAAGGGCATCACACTTTCATGTAGTAATGGGCATTAATAAATTTATAACGAAAGGTAATTATTATTTGTTTTTAAGGGTTTGATTTTAATATCAATTTATCAAACTATGTTTTATATATAAATATATATTTACATATATAAATTTATCTATATATTTTCATATGTTTTAAGTATTTAAAAATAATTTTTAAACTTATCATTTTATCTAAGAGGATTGTTTATTTACATTTATCAAAGGGTTTTGAAATTTTATTGAATTCGTCCATTTATGTTTTATTTCCATATATATATATATATATATCCATATGAAATAGTTTTATTTTAGATATGTATATGTGTGTATGTGTCTATATATATATTTATCATGATTTTTACATATGTATGTAAGTATATATGTCATTATTTTTAATATTGATATACATGCATGTGAGTATGAAATCATATTTTATTTAAATATCAGTAATTATATATAATTGAATATTTTATGTAAGATTGTTATATTCATTTGTAAATGTATGATTTAACACAAAACCATTTTTTTAAGGACAAGTGTATAACCAAATAATTTCTTTTACAAAATGGACATTGAAGCTCAAAAATTTAAAGAAGATTCATAGTCTTTATGATGAAAAGTGAAGGTCGTAATGTTTTTAATTCCAAAGCATCGAGCTTTTATTTTATGAAGGCATGGTATGGTAAGTGGACCACAAACCCTTGTGGAATGTTTTTTCATTTATGAAGGGTGAGCCCAAATAGCGCCCCAATGCAATGGGTAATGTGTTAATCTCATGAGATGTTTTGTATAGTGCACAATAGGTTTATCCTAATCACATTATGGTGCACGAGAGTTTTATCCTAAGCACATTATAAGATTTGGGATTGAACCTAATCTAACTTGGTACTGTGTCCAATATTTATTAGGAGTGAATCGAGAATTTATGCTATGATCCAATGTTTCTTTGAGAATTAAATTGTGAAATGCTTATATGTTTTTAAGTGAAATTTCTACAGTTTTATGAGTGAATGAAATTTAATTCCAAATGATATATTTATATATATTGTAATCCTTTTGTTAAAATGATTATTTTGAAAAAAAATTATGGTTTCATAATTCTACTTTTTTGGACTTCATGACTTGTTCCACTATTTATTTTGAATTTCAAATTCTATTTGTTTTAATGTTATATTAAAAACCACTTAATAAGATTTTTTTTCTCCTCCAAAGTTTTAAAATTATTTTTACAGGTTAGCTTGAATTTCTTTGTTAGGAAGCTATGATAAATATTTAGTGCACGAAGTCTTTTATACAATTTTATACAGTTTTGTTAAGTCATAAGTCGTGTATCTCATTCTCCTGATCCTAGACCGATAAAAGTTCCTAGTAAGTAATAAATTTTGTGTATTATTTCAGTTTCTTTTTATAAAAAAATACATAGCCTATATAATTTTATGAGTCTAGTGGATCATTCTTAGGGTGTTTTAGAGTGTGTCAGTAGTTTCCATCTAATCAATGAAAATTAAATATATATCGGTGCTGTTTTTTGTTTTTGGCACTCCTAAATTTCCTTTTTCATTGAAGGATAGATTAAAATTCAATAAATAATCATCAAATTCCCCATTATTATTAGTTAATACATCTAATAATCACACATGAGAGACTTATTATATAACTTCTCTTTCTTTATGGATTTCAACACAATCTTTATATGCACTTCATGTTGTTTTTTTCTTTTGGAAGAGATAAAAAGTTCATCAATAAAGACATCAATGAACTTATTAATTCATTATCTATCAACTTTATTAATAAAAATAATTAATATTCCATGGGTATTTTTTAGTTAAGATGGAATAACATTAAACTCATAGTTTCCATATCTCATATTAATGGCTATATTTCAAATATCGTATCCCTTGACCTTCATCTAATGATATCTATAATAAATATATAATTTTAAGAAGTATTGTGCTACAAAAAAAATGATCAAACATGACATTTACCCTTGGTAGTGGAAACTTTTTCTTTATAGTGATATTTTTTCACTCTTTGTAGTGGATGAAAATTCACATCTATACACCCTTCTTTTTGGGAAAAAGAACTCATGAATACCAAGGTGAAAAAAATAGTTCATATGAACCCTTATTATAAATTAACTTATTTCTGTTTCTTTAACTCCTCTAGTTATATAAAGTAAATCATACAGGGCCACTTGGATATCAGTATGGATCCAATGATATGTTCTATTGAAAATATACCTCAAGATCTGAGGGAAGGGAAACAATTCATTAATAAATATGTCAGGATACGCCCTCATAATGGGAATGTACACAATGATTTCCTTTTACATAACCATTTGAAAAATATTTTATTTTTTAGTAGTTATCAAAAACCACAATGTTGAGTAATTTTTTAATGGTGATTCCTAATCTCCTTTACATTAAAATAGGATAATAAATTACATAGTTTCAATGTTCCTTACAGTTGAATAATTGAACCATGGTATTTGTATTGGTATACGCCACCATTTCCTTAATTGTATTGATCATTATATTTATGCCTCTTCAAAATTCATGATTTCAATTTCATAATATTACAAACATTAATCATTTTAGGTTTTATTTAAGAGATTTATAGCATATATTCTTTCCACATCTTTGATATGTTGGTTTTTGAATCTTCTTGCAATATTATCATTTAATCCTCTATATTGAAATTTTATGCTTTAAATTGTTTCTCTATGTCAATAGAACCATGATTTAAACTCCATATTTACATTGAGAGCACATCAAACTACTTATTCATATCACTAAATTTATTATATAGCATTAAATTTTAGGATATGTGGTTTTAATCCACTAAATAATCTATATATTTTTTATCATTATTTATAAAAAAACATGATGCATACATTTAAATTCTTTCTATATTCACCTCACAAGTTTCTATAGATTCATTATCTTTTTTCTTATTATCTAGTAATTATATCTCCATTATGGTGCGATGAATTTTATGGAAATACCTATTAGTAAATATATTCACAATATTATCATTCTATTTTATCCACTTTATCCTTTTCCAGTATAGTCTTGATTAATGTCAACCATAGATTTGTTTTTCCTTCTAAATAGTATATGACTATAGTAACATTCTTCTTATTAGAAAAATAAGGGACAAAAAATATATTTTACATATAGTTAACCCATTATTCCACAATAACTGGATCATAAGTTCCACTAAATGTTTTTCATCATTGAACATAATGTAAATTATGGCTAACTCATACTTCTTTGTTAATATTGGGAATTCCAAATGGTTTAAGTTATTATTCATATCCTAAGAAAATTGGTTAATTTCCTCCCTGATGTTTTGAAATCCACCATCTATTGCATTATGAGCTCCCTTTTGAAAATCAGTTCATTATAAATCACATGTTTTTTTGTATGGTATTATTGGTTTCTCATCATTTTCTAAAATAGAAAATATTAGAACAAAATATAAATAAATTACAAATTAATACACAACTTATTCACTTTTGTAAATAACTTATATAGTCTTTAACTACGTTATACCAAATATTTTCCTAGGATTTATTTTTCTACCATAATTCCTAAATCCACATAACCTTTCAATGATACAAAATATAACCACTCCATACATTCATACAATATTATCACATCATTTTCAGATAAATAGCATAACAATAATACAATCTAGAATTGAAAGTTGTAGTATCCCAGGTTGATTTGGTTCATACAACATAATTACATAAAAAACATTAAACTTGATTTAATTCCATCAACATAGTCTTATTATCTATCATAATCTTATTAGTACTTGTAATCACCTGATGACATATATTAAAGAAATAGATGTATATTATGAAAGAACCATTATAAAGGAATCAAAATAGTATATGGGTGATCATAGTCATAATCATTTTATTGTTGTAAAATAATCATCATTATACCGATGAGAGAACAATTTGAAAGACGCATGGAATGTGGAATATGAATAATAATGAATGACCATACTATTGCGGTTATATCACACTCATAAGATGTGAAAAAGGTTATTTTCATGTTTATCCATAACATATGTGTAAAAATAATCAATTCATAAATTTTGAATGAGAAATTAATCATGTTCATGCATAATAAACATAATCTCATGAGATATATCACATTACTTACTTAATTATAGGGATATATAATCTTTGTCATACCTTTCACACCATTTTATGATCACAATCATTCCTAAAACATGGAAGGGAAAACATACATCAATTTTACTCCTGATATGAACTAATGAGAAAATAACATGTTCCATAGTGATTTCATCAAAAATATGTAAATTAATACACTTGGAATTTTCCAAAAGTTTATGGAAATTTTTATCATCATCAAAAGGTACTATTAGAAATTAAGAGACCATAGTTCTTTGATAGAATAAGAATAAAAAATAATATTAATTGAGATGTGCTTTTCAATACACTTCATTGAGAAAGAAAAGATATCATTGAATTAATTTCAATGATTTAAGAACATTTATATACCTAGTATAATAAAAGGAAATAAATAAAATAAATTATAAGGATTTAGAAGAATTGTTTTGAAAAAAAAAATTGGAAGAGATAAACCCAAAAATAAAAGAGTTTGGTTTAAGATTTCCTTTACCTTAAGTCCTTTTATATTTTATCTTGTTTGTATGTGCGGTATAATAAACATATGTTTATTAAAAAAATACTATAAAAAGGTAATTATATTCCTTCATTGAACTCTCCATAAATTATATAAATTATATTCCATTTATTAATCATTATTTTTAAATATGAAGAAGTTTAATGTCATGTATTCTTTACATTATCACATCTTGTTTAAATTTAATGATTTTGATTTATTGATATTTATAATTTAGTAAAAATAAATCCAAATGATAAAAAATATTGATAGTTATACATTCATATAGAAAATTTAATTTATTTTAACCATATATAATGGTCCTAATGATTAAAGAGTTACTGATGTCATTATAGGTGCTTAACTAACCATTAACGTGCCATTGTAAAAAGAGGATGAGGGAAATGTGTAATGTAAAGATATATAATAAATAAAATTTTTATAATAATTTAATTACATTAGTAAAATGTTAATGACATTGGAAAATTTGGAATAGCCTTCAGTAGGAGAATCATTGAAAATTAATATGAATTAAAAGCTAGAGAATATGTTTTTTAAGTGGTCTAAAAGATGAGTCTTCCAGTCTCTTTACTCCTACCAAAATTTTGTCCCATATAGGAATGAAACAAAGAATTACTTCATGTTGTCTCATAAGGAAGATACCAATTATCCTCAAATAGATACTTTGGTTTTATATTTTTGTAAATAATTCTCTTTTAGGGATTTTTAAATATTTGAAATAAAATATAAAACAAACTAAATTTAATAAATAAAAAATAAATTTAATGCAGAATATTTTATAAAAAAATTAGGTTTTGATTAAAAATAATTGTAAATAGAATAATATGAATTAGTAATATTGGAATAGTGATGATATTTGGTCACTTCTCTTCTTCCTTGTATTATAAAGTTTATATATTTCAATTCTTCAATTATCATTCAAATACCTCTATTAAAAAAACTAATGTTACTTGTATATTATACCAGCACCTTGAACGTTTCCATCAAGATCAAAAATTCTAAAGCTTTTGAAACTCTTAAATGGAATTTCCTATTAAATATCCTTACTATGTTTGGTTTTTCCAGCACCTTTACAGGTTTGATAAGATGTATTATATCATCCATAAGGTTGTCCATCCTCATCAAAGGGACCCCGAGTGGATATTTTACATGCACCAGGTGATTTAGACAAGGTGAGCATCTTTCTAGGATCTTCTATGCTATTACTGAGGTTATCTGATTAGGTTTATCAATGACCAAACTGAAGTGGGTCTTTTTGAACAGATTAAACCCAGGAATAATTTATCTGTTCCCTCACACTTGATTTATGCATATGACATCCTTCTGTTTTGGTGGGAATCAAATATAATAATTTCTAACATTCAAGATCTTTTTCATCATTATGAATAGGTTGCAGGACAAGCTATAAGCTGGGGTAAATCGTTTCTTATTTTTGGAGATGTTCTTTCTATGGGGAAGAAAAACAGAATGATATGGAGGCTTGGTGTGCGAATGGGAACCCTTCATTTCAGATATCTTGGGGTTCCACTCTTTTGGGGAAAGGTGAAAATCCAATTTCTTAGAGGAATTAGCTTGGGAATCATCAATCAATTTTCCACCTGGAAAGGGACTTCTATATCCCAGGATGGATGATTGTACCTCATGAATTCGGTTATTACATCAATGTTTTTTTACTCCTTCTCCCTATATATATGGCCTAAAGGCCTCTTCAAGGAGTTGAAATGCATGATCCAGAACTTCATATGGAATGGGTCCGTGTATGAAAGAATTCTAGTTACATTAATTTAGAAGGAGTGCATCAAGCCCGTAGGGATGGGGGGACTCAGCATCAAGGACCTGAGAATATTCAATGATAGCCTAATTGGAAAATTCACATGGAATATTCTTACTACCAATGACCCCTTTTGTGATTTATTTATTTTCATATTTAGTGGATGGTTTATGAATTGCTACCAGTATTATATCTGATACTTAGTATGGCCCTCAATTATATCCTCCTTTAAATACATCATGCAAAACACAAAATGACTTGTGAGAAAGAACACGGACCTCAACTGCTGGAATACATACTGGATTTACCAGCCCATTTAGGATAGAATTGTTTCTCCCGAGATCAAATGTAGATGACCATATCAGAGTTCCTGGTATAGTATATCACACTCAGCTTTGGGCCCAGGTTGATTTTTCATAAAGTTTAGAATGTTTCCTTCATGGATGTTGACACACTTGTGTGGAAACCTGGTGTCAATGGCCACTTCACTCCCAATTATTATTACAGGATCAAGACTGAATGCTCTACCAGTTTACCTTCACTACTGGAAACTGGAGTTTTCCCAACACTTACATACCAACGGTTTAGTATAACCGTTGGTATTTGAGAGGTTTTGCCAACGGTTCTTGTCAACCGTTGGTATTTGAAGGAGATCCAAGCCTTTCCCCAACGGTTTATGAAAACCGTTGGGAAAGGCCATCTTTTACCAACGGTTTTGTTAAACCGTTGGTAAAAGTCCTCCTGGGAAGGATGTATACCAACGGTTTTTTTAAACCGTTGGTATAGAATTCATATCCCAACGGTTTTAAAAACCGTTGGGAATGTTTCCCTCATAAACAGAAGCCCGGTTTCTTTCCCTTCCCGTGCGACTGCAGCCCTAAATCCCCTCTGCCGAAGCTGTCATCCCCTCTGGTGCTCTCACCCAGGTTGGAGAACTCTTTCCCCATCTTCAATTAGTCAATTTTTTAGGTGAGAACTCCAAATCTGTAAGTCATATGTTATTTTTAATGCTGTTAATCTATTTTTTATTTTCTATTTTGATTTGCCCACACGGCTATATCTTTATCTTATTTGTTTTCTGTTTTGTGTTTTCTGTTTTCATTAAATTAATTAGTTCTACACTTCTAATCTATCATTTTGATGTTTTTCATCTACTGTTTTGGGTGTGTATGACTTGTTTTGGGTGTGTGTTTTATTTGGGTGTGTGTTGGGACATTGAATCTTGGGTGTATGACTTGTTTTGATTCAAAATGATTTATGTGTTAATATCATTTATAAATTTTCGGTTCTTAGAAATCTTGGTATTGCTAGGGGCTGTCCAGGTGGTTGTCCGAGGGGTGGGGGGATGTCCGGGGTGAGTGGGGGGGGGGGTCCGAGGGGTGGGGGCTGTCCGGGGTGAGTGGGGGCTGTCCGGGGTGAGTCCGGGGTGAGTGGGGGGCTGTCCGATGGGTTGGGGATGTCCGGGGTGTGTGGGGGGCTATCCGGGGTGAGTGGGGGGTTGTCCGAGGGGTGGGGGGGCTGTCCGGGGTGGGTGGGGGGGGGGGCTGTCCGGGGTGAGTGGGGGGCTGTCCGGGGTGAGTGGGGGGCTGTCCGGGGTGAGTGGGGGGCTGTCCGAGGGGTGGGGGTTGTCCTGGGTGAGTGGGGGGCTGTCCGAGGGGTGGGGGGATTTTCGGGGTGAGTGGGGGACTGTCCGAGGGGTGGGGGATGTCCGAGGTAATTGGGGAGTTGTCCGAGTCTGGGGTGAGTGGGGGGATGTCCGGAGAAATTTGATTCAAAATGATTTATGTGTTAATATCATTTATGTAGTTAATGTGAACCCATAGGTTGAGTATTTTGTGCTATCTATATATCATGTATTTTTATGTTATTTCTACACATTCCCAACCAGAGTTGGATAAACTTACCAACGATCAGAGGTTTTGAGTTATGGGTAATTTTTCTAATATCTAGGATGGTGGTTATATGTTTGGATAGCTACCATGTCTTCCCTGTTGGGTCGGAGGTGATGGCAAGAGGGGGGGGGGGTGAATTGCCTTTTTAAAATTAATTAACAATTTAAAACAAATTTAAATGCAGCGGAAAGTAAAATGGCAAGACACAATTGATAACGGAGTTCGGCTTTAAACACAAGCCTACGTCTCCGCTCCCAACTCAACCGTTGGGAGATTTATACGACCGCTTGCTTTTTAATGGTTATAGCAAGAAACCCACTAGCCGTTTTAAGGTAGGCTAGATCACCTTCTTACAGCTTGCTTTTTTATTATGGTTGTAGCAAGAAACCCAAATTGAAAGAAGGAAGAAAAAGGGTGGTTTGTTTTAATACAAACCCAATTAAGAACTAAACAATTGAAGTAAATAATTTAGAACAAACTAGAGGAAGCCTTGAGCGCCAAGTGGTGAGTGTAGTTGATGTAGAGGCAGCCCAAGCTTCAAGGATGGCAATTGGATCTCAAGTAGCCTTTGAGAATTGTCGTAGGAGCCTCAAATGATCAAAATAGCTTTGGTATGCTTCGGTATATGATCGGTAGTCTTCCCGGCATCCATGGACGTCTATTTATAGGAGAAATACTCCCAAATACTTCAATATGGCCGTTGGAGGGCTTTCGGAGCCGTTGGGGATCAATTGGGCAAGTCTGGTCAAGCTCTAACGGCTAGTTTGACTTTGCTTACCGGCTGACCGGTGCTTGCCCACCGGCTGGCCGGTGCCTTGGAAGGTGGAGAGAGCTTCTGCCCAGGAGCCACCGGCTGGCCGGTGGGAAGGCCACCGGCTGGCCGGTGGTGAGACAGTAGGTCTCACTATTCCAAAGAGTTCCACCGGCTGGCCGGTGGTCTAGACAGAAGACATCCCATTCTGTCTGGGCCCACCGGTTGGCCGGTGGTCAGACACCGGCTGACCGGTGGCACCTGGCAGAGGGCAAGCCCTTCTGCCTTGTCCACCGGCTGGCCGATGGGCTGGATCCGTTTGGGCAGATGCTTACTTCGCACAGCACATGGCCAGTTTTTATACACATTTATAATCTTCCCTCATGGTTGTGTATGAAAAAACCTTTCACTTTCATGAGTATACTCATATCTGGTCCTTCTGATCCTGGCATTGATATTGATGTAAAATATTGTCCATTGTGAAAAAGTATCAACGCAATCAGAAGCCGTTAGATCGATTTGGCGTATGTATGTAAAATATTGTCCATTTTAAACTAAATACATACACTTGGAGTGATACCGGTCACACCGCGCCTCGGATTGAGACCCCACCCTTTCCCCTCGGCTGTCAAAAATCATAACCAGATAGTCGAAGGGTGATTTTGACAGCCGAGGGGAAAGGGTGGGGTCTGAAGACATTGTAGGATATGTCGAAGGGTGATTTTGTGTGTGACCGGTATCACTCCAAGTGTATGTATTTAGTTTAAAATGGACAATATTTTACGTACATACGCCAAACCGATCTAACGGCTTCTGATTGCGTTGATACTTTTTCACAACGATCAATGACTCATGTGTGACGTGTACGATTCAACACCGCATCAAACCGAGGCCCGGTGTGGCCGACACCACTCACAGTGTCACTGTTTTGTTAAAAATGGACTTAATTTTAAGTGAAATCAACAACTGACATACGGCAAACCGACCAAACCCATTGAGATTCTATTGAAACTTAAGGACAACTATCCATGGGTCAAATGTGACGTGTAAGATTCAACTCCGCCTCAATCCGAGGCACGGTGTGACCGCTACCACCCAAAGGGTCGCTCTCTTGTTTAAAATGGACACCACTTTAAATCTATACTTAACTATTCTATGATGAATAAGGTGTCCCAAGAAATTTATCATCTTTACATAGAGGCTTACCAATGGTTCTAATTTATTAAAATAGTAAGAAGAAATAAAAAAATTGATGAAATTGACTCGGAAGACATTAAGATAATGTTTCATAACAAGTTTTCCATTGAACTCTTAATACAAATATATATAGAGAATTTATAGTGCTGAAGAAAATAGAAGTTGAATCTATCACAACCTATGAATAAAATTTTTCATGTCTTGAATGGTATTATTAGGGTTTTGATATTAATAATGCTATAAAAATTAATGGATTATTCAGTGGTTAAAAACCACACCTTCTAAATGATCTAGAAATTCGATAGGTTGGAATCTATAAATAAATAGTTTGAAGTGATATCATCTTTGTGATAGAGTCTGGAGAACAGTCCCATGGATATGGTGATAAGAAATGAAATAAGGAGATTCAACATAAGTTTAAGTGGCTCTCTTTTGTTTAAAATGAACACCATTTTAAGTACATACGGAAAAACGACCAAACGGATTCGGTTTCCGTTGAAACTTTAGGAGAACGATCCATGGGTCATATGTGACGTGTACGAATCAACCCCGCCACAATCGGAGACGCGGTGTGGCCGACACCACTCAAAAAGTGTTGGTCTTTTGTTTCAAAAAGACGTCATTTTAAGTCCACCGGCCAGCCGGTGTGAGACCACCGGCTGGCCGGTAAGGTCACCGGCCAGCCGGATCCAGCCCATCGGCCAGCCGGTGGACAAGGCAGAAGGCCTTGCCCTCTGCCAGGTGCCACCGGTCAGCAGGTGTCTGGCCACCGGCCAACCGGTGGGCCCAGACAGAATGGAATACCTTCTGTCCAGACCACCGGCCAGCCGGTGCCTGACCACCGGCCAGCCGGTGGAACCCAGACAGAATAGCATGCTTCTGTCCAGACCACCGGCCAGCCGGTGGCTCAGCACCGGTCAGCCGGTGGAGCCAGAGAAATCCCTTGCTTCTGTCTGGTGCACCGGCCAGCCGGTGGATCAGCACCGGCCAGCCGGTGTGCTCAGTCAAACTGACCAGGCTTGCCCACTTGATCCCCAACGGCTCCGAAAACCCTCCAACGGCTATTTTGAAGTATTTGGGAGCATTTCTCCTATAAATAGACATCCATGGATGCCGGGAACACTACCGATCATATACCGAAGCATACCAAAGCTATTTTAATCATTTGAGGCTCCTACGACAATTCTCAAAGGCTACTTGAGATCCAATTGCCATCTTTGAAGCTTGGGCTGCCTCTACATCAACTACACTCACCTCTTGGCACTCAACGCTTCCTCTAGTTTGTTCTAAATTATTTACTTCAATTGTTTAGTTCTTAATTGGGTTTGTATTAAAACAAACCACCCTTTTTCTTCTTTCAATTTGGGTTTCTTGCTACAACCATAATAAAAAAGCAAGCTGTAAGAAGGTGATCTAGCCTACCTTAAAACGGCTAGTGGGTTTCTTGCTATAACCATTAAAAAGCAAGCGGTCGTATAAATCTCCTAACGGTTGAGTTGGGAGCGGAGACGTAGGCTTGAGTTTAAAGCCGAACTCCGTTATCAATTGTGTCTTGCCATTTTACTTTCCGCTGCATTTAAATTTGTTTTAAATTGTTAATTAATTTTAAAAAGGCAATTCACCCCCCCTCTTTCCATCACCTCCGACCCAACATCCATCAGTCATATGTGACATGTACGAGCCCACTCGGGCTCAATCCGAGTCGCGGTGTGGCCGGGATCAGTCTAAGTGGCTCTCTTTTGTTTAAAATGGACATCAATTTAAGTACATACGGAAAACCGACCAAACGCATTCGGTTTCCATTGAAACTTTAGGAGAACGATTCATGGGTCATATGTGAGGTGTACGAATCATCCCCGCCACAATCCGAGGCGCGGTGTGGTCAACACTGCTCTAACTGTGTCTGTTTTGTTTAAAATGGGTAGGATTATAAGTGAAAAGAACTGGCATACGCAAAACCGACCAAACGCATTCGGTTTCCATTGAAACTTTAGGAGAACGATCCATGGGTCATATGTGACGTGTACCAATCATCCCCGTCTCAATCCGAGACGCGGTGTGGCCGACACCGCTCTAACTATGTCTCTTCTGTTTAAAATGGGCATGATTATAAGTGAAAAAGAACAACTGGCATACGCAAAACCGACCAAACGCATTCCGAATCTTTTGATCATTTATCACAACAATCCATGGGTCATATGTGACCTGTACGAGGCAACCCGGGTTCAATCCGAGTCGCGGTTTGGCCGAGATCAGTCTAAGTGGCTCTCTTTTGTTTAAAATGGACACCATTTTAAGTACATACGGAAAACCGACCAAACGCATTCGGTTTCCATTGAAACTTTAGGAGAACGATCCATGAGTCATATGTGACGTGTACGAATCATCCCCGCCTCAATCCGAGCCGCGGTGTGGCCGACACCGCTCTAACTGTGTCTGTTTTGTTTAAAATGGACAGGATTATAAGTGAAAAGAACAACTGGCATACGCAAAACCGACCAAACGCATTCAGAATCTTTTGATAATTTATCACAACGATCCATGGGTCATATGTGACGTGTACGAGCCAACCCGGGTCAATCCGAGTCGCGGTGTGACCGGGATCAGTCTAAATGGCTCTCTTTTGTTTAAAATGTACACCATTTTAAGTACATACGGAAAACCGACCAAACGCATTCGGTTTCCATTGTAACTTTAGGAGAACGATCCAAGGGTCCTATGTGACGTGTACGAATCATCCCGCCTCAATCCGACATGCGGTGCGGCTGACACCACTCAAAGTGTCCGTCTTTTGTTTCAAAAGGACGTCATTTTAAGTGAAAAACATCAACTGACATACGGAAGACCGACCAAACGCATTCGGATTCTATCGATACTTTAGCACAACGATCCATGGGTCATATGTGACGTGTACAAGTCAACCCCGTCTTAATCTGAGATGTGGTGTGGCCGACACCGCTCTAACTATGTCTCTTTTGTTTAAAATGGACATGATTATAAATGAAAAGAACAACTGGCATACGCAAAACCGACCAAACGCATTCGGAATCTTTTTATAATTTATCACAATGATCCATGGGTCATATGTGACATGTACGAGCCAACCCGGGATGAATCTGAGTCGCGGTGTGGTCGGGATGAGTCTAAGTGTCACTCTTTTGTTTAAAATGGACAACATTTTAGGTACATACGGAAAACCGACCAAACGCATTCGGTTTCCATTTAAACTTTAGGAGAACGATCCATGAGTCATATGTGACGTGTACGAATCAACCCCGCCTCAATTGGAGACGCGGTGTGGTCGGCACCACTCATAGTGTCCGTCTTTTGTTTCAAAAGGACGCCATTTTAAGTGAAAAACATCAACTGGCATACGGAAAACCGACCAAACGCATTAGGATTCTGTCGATACTTTAGCACAACGATCCATGAGTCAAATGTGACGTGTACGAGTTAACCCCGCCTCAATCTGAGGTGCGGTGTGGCCGGTATCACTTCAGGTGTATGTATTTTGTTTAAAATGGACATCATTTGAGGTAAAAATATATGGTATAGAAAAAACCGATCATATTATGAATTGAATTTCAGATTCCACGTATAATTGTCATCTAAATTTTAAATTGAATTCTATATGAATTATGTATGTTTATGAATTGTAATTTAATTATGGATTTGTATAGTTTCAGGATCCATTATATGTTAAATGTGTATGAATTTGTTCGTAATTGAATATGTATGTTTTATTTTATTACTGGTACAATAGTTGGATCGAAAATGAGGTGAAAATGAGGTGAAAATGAGGTGAAAATGAGGCCTGATGACTGGTGGTGATAGACAGGGGACAGGGGCTGTGCAAATTGCAGGGTGCTGCAATTTGCAGCATAGGGTATGCCAACGGTTTCAAACCGTTGGCATATAAGTTTTTAGCATGTCGTTTCCCAACGGTTCTAAACCGTTGGGAAAGACTTCACCAATTCCCAACGGTTTAAAACCGTTGGGAAACTGTTCCACATGGTATATCCCAACGGTTTGGAACCGTTGGGAAAATGTGTGGCATTTGGTTTTCCCAACGGTTTGGGAGAACCGTTGGGAAAAACTATCCCAACGGTTCACCCAAACCGTTGGGGTAGGGTAACTTCTATGGGCCTATTGCAACGGTTGAAAGTAAACCGTTGGGAAAACCTTTCCCAACGGCTTACTTCCCAACGGTTATGAGAACCGTTGGGAAAACCTTTCCCAACGGTTTGAGGGGCTTTCCCAACGGTTCTGAACCGTTGGGAAATAGTTTATTTCCAGTAGTGCTTCATGGCTTGCTGGATTCAAATTAAGTTTCATCCATCTTTCATGCTTCAATATTTTATGGAAATTTTGGAAGGTGAAACTGCCCAGTTGTGAGCAGATTAGAATAGAGGGGCAGTGTATTTCCTCCTCTTTCTCTTAATTCCTTTGGTATGGTGAGTAAATTCATTACCTCTTCTTTGAATTACCTTTCTTTATATCCTTATGGGAGTATACGGGTATCATTTTTGGGCTAAGACTCAACACTGGGAAATCTCTGGAAGGGCTTTTGGCCATCATTTGTAGCACTGTGAAGAGTGAGTACTTTTATCACCTACTGCTAGCACCCACTAAAAAAATTGTTTCTGTCATCTGGAGGATGTGAAACCTGAAGCTATTTGATTAGAAGATGCCTTCAACTTGTGATGGAATCTTGATGATGCACCAGGAGGTCCATGTTTCTGTGAAAATTTAGGTTTGCGTGATGCATAATTATATTAATGATATGAATATTCTTAGGATATTGGGAGTTTTAGGTAGATCAAAGACACCTATTATTATCAAATATGTTTGATGGATACCCCCTATTGAGTCATGGATCATTGTGAACATCGATGGTGAAGCGTTGGGCACACCAGGACCATTGGGGGGTAGAGATTCTTTTCAAACACATCGTGGCTGTGTTAAAGGGTGCTTTCATCATTATATTGGAATCAGGACTGCCTATGAAGCTGGGTTGTGGGTAATCATATAAGCAATCATGTATATTGTTAATCACAAATAGAATGCCCTTTAGATCGAATTGGTCTTCAAAAATGATTTCATTTCTTTAAAGACAAAAATGAGGAATGTCCCATGGATTCTACTAACCCATTAGGTTAAATATATGATATTTTGAACTCAACTTTACCAAGATATCACATATGCGTATAGAGAGGCCAGCTAGGTGGAAGGCTTCTTATCATAGAGGGCGGTTCTGGAAGCAACCACAATGTGGATGTTTAGAACGCCTCACCACTGTATCACTCTGGTTAATGTTGAAAAGTGTGGGGTGGTTCACTCCCAAATGTTCAAGATCCCTTGAAATGCCTGATCTTGTACTCTTATTTACTTTTCCTTTAATAAATTTCTTATATCGGGCTCACCTAGATCCTATATCTTCTTTAATATACTAGCACCTTGATATAATTGTCGATCCTCCTATGAAAGTTATTCAACCACCCATGGAATCTAATTTCTTAAACTAGGAAAACCCCACTTTTCTTAAATGTGATTCCCATTAAAACAAGTTTAAATAATGATAAAAATCACTTTAATTTTACATATTTGGATAATTATTGAAAACAAATTAGAATAAATATCATTTTTGAAATAAGGAGACCTCAATCATTGAAAAACAAATTCCATAAAAAAAACAAATAATGAAAAGAAGAACTACATAGAGTATAGTGTTCCCAAGTATACGTGATCCCCAACCAATTGGGAATTATTTATAATCAAGGCTAAATTAACACCCATTTTCCATTTTTTGGTTATAAAGATTGAACCATCTATAGAAAATCACAATAATCCCTCCCTCTCTGTATATTTACACAACACACTCCTCCACATTTATACCTCATTTATTCTATATAAAAATAATGAAATTGTATTTATTATATTCTATCCATCAATTAATCATATGGAGGCCTCCGTGAATGATAAAATATTCTTCCCAATCAAATTTCAATTGGTAGTGACATCGATTTTGATCTACATTAGATTTAATGTATTTACTGAGTTTATGCTTAATGTGTAATAAGATTTTTCTCTTCTTAGAATCATCCCAGGAATATAAAATCTTAATCTACTTCTAAGAAATTAATCCACATGGTTCGAATAAATTGTAACAAAAAATATGTAATTTCTAAATATATTACAAATTTATATCATAAGTATTTTCAAAAATCATCACATAACATTCCATGTCATAAGGATTCTGAATTAATATGATATAAATAATCATACAGAGTTTGTTTATTAAGTAATATAATCCAATTCAAAGTAAAATGATTGATGGAGAAAGGCTAATAGTCAAATACAGTTGATTTAGATAAAGTCTTAAATTTTTTAAAAAAGTGATGAGATGGATCTCATCATTATAATGTGGCCAGAGGACTTATGATTTAAGGATATAAAAACATGGAAAAAATGATTATGTTGTTGGGAAAAATACATATGATAAATTATTATCCAAATTTCTCATTTCCAGTTCAAAAATGCAATTTTACCAGAAACACAAGTAAATTTTTTGTTTTTTCAATTACGTAAATAAATGATTAAAAATAATTTTAAATGATGACTAAATCCATTTTCACATAAATTCCCAAAATACATGTGAAAAAAAGTTATGTAATTAATTTTAAAATAAAAAACTATTAAATATTAAATCATTCAAATATACATAAAAATTAATGAAAATATTATCCTTATGAATTCTCCAACACATAACACGTAAACCTCATAAAAGTAAGAAACAAATAACACACCCAAAATAAATTCAAAACACAAACCTAATGGGTTCACTAATTAAACCTCAAAAGACTTGAAATTATCTTACATCCTAAAAAAATTATTTTCTTTTCTCCACTTGGTTCATTCATTTCAATTTCACTTTATTTATACTATTCTGAAAAAAAATAACTATATCACATTAATTTTCCCTCTTTACATAAATATGGTTTTTCAATAATGTTTTTCTCATGTAAACAAATTAATGAGTCATCATAAATTTGATAAAATCCAAAATATACACCCAAATTGAGTTAATAAATTGTGTTAGTCCTGTTTTATTTTTCTGGGTTGTTCAAAGGGTTTTAATTGGTAGGTTTCAGATGTGAAAAATTCAAGGGAAGAACATGGATATTTTTCCTCTATTGAAGGAAATAATATATTATTATTTTCATTTATGTATAGAAACTCCCCATTCTCCTAGAGCCAAATAAACTTAAAAATATTGATAATATCAAGGGATAGTTCACACAATCAAAATATTGGAATCAAATTCATGATTTTATTCCCACATTTGTCACATTATAATAGTGTTTTCATGTTTTGGTTTAGATCTAAACATCAGAACAATTTTAAAATTTTAAAGGGAAGAGAAGTGAATTTAACATCTAAAATGTTGTATTAAATTTATATCTTTTCACCTAAATAAAGGATACATAGTTTCAACTAAATTTTTTTTATTTCTCTATATTAGTATATTAAAATATATTTTCTTTTATTTTTCATCTCTTACAAAATATAAGAAAATAAATTTTTAGAAGTAAAAATAATTTTTCATCCTATGGTTTTCCTCTCAATGCATCTCCAAATAATGCATCACACCACAAGATAGTTCCCCCATGCTTAAAATCAACTAGTACATGCTTTTTTACTTCTTAGAAAAGTTTGGGTAGGGGAAATGGATTGTAATGCAGCTGAACTAGTAAGGTATTCATGGTTTCTTTAGGTCTCACAATGGTAAATAATGTATTGGTTGGACAATATAAAATGTATATCATAAAATAGATCTTCTAAATCAAAAAATAATTTCCAAAATAATTTTATACATAAATTCCTCATACACTATGGTTTTGATATAAGTAAAAAATGGTTCAGCGTCCCCAAAGGTTGGTGAAATTTAAATTTATATTGTGGGCTGAGACATGGGATTCAAAATGTTTTATGAATTTTCATGGGATTCCCATGGCTTGATTCTGGAACACAATTATTTCAACATTCATTTCATTTATGTTCAATATTAAAATCATTTCACTCATTGGTTTAGGATTCAGTAAATTAAAAGGGTATTCAATTTGAAGTTACATGTATTTTAAAAAGCACTGCAAATGAAGTAAAAACACAAAAAACCTAAAGAGAAATATAATAAGAATAGAAACAGAAGAGAAAACACCACCACCAAGAAGAATAGTAAACAAAACATGTAAACAAAACTGAAAATGAAAAAAAAACAGAATCCTAACCAAGGTTGTTCTTACCCCCAAAATAATGTTTGTGATATTTTATCATTGTGAATCATGTTATAAATGAGAAATAAAAATTAGAGACAATAGTAACAATAAAAACTTTTATAATAGAGAGACGCAACAGAGCATTCATTATTATTCAAATTTTGAAGGTAAACCTTCTATCCCAAAGGATCTTGAATTTTTTTATAAAAAGATTCAAGTGGTGTCCAAATATAGTGAATGGGGATTCATTGTTGGGTTTTATATTATAGATAAAACAAAATGCATATACATGAGATATAATAAAACATCATGGACATTTGAAATGAAATTTACCAGAAAATAGCTTTATTAGAGAGTTAAACAATAAGACCTTATCTAAAAATTTGATGTATTTATAGATTAAATTTCCATCATAGAAATATTAAATTTATATTTACATAGAAAATGGAATTTTGAAATTTTTTTCATATTTATTATATCTCATGAGGGAAGAATATTCCATCTTTTCCTTCTAAACAATATTCATGTTGTTTTCTCTCACATCTTAAAAGGATTTGTGTTCCAACATAATAGTTAGGTGATAGGATTTTAAATTGACTGTTCTAAAATGTGACATTACAATTAAAGATTTTAAAGCAGTTCTATAATCCCAAAAGGAATCATCTAATATCAAACTTCTAACATTTTAGTTTCTGTGAACAATTTTCTTAAAAATATGTTTTATTTATCTATTTAAAAATTAAACTATTCCATTGATTTGAGGGAGATATATTGTAAAAACACTTTTATTAACTCAATATTTCATTGAAATTGATTCAAATATCATATAATATAATTGGGTTATGTGATAAATATTTAAAAACATTTTTTAACTAAACTAGTAAGACCGAATTTATTTCACAAAATTAGAAAAAAACCTTTGATTCCTCAGTTATTTTAGGAATATATTATAACCATGATTATAGATAATCCACAATAAGACATATATAATGGTATCAAAAATATTTTCGAAAAGTTAATATGAAATACATGTCTCGTACATCAAATACATCACAAAATTAAAGATTTTATGGTATCATTTCATTACACTTTTAAAACATTTCTTTAAAATGGGCATGTTTTACATGTTTTATAGAATTCAGAATTATTTTTGAAATGTAAAGTAAAACATAAGATAAAATCTAACAGATTCCATAAAATTCATTGATATATAAAGTAAGTTATATAACCTAAAAGTGTGATAAAAGTTTAGGAATGAATGGAATTTTGAATTTTGAATGCATCGCCTAATCTTTTGATAACTACCAACAAGCCATAGATAAGGGTCATCCCAATTGAAATTCCTTAAATAACTCAAAATATGTTGGCCTAATTTTGAAAAAAATAATGTGTAATTTAATTAGTATCAAGATATTTAATAGTTACCCAAACCATGGTCAACCTATCATAAAAATATATAATTATTCATCCAGAAAGGTTTTTTTACTGGTGGAAAGATCCTATGGTATTTTATAAAAATAATCAACAATCATGTTAAATAGACATCTATCAGTTTTTTACATCCTTTCATATCCTTTTTATTAATATAAAATTCTTATAACAATGTTATTTATCTAAAACTACTACGTTTAAAATCATGATTATTCATATCTGATTACAAAATGATCATTGAAAAAAATTACTTTAGAGGATAACAAATAACATATTAATTTATCAGAAAGGAAAGACTATAATAAATATATCCATCTTAGTGGTGGTATAATTAGATTGGGTTTTATCTAGATTCATAAAATCATTATAAATCACTTAACATTTCCTTTTAATTTTTCTACATAGATCTTTTCTAATGGAAAATTCAGAGGCTTCAAACATTATTTCAAATGGAAAGTGCCATATTTATTGTTGGAAATTGGGTATGTATATCTGGTTTTATTTTAGTTTCATGAAAAATTGTTTATAAGTCTCATAAATAGAGAAAATTTATTTTTATATATAACCTTGAAAATGGTAAATTATTAATCCCAAATGTTTTTTTGGAATCTTTCATAAAATCCATTTTTGGTTAGTGTAATGAAGGAATTATCTCAACTTTAGATTTTTCAAAATGAATTCTATCTTGAAACACAACATGAAAAATCATAATTACTTTATAAACCATGAAATTAATTTTTTCATTATTAATAACAAGATATTTATCATTGCAGGTTTCAAGAATTTTAGTTAATATTTTGAAAAAAATTAAAATAATATTAATAAAGAGTAATATTTTCTATAAAAATATCCACACTTTTTTTTTGTGAATTCGGATAAAATACTCATTAGGATTCATTTAAATATTTTTGTTATATTAAAAAATCCAAATATTTTTTTTAATAGTTAAAGGTTCCTAAATGACATGTAAAAGTGTTTTTATATTGATTTTTTTATTCTATATAAATTTGAAATTACCCAAAAATACGTCCAGAAAAAATTAATTTGTCAATCAATCTAATACCTCTATAACTTGATCATGAAATAGAAGTGGGAAATGATCTTTCCTAGTAACCAATTAAATGGTATTCAATTGGATATTTAATTTATTTGAAAATAATGAAGTTAAATATTTATCTTATATGTTTCAATGATAAGGATACTTTGTGGAAATTAATGATGTCCTTAGTAGTTTTTAAGAATTTCCTCCAAATAATTTGATTTTTATATATTCTAAAATTATTAGATTATATATATAAGACTTAAAAATCAATAGGTAAAGTCATGTTTCTTTGTGAAAATAAAACATCCTCAATAAATCCAATCGGTTTAATGATACATTGGATGACAAGTTAGATATCAATTACTATTGTCTTTGGTTTATTAACATGTAAATATGAATAAAAAGAGTGTGAAATAACATTAATTAAAGATATTAAGTCAAGAATGAAATATTGGAACTCAAATTCTTCTACAGTACAAGGAATGGTAAGGGTTCATGGGTATTTATATTTTAATGGTAAATCATGTTGCATCATGGAGGAAAGATTTCTTCATATGTTCACTTTCTCCCCACCATTGAATTTCATTTGGTGGGAATATATGCTTTTCAATAAGTTTTTATAATTTGGAATTTTTTATAGAATCTACAAAGGGAATATTGACCTGTAATTTCTTGAAATTCTATAAAACTTCTTTATCCAATGTAATTTTAGAATGCCTTTTCAAAAGTATATCAGTCATAGGTTAGGGAGGTGGTTCTATATATGTTTATGGGTCATTTTTAACATAGGTACTTATCATTATTTTCTTATATTTCTTAGTTATTTTTAATTGATGCACTTTTCATGACATTTACTTCTCTTCCAAAACAGATTTTAAATTTATAGAAGCTTTATAATTTTTTAGAAATATCATCATAAATAATTTATTTTTAGTAGGTCATTCACTTTGTGAAAGGGGACTATATGTCTGTATAACATGTTTGGGTTTATAATTATATTTAGAACTCTCAATATTAGGGTTATTCATCCCGGTTCCACTCAAAAGATCTATAAAACTCACATGTTCTATTCATTTATCTACGGGATTCACTAGGGGTTGTTAAGATAAAGAAATACTCATTTGATATATTATGATCGCCAAATAAATATTCTATTGTCCATTGCAAGCTATTAAAGTAATCAACTTGTTTTATTGTTGTTGTTATTGTTAATATTGATGGAATTTTTACATTTTTTATATCATATCTTAATCAAAACTATTTTCAATTATTTTTATGGGATGATAAAGATTTAATTCTCTTCCAAAAAAATAATTAGTGTGGTCATTAAAGTATCTTGATTTAGAATTACTTTACTCAGCTTAAAAAATTGGTTATTTAGGTTGTCTAAATTTTCCGGGGTTGAAGGTATGTTGGATTGGTCTTAGTCTCTGGTATACCCAACTCCACCACACTTTTACTCAATCTTCAACATCTGAGGCCACACATCCCTCGAATGCCATAAATCCCATCACTCAAAGATTTTTGGAGATCATGAGAAGATTCCTAAGAATTAAGAGATATCATCAGCAAAGCCCGGTTCTTTCCCTTATAGATTTGACTGAGTCCCTAAAGATCAAGGGAATATAGTTATTCTCTTATATTCCTCCTCATCATCATTGGCCTCATATTCTCACCTGAATAGTCAACCGATTGTGGAGGGACCCCCAGGTCAGGATTTGGTTCCTCTCTATTTTCATGTAGATTCTATTTTCCTGATGCCATGTTTCCCCAACCCCCATAATTTCTACTCTCTTACATGATTTAGGAGAACAATGTATTATCATATTCCACACCCTCTCCTTCATTCCTCACCATTAGAGAGAAAAACACAGATGATAATCATGACATCAAATTCTTGTTTCTTCACTATTTATTATCTCCACTTACATGAAAATGGTTGGGATTATCTCATATCACCCACACGTGGGAAGTATCCTATCTACATCGAAAGATACTAGGACAAAACTCAACTCTCCAACATCACGGATCCACAATCTTCCAATTGGAGTCTAGACTAGATCAAAGTTGAAATCCAAAACCATAAAAATTTCTTCCAATAAATTCCAGGGACATGAGTCAGTGGCCACAGCCATATGTATCTTCTTATGCTGACCAATTTCCCTATCTATAATACCCACAGATTGGGTTCTCGAGTAAAACTGGGTTTCATTTCCAATGACAGTTGTAATAACTTTGTCTCTTTGGTTATAGTCCTCAAACCCAAACAAGATCCTTCAAAGGTCATGTAATTTTCTCATCGCTTGAGAATTCATTGATTCCTTAATGGTTTCCCCATCAATTATAACATCTGGTTATTCTAGAAAGATGTTATTTCAATTTACATTCTCTCTTCATCAGATACTTTTGTCAATAAAAAATTATTAGAGGGATGTAAAGCTATCATATTATCATTTTTTATGCCAAATTTAATCCCCAAGATGGGTATTATCTCTAGGATAACTTAATCCCTATTAACCCATGAGATTTTCCATGTATTTTTAGAGGAGTCTTCAAAATTTGGCTATTCCAAAGGATAAAAAATGTAGTGTAACCCTTCCCGTAAGATAAAGCCAAGACTTTTCAGAATTTATGGAAGGCAATGGGTTGATGGATGTTGTCTTGTCAGGAGATCGGTTCCCTTGGTGAAATAATAAGTTTGTGAATCACTAAATATAGATTCATATCGATCGATGTATGGTGAATGGAGAAACTCTATCTTCCTTCCCCGGAAAAAAATAACTCACCTGGTTTGAGGTCTTTTGTACCACTCACTTGTCCACATCATCCAAAAGTACAAAAGTGTTAGTGATGCTTTTTTCCACTTCTCCTTATCATGGTCTAATAACCTAAGTTTTCTAGATACAGGGAAGAATTATTGGGGCTTCACCGCTAGATTTAACCCCTATATATCTCTTCACAACAATCTAAGGTATCTCAAAAGAAAACATTTCCCCCTGGGTCAAGAGTTCCCTCGTATGTGATCAAGACCTAGAGTCAATTAGTAGGGACATCCATCAGTTGGATTTGAGCCCAAAGAATGTGTGGGATGATTCTATTTTTGGTGGATTGAGAAGTAATAAAGTCTCCGTATAAGATTTTTTATTTATGTCTGATTTCACTTCTTGTGAAAAACCGAGGGTAAAATGGCTCTGCAAAAGAGATAGGAACACTGTGTACTTTCATGCGTGTGTCAAAGAGAAGAGTAGATCCATGAATCCCAACATAATTCTAGATGATTTATCCTTCACTAATGATGAGTATTTTGTTTTATATATGGATAATAACTACTTCAAATCATTATTGGCATCTCCCACACTGAGCATTGAGGGAGGTTACCCTAGGGGAATAGTTGATCTTTTTTATTTAATTCCTTGTATTGTGGATGAATAAGTGAATGAAAGGATGAAGGCTACACATGATTAGGAAGAAATATATTAAGTGTTTTAGCCAATAAATTCTAATAGTACACCTAACCCAATTGCATTTCCTACTTCTTTTTATAGGGTCTCTTGGGATACTGTGATGTAGATTCTAATCGGTGTAGTGAATGACTACTTCCAATGTAGAAATATCCCACAAGTGGCCTATGAAAACCAAATTTTTTTAGTTTACAAGGTCAAAGAAACTCCATATTTAAACCATTTACATATCATTATCATGTGAAATATTCCTTATAATGTTCTATATGAAATTTATAATAAGAGGCTTTCTCCCTTCCTTCCAAGTTGGGTGGCTGAGGAACAACAGGTGTTCATGAAAGGTTGATCAATCCAAGGTGCTATAGCATTATCCCAAGAAGTGAAAAGTGATATTAAATTGAATAATTTTGGAAAAAATGTGGCCATAAAATTGGATATGAAAAAATATTATGATAGAGTTGAATGGAGATTTATCAATAGGGTCCTTGCATGTATGGGGTTTTTTTCTAGGTCATCAATCTTATATTCTGATTTTTTAGTTGTTCGTGGCTATCTACATCTTTCATGGGAAACAAATTGGGTTCTTCAAAGCGATTAGAGGATTTTTTTTTAGGGAGATACCCTCTCCCCTCCCTTTTTATCATTTCTCAAGATATCCTCAGTTGATACTTTAATCACTACATAACTATGGGAAATGTCATCCCCTACCATAATAAGTAGTTGATTGGGGGTATCTCCCATCTGATGTTTGTGGATGAAACCATTCTATTAGTTAATGGTATTATATAATCTATTCATGGGGTTAATGATGATTTAGAGGTTTAATGTTCTTGGAGTATCCAAGTTATCAACCATGATAAAAGAAATATTTTTGTTCCTAATAGATTCTCAGATAGTAGGACAAGGTTATTGTAAAATAGTCTGGGTATGCACAAAGGTTCCTTCCCTATTGACTACCTGGGTCCCCCAGTATCCCCTAATAACCTGCCCATAAAACACTTTGATATGGACATTGAAAAAATTATGAGGTGCATTATCAACTCAAAAAATATATTCTTATCATTTGGGGGGAGAATCACTCTCACAAATTCTATCCTCTCTTACATCCCTATTTATATGTTTCTCACTCTAAAAGTTATATGGAAGGTGATTTCCATCATAAATAACACTTTGATATTTTTTATATGGGATTTTCACTTGGAAGGTAAGTATCATTAGGCTTCTTATAATAAGCTAGCTAATCCCACTATAGAAGGGGGTATTAATTTAAATATTATTTCTAGAACTGTGAATGGATATCATGCTAAAATATCCGTGGAGATAATTGAGGGGAAAATTGGGTGGAAAACACACATACATGTCTTATAGAAATAAAGGGAACTTGAACCGAATTAAACCCTCTAAAATTCAGAATATGATCCAACCCCATCTACATATCCTTCATCAATATACCCGATGGATAATTGGTAAGGGTGATGTAAGGTATTGGTATAAAAACTGGACAAGGAAACTCTTGAATTACAGAGCTTCCACACATTTAATATCAACTTTAGGGAGGACATAGAGCATCCCAACATCATTTATGCCACATTTGATGATAATCAAAGGGGTATATTTGAAAACATCGTGGTGACTAATGAACCAAATAAATGTGTTTTAAATTGATCTGGGTATAGTACATTCACTATTATAGATTTTCTAAAAACTAAAACTATATACTATCATCAGGACCATTTAGGAGAAATTTTATGGTGTAAGGAACTCACTTTGAAGTTGAATTTTCTTGTTTAGCATGTTTAGAACAAATACATTCCAACTGAGTAGATAATCCATCGAAGAGGGGCTAACTTAACCTCTAAATGTGTCTACAGTAGGGATCCAATGGATGAGTCTATTGATTATTAGTTTTTTAGTGGTGAATATGAAATGTAGGTATGGGGTTTATTCAGCTAGTTCACAGTGTGGTCTGAATAGGTTTTCTCCATTGATTCTTTCCTCCAATGGTAGTAACATTGTACAGATAGACATGATGCTAAGAGAAACTCTACATATTTGATCTTTACTACTAGACACTAGATCCTCTGGTCATCTAGAAGTGACAAATTACACCATTATTAATCAGTAACTATAATAGGTATCATTATTAAAAAAATTAATTCTGGACTGGGCTAGGTTGTGAAAAGATTCTGAGATTTTCCCTTCCCTGAAGAACCTAATTCCATCATGATCCTCCAACAATAACGACATTGTAGCTCATGAGAAATGGATCAAATGAAAGCCTCCAACCTTGGGTAACAAATTAATCACTAATGGTTTTTGTTTCATGGGATCCATGCATGGTGGTTGAGTGGTCAGATAACCCAAGGGTTTGGTTGTTACATCATTATCAACATTCATCGAAAGTGGTGAATCATCTCAAGAATAATCTCATGTTATCCTTGAAGTCATGCTCCTATACAATCAAAGGAACATTCATATCAAGGAAATTGGGATTGATTCATTACAAATTTATAATCTAGTGACATGTATAGGACCCATTCCTTAGTCCATTAAATACAACATTTGAAGATGAAAGAGACTAATGAGAAACCACATAACCATTATTTATACATGGTATGAGGATAATCCTATGGAAGACTATATAACATTCAAAATAACTCATAATGATTTGTTCTTTTTCTTTTTTATCCTTGGTTTATTCCCTATTGAGGGTAACAAATTTGTTTGGGATGATTCTCTTGGGATTGATTGTAACATACCCCCTTAATTTTCTCATTGTAGGCTATTAATCCCTTTATCCAAAAAATATAATAAAAATTATTTTGGTGTCTTGGGAAAAAATTATAATTTTCTGTAGGCACTTTAATTTTTTGAAATTAGTCACTAAAATGTTCCTTAAAAGAAACAATCCTACAATGGGCATGCATTTGAAAAGTTTTTTGGGATTTTGGTTAGGCTTATGAATTGTTGGATAACATTATTAACTTATCCATAGTGGTGATATCAGTAAGTTGAAAAATAATAATATTATTTTTAGTAGTGGGAGTAGGAATAGTGTGAGTTTATTTAACATATAAAAGACCTCTTCTTCCAAGTAGTTTGAAATTTTGTTCTATGTTTGTAATTAAAATTATTAAAACATTATCTATGGTTTCAAAAAAATAACTAAAATAGTGGGATCAATCAGAATCATAATAGTGATACACAATCCTTCTAAAAAATATTAAATCGTTATTTTCTCACTTATTTTTTGATGGTGGAAACTAAAATAATGTCTCCTGAATCTTTTCTGACACTAATGCATGGTTTCTCACTAAGTTTTCCCAATTTAAAATATATCTTTTCTAATGGTAGAATCTATATAAATTTGAAATAACATTTCAAGAATATGTATTTTCAAATAATTCTAATCATAGATAAAAGAATAATGTGAATATAAATTTAATTCTTTCATTACCACTTCTAATGAAAATGTAAATGATCTAAGATTCATTTGATTTATATTTTCTCCATGGGGTTTCATGTTAACACAAAGAGAAATGAATTATTAAAAATGATAATACAGATATTCACTACGAAATCTATTGAATTTTAAAAGTTCTTGGATAAATATTGATTTAATTTAAAATCCATTAGGTGTATCAGGGTATTCTACAATGTTTTGTTATTTTTTTCTTAGGATAAATAAAATTATTTCAACATTACAATTCAAACCATGATGATTATATGATAAACAAAAGTACCTCATAGGAGTATTAGATATTTATTCAAGACTAAGAAAAGGTTAATTTCTTATATATCTTTGAATAAAATGATATGGTCTTTTAATTATTGGATATAAGGTAATTAAATATCTGTTATAATTTCAGAAAATAAAAAAAAACAAAATTAAAATCATCATAAGAAAACTATTTGATAATAATTATTGTTTAAATACGAGGGATTTATTCATTTTAAACCATATTTTATACCCTATAAGAATACAATATGGTATTCCCTTATCTAGTATTAGAGGGAGTTTAAAAAATTTATTTAATCAATAACATTAGTTTTATATTTTTTTAAAGAAATTCTATGATGGGGATTATAAAATATTTGAAAAAATTAAAACAAATTAAAAAATTAAATAATAAAATTAATGAATAATATTTTAGAAGAAAAAAATATTTTTATTAAAAAATATTGGGAAAATTAAAATTTAAATATAAGTATTTTAATAGGGTTGAATTTTAGACACTTCTCTCATTCCTTGTATTAGAACTATCATCTTGTTACATTACTCAATGATCACCCAAAAACCTATATAAAACACCTAATATTACATGAATGTTATATAAAAACATTGATATAATTTTTCTTTCTCCTTTGAAAGTGATTCAACCACATGAATACCTATGAATGGTTAAAAAAAGATAAAACCCATAGTGTGTAAATATAATACCTTTCCAAAAAAGATAAACATTGTGAACAATCCCACTACATTCATATATTTGAAAAACTATTAAAAAGGAGAAAATGAACTTGAGAAATAAATAAATATCCTTTATTTAGAAATATATTTTATAGAGAAATATAAAAAGATATAGAGAAAGTAGAATAATTATCAAAATAGAGTGTCCTCAGGTATCCACTATCAACAACTACTTGTGATGTTTAGCTAAGAATGGATAAATCAACATCCATATTCTTCTCCATACAAGACTATATAGTTAAATCAACCAAAAAATCTATCATACCTCTATTTATGATAAAACAAGGCACTCCAACTATTTTATGGATCAGTTCTTCCCTAAAATTAGTTAGAAAATTATTTGAATTTTATTCCGGCCTTAAATCGACCATTGGGAATCATCTACATGTGTAAAAATATTTTAAAAAATTGGATTCTATGTGGAAGTAATAGAAATTTTTATACTTATGTGATTACATGTGTTTATTTTATTTATGTTTCATGTGCGCTATGATTTTAATCTCATTGGAATCATCACGTGAACATAAACTCTTGACCACCTTGTCAAAAATGAAGCCACATGTTTACTATTAGAATACAGAAGTCATATAATATGGAAATTCATGTCATCCTTTGGGTTTTAATTCATATTAATGGGTTCAAAGTTATATAAATTATAGATTAAGGATAATGATAAAATATATAAAATATAGAAAAAGGGTTACAGTTCAAAAAAAATCAGTATATTTGTAATCAAAGTACTATGATGAGAACTGAAGAATTACAATTTAAATATTCCTGGCCTAGAGGAAAAACTTTTATGATAGTAGTAAATATATTTATGATATATAGTTGGAAAAATTTCTCATTTCATGTTCCAAATGGTAATTTACCCAAAACACCAAAAATAACATGTATTGATCATTTAATTTAAAAAAATGATTAAAAACACATTAAAACCATGAATCGGTCCATTTTTACATAAAATATTACATATCATGATCATTAAGAATATATTTTTTCAAATTAATAATGAATTTATTGGTTATCAATTTATTATAAATGAATATAAAAACAAATTGAATATAAAAGATGTGTTTTTATAAGAAAACTAATTTTATTCCCAGAAAGGCATTTTACCTTAAAAAATTAGATTAATCAAAATTAATAAACAATATTGAGGAAATTTATTTTTTATATATTCAATAAAAATATTTTTCAATTAATCTAATATATTTTATAAGCAAAAAATAAAAATAAATCCAAATTTATCAATATGATGTTTTATTTCTCAAAAGGGTAGTTTGGCAGCCTTTAAATTGGATAATTGTATTAAAACTCAGGTTTTACACTTTTAAAAATTTTATTTGAAAACATAAAATTCCTTTTTAGAATTTTAATATCAATATTTACTATGGTTAATTTTTTGTTTTTTTATGAGAATTTTCAGTTTTTTATTAATAGTGAAAAACACTGAATTTTAGTTGAAAAATGCATTTTTTTCTTATTTATCATTATAGTGAAATTATATTTTAAATTTATTTAAATGTATAATTAGTTTAATTATATATAAATAAATATATTTTTTTATTTGAAACAATTTCACATTTAAATTTGATATAAAAACATTTCAATCTTTTTAACATTTTGCATTAAAAAGTTTTTTTGTCCCATCTGTGGGATCAATTTATATTAAATTTCTCAACTTATATGATTGTAATTTGAATAAATGTGTTCTATATTTGTAATAATAATAATTTATAATTTCTTATAAGTTATTCTATGTTTTATAAAAAAAATATTAGTGAGAGTATTTAAAATGAATTGTAATGACTAAGGTAAAAATGAGTTTACTTAGTAGTTAAACATTAATCTTATGGGGCCAAATGACCAATAAAGTTTTCTAAAACCCATTTTATAGAGATATATTGACCCATATTAACTTATTATATAATTATATTACTTATATTGAATATTATTCCATGAAATTAACCAATATAATTGTTAGAAAAAGAAGAAGACAAACAATGTATTATTCTTCCTTTTATCTTATTTAAAGATTTGGGGATAGGGAAAAATACATAGATTTGGATATAAATATTATTTTTAAATTTAAATAAATTTTTTATATCATAATAATTTAAATTTTGTTTTTAGAGATGATATAACAACATTAAATGTTTTAGAAACACCAATGCATGGATTATTTTGTTAATAAAAAAAATAACTGATACTAAAAATATTAAAAGAATGATTTTTTATTCCATTATTTTATTACATTAATGTATCTTGACAAAGATTTGTAAAATTTATATATTTGAATTTTATTGTTCTCCTAATAATTGTTAATTTTAATTAAATTTATAATTTCAAAATTGACATTAATGATGTTATATAAAAAATGATATTTTATTAAATGATTAGAAAATATTATAAATCTTATCTTATATAGTGTGATTTAAAATAAATTAATAAATATATAATATGTCACATTAATGGCCCAATTGATCTTTTATAATGAAAACATTTACCCCTAAATAATAAAAACATTTTTGGCGTAATTAAGGTTAAATGAGTAATTTTGCACGTAACATGTGTTGCTATTAAATTTAATTCCCAAAAAACATGGGATTTTTATTTTATAATTTTATTATCATATTAGAAATTATTGGGTATATATGCTATAATAATTACCACTTTAATTTTTCTTTAATTTATGAATTTAATAAGCTAGAAAACTAGTTAGCTTAATTAAAAACCAAAAGGAAAAAAATGAAATACAGGAGTTAAGGAATAAAATGTTTAAAAATGCATTTATTTTGTGTGGTGTGATATTTTATTGAACATAATTCCCATAAAATACATTATTTTTAATTTATGAATCAAATTAGGTAATGGAGACCTAAATATTGTGTTTACCTTTTTTAATTTATAATAAATCTACTCATCAACCACTATAAATGGGAATTCACTCGCCCTAGTTCTTCACACATATCAAGAATTTTGGGTCATCCAAACACTAAAAAAATATACATACAGAATCTACCCACTCATCCTAGATGACTCACTTTAGAAATAGGGTAATCCAAGGTAATTTTTTGGTTCAAACCAAAAGGAGTTACCCAAAGAAGAGGTAACATTCATCAACAATCACTTTTATTTTATTTATTTTACTAACTATTTAATTCTTATTATTACACTATTATATAATAAAATAATTATAAAAAATATACTAAGATTTTTTTATGTTATTTTTTAAACCTAAACTTACACTCACTTCTATAAAATGGGTATCAAAATCATCGTTCGTGTGTACGATGGACTATCGCATCATGAAACATTGTATTTTTTCCTTTACCAACTCTCATGATTGGGAATTATGATAGAATTTTTATTTTAATATGATATTTATGTGATATTAATCATGTTTTTATGTTTATGTAATTACTATATAACACATACATTCATGCTTTCAATTTTGTGGAAATATGATAACATCCCTTGTGGACGTCTGGACTACCGCCTCCTCAAAGCGATGAGATTCGTTCACGCTTTACATGGAATGAATTGAGGATGGTTTAATAAATATATATGATATAAATGATATATTAATGTTATTCATGACATAATTCTCTATCTATAAATATAACATATCATCATTTACTTTATATTTCAGACAATAAAAAAATGGTTATGTCGTTTGTGGACATGTGGACTACCGTATCCTCGAAGTGATGTGATTCTTCATTTTTAATTACCACATAACTATAATGATATATATAAATATATATAATTAAATAATATGGTATTTATGATATAATTTGAATTATATAAGGATAAACATTATTTACCTTCTTTCCATAATGATCACTGAAAAATGAGAATGTTACTCATACGTACGTACAACCTACTATCTCCATGATCATAACGTTGGATCATTTTCCAAAACCATATTTATTGCTTGATTTTAAATGTCTAATTTATGTAAAAATTAGATAATTATTTAATTATTATTTTGAATATGTTTAAATATGAAACACATTGACCGTAGTTGACCAATAAAAGTCAATTTTGACACATAAGCCGAATTTGGTCAAAATATTCGACTTAATCATTATTGATTAAGTAATTGTATATAACTTGTTTATAAGTAAAATAAAATTAATTATATAATTATAATGGTTTTTTATGAAATTATATAATTAGCATAATTTTTTTATTAAGAAATATAGAGGACAAGTATGACAATTCATACTCAAGGTAAGATATTTTCATCTCACTTTTTACAAATGTGAGATAACTGTCATATTCACCACTAAATTATTTTGGGTGGTGTATCTATAGACCCTATTAATATATTATATCATGAATTATTTTATCTTTGTGGTATATAAATGTTTTAATTGATGATTATTACTATTGGGGCTTCATATTCGGATGTTTCCACAATTGTAAGGGGATCTCTAGTCTCACATTTATTTCTGTGATATTTATGTAGTATCAACTACTCCTTTATTTTATGTGGGTATATACAGACCATTTGAAATATCATATCAAGAATTTATTTATTATTACTATATTTTATTCTTTGTTAAATGTTATTCAATCTTGGAGATTATGATTCAAATGTTTCAAATTGGTATGTGACACTTTGAATGTTTAAGTGTTATCTTCCTCAAAAAAAAATTATAGATTATTTAATGTATTTTACATTCAAAAAATTTATCAAACCATATTGTTACATATCCAAAACTAGGGATATTTATTATTGATACCATACTCATTTTTTCATTAGATTTATTATGGTTTTTTCAAATATATGGTTCAGGAGCACATTTCTTTTCCACAGGTTAATCTTGATTCAAAGAGATTATCATGGAACCCATTTATTTTCCATGGCTTAATTGTGATTAAAATATATTTTTATAGAACCCATTTATTTTCCTTGGGTTAATAATGTTTCAATTATATTTTTATGGAATCTTTTTCTTTTCCATGAGATAACCATGTTTTAATGATATTGTTATGGAACCTATTTATTTTCCATGGGATAACCACGCTTCAATTAAATTATTATGAATCAAATTTATTTTTCATGGTTTAATAATGTTTTAATGATATTGGCATTAAAACTATTTATTTTCCATGATTTTTTCAGGTTATAAATGAATAATGTTTGTTTCTATAGGTTTTATGATAAAAGTTATTTATTCTTGACCTCGTACTTGATAATTATACACAACGGGTGAGCCCGATACAAATTATATGAAGGGTTGATCCCATTATAAATCACGAGTCAGCCGAATATAGTTTATAAAAAAGGTTGATCCATGGTATACCTCAAGGAAAATGGGTGAGATCGATATATCCTATATAAAGGGTGATGCCCCTTATAGATCTCTGATTAATTGGGTAATGATAATATTATTGTTGAGATGGTATGTGAGTGTGATATACTCACTAATACCTAATGTAGGATCAAATATGTAAAATGAGATGCTCAAATACAAGACGGGGGTGAATTGTATACTTTTAAAAATTACTTCAGAAATTTTTAAGATGGTTATGTTTAACAAGGTTAAACAAGGTAATTCAAAAAACCTCTAGTTCTACACACTTTCTTGATTCCAGAAATATGATTCTGAGAAAGAAATTCTGGAAAAATGAATCCAGAAATGAAACATAATGAAAGTTTACAAATATGAAGATTCTATCATAAAGATTATAGAATCTAACTAAATCAAAGTACAAGTATAAGGAAGTATAAGATAGTTATAATTTCTTCAACAATAAAAATGTAGTGAAAAAACTTGTAAGAAAACAAGTAACAGAAGTAAATCTTTTAACCAAAAGAGAAGGGTATCCAACAACCTTGGTTAAAGGTCCATTGATTTATAATTTCAAGAAATTCTATCTTACCCACACCAGGGTAAGCCCTCGATATGAAGATCGGAGTCTGTATTTCTATCCCTGCAAGCCCTCAACTTTCAGGTAGTCGACACCTCTGTCTTCCTCAGCAAGGAAGCCCTCAACTTCAAGGTAGTCGAAACCTCTATCTTCGTATCCCCGGAAGCCCTCGAATGTAATCAGAAACATTCAGAGTCGCACAAAGAAAACTTTCATGAATAAAAGTTTGAACAAGCTGTTCAAACTTTTTGCACGAAGCCTGAGAGTTTATAAGAGTCTCTCTCTCTAGAAATCACTTCTAAGAGTTCTGAGCTTCAAAAATTCCAAAATTTATAAGCTCTTCCAAATGAGATCCTATTTATAGGAACGGCTTCAACGGTCAGATCTCTCCTCAAACGGTCATATTTTTCCTTGAATTTCGGTGGGACCTGTACATGTGTCACTCAAACAACGGTTAGTTAGTAACTGAATTCATGACATCATTTTATAACAAAACAGGTGTAAGAAAAAATATGGTTACATAACCAAAATCAATAATCAGAGTGTAAGAAAATAAAATTTTGGAGTCTAACCAAAATTGAATTCGGAGTCTATAATACAAGGATATTCGGATTCTATTTACTAGGAATTAGGAACCTGAACTCTGTAGAATTCCAGAGTCTAAATTTCAAGGACATTTGGAATCTGGATTCACAAGAATTTGGAACCTGAACTCACAAGGTTAGGAATCATAGTTCATGAGAATTTGGAGTCAAACTCATAAGAGTTCGGAGTTTGAATTCAGAGAACTCGGAGTCAGAACTTATAAGAGTTTGTATCCAGAATTCGTAATCAAGATTTTGAGTCAGAACTCATAAGAGTTTGTATCTAGAATTCATAATCAGAATTCATAATCAGAATTCAGAATCATAATTCAGAGTTAGAACTTATAACAGTTCATATCCAGAATTCGTAATCAGAATTCAGAATCAAAACTCAGAAGAGTTCGTATCCAGAATTCGTAATCAGAATTCAGAATCAGAATTCAGAGTTAGAACTTATAAGAGTTCGTATCCAGAATTCGTAATCAGAATTCGGAGTAAGAACTCAGAAGAGTCCATATCCAGAATTTTTTATCAGAATTCAGAGTCAAAACTTAGAAGATTTTGTATCCATAATTCATAATTACAATTCGGATTCAGAAGTCATAAAATATCGTCACTAGAATTCGTAATCAGAATTCGGAGTTAGAACTTATAAAAGTTCGTAACCAGAATTTGTAATTAGAATTCTGAGAATTCGGATCCTAAAACAGAATGCTTCATATCTAGGTAATTATAGGATTCCGAGGTTTTGGTTTCAAACCAAATTTTATACATAGAAAAAGTACGATATGAAAAATGAAAATAAGGTAAGGATAAATTTCCTTGGGGAAAGAAAATTTTCGTTATAGAGGTAAAACATAGGGTAAAAAGAGTTTTGCCTTGAGATAAGGTGTTTGTGCTTTTAAAAACAAGATGAATGGTAAAGTCATAAGGAAACTTTAATGACCAACAATCTCCCCCAAAACTAAATGAATGTAAAAGTCATAAGGAAAACCTTATTGACTCAATAATTATAAGTTGGTCGTATGGTTATTCCAATTGAAATGATTTTATGAATGTGATTTGACACATTACCAAAAAGATATTTTATTTCTTATTATGAGTTTATAATGCTTCTCATCGTCGATATAGATATCTTATGGAACATAATTATTGATTCTGATGTCTATTTCCTTTTTCATGTTTTCATATTTGATTATACGGGTGTTGATGTGTATGAGTTATTTTATGATTTTCTCATGCACTTTAATTATGTAATGTCCCATAATTTCCATATAATTTTCTTTTTAATTATATGGAATTATTTTGAGACCACAAAAACTGAGGGTGCATGATTCTGAGGCCTGAAGTGCCCGGAATGATCCGCCGAAGTTTTGTTAAGCTTTAATTAGCACGTGTAAGCAGTTTTCCTGAAAAAAGTGGAATAACTTATAAATGATTTCTTATATCAGAAATCTAAGGGCATTGTTGCTTTTAAGATTGCGGTTTTACCCTAGGTGTGACTTAAGTCTAGTCGGCGCAGGCCTCTGGTGATAAAACCTGAAAATGGCATAACCGTAAATAAAATTATCAAATAAAATTATTTTATTTTTCAAAAGCTTATAACTTACAAATGGTAACTCAGATTAAAAATACAAGACCACCACTAAACTCATGAGGGTATGCTTTCTTTAGTCAGATACTAACTTTGGCCGTCGCAGGGCACTAGTGACAATTAGGTTTTGGCCGTAAATAAAATATTTAAGTGACAATTATTTTATTGTAAAATCCATAACTTATAAATGGTAACTCGGATTGGAAATATGAGAGTATTTTTGGGTTTTTTGGGGAATTTTTCACTTAGGGAGAGCCTAACCTCGACCGGTGTGGGTTAAGGGTGAGTGTTAATAATTTACTGAACATTTTTTCGGGTACATTCAGTAAATGCGCGAGCGGTGTTTTCTAACTTTTGAATTGTTTCTCAGATTAAAAATCTGAGGGCACCGTTGAATCTGCATCTCCAGGATTTACTTATGGGAGGTTTCACTTTGGCCACAGTAGGTCTGAAGAAAAATTTAGTTTTTTGAACTTTTTAATAGAATAAATAAATTAATATTATTATTTTATTTTTATTCTATTCCTCCAACAGACAAGCGGTAAGGTGGCACCGGTGACATTTCAAGACAATAAATGGCTTGACCCTCTAATCTATGTAACAGCAACATTGAGGAAAATTAGGAAGATTCCTAATTAATGAGCCACCATTAAATTCCAATGTCGTTACTTACCCTCCCCCTCTTCTATATATATGGATCTTGGAGGGAGGTACCAACACATCTTCTCCAAGAAACGAAGTGCTGAAGGATTACCATGACACCGGACCCTTAGAGGATGAAGCAGAACTCAGCAGGAGGTGATGGACGAAACCAAACCACGAACTAGAGGACGAAGTTCGAGCGGCATCGTTTGAAGCCAGTTGCGAGAATGAATAACATTGTCCTACCTTCAATAATAGGAGTTTCTTTGACGATTCGAGGTAGGGGTTATTTTGTTTGTGTAATTTTTTTTTTCTCTTCCCCATTCTTGAATAACATGAAGAACGCGGGTCAACTGACAAACAGGTTGACCCACGATTCATTCGTCTTTACGGGAGGATTATTGCGGGAAATCTCTTGGGGTTTATCTTGTTGTTTAATTCAATTATTATAAAATCCTTAACCCTCATCGAGTTACGAGCTAACACGGAGGGTGTGGACCTAAATAACTCAGCCCCAACCCTCCTCTATTTTTTTGTTACATCCCTGTGCCACCATGGAAGACCGATAGTGTGATGACACCAAACGACTACGTGGTGGGTAGTGCATCGATTCACGCAGAAAGAGGAGGTCACGACACAAAGCCATGACAGTCGTTGTAGCAGATGGAACCGACCTGCCGCGGAGGAGGCGCAGCGTACCGCAGCATGCCGCCGATGATCATGGAGGGCCGCGCCTCATCAGCTGTGGTGACCAGAGGAGAGGTCGGCCGGAAAGCTAGTCGGCCACTACGGAGCCATCGACGCGGGGGGGGGGGGGAGGGGGTGCCCCCAGCGGCGTGCTAACCCATCAGCAAGACTGCATCCTCCATCGGCGGTGGAAAGGGCAAGGCACCGCTGGATCAACCAGCAGCTGGTGGACGGGGCGTGCACCAGCAGTGTGCTCGGCGGCAAAGCGGTAGCCCGTCGGCCGCAGCACGGGGGACCCACGGTGCCACGTGGTGCCGCATTGGGGTCAACCCCTGCGGGTTGACCCACTGACATGGCCCTACGCCATGTCAGCCCTACCCAAAAGTGTCACATCCGGGTATCCCTGGCGGCCCACGCCGCCAAGCAAGTGGCACCGCTGGGTTGGTCCAGCGGACCGACCCACCGCTCAGCGGGCCGACCTCCGGCTCAGCCAAGACGAGCCGGGCCTAGTGGGCCGGGATGACCCAGGTTGGGTCAAACCCTAGACGGGCCAGGTCGACCCCAATTGACCCAGGTCGGCCCTTGCCGAAACGGGTCGGGCAGGTCCAACCGAGGCGGACCGGACTCGGACCCAGTACTACCCAGGAACACTTAAAGGTCCTTATCTTCATAACAGGATGTCCGTTTGATGAACTTTCTATGGTGTTGGGATCCATGGAGTGAGACATTCCTTTTGACCTACTCTATGAGAGTTTTGGAGAAACTTGAAGTACGACCGTGTTGGAAGGCACCTGAATCCAACTGGGCCCTCGGTACTAAAATGCCAATAACGCACAGACCGAGCATCTGATTGACGCATCATCTATTGTGTTGGAACCCTTAGGACATGGTGGATCACCGAGCTACTTCCTTGTGAGACTTTGAACCAATTGAAATAGAACCAATGATTTTAGGAGCGGTTCTTTCAAGCACGCTATGTACGGAACCCTACAGTTGGCTAAGACCTGAAGACTACTTGATGATAGCCAAGGTGGGAAGCGACTCTGTGTGACCCAGCAGGCCCACGATGGGAAGAGGATATGTGGGACCCGGCATGCCCACAGTACCCATCAAGTATGAGTACCACAAAAGTTCAAGGTTAGTGGGAAGTGGCTCTGTGTGACCTAGTAGTCCCACTGTACTCGATAGACGAGGAGTTCTCCAGCAGTTGAGGAGTTTGAGGTTTGTGACTAACGATGCTACGGATTCTACCCTATAATATACATTATGGTGACTTCCATGGATTTCAAGATGATGTGAGTGTATTGAGGATCAGTTCTACCAATCGAACTACATATATAACTCTACGGTTGGTTGAGACTTGAAGACCGCTTGACTAATGGCCCATTGGGAAGTGGCTCCGTGTGACCCAGCAAGCCAATGGTGGGGAGCGGCTCTATGTGACCCGGCAGACCCATGGTACTGGACAGGAGGAGTACTTTAGTTCAGCCATGGTGGGAAGTGGCTTTGTGTGACCAGACATGCCCACTATGGGAAGCGGCTCTGTGTGACCTGACATGCCCACGGTACCCATCAGGGATGGGTACCACAGCAGTTCACGGTTAGTGGGAAGAGGCTCTTCATGACCCAACAGGCCCACTATACTCGATAGAGGATGAGTTCTCCAGCAGATGAGGATTTCCATGATGTGATAACCCTTTTATCCTTGACCTAAAGTGATATTTGGTGTGTGATGACTTGGGTTGTGTACTTTTGCTTCATGCCCTGTGGTTTTCTTTTTGGAACTCTAGGAGACCTTCAGGGTCTCGGGGTCCCTACTGAATATCATTATACTCACCCCTTCATGGGCTTCGCCCGCACCTTGTTGTGTCTTGTGAAAATGATGTACAACATTGATCAAGGCTGAGGGAGCCAAGACTGGACGATGCTTGGAGGTAGATATTCGGTGTGATGTGACATAGAGGAGACGGGCGGATGTGGATTATTGTGGAGGCTATCTGTACCTACCCTTCAGGTAGGATCTGTGGTGGATGATCCAGGTTCTTCTTTTCACCTTTCAGTTGTTTTGTACTTTTCATTTGTACTTGTACTTTTCCATTTGGGATTGTATTTCGTCCCCCTTACTTTCAGCACTCATTTCTATGGTAGTTTACATCATAGTTTATTTTTGTTTCATTCTAGTATGAGTGGTTTCCCCTTGTTGTGTTATACTATGTGATTTTATACAGTTTTAAAGGCAATGCCTTCCCATTTTAGGGATACGTCTTTCTGATGCTAGTCGTCAGCCCCTGATCTATGGAAGGCGGGCTTGGGGGAGTCACGGCACGGGCCCTGGGGGATGGGTTGTGACAAAGTGGTATCATACGAGTTTGGTTCTACTGAAAAACTAGGACTCTGATCTTTTCTATGTGGATATAGTGTTTAGTGTTATGAGTTTGGTTTTTAGTTCGGGGATTCCAGTTTTGGTACAGCAGCCGACGTATCCATACACCAGGACCCTGAATTCTAGTTTTTGGCTCAGCGCAAGGAAACACTGATTGAATGTGTTTTGAAAAGTTTTCTTTTTTGATCTCTTGAGTCCGCTCACCAGGTATAACTTAATGACTGTGTCACACCTATTCCTTATCAGGATGCCACTGCATATACAAATAACTAGGATTCCTGAGAGAGTACACAATGACGGCCCACCGAGCGATGAGGCCTTAGTGTAGGGCCCTATTATTGAATTAGCACCTTCGGGTGGTGTACCAACAGCACCACAACCCATTGGGCAGTCGTTTCCACCAGCCCCACCAACAGAGGGTGTACGCCAACTGAGCGCGTTGCATGAGTTTCTGCGGTAGAGGCCTCTGAGGTTCCGAGGCGAGGCGGACCCGCAGGTGGCTGATGACTGGATGGGGGTTGTGGCTAGAGTTTTCCGCTTATTTGAGACACCAGTAGAGAAGATGGTGATCTTATCATCTAGTCATTTCAAATGAGTGACCATGAGGGTGGTATGCATAGTGACGAGGCTTCGGTACATGGACCATTTCCTAAGATAGTACCTTCAGGTAGTGTGTCATCTATATCACTGATCGTTGGTCAGTTGTTACAACCAGAGGTACATGTAGAGAACACATGTATTCTTAGTGCCTTACACATGTTTCATCATCACATACCCCTCATATTTTGAGGTGAGACAGACTCACAGGTAGCTAAGGAATGGCTTCAGGAGGTGGACAAGTTTCCATCTAGCCAGGGCACCATTCAATCAGATGGTGATTCTTGTAGAGAGCCTTCTATGAGGCTCAGCAGGACAATGACAGGGTTTAGGTTTACTGGATCTTTCAAAGAGGTGACTTTTCTGTGGAAAATCTTAAGAACCTTCCTCAAAAAATGGGGGTATATTTACATAAAGAGCTAAGGGATGAGAGTTACCTAGAGCTTCTACAGCTTCAGCAAGATGACATGTTGGTAGCTGAGTATTCATCGAGGCATACCGACCTTCCCTGGTACTCTATAATTACGTTATGATCAGTGATTCAAGGCTCGGACCTCTGAACGGGGTGTGTTTACGGACATATGAGCCAGAACATTTCCTCTAATCATTCCTACTTATGTTAGGGTTCCAAAGAGATCCTTTTTGGTTGAATATTCTTTGGCTGAGTGGATGCATCTAGTGAATGTTAGCAGTGGTAAAGCAGGAAACTGATGCCATTCTTGGAGACTTGGGCATGTAAAATGTTTCAGGGAGAAGAAGTGTTAGGGACAGATTAATCTGCAGGGCGGTAGATGTGGAATTGGAGCTAGGTGATCAGCATGAGGTGGTATATATTTCAACATGTTACAACCACCACCTCAATGTGGTCCCCACCAGGCTCAGGGAGATGAATGAAAGGGGAAGGGAGTAGCTGCATGCAGTCATGGAGTGTGACCCGAGGGATCTAGGAATGATTCTAGGTACGGTCTGTGTCTACTAATAGCTTCTGTATTAACAGAAATATGTGAAAATCATTCCTTCCTTCCATGAATCCTGTCCAAGACCTAGAGTTTCCGATTAAACTATTTAATTGACCCTCACGTCTGGAGATACCTTTAGGAGGAGACTCGATAATCACACTTACGCCGATGGTGTGATTTGACCCTTGAGTCGAGAGTTTCGGTTGGAATCTCTTGGTGGCAGCGTCAACACTTATGAAGTTAGTTTGGGTATGAACTGGACATCCATAGTTCATACTTAGATTGACTGTATTAGGCAAAAATATTGTGCCTTACCTATAACGTTGGAATTGGATTTTCCTTGGTCAACAAAAAAAAGGAAACCAAGGTAGCACAAGACAAACTCATGCAAACGAGGGTGCGGCCAATCACTCTTGATTCGTCCAGCTTTACCCTCATGGTAGTGGGAGTTTTGAGTTTTCAGTTCCCAATAGAAGTGGCAGAGTGTGGAGATATCCTTTTAAAATATGTTTCCAGATTTACCTCTCCTAAGGGAGAGGGAGTTTTTCTTTGGATGGGTACTATAGGAGTTTTGGACCAGACTTTTCTAGAGTTGTGGCGCCCTTTTTAGCATTGATGAAGAAGGGGAAGCCCTTTGTTTGGAAGGAGAGATGCTATTAAAGCTTTCAGGAGCTGAGATAGAGACTGACGAGTGACCCCATCTTGAGGCTACCAGAAGAGGGCATTTGGTATGTAGTCTACTGCGATGCATCAGGGACCAGACTAGGTTGTTTCCTAATGAAAAAGCGGGTAGTGATCACCTAAAGCTCACGACAGTTGTGATAGAACGAGCAGAACTGCGCTACCCATGACTTTGATCTAGCAGTAGTGGTCTTTGCGCTGAAGATGTGGTGGTATTATTGGATGTGTGAATGGTTTACTATTTACTATGTTCACAAGATTTTCATGTGTATCTTCTCACGGAAGGGCCTGAACCTGAGACGTCAACTATGACTAGAGTTCCTCCAGGACTATGACTTTGAGATAGTATATACTTTTGGGAAGGGGAACATGGTAGCAGACGTACTCAGTAGGAGGTCTGGTTTACAGCTGCTGAGTGAGGCGTCAGAGAAGCTAGTCGCTATGTAGATATCCTTCGTGGATAAAGATGGAGCAGCTTACCTCTAGTCTATGACTATCACTCCCCCAATTCAACAGCGAATATAGGAGGCACATCTTGGGGATGTTGATTTTTAGGCTTGACGTGCTCAGATATCATTAGGACGGTCTTCTGAAGGATTTCTTGAAGGTGGGGATCACATCGTCTTCTTTAGAAGAAGCACCATGGTACCGGTGATGCTTCGGGAGGAGCTTTTGAGGGATTTCCATACATCCCCATTAACAGTACATCCTGGAGAGGTGAAGATGTACCAGAACCTCGGGCGCCAGTACTGGTGGCCAGTGATGAAGGAAGTAGTGGCAGAGTTTGTATCATGATGCCTCACTTGTCAACAAGTGAAGACTGCACAAATCTAGAATAAGTCTTATTCTGACAAGATATAGATACCTTTGGAGTTCTAGGATGGGGACAATGTATTCTTGTGAGTCTCTCCTCGATAGGGACTATGGAGATTTGGTTTATGCGGTAGGTTATCACCGAGGTTTATCGATCCTTTTCTGATACATCGGAGGATAGGCGAGGTGGAATACCACTTGTAACTTCCACCGTAGTTGGGGAAGGTTCACGACATCTTCCACGTATCTTAGCTGAGGAGATACCTGCATGACCCATATCACGTCATCGACGATGGAGAGCTGGACATAGATGATGGGGAAATGTTTACGGAGGTTCCAGTAGAGATTGGGGATCGGCAGGATTGGGTCCTTTGTGGGTGGTCGATACCTCTAGTGTGTGTTTGCTGGCATCATGGTAACCCCCAGGAGAACACATGGGATCAGGAGGCTGAGATTCATGCTCAGTACCCCCATTTGTTTCCTTAGTCTATGTTTTAACATTCAGATACGTAAATCCCTAAAATGGGGAGAATTTAATGTCCCGTAATTTTCATATAATGTTTTTTAATTATATGGAATTATTTTGAGACCGTGAAATCTGACAGTTCACGATTCTGAGGCCTGGAGTTCTTGGAATGATCTATGGAAGTTTTGTAAAGCTTTAATTAGCACACAAAAGTAGTTTTCCTAAAAAATTGGAATAACTCTTAAATAGTTGCCCAGATCAGAAATCTTAGGGTATTGTTGCGTTTAGGATGGCGGTTTTACCCTAGGCGCGACTTAAGTCTAGAAGGCGCAGGCCTCCGGTGAGAAAAACCCGAAAATGGTATAACCGTAAATAAAATAATGAAATAAAATTATTTTATTTTTCAAAAGCTTATAACTCACAAATGGTAACTCGAATTAAAAATCTGATACCACTGCAAAATTCATGAGGGTATTCTTTTTTTAGGCAGATAATAACTTTGGCTGGGGTGGGCCATCGGTGAAAGTTATTCTTTGGCTGTAAATAAAATAATTAGGTAACAATTATTTTATTGTAAAATCCATAAATTCTAAACGGTAACTCAGATTAGAAATCCGAGAGTGTTGTTTGGTTCATTGGGAATGTTTAATTTAGGCAGAGCCTAACCTCGACCGGCGCAGGTCGAGGGTGACTGTTAATAATTTACTAAATTTCTTTTTGATTACGTTTAGTAAATGCACGAGCGGGGTTTTCTATCTTTTTAACCATTACTTGGATTAAAAATCTGAGGGCACCATTGAATCCGCAGTGTCGGGATTTGCTTAAGGGAGGTTTCACTTCGACCATAGTAGGTCCAGAGAAAATTTTATTTTTTGGAAAATTTTAATAGAATAAATAAAATAACTGTATTATTTTATTTTTATTCTATTCCTCCAACAGACAAGCGGTAAAGTGGGACCAGCAACATGTCAAGCCAATAAATGGCTTGACCCTCCAATATAAGTAATAGAAACATTGAAAGAAATTAGGAATCTTCATAACTAATGAGCCACCATAAAAATCCAACGTCGTTACTTACCCTCCCCCTCTCCTATATATATAGAGCTTGGGCGGAGGTACTGGTGCATCTTTTCCAATAAACGAAGAGCTGAAAGAGCACCATGACACATGACCCTTAGAGTATGGAGTCGAACCCAGCGGGAGGTGATGAATGACACCAAACCACGAACCAGAGGATGACATATGAGCAGCGTCGTTGGAAGCTAGTTACGAGAACGAAGAACACCGACCCACCTTCAAGCGCGGGAGTTTCTCCAACGATTTGAGGTAGGGGTTATTTTTTTGTGCATTTTTGTTTTCTTCTTCCCCATTATTGAATAACATAAAGAATTCGGATCAACCAACTAATGGGTTGACCCGTGATTCATTCATCTTTGTGGGTGGATTGTTGTGGAAAATCTTGTTGGGTTTACCTTCTTGTTTAATTCAATTGTTATAAAACCCTTAACCCACATCAAGTTCTGAGCTAACGCGGAGGGCGTGGGCCTAATGAACTCGGCCCAAACCCTCTGCTATTTTTTTTGTTACATCCTTTTTCCTCCATGGAAGACCGATAGTGTGATGACACTGACCGTATACATGGTGGATAGCACATCGATGCACGCCACAAGAGGAGGTCACGACAAAAAGTTGTGGTGGTCGTTGGATTGGTTGGCACCGGCCTACCTCGGAGGAGGCGCGGTGCACTATCACAAACTGTCGATGAACAAGGAGGGTCGCGGCTCATCTGTCGTGGAGACTGAGGGAGAGGTCGGTCGGAAAGCCGACCAGCCACTATAGAGCCAGCGAAGCAGAGGTGGGGTGCACCCTCGGTGGTGCGCCCACACGACAGCAAGACTGCGGTCTGCGTTGGTCGCGGTAGGAGCAAGGGGCTGCCATATCGATCGGCGGCCAGTGGACGGGGTGCGCGCCAATGGCGCACCCAGCGGAAAATCTTCGGCCAGTCATCCGTGGGAGGGGGGGACCCGCGACGCCACATGGCGCCGTGCTGGGGTCAACCCCCACGGGTTGACCCGCTGACAGGGCCCCATGCCACATTAGCCCTACTCGGACGCACCACGTCCGGGTATCCTTGGCAGCCCGCGCTGCCAGGTGGGTGGCACCGCCGGCTCGGTCCAGGCCTGGCCCAGTGGTCCGGGTTGACCTGGGTCGGGTCGGACCATAGACGGCCCATGTTGACCCAGATCAACCCGAGTCAGCCTTTTCAGAAACGGGTCGGGCCAGCTGACCGAGGTGTACCGGACTCGGACCCAGTACAACCCAGGAACACTTAAAGGGCCTTATATTGAGAACAGGATGTCTGTTTGACGAACCATCTGCAGCACTGGGATCCTTGGAGTGAGATGGTCCTTTTAACAACTCCATGAGAGTATTGGAGAAACTTGGATTACAGCCGGGTAGGATCACACCCGAATCCAACCGGGCCCTCGGCACTGAAATGCCAATAACGCATAGACCGAGCGTCTGACTGACGCATCGTCTCTTGTGTTATAACCCTTATGACATGGCGGATCATTGGGTTACTTCCTTTTGATACTTTGTACCAGTTGTAATATGACTGATGGATTGAGGAGCGGTTCTCCAAACTCTCTATGTACAAAACCCTACAATTGGCTGAGACCTGAAGACTACTTGACGATGGCCTAGGTGGGAAGCAGCTCTGTGTGACCTAACAGGTTCACTATGGGAAGCAGATCTGTGTGACCTGGCATTCCCATGGTACCCATCAGGGATGAGTACCAAAACAGTTCAGGTTTAGTGGGAAGCGACTCTGTGTGACTCGGCACGCCCACTATACTCGATAGAGGAAAAGTTCTCCAGCAGCTGAGGAGTTCCAGGTTTGTGAGTGACGATGCTACAGATTATACCCTAGAATATTCATTTTTCTTACTTCCAAGGATATCAAGATGCATCAAGTGTCTTGAGGATCACTTCTCCCAAGCAGAGTACGTTTGGAACCCTTTGGTTGGATAAGACATAAAGACTACTTAACGATTAGCCCAGTGGAAAGTTTCTTTGTGTGACCCAGCAGGCCCACAGTGGGCAGCGGCTTTGTGTGACCTGGTTGACCCACGGTTCTCAATAGTAATAGTACCTCATTTCGACCAAGGTGGGAAGCGGCTCTATGTGATCTGGCATTCCCATGGTGGGAAGCGTCTCTGTGTAACCCAGCATGCCCATGGAACCCATCAGGGATGGGTACCACAGCAGTTCAAGGTTGGTGGGAAGTAGCTCTGTGTGACCCGGCATGCCCACTGTACTTGATAGAGGGGGAGTTCTCCAGTATCATAGGAGTTAGATGATGTGATAATCCTTTTATCCTTTACCTAAAGTGATACATGGTGTGATTTGACTTGTGTTGTGTACTTTTTCTTTATGCCCTATGGTTTTTCTTTATGGAAATCTAGGAGACCTTTAGGGTCTCGGGGTCCCTACTGAGTATCATTATACTCACCCATGCATGGGGTTCTTCTGCACCTTATTGTGTCTTGTGCAGATGACGTACAACATTGATCGAGGTTGAGGGAGCCAGAACTAGATGGTTCTCATAGGTGGACATTTGGCCTAATGTGACATGGAGGATATGGGAAGATGTGGAGTATTGTAGAGGTGATCTATACCTACCCTTCAGGTAGGATCCGCGGTGGACGATCTAGGAGCTTCTTTTCACCTTTCAGTTGTTTTGTACTTTTCAGTTGTACTTGTACTTTTCCTGTTGGGCTTATATTCTGTCCCCCTTACTTTTAGAACTCATTACTACAGCAGTTTACTTCACAGTTGCTTTTTTTGCATTCTATTCTTAGTGTTTGACCCTTGTGTTATACTCTGTGAGTTTGTACATGTTTAAAGGCAATTCCTTCCCATTTTATAGATACGCATTTCCGGTGCTAGTCGTTATCCCTTGGCCTATGGAAGGTGGGCTTGGGATAGTCATGGCATGGGCCCTAGAAGATGGGTCGTGACACATTATGGCATCCTACCCTTATGACCTTCTTATTCTTTTTTATGACATTGAATTTTTAATTCTTATGATTACCCTTACTGATCATTTTTCATTCATAGTTCTGATGTCTCATTTTCCTCATGTTTAAAATAAAGAATATTGAATAAGTTATCTATAGAAATGATTTTATATGGATGTTGATGATGCATTAATTTGATAAATAAAATCTAGGTTAAGTGGGAGAAATTCTCATTTAATGTCAAGTGAATCATTTATGTAGTAGTATTTTCTAATTCTATAAAACTCTAAACCTAAAAGTTCCTTCAGTTTGTAAGAGATCCATTTTTTCCATTTGTTATTGCATAGTTTTGATGAAACATTTGTTTCAAAATAATCAGTATCAAAGATGGGAATGTAAAAGTTAGGTATTTCAGCATAGGATCCGGGTGTGTGGTTTCTAGGATGTCATAGTCGGTATCAATAGATGGTTTTGATTACATTGGATATTATGATGTTATCATATGTGGATATATTAAGATTTATGGGTACCATTATAACACTATGAGATTAGATATGATCATAAGTTCAAAGTCTTAGAAACTCATTTTAGGTTTTAAGAAATGAGAACCAAAATTCATTAATGACATTTGAGGATACATTTTATTGGGATGAAGTATATAAAAAACATCAGTTTAATGTGAAGTAAACCCTTAATTTTTTGTGGAAATAATTTTAATGGAATTTATAACCATTAGTACTTATAAGATATCAGATATTTAGGTAATTATGGAAACAAAATTTTTGTCGTATAGATAACCACGAGATTGAAGAATTGACTAAGTGATCAATTTTATTTAAAGAGAAGATATCTATATTTTTGGGCATGAAAAATGAAAGGTATGTGATATCCTTTTATTTCAATAAAATATTTAATGTTCAGGTTTTTAGGATTAATTTAGTTTGAACTTCATTTTTTAACATTTAATTTTTTGAGATTAATGTAACATATGAAGGGTTATACATTTTGGGAATTATCTTACCATGTGCTAAGAATTTTGGTTTTAATAAATGTATATAGACTGGTGAAATAACTTGATTAACAATTTTATGGTAATTTTGTCTTTAAATGTTTATTTTAGGTCTTAAATTATTAATAATTCATCTCGAATAGTAATCATTTGGATAAAAAGATGAGAAAATTGTGGAAATTGACTAAAAGATGAAATTCTACTCATCAAGAAAGTATATATCCTTTTTTCTATTAGTATATATGGTAATAGAATTTATTAAATCTAGGAATAGTATATTATAAGAATTTTATTTTCCTATTATCTTAAATATTTATGAACCAATGGTCTTTCTAATCATTATAGATTTTTTTGAGGCCCTTAACTTTCCATTGATCATTCACTTATTTGTGATTAATGACCTAAATCACAGTATATAATTATTTACAATTTTCCATCATTTTATCCCTATGTCAAATACTAGTTATTTTTTTCTTCATGTGACCTTTATGTTTCCCACTTTCCATTTTAATGTTATTTTTCCTTATTTCCTTTTTCTGTTGTGGGTTTCAAAATTGGATTTTTTAAAATATTAATCATTTGATAACCAAGATGATTTCCAAGGGAGAAATTATTTTTAAGGGGGGGTAGGATGTAACATCCTGATATTTTATGGAATATATTCTTTCAAATGAAAAATTAATTCATTGGTTATCAATTAATTAGAAATGAATATAAAAATCAATTGAATATGAAGAATGTGTTTTTATAAAAAAACTATTTTTTATGCCCATAAAATAATTTTGTCTTAATAAATTAAATTAATCTGAATTAGAATACAATTTTAATGAAATTTATATATTATATATTCCATAAAAATATTTTTCAATTTATAAAATATTTTTTAAAGGTACAAAATATGAATGAATCCAATTTTAAGCATAAGAAGTGGTATTTCCCTAAAAGACAATTTTTTCATCTTCTAATGGAAGACTTATCTCAAACCTAAATTTTTTCATTTTTATAAATTTTATTTTTAAAAATAAACTTAATTTTCAAATGAAAATAATAAAATTTACCTTGGGTAATTTTTTGGTAACTTTTTGATATGTTTCATTTTTTATGAATACTAAAAAACACTAAATTTTAATTGAAAACTGCATTTTCATATAATTTATTAATATGTTTTAATTATGTTTTAATTTTTTTAACATATAATTATTTCAATTATATATCATGAAATCCAATTTTTGTCATTAAAATAAATTTTATATTGAAATTGGATATAAAAATATATCAAACATTTGAATTTGTACTTTAAAATCCCATTGTTTTATCCCATATGCAGGATCAATTTGAAATTAAATTCTACCAATTATGCGATTATAATTTGGAAAAATTGGTTCCATATTTGGAATAAGAATATTTTATAATTTATATTAAGGAAAAAAAAATTTAAAAATTTTTCAGTGAAATCAATTAAAATTAATTGTTGTGATTAAGGTAAAAAAGAGTTTACTTGCTAGTTAAACAAATTTCCTAAGGGACCAAATGAACTATAACATTGTCAGAAACCCATTTTATAGAAATATATGGACCCACATGACCTTATTCTTGATTTATAAGTGTTATTTGGAATATTACTTAATAAAAGTGACCAATATAATAAGCTAGGAAAAGAAAAAAGACAAAAAAATATACCTTTATTCCTTTTATATAATATAAAGTTTTTGATATAGGGAAAAACTATATTGGTTTGGTTATAAATATTATATTTAAACATAAATATGTTTTTTTATTGTAATATTTTACATTTTATTTTTATAGTTGATATAACTACATTAAATGTTTTTGAAATTACAAAGCATGAATTATTTAGTTAATAATAAAATAAAATAAATGATACTAAAAATAATAATAAAAATAATTTTTATGTTCCATTATATTTTACATGAATATATCATGATAAAAAATTGTAAATTTAATATATTTTTATAATATTATTGTGTTGATATATTTTAAATTTAATTAAATATTTAATGCAAAGGTTGACATTAATGTTGTTTTATAATAAATGATATTTTATTAAATGATTTAAAATTACTAAAATCCATGTACTATATAAATTAATATTTCAGTGTTAATAAATATAAAGTATTTTCCATTCATGGATCTATTTATTTTTTATAATGAACATATTTACCTCTACTTAATAAAAACATTTTTTGGAATGATTAAGGTTAAAGCAGTATTTTTGCGTGTTACATGTGCTTCTATTAAATTTAATTTCCAACCTACATGGGATTTCTAATTTATAATAAGTTTTACATATTTAAAATATGTGTTTTTAAATTTTTTAATAATTCTCACATAAATTCCTTTATAATTGATGAATTAAATTGGTTAGAAAACTAGTTACCTTAATGAAAAACCAAAATTAAAAAAGGAAACTTAGTAGTTATGGAATAAAACATTTTAAAAAAATGAATTTATTTTCTATTGTTTGATTGTGTATCAACCATAAATCCACTAAAATTCATTATTTTCCTTTTTAATAACATTTTTTAATAGGGACCATCTAATAGTGTTTACCGTTTTGTGTTTACAGGAATGCCACTCCTCCTCCACTATAAAAGGCATTCACTATCCCCATTATTCACATCAATAAATCCTTTTGGTTCATACAAAACCTTATCAAATCAACTCCCAAGAAACCTACACTCATTATATAATCCTAAATATTTTCATAAATAAAACCAAGTATGTCCTTTTATGAAAACCAAATGGCATTACCTGATGAAGAGATAACATTCTTCAACAATCACTTTTGTTTTATTTATTTATCCACCCATTAAATTAAACTTATTATGTGATTATATAAAAAAAATAAGTTCCATTAAAATACTTATATATTGTTATTCTATGGTTTTAACCTAAAAATACACACACTTCCATCAAATGGATAATGAAATCAACATTCGTTTGTACGACGGACTACCGCCCTGCGAAACGATGTCGTTCGTTTCTCCATTCCTACCTCTCATGATTAATAATTATGATGAAAATATTTTTTTATTTTATACATATGATATTTATAATTTATTTATTTTTATTTAATTATTATATAACCCATATCGTCATTAGTTCCATTTTGTGGAAATATGATAACATCGTTTGTGGACGTGTGGAGTATCGCCTTCTCAAAGCAATGTGATTAATTCATTCTTTACATGGAATGCATTAAGGATGTGTTAAATAAAAATATATTATATAAATAAAAATTTGGAGATATTCAGAAAACTTTTATATAAATTAAAATATAACATATGATTCTTCTTTTCATTTCACACACTGAAATATTGATTTTTTCATTTGTGGACATGTGGACTACCACATCCACACAACGATGTGATTCATCATTTTTCACCACCACATCCCAATAATGAAATATATATATTTATAATTTAATAATATTGTAGTTATTATATAAAGGTCATTATTTAAAAATAAAACCAGTCACCTTTTTTCCATAATGATCACAGAAGAATGTGAACGTTACCCATGGCTTACCGTCTCCATGGTCGTAACTTAGGTTCATTTTCCGTAACCATATTTACTATTTTATTTTAAAATTATAATTTATGTAAAAAAGTAATAAAAATTCATGATTATTTTTATTCATATGTTTAAATAATGACCTCTTTGACCATCATTGACCTATTAGAGTCTTTTTTTACACATAAGCTGAATATGGTCCAAACAACACAATTAAACATTATTCATTAAGTAATTGTACATAACTTGATTATAAGTCAATTAAATGAAATAATAAACTTTTATAAGTTTATTAATATATTACATAATTAAAATAAGTTTATCATTCAGCAAGATAGAGGAAAGTCATGACAAATCATATGCAAGGTAAGGGATTTTCATCTCACTTTTTACATCGGTGAGATAAATATGATATTCACTACTTAATTATTTTTTGTAGTGTATCTATTACACCTTTTGATATATTATATCATAAATTATTTTATCTTTATCACATTTAAATGTTTCTTCTGAGGATTATTTCTTTTGGGCTTCCTATTCAGATGCTACCACATTTTTAATTGAATTTTTAGGTTCACATTTATTTCTTTGAGACTAATGTCATATACACCATTAATTTATTTTAGTTGGGTATATAAATAATATTTTATATATAATATCATTAATTTATTTAATTTGATTTTAATTTTTTAATTTTATACATTCATGGGGATTGTGGTTCAATAATTTTAAATTTTTACAAGACACTTTGTGAGTTTAAATATTATTTTACAAAAGAATATTTTCAATGATATTATAATGAATTTTTCATTCATCAAAATCAACAATACTTTTTTTACTTATCCTTGACTGATGATATTTTTTATTGATATTATCCTCATTATTTAGTTGGAAGGATTGTGATTGATTAAAATATATTTTTAAGGAAACCACTTCCTTTCCATGTATAAATATTTCTTCAAAGAGATTTTTACAGAACCCAATTCTTTTCCATGGGTTAATCATGTTTCAAAGTGATTGTTATGGAAAAAAAATATTTTATATGGTTTAATCATGATTCAATGATATTTTTATGGAACCCATTAATTTCCATAGGATAACCATATTTTAATGATATTATTATGGAACCTATTTCTTTTCCACTGGAAAACCATACATTAATGAAATTGTTATGAACCCCATTTCATTTTTCATAGGTTAGTCACGTTTCAATGAGATTTACAATAAACCCATTTTTTTCCATGTTTCTATTAGGTTATAAATGAATAATTATTGTTTCTATGAGTTTTATAATGAAATTGATTAATTATTGACATGGTACTTGAGTATTATATGAAACGGGTGACCTTGATACAACTTATACGAAGGGTTGAGCCCCATCATAGATAACAAGTGACCCCGATAAAGATTATATAAAGGGTTGATCCCCATTATAGCTTGTAGAAAATTGGGGAGCTAGATATATATTAAATGAAGGGTAACCCCATTATATTTCTCTGATGTATTGGGAAATGATAATATTCATTGTCATACATTTTGTTATTCCAATTAAAATGGTTCTGAAAGGGGTTTGAAATATTTTCATGAAAGTGATTCTCTATGTTAGAAAAACTAATTTTAATGTTTTTTGAGTTAATAATGTTTCTAATGGCTGAGATTGATATCACATGGGTCATGATTATTGACCCTGAGATCTGTTACTTTTTCCATGTTTTAATATTTTATGATCCAGGTGTTGATGTGTATGAGTTACTTTATGATTCACTCATTCACTTTGATTATGTCATCATACCTAATTATCTTTTTATGATTATTGATGAAATTCAATTATAAATTTTTTTATCCCCACTAATGATTTGATCTCACCCTTCATATGTTTCCTATTCTTTAGTTTTTAAAGAAATGATGTTGAATGAGTTGTGTCTATAAGGGATTTTATATGGATGATGATAATTCATTAAAGTGATAAATTAAATCTAGGTTAATTGGGAGAAAAATAAATTAAATCCATGTGAATAATTTATGTAAGAGTTTTTATAAATTATCTATAACTATGAAACTAAAATTTCCTCCAATATGTAAGTGGCCCATGTTTTTATTTTGATTTTGTAATGTTTAGATGAAAAATTTGGGTCACAATTATCTTTATCAAAAATAATAATGTAAAAGTTATAGATTTTAGAACAAGGTCTGGGAGTGTGGGTTTTGGGATCTTATATAAATTACCTAAATATTATTGAAAATATAAATCGATGTATTTCCTTTGAAAAAAAAAATTTGGTGTGAACAGAAACTTTTAAATACACAATAAAATTAATGAAAAATGTTTCCACTCCTAAAGTCTATCCTTTACTAATACCTTAACTCCATGAAGGCAAAGAGTTTTATGGTTCCAAAAAATATTTAAGGGTGATAAGGGGATTAATAGATGATAATTTTACAGAGTTTGGACTTTAAGAAGGATATGTGGATTTATTTTCCAAGGGAATTGAGAAGGTGAATTTGAACTTGGAGAGTAGGGTATTATTGAGTTAAAATATTGATTAAATTATCATTTCTAATTTAAATCATGTAATAGTTATATCTACGAAATTATCAATCATATTTTCTAAAAATATAAGAACTTTAAGACTTTTACAGCTTACCACATTTGAATTTATTAATTTATCCAAATAGATCAAAGAAGCAAATAAAAAATTGTTTTCAAATGGAATAGTTTTCCTTTTTATACCTCGAAAATTAATGGTTAGGTTATGTATTGAAATTCTTTTTTTAAAAGAATAAATATCTTAATAATTTCTTTACTCTATACACCCATTTATGAATGTATTTGACTAATTATTATATCATTAATTGTTTATTTAAAACATATCATTTATGTAAAAATTATTTTTTTATTATTCACCAAAAATTTGAGTTTTCCTAGAAATTAGTAAAAATTAACCCTTATAAATTTTGATGTGATGATTAAAAAAATGAAATTTAGTTTATAAAAAGTTTGTATTAAAAATTTTAATTTTAATTATGAATATTAAAATTATGGTTTTTTTTAAATACGTTAAATTACACATTATACAATATTCCTTTATAATTTCTTTGAGTTTTAAAATATAATACTTATTTTTTTATATTAAAATATTTTTATTTAATAAGTTTATTTTTGGAAAATGTTATTTACATTTCATTATACTATTTTATTTGTCAAGTTACTATTCTAATGGTTATATTACTAGTCTAATGGTAATGTTATCATTCCAATGATCATATTTTTATTGTAACAATTATATTACCTTTCAAACGTTCATACTATGTTTATATGTCATAAAAATTCATCATATTTTCTTAATTCATTATGAAATTAGATTTCTATCATGGTTTTATATTATTTATTTTCAAAATGACTATTGTATTATTAATATTGTTTTCATTATTAGAATATTTTTCTTACCTACAATAATTTGAGGAGATCTAAATTATGCAAATATTTCATTTCTAGTATTTTTTTTTCATTGTATTATAATCAATTTTATTATAATTATTGAATTTTTAATGATATTAATTAATGAAATAAAGTGGTGGTTTTTTATTATGTGGTGAGTGTGTTTAATATTATTCTATAACTAAAAATATACGACCCCTATCATTCAAAAGAAAAATTACATGTATAAAAGTTTATCTTTTTATAGTTTGTACATGAGTATTAATGTTTTTTATTCAAAGATGGAAATTCCTTTTCTTTTTTATTTTTTGTTTTGATTTTTTTTTCTTTACCATCATTCATTTTATTTTTTAATGCTGTATTTTTATATTCCCTACTTCACTTGTTTTTATTAGTATATTTATTAAAATATATAAAGCATACATTCATGGAGTTTTTTTTTTAAAATTTCCATAGGATGACTAAAGGTGAATGTAATTAAAATCAGTATTTTCCACATAATAATGGGTGAAATAATATAAATTAATTTCAAAAAAATAAATCATAGTGTAATTTAATTCCTAAAATCTAGAATCAGTTTATGATATAGCCTATGTCCATCTTTTTTTTAGTTTACAACTAGCTAGGGAGATTATTATTTTACTACCTCTACTATAGGAATCCATTTCGAAATATTATCTTCTACTTGGTCAATAAGATCTTGTTCCATATTAACAAGGTAATCTATTGTAACTATGCTTAGATATTCATATAATGGAATGATGGAAATGAAAACTAATTATACTATAAGATTTTTGGGGGGACAAGATGTCGCCATTCCACACTGGGCCATCCACACTTATATGATGAAATTTATGATATAACTGAATGGGGAAATATTATAGATGAATTTATTCTTTTACCACCTTGTATGAGAAGAGATGTTAGATTTGGTTCTTCAACTCTTCATTCAATTATGTATAGTAGTTTATTTTTGGTTTTCGTATCTACTATAGGATTTAGCCATCACTTACTAATATTATGTTCATTCAAAAACTTAAAAAATATAGATGAATAGATTTCTAATTATTATGATGATCATAATTTCTATTAATCATATATAATGGTTGCTAACTTTTCTACTTTCTATACACATGTGGACTCCCCATAAAACTCAGATCTGAAGAAGGAACCATATCCTTAGTATAGGTTTAGTGTGTTAAAAGGAATAATCATGAATTCCTTGATTGAAGGTATTCTCTTTCTTTTATATTCTTCATCATCCTCTATCCCTAACCCGTGTGACTTTTATCTCATTCCTAGAAAGATTCAATGCCAATACAAAGAGTGTCTAATATCTATAAATTCTTATCCTAGGGATAGTTATCATAATTGAGTCAAGTAGGGAAAATGACTAGATTAATAGTGACCAAAAATAATTTAATCAATTAATCTTTTTATTATTTTATATATGATACCTTATGTGAATAAAAAATTAATATAGATAAAGAAAGGGGAAATGTAGAATAAGAAATGTTAGAGGTAGGATTCATAAATTCTCATACATATCAAAAAAATAAATAATCCTTAAGAAACATCTAATCACAAAAATTTTCTAGAAAGAGAGAGGGAGAGTGAGATCCGACAAAATTTCTATCAACATTGACCTAGTTTTGATGAAATTATAAGGACATGATATTAAATTAAACTATATGAAATCCCAACATGATCTTTTTTCTGATAGGGGATAAATCCAAATAAATTAATTATCTAATTAAGATCACCCATGGTATCCTTTAAGATAATTCAATAAATCCCAACTATGATAAAAGTGTTCATGAACATATTTTATTCCATTTAATGAAAGCTAATCCATTCCTATTCTCTAAACACCCACGTCTCATAAACATGGAACCATTGGGTATTGGCCTTACAAAATATCCAAAATATATTTAGTATCTAGAAATTTTCTTTCTATATCCATTGTAGTCCATGGTCCATAAAATAATGAACATGTGATGAATATTGATTTAGAATTGAAGAAAAAACTAGAAATAAATTCTCTAAGAACAAAGTGAAGATATTAAAAAATTCATGAAGTGATTTATTTTATTGAAATTATATAAATTCATTATTTTATGATGGGGGGTCTAATGAGAAAATTATTTCATTATTTAATAATCTAATTATTTAGTAAAATTTAGTCTCAAAATAATGTAATGTATTTTAAAAATATTAATGAAATTATTAGTGGTGGTGATAAAAATAAATATGGGGATCAAGAAGAAAAAATTAAACCTGAAAGATCTAATTAAATTAAAGGAATTGATCTTATTTATATTTAATATGCTATTATTTTATATGATTTAGTTATAAATCAATTTTTTATGGTTTATAATTTATAGTGAGAAGGAAAACTCAAAGAAAATAAGGACTATAATTCTAATTCACTTCTATAAATTTCAATTCAATAATTTTTTTTTGAGAATTTTTTTCAGGACTCGTCCCCTAGGGCCCGTACCGTGACTACCCCAAGCCCGCCTTCTATAGGCCAGGGGCTAGTGACTAGCACCAGAAAGGTATATCCCTAAAACTGAGAAGGCATTACCTTTTTAACCTACAAACACACCCCAAACCAGGCACACAACAAGATACAAGCACAAAGTAAACTATATAGTAAATAGTGTGAGTACAGTAAGTAAAGGGGCCAGAATACAGAACCAACTGGAAAGTACATGTAAAAATGAAAACAATTCTTGTGAACACCTGCCAAGAATCCTACCTGAAGGGTAGGTACAGCTCTAGAACGGTCGTCTCTGCGGTACGCCTCATCTAAGGTCCACCTCCGAGAAACCTCCAGTCCTGATACCCTCGACCTCAATAGTCATTGTTTGTCATCTACAAAAGACATAGCAAGGTGTGGGTGTAGCCCGTGCGGGGGTGAGTATAACGATACTTAGTAGGGACCCTGATACCCCCTAAGGTATCTCAGAATCCACAGAGGATAATGCACAAAGCAATACTACAATTAAAAGCATGAAGAAACAATCAACTCTACTTTGGTATATTCCCATACATATACCTAAGTTACCAGGTATACCCATCTCGTTTATGAGGAAACACAAGGCCCAACTCTTTAGCCAAAAGCACAATTGTTCCATGAAGGAAAGAATACCATGAAGGTAACACGACAAAGGTAAGTACCACAAAGGTATCACCGCACAGAAGTGTACCACAAAGGAAAAGACTCAACTCACACCAGGTATAACTTAAGTATATAAGTACAGATGATTAGTCGAAATCTAGATCATTTAATTTTGTTACGTAGCACTGCTTCTGACCCACACAAGATCGATAGGTAACTAACCCACACTGATCCAAATAGGATCTGACCCACACAGGATCAGTATGTGCTGACCCACATAAGATCGCCGAGTGCTGACCCACATAGGATCTGATAGATGCTGACCCACATAGGATTCGAATATGACCCACATAGGATCTGAAGATGACTCACATGAGATCAGAAGATTCTTTAAGTATAGCCAGTCAGAGGGTTCCCACACTAAGCTCACTTGATTCTGGGAGAATCTACTCCTCAAGCTATTGGTCTATAATTCAACTACCAAGAAGTACCATGAGGAAGTATCACGAAGTTCTGTCGTGTCATAAGGGTCCCAATGCGAGAGATGGCGTGTCAATCAGACACCCGGTCTGTAAGTTATTAGCCTTTCCATTCTGAGGGCCCAATGAGATTCGGGTTCGATCCAAACTGGTTATACTCCAACTGTCTCCAAAACTCAAGTGGATTAAACCAAAAGGACCGTCTCGATCCAAGGATTCCATCATCGTAGATGGTTCTTCAAACGGATGCCTAGCTCTCAAAATATGGCCAATATGTGTATCTGGGCCCAGATGGGCCCAGGTCCGTCCCGTCCTACTGGTCCGCGGTCCATTCCAACCCACAGAGGGGGCGGCCCAGACTGCTGGACGCATCCCACAGACCTCAGCCTGTGGTTTGGTGCATTACGCCGTGGCGGGACCCACCTTAGTCGCTACCCAGGGGGAGGCGCCCCTCGAAATTCTGAATTTTCCAGTTGGATCGTTCGGCTTTTTCCAAATTAGTGGCGCCACATGGCGCCACCTGCTGGCATGCGGGACCGGCTGGAGCAGGTCCTACATGGCATGACATCACCGGTTGGGTTTCTGGTCGGCTCTCCTTCCAGCAGAGTGATGGCGCCGCTTCTCCAACCGCGGTTGGCTGGGTGTCGGTCGCCCTTTGGGTGTGTCACCGCGGCTCAGCAGTCGCGGCCTCCATCTCCGGCGTCGTGGATGCGCGCTACCCCAGCTCCCACGTGGTAGGCCGGTGTGCTGACCCCATCCTCGTCTGCCACGGCTTATGGGTAGCGGCCTCCTCGGGCGGTGTGGTTGCGCCGCTACCACCACCACTGTAAAGACCCGTCAAAGTTAAGGAAAATTTTTTCTTAATTTTCTTTGGGATTTTACAAGAATGCAGTTTATGGAGACACTTGATTCTGAGGCCCGGTGTGCCCGGAATTACTATCCGAAGTTTAGCTTGAGTGCATTCAGTGAACGAACGAGCGGGAATTTATAACTTTTGAACCGGTGCTCGGAATCGAATTCTGAGGACACCGATAGAACCATAGCGCCAGTAATTGCTTAGAAACACATTTTTCGAAGTTTCATTTTCACGAGAGAGGTTGATAAAAATTGTGGAAATTAAAATAAAAATTTAACTACAATTTTTATTTTCTTTAAGTGGATTAAGCTTTGGGTGGAAGTTGGGGAAAACCACCCAACTTCCATTTGTAGGTTATAAAGGTGGTGGGGCCCACACGAACCCCACCCCTTCACTTTCTTAAAACCCCCTCAACTCACCATTATGGATGACAACTTGTCATGAATTAATTAAGTGGAATTAATTCAAACTCTTGAAATTCAAAAGTTTATGTTATGTTAATAAAATAAGAGGTGAACTTATTTTATTTGGGGTTGGAACCTTTTTGTGGTGGAGTCTTTGGTAGAAAAGGGATAAGGACTTGAGGAACTTCTTCTTCTTCGATGAAGAACGCGAAGAACACATCGGTCTCTGACGAAGAACGCCGAGTTCTCAGAAACTGATTACGCGACGTCGTGTACCGCGACGTCGTCGACGTCTTCTTCCGCGACGTCTCTTCCCGCGATGAATCCTCATTCGACGAACCTCCGTTCAAGCTCGCACGAGGTAGGGGATTATGCGATTTCCTTTCGTGATTTACTCCCGTTCATTATCCATGTATACATGGACAGCATGCTATCAATTAACGGGAGGAGGCTGGACCGCACAAACACGGCCGACCCCCTCCCTTTCTTTTTCTTATTGTTGCGGTACGACGGAAAGTGATGCGGTGCTGTCGCACCGCGTGGGAAAGAACAGCAAGAATGCACGATGCAGACACGCCGCGTTTTTAAAAATATGAACCAATTCGCGGTGCCGTCGCACCGCACCGGAGAACCGCAAAAGCAGCGCGGTCGGAGAGGGGTCGCGGCGGAGCATGGGAAACGGCGGCCGGAAATGGGCCGCCGGCGTCAGAGCAGGACCGGCGGCCGGAAACGGGCCGCCTGCGTCGGAGCAGGGAGGGTACCAGTCGTCGCTAGTCCCGTGGCGGCAGAAACCGGCCGGTCGAGGCGGGCCGGCCGGACAGGAGAAAAGACAGGGGTTCAAACCCCCGGCCGGCCAGCTAGCGGCCCCCATTAAGGGGGGCCGCGATTACAAAACACGGGGGGGCAGTGCCCCCCCCCCCCCCCCCGCAAACAGAAAGGCTCGGTCGTTCGGCCGAGCCAGCTGGTGTCGCGCGCCAGTGCGCCGGGCCGCCAGGCCGCGCCGGGCCGCGCCTGCCGGGCCGACCCAGGGGGTCTCGGGCCGGGTCGGTCCGGGCCCGAAACCCCCGTTTTCGGACCCTTTTTTATCTTTTGCCCGTATCTCGGGCTACGGACCTCCAATCGACGCGCCGTCAGTGGAGATGCGATCCTTGGATCGAGACGGTAGTTTCTGTATATCGCACTCAAGGTTTCGGAATACTTTGGGTTCTGCCGAGTTGGTTCGTACACGAAACTAACCAGGCCCTCGGAGCGGAAACGCTCATAACTTAAGCTCCAGACGTCTGATTGATGTGTCGTCGACTTTGATGGATACCTCTATGTGAGACGGATCTTTTGGCTTACTCCACCCGAGGTTTGTGCGTAGGTGGAGTATGGTCGGGTTGGTTTTACCTTAAAAACCAAGCGGGCCCCTGGGACGAAAAAGCCAATAACTCTCAGACCGGGCGTCCGATTGACGCGCCATTTGCGACGTTGAGTTCCTGTTGACGATACGGAACTTTTGGATACATAAACTCTGGATCTTGTGTCAGTTGATGTATCAGCCTCTCGGATCATGGAGCGGACCCTCCCGAACGAGCTTGTTGTGTGCGGGAACCTTAGTGTTGGCTGCGTTTGCGACTGTGACGACGACGACTGTGTAGAGATCCTCAGTGGATTCGACGGAGACGACTACAGCACTCAGCGATCCTATGTGGATCAGTGCTACCGATCATGTGTGGGTCTGATCCTGTGTGGGTTAGCGCTCAGCGGTTCTGTGTGAGCCAGCGCCTACAGATCCTGTGTGGGTCCGATCATTTGTGAGTCTTTGCGGGGGTTAGTTACCTATCGATCCTTTGTGGGTCAGATCCTATGTGGGTCATTGCGGGGGTTAGTTACCTATCGATCCTTTGTGGGTCCAACAGATTAGATGAATCAGTGGATATATCTGATCATCTCTATCGTCATACGAAGAAGTATACCTGTGTGAGCTGAATCTGGTTTTGCTTTCCTATGTGGATTTTGTTGTGCTATCCTGTGTGGATTTACGTTTTGCTTTCCAGTTTGGACTGGGTTGTACTTGGGCTCGGATGTTTGAGCCGAACGAGAATTGATGACTTAGGTATATGTATGGGCATATACCTAAGCAGTGTCGGATGTTACTTCGTGATTGCATCTTTCCTTTATGGATTATCCTTTGTGGATTTATGGAGACCTTCGGGGGTCTCGGGGTCCCTACTGAGTAGCTTATACTCACCCCTGCATGGGCTATGCCTGCACTACATTGTGTTGGTTGCAGACAACGGACAACGCTGATCGTGGTTGAGGCTTGCAGAGAAGGACGGTACCTGGAGGTGGACCACTGGACGAGACGTACTCAGAGCAGTCGGCTGGACCCGAGGAGCAGAGGAGGCTATCTGTACTCACCCTTCAGGTGGGATTTCAAGTGGACAGCTCAGCGTTGCGGATTTACTTTTCAGTTGTTGTTTTCCCTTCCAGCTTTATTTTACTTTCAGTTTGGGTTTGTATACTGGCCCACATACTTTTCTGCACTTACTGTTATACCAGCTTTTACTTAGTGTTTACTTCTACTGCTTTCTTGCTCTGTGGTGTTTTTTTACTTTACAAAGGCAATGCCTTTCCTTTTTATCGGGAATTTACTCATTGGTGCTAGTCGCCAGCCCCTGGCCTATGGAAGGCGGGCTTAGGGTAGTCACGACACGGGCCCCGAGGACGGGTCGTGACAACCACGGTCGGTCGGTGTGCGAGCTGCCTCCTTGCACCTTGTCGGCATCGGTCGTCAGCTTCAATCACTGACACTTCCTTGGGTCATCGGGTGAGCTATAGTGGCTTGTTCTTCAAACCGAAGAGATCAAATATCATCTCGATATGTCTCCATTGCATCTATCCTGATGTGGTCGGGTTCCTCTCAACCCGAAGATCCGCCTGCGAAGAACACATCAATCCACGAGGTATCAGAGGGATCGGGCCATGTTCATTTGGGTTGCACCCTCTGCATTAGTTTGATAACAAGAAGCTCAATAATATTGAATAAATGTAAAATTTTAACAAAGAACGATCAAGAGAAAACCCTACCTCGATTGTTTGTTGGGGAACACTCACGATTGGAGGTGGTGTCGGTGTTCATCATCCACGCAACAAGACGCTAATGACGCCACTCGAATGACCATCCTCTGACCTTGGTTGGTGGATCTGTTCTTCGTCAGGAGCCTCAAGATCCCCCTCTCCCTTTCGCCAATGGAAAACCAACCCCCAATCCCCTCAAGAAGAGTTAATATAACTCTTCATTAAAAATATGATTCATTAATTTAGAATTAATGAATCCTATTAATTTAAGGAGATTGTGGTTACACATTTTGTGTAACTAGGAATTTAATGCCCAATATTAAATATCTGACCTCCCTCATTTAGTCCCCCCTACTATAATTCCAAAGGAGAGGTGGGAGGATATATTTTTAAAATAAAATTATTTTACTTTATTTAATCCTCTACGAAAAATATAGAAACCAACTTCTTCACTCGAACCACTGCGGTCGATGTTAAACCTTCCTTAAGTGAATATCAGCACTGCAAGTTCAACAGTTTCCTCATATTTCAATTCTGAGCACCGGTTCAAAAGTTACAAATTCCCACTCGCATGTTAGATGGACGTACTTAAAGAATGTTCGGAAATCCCTTCCAGCCACTCCAGGCCTTGGAATCATGTGTCATAGAAATTCACAGACTCGTAATATTTCCATATAATTAAAAAAATACATGAAAAAAAATCCAGGTCTTTACAAAGTTAATGATAAATAAATAAATATTTTTTACATGTTTTTACCACTATGATGACCTCAATGAGTTATAATTTTAATATTTTATAATGGAATAGATTTTTTTGTTATTCATTCCATGGAAGCCTCATCTCCCATAGGACTATGGTTGACAATTATTTAAATAAATCTAAAGAAATTAAAGAATTATTTATTTACATTCAACCAATCACAAAAGATATTTTTTATTACTTTCTAGTTTTTAAAAATAAAACATCTCAATTTTTTAGTGATTAGAATATGGTCTATGATAAATTATGATCAGAAATTCCACTATTCGCTAGTCACTTCCAACAATTTGGTATCTATTTTTTTAACACACCATCACTTATAAGGCATAAAAAAATTTCAATTTTGGGATAAAGGTAGTTCCTTTTTTCCTTACTTTTATATTTTTATTTTCTAACATTACGCATTTAAAAAAATAAATTTTCTATTCAAAATAACCCACATGAGTGTTAAAAAAATTCTTGAAGGTGAAGTATTCATTAATATAACCTCATATATGGGGTAAAAATAATGGATTTTATTAGTTATCTAAAATTATTTAATCTATTACACACATTAATAAATGATTTTTTATCAAGATCTAGTTCATTTAGTATTTGATTAATATTTTTTTAGAACTTCTATTGAAATTTATGCTTGTTTTTTATCTTACAATTTAAATTACAAAACCATGTGGTATTTGACCTCTTATCATTACTATGTTTTTCATCTCCTTCTTAAGTGAATCATAAAATATGTTATGACTTCTAGATTTTCTTTGATGTTTTTAAGGATACCAGAAGTAATTATAGGAACTGTATTTAATTATTGGGGAATTAGTTCAAAGAAATTGTAAATGAAACCTTGCTACAATTTCAGGACCTACTTTTCCATACTTCCACATTAAAAAACTAAGTGTGGTCAATTTTACAATAATGTCAAATGGGCTAATTTGGAGAATTAAATTTGATTTTTTGCTGGATTTATTTTTTCACAAATGATTATTTCTAGTTTAGAATTTATTGAGGAGTATAAATCATTATTGGTTCAAACATTAAGTACATTTCATGGTTATTTACAGGGTACTATAATCTCTGTGGGTTTATATAAATGTAAATAACCCCTTACATATGGATCTAAGAAGGATTATTTGAATAATTGTAATGCAATTTGAGCTTGTTTTTTCTTGCATTGGGATTGGTTAGAGGAGAGTGAAAAAGCTGATTGGGTACATGTAAATATTTAAGTATGGGGGATTTAGATTCTAGGGAATCAATTAATTGGATTGATTTTATTCAATTATATGTTCAATAAAATTTAATAAAAATGATTAAATTTAAGAAAATTAAAAAAATCCTAATACCACTAGTATAAAAATATTTTAAAATGACTCTTTTTTAACATCGATTATTTTATATATGATATTGAATACCAATGGAATATTTTTTACAAATAGTATGATAATAAACTATATAGAAAAATTAGTATTAAATATTATTTATTAATATAATCTATTTAAAAAACCATAATTTTTTTTAAATGTCATAATTGAATTTTTATTTTGGGAATACTCTTGATCCAACCCAGAGTTTTAACCATAACCGTAACTTTCTATCTTCATGAAATCCTCCCCACCAATTCATGTCACTATTCACCACCATTGATCACCAAATACCGCCATTTACATTCTTTCACCATTGTCCACTTCACTTATTTGATGGTTTCAGTCATTTTCTTATCATATAATCTAAATCAACTTTAATTTGGGTAGTATTCATTCCAAAAGTTTTTAAAACTAAAATATATATAGATTTCCATTGATATATTAGTTATTTATAAATTTATTTTATATAATTTATCATTTAAAACATATTTGATGTTTATGTTTTTTATTGGTTGAATGATCAACTATCATCAGAGACATTTATATTATTTATCATTTTTTGAAATTTTAGATATATATTATTTCTTTATTACTAACATGATATTTTTGTTATGATAGAACTATATTTCTTTAGGAAATGAATTATTATTTTTATATATAATTTTTAATAGGGTTTTCATTCATATTTTAAATATTTTTTTAATTTAAAACGACATACTTTATTTAGTTAGGTTTTAATTAATTTAATTGTATAGAAAATTTTTATATTACTATTAATATTATTTTTTATGTATCAAACATATTCAATTATTCCAATAAAATATATATGTAAACATGAATATATATTATATATAGGATTTTATATATGTATAAATATTATTTTATTATTTATATTCGAATTTTATAATTATATGTTTTTTATTTTATTACACAATATATAAAAATATATCATCATTTAATTTGTTTATTTATCATTGAATCAGTATATATGAATAATCAATGAATTTTAATATTAATAACAATAATGTTAGTTTTAATACTATTGTAATAATGTAAATTTTTGTGTTAATATTATGAATACTCATGTTAATTCCGTTGATATTGGTTTTATTATTAGTAATAATATTATTATTTTCAATATTATTTATATTAAGTCGTCAAGGGGTTGCTTGAGGGGTACCACCCTTGTCGTAGAAGCCTTGAGGTCGAGGTTTAAACCCCCAATGGCCCTTAATTCCATTAACTAAGAGGGTCCTTCAGGCCCAAGGATATTCAAACATCATTATAGATCAATACATTATGATACTCCGCCATGAAGGAGAATTTGAGCCATTACATAAGTTGTAATGGTCCTAGTGGATGTTTTCTTGTCCATGTGGGGAGGGATGAGGCTTGTCCCAACTAGGTGTGTTGGGTGTGTGAATTTTAATCATTCATATTAGTATTATAGTTAGCATTAATAATATTTTTATTACTGCTAATTTTTTAAAACATTAAAATTATTTATTAATATTATTAATATTAGTATTTATATATATATTTATGAACATTTAATAAATTAGTAATAAAAAAATTAAAATACATGTGGTTATATATATAATATCATAATTCCAAGCATTTATGATTATTATTTAAATTAATATAATTATTTTTATTATCATTTTTTATATTTTTATTTCTATTATTATGTTAAAATTATAATTTTGTATTGTTTTTATAATAATAATTTTAAATATACAATATCAAAATTTAAAAACTTATATTAAATACTTGAATGTCTTTATAGTTGATAATTATTTTTATTGGATTACTTCATGAATAATAAGGTTTGAATATGGGGAAGGGGTGGATGATATTTTTGGAATCTTCTAAAAAAATGAACATAACAAAAACCAATTTTTTCATCAACATATTGAGTGTTTACGTATGAGAAATCCATTAAGTATTTAAATCAAATATCATTAAATTTCCATTTTTTCAATTCAAATTATGAAAATAGGATCTGGATTTGTGAAATTTGGCATATATGAATATATAATAGTGATAGATATTTTCCTCAAGATAATTATGATCAAATTGAATTCCTAATGTTTGATAAGGAAGCTGGATAAATTAAAAAAATACAAAGAGTTGAGTGATGATGGAACTCATATTTTCAAATATTTTAAACAACAATTTTAATGTTTTCATCCCACTAAATTATTTTTTTTGGTTTAATTGTAACATTTTTAGGTTTTAAGAATAATATGAGAAAAATTACAAAAAATGGATTAATTTTTAATTTCTATATATTTTAAATCATCATAAAATTACAAATATATTATATTTTAGACTAATAAAAGTTATGAAAATCACATTTTATAGGAATAAAATCTTGATGGGATATAATTCATTTAACTCGAACAAAGTTGAAATCTAATCATAAGAGGACCAAAAGGAAAATGTAAGTTAAGATTTGGAAAGTGTGCTCATATTTAATGAATTTTGAATATGGAATCATTTCTCACATGTGGATTATATAAATGGGATGAAATTTCACATGAATATATAAGAGATTCTGATGAACAAATTCATTAACTGTTTCTATATTATATTCTATATATATCTAGGTTGTAGAGTAATTGGAAACTATAGGATGACAATATAAGGTGTCTTTTTTGTTATAAATGTTTTCATTGGTAATTTGTTGATAAAATAATCTATATGTTTCAAAATGAGCCTAAATTTTGTGGGTATATGGTGGAGAGATATAGTAACATATACTATAAAGAAAAAAATTATATTTTTATCAATTAAATGGTTTTAATAAATGATATCTTTTTTGGGATAAATATTTTGGTGAAAATAAGCCCCCCAATTTTATAAATTTGTATCTCAGCATGATCCCATGATATATCCCTTTATTTTTCTATTATCTAAAAAGTATGCAATGTTTTTTTATTAATGTAGTATTATAAATTTTTAATAAATAATAAAATTATTATTCTATCATTATTTTTATTCTTCCACTATTCCCTTCTCAACTTCGTTGAAAATCGAACTAACCTCATTTCTTGTTCGAGGGAGAGATACATTAATTATTGAGTTTTATACATGTCAGGATTTTTGTCTTTATTTTATATTGGGAATTAATTGATTATTGAACTGATTAGTGTGATTGTTTCCCCCTTTTACAAGATATCCATTTTCTCTTTAATTATTCAAAAATATTCATTCCCATTAACATTTAAGTCATCGATATTGGGAAGTTTAACCTATGTTATGATGAGAATGATTATTGTCATATATGAAGAGTTATGAATGTAGAGTAATTACAATTTTAATAAGAGGTTGTGGTGCTACATATCACATTTTGAAGAATATTTAGATTAATTTTATATAACAATGATTGCATCACTGTGAACTCCCGAGAACAACACCTTTTCTCTTCTTTCTTCCATTCATTCTAACCTCATCCTATATAAATATTTTTTTCTAAAATCTAATTAAAATATATATATAACTTGAATTTTTAAAATAGAACCATTATATTAGAATATATTTGTTTATTATATTTAATTTACATATAGTGATAGAAAAAAAAATTAGTGTATGTGAGTGATATTCTCAAGAGATAAAACTAAGGTACACCACTCTGGTGAATTTCTAGTTTAAAAAAATCATATAGATTTCCTAACAAAATACCATTATTGATTTTCTATAGTTTTATGGTAAGTTAACCATGTTGATTTTTGTTGAACCCTCTGGGAATTGAGTTGCTTTATTATATTTTGATAATCCCAACTATATTTTATTTATATCTTAATTATGTTTGATGCATCTCAAATATGCTTTATTATATGTTGTTACTTTCAATTATTCTTAATATAAGTCTTTTGGATATATGTACTCTGAACTAACACATTCTGCCAATAGAATGATTAAACAGATTATAGCCACCGATACAGAACAGTAGCTACTGATATGACTTAGAGCTACTGATATCGAATAGAGCTACCGATATGGAGTTCACCGATAGAGTTACAGTTACAAGCTCACCTGTACTCAAGTCTACTACTACATCGAAGTAGACAGCTACCGATACAGAGCTACCGATATGCTGAATTCCACCGATATTTAAAGTCTACCAATACATCAAGGAAGCTACCGATAGGGACTTACCGCTACCGATACAAGGCAGAGCCACAAATACCGTTACAAGACCACCGCTACTGATGTGATCAAGTCTACCATTTCAGCTACCGATACAAAGTCTACCATTACAAATGAAGTCTACCGATACAGACACCTACCATAACACAAGTCTACCGATATCAAGAGCTACCGTTCCAGAAACAGAACCTGATGCTACTTTAATTTCTTTATCATTATTTAATCTAACCAACGGTCATATAAGGTATATTTTAATACACTGAGATTTATTTAATGTGTGTTGTTGGATGTCAGGGAACCATATCTCATACCTAGATAAAGTAAATCATCTTTTTCTGGAGCTCGTGCTTTATATAAAGGAAGGATGTGGTACTGCAAAATATGGAATGAATAGATGAATACACAGAGAGATATACATACCAAGAGGTGTGCTAGAAGAACAACTGAGTGTGAATGAAAAGAGATGATTGAACTTACACGAAGAACTCATTCATTATTGCATACCAGTGAAGAGCTGAGAACGAGAACATAACACAAGAACTTCATCGACTACTACCTCCTCTGTCTCTACACCTAGAAGTCAAGGAAACAGACGATACACTATTTTCCAGACAAAAACCAGAAGAGGACTCAGAGCTAATTCTGATCAATCAAAGGAGTCCAGAACTACATGACAATCACTAGATCCATTTCTAAACTCTAAAAATTTTCTCTGTGATTTATCTTTTTACATATTGAGCAGTGTGTGTTATCTGCTGTATTTAACACACACATTGTCTCCTGTGCTTTAACTGGAGGATTTTTAAATCCTCACTCAACACTCTTACATCTTTTATTTCCCACTGGGATAGTGGTAGAGGTCGTGTGACCTGGACAGCTGGTTTCTGTTGTTTCTATTCCCATGGATAACAGGGGTAGAGGTCTTGGACCTGGATAGTTGTACACTGTTGTAATCCCCGATCCAGGGTGTGGATCACTTTTATATAAAGTTTTGAGAGGACTAAGTCTCAGCTTGATACTGAACCTATTGGTTAAATCTACTGTGCTTATTTATTTTCAAAGTTATTTTCTATTCTTCTGCAAAATACTTTAAAACTAAAACTGTTTTAAAGTCACTTTGATAATTAAACTCGCAAGTGTTTATATTAGTGGTAAATCAGTAAGTTAGTTTCAAAATTTAATCACTTCTTCTGATTTGATTAACTAGGAAATAATCAATCCTTTGAGAACCTAACAGAACCTTCATTTTGATATAAATTCACTACAGTTTAATTCTGTGTTTTATTTGGGTTTTTTAAGACAAAGTTTTTAAACAGAAATTTTAATTGGAACTCAATTCACCCCCCTCTTGAGTGTCCACTTTGACCAACATTTAGTATCAAAGGGTTGTTTAAAATATTTTGTACTCTGTTTTCAACTATGATTTGAGTTGTATTTTAAGGTTCTTAAAATTTCTGTTATTTCTAAATTTATATCTCTTTAAAATCTTTGCTTTAAGTAAGTTATCATGGATAACAGACTTGAAGGTGTTGCTACCAATTGACCACCATTTTTCAATAGAACAAACTATGCTCAGTGGAAAATCAAGATAAAAATTCATTTAGAGAGCATGGGTTTTGATATTTTAAATGCTATAGAATCAGAATATAAAATACCTACTAATGTTAGATCTACTTGGAATGAAGCTACTAATACAACCTACAATAATAATTGCAAAGCTATGAATGTCTTGTACTGTGCTTTAGGAGATGAGGAATTTAATAGAATATATGCTTGTAAAACTGCTTATGAAATATGGGATACCTTAGCTGTTTCTCATGAAGGAACAACTAATGTTAAGGAAATGATATTGAACACTTATACTATTAAGTATGATAATTTTAAGATAAAGCCTGATGAACCCATTTCTGACATGTATCTCAGGTTCAACGAAATTATCAACACAATGATCTCTTTGGGAAAGGATGTTCCATCAAAGGAACAAATAATGAGAATTCTGAGATGTCTACCTGAAAGATGAAGAGGAACTTCTGTCTCAATTAGAGAATCATGTGATATTGGTGAACTTCCAGTCAAGGAACTAATTGTAAAGTTGATGATGTATGAAGAAGAACTTAAGGTGAACAAAGAAGAAGATGATAAACCAAGAAGGAAGTCTGTTTCTTTCAAATATTCAACTTCAAAGAACAAGGATAAGGAGAAACTTCAAGATATAAACAAGAGTTCAAGCTATGAAGATAGTGAAAGTTCTTCTGATAGTGATGCTGAGATGGCTCACATTTCCAGAAGGTTTAAGAAGTTCTATAGGAAGAATAAGTTTTTCATAAAATCAAATTACAAAAATAAGTATGACAGCAAGGGTCATTGGAAAAAGGATTGGAAGAGATCTGACAAAACAGATGAGGTTGTCTTTTATGAGTGCAAAAGAAAAGGACATATAAAAGCAGACTGTCCAAAGTTGAAATACAAGAAGAGGTTTGAATACAAGGACAATAAGTATAAGAAATCCATGAATTCTACTTAGAGTGCTTCTGAGAATATCTCCAGTGAATCTGAAATTTCTGAAACTGAAAACAGACATAAGACAAACATGTGTTTTATGACAAACACATTTGAGGTAACATCTAAACTCCTGCTTTAAATTCATATTATTCTGGAGATGATTCTAACTTAGAAAACATGCAAAATCTGAACTATTTTAATACTGTGATATGTTAGAAGAAACCTGTAATGAGCTGAAAGACAAATACAAATGTTTAAAGAAACAATATGCTTTAATTGTTAAATATAAATCTGATCTTGATATTGAGATGGAAAAGAATGCTCAATTGTTTAAAGAAAACACTAAACTGAAATTATCTAATGATCAACTTAAGAAAGACTTAGAAAAGTGTAAAAATGGTAAAGATACTCTTACTCAAATGCTTGGTAAGAAAATGGCACCTAGATACACCACTGGTATAGGATACCAACCAGGACAGAGAAAATTTACCAAAACTAAATTCATTCCTAAATCTGGACAGAATACTGCTAGTTCTAGTTCTGTACATTTATATGCTTAAACTAGTTATATTCATAGTTAAGGATCTAATAAGGTTTACCCATCAAAATCTGTTGACTCTAGAAATCTTATGAGACCCATTAGACAAATATGGGTACCTAAAGTTTTATTGGCTAACCTGTCTGGACCCAAGAAGATATGGGTACCAAAATCATTTCCTATCTAAATATGTTTTGTAGGGAACCTGCTTAAAGAGCTCCTATAGAAAGACTTGGTATTTGGAAATTGGATGTTCAAGACATATGTCAGGAGACTTCTCATGCTTTAAAAGCTTAGTCATAGTTGATAGAAGTTTTGTCACTTTTGGTGATAACTCAAAAGGAAAAATCATTGGCTTAGTCCAGATTGGTAACACTGACTCAGTATTAATTTCTAAAGTTTTATTTTTTGATGGACTTAAATATAATTTGTTAAGTATTTCTCAGTTATGTGATGATGGTTTTTATGTTAAATTTGAAAATGATTCTTGCAATGTTTTTAATTCTAAAAATGTTTTAGTGTTTTCTGCTTTAAGAAATGAAAATGTTCATGCTGTTGATTTAAATTCTTTAGCTAAGTAGAATATTACTTGTTTAAATGCTTTTCATAAAGTCTTGGATTCGGAACAGAAGATTAGGACACTGCAATGTGCATTCACTTAGAAAACTTTCTATGAAGAACTTAGTTAGAGACCTACCCAAACTTGAATTTCTAGCAGACAAAGTTTGTAATCCCTGTCAAAAGGGAAAGCAACATAACGTTTCTTTTAAGTCAAAGAAAGATGTTTCAACTTCTCAACCTCTCGAGTTGGTTCACATGGATTTATTTGGACCTTCTAGAGTTTCTAGTTTAAATGGGAAGCACTATGTCAATATTCTTGTAGATGATTATTCTATGTATACTTGGGTATATTTTCTAGCTCACAAAAGTGAAGCTTGTTCTTGCTTTTTAAAATATTCCAAGTCTGTAGAGAACATTAGTGGGCTTAAGATCAAAACATTGAGAAGTGATCATGGTCGTGAGTTTGAATCCTACTGCTCACACAGTGGCTATAGTCACAATTTTTCTGCCCTTAGGACACCCTAGCAGAATGGTGTAGTAGAAAGGAGGAATAGAACCCTTCAGGAAATTTCCAGAACCATTCTAAATGAGTATGACCTACCTGTTTACTTTTGGGCTGAATCTGTAAATACAACTTGTTATGTTATCAATAGAGTCTTAATCAGACCTGTTCTTAAGAAAACCCCTTAGGAGTTATGGAACCATAGGAAACCTAAGGTTAACTACTTTAGAGTTTTTGGTTGCAAAGTATTTATTCTTAATACTAAAGATAATCTTGACAAGTTTTCACCAAAGAGTGATGAAGGAATTTTCCTAGGTTACTCTATTTCTGGTAAAGCCTATAGAGCTTTCAATAAGAGAACCAAATGTGTGGAAGAATCTGTTCACATCAAATTTGATGAAACTGATCCACATGAACCTAAGACCTCTCTTGAAAATCTTGAAGATGATCTATCTGTTTTGAACCTTAATGATAAAGACAGTGGACCAATAGTTAAAACATCCAGTTCTGGAAATTTTCCAGAACCTGCTTCTATTGAACCCCAACCTGTTGATGAACCTGAAATTTATAGTCCTACCTTTACTCGATCAACTAGAATTCTAAAGAACCATCCTTTAGATGCTGTTGTAGGTAATTTAGATAGAGGAACACAGACTCGAACTTCTTTAAGGAATCAGGTTGGACATCAAGCTTTTCTTTCACAGTTAGAACCTAAAAATATCAATGATGTCATCAATGATGAATTTTGGGAAATGGCTATGCAAGAAGAACTAAATCAATTTGAAAGAAACAAAGTCTGGAAATTAGTAAAAAGACCTAAGGACACTATAACCATAGGCATAAAATGGGTGTTTAGAAACAAAGTTGATGAATCTGGAAACATGATTTGAAACAAATCTAGGCTAGTTGCACAAGGTTACAATCAAGAAGAAGGAATTGACTATGAGGAAACCTTTGCACCTGTAGCTAGATTAGAGGCTATTAGGATCTTACTTGCTTATGCATCACATCTGAATTTCAAGTTATATCAAATGGATGTGAAAAGTACTTTTCCAAATGGTTTTATTGTTGAAAAAAATTTTGTAGAACAACCACCTGGTTTTTCAAATCCTCATTTTCAAAATCATGTTTTTAAACATTCTAAAGCTTTATATGGTTTAAAACAAGCTCCAAGAGCTTGGTATGAAAGACTTACAAATTTTCTTATTTAAAAAGGATTTTCAAAAGGAATTGTTGATCCCACTCTTTTTATAAAAATGATTTCAAAAGATGTTTTAATAGTACAAATCTATGTTGATGATATTATTTTTGGATCTCCTAAAAATTCTTTATGTACTGATTTTTCAAAGGTTATGCAAAATGAGTTTGAAATGAGCTTAATGGGAGAGCTTAAGTACTTTCTTGGATTTCAAATCTTTCAAAATAAAGATGGTATTATTTTAAATCAGAGTAAATATACTAAGGATTTATTAAAATGTTTTGGTTTGGATAGTATTAAGGGAAGTGATACACCTATGAGTACCACCTGTAAATTGGATATTGATGAAACTGGTAAACCAGTTGATCAAACTAATTATAGAGGTATGATTGAGAGTTTACTTTATCTTACGGCTAGTCGACCTGATATTATGTCTAGTGTATGTATGTATGATAGATTTCAAGCTAACCCTAAAGAGTCACACTTACTTGCTGTAAAAAATATTTTCAAATATCTTAAAAATACTGCTAATTTGGGATTGTTTTATCCAAAAGGACAATCATTTGATTTAATAAGTTATTCAGATGCTGAATTTGCTGGATGCAAGTTATATAGAAAAAGCACTTCTGGAACATGTCATTTACTTGGAAAGTCCCTAGTATCATGGTATAGTAAGAAACAGAACTCAGTTACATTGTCTACTACTGAAGCAGAGTATATAGCTGCTGGTAGTTGTTGTGCACAGATTCTGTGGATGAAACACACTTTAATGGACTATGGATTTAATTTTAAACATGTTTCAATCAACTGTGACAACACTAGTGCGATCAATATCTCTAAGAATCCTGTGTCTCACTCTAGAACCAAACACATTGATGTTAGACACCACTTTTTAAGAGATCATTATCAAAGAGGTGATATAACACTTGAATTTATAGGAACTGAACTTCAATTAGCTGAAATTATCAATAATCCTTTAAGTTCAGAAAGATTAAGTTTCATTAGACACGAATTAGGATTGATATCTTACCCTTAAACCGTTAGAGAAACCTCACCGTTAGAAACCTCACCGTTAGAAACCTCACCGTTAGAGAAACCTCATCGTTAGAAACCTCACTGTTAGAATCCCCACCGTTAGAAACCTCACCGTTAGAGAATCCTCATCGTTAGGAGACTTTACTGGTACATCTCACGCTGTTTTAAACTTCTTTAAAGTCAATACATCGAGCTTTTTTATTTTATTTTTATTTTTATGATTTATTTTATTTTTGGATCCTAAATGATATTAAACCGAGTCTAGATTTCACTCAATCTCACCGCGAACTCGTCTGTACGAATCCCTCCAACCTAACCCTCTCAAGCCGCAAAACCCTAAACCTAGAATCTGTCATGGCCCGAGTCAAGAGACCCCAAGTCATAGATGTGAGTGATGAGCCGCAATCGAAAAGACAGAAAGTAACGAATGCCAGTACCAGTCGAAGTGGAAGTGGAAGTATAGCTCGAAGGAATCCAATAAACCTGCATCTCTCAAAGCGAGAAATTGTCATTGAGAAAGAGGTGTGTGCAGAATGGCTCATGGAAAGAAAGTCCTTGGTTCTTTAAAGTTTTAGAAGAACAAGGTTGGACTGAGTGCTTCGCGAACAACAATGGACCTTATTATCCAGGGCTGGTAAAACAGTTCTACGAATTCGTTCATTTTGAAAAGTCTGAGGAAGAAAGTATAATGATTTCTTATGTGAATGGACAGGAAGTTTCTTTTACTTCAGTAGAATGGGCTGGGAACTTGAGAGTTCCACATGAAGGAGATTATGCATTTTATTCAAAATATGTACCTTCAACCAGTGATGTGTTTCAATATGAAGATGCTTTGCTGGAGCTTACAGGGAATGGGACCCCTAGAAAGGTGATTGCTGCAGAGATGGTAGGAGAAGATAGGATATTGTTTAAATTTATTCAGCATGTTGTTAGTCCGAGAAGAGGATACTTTGCCACTCTGAGATTCTAGGACATTTATTTGCTACATCTGTTGAAGCATGGAGTTAAGGTAAATCTGTGTAGAATGATTATGATTCAGATTGAATAAATGACTAGACTGAAGTCCAAATAAAATGCACTGTTTTTCTCAAAGATGATTTCTGTGATGCTAAAAGTGAAAGAGGTTACTGGACCTCAGGATGAGCTGGTAGTGGTTAAGGAAAACTTCTGTATTACAAGAACTATCTGTAAATACATGAAGGTCAGCTGGAATCCTTGGGAGAAATCATGGGTGAATGATGATGGAAAAATCTATGACAAGTATACTCTTGTGGATCATCCTTCTAGACCAAAGGATGTGATGGATCCTGGTCTTGGACCAGATGAGCAAGAACCGGCCTACAGTGATGATAAAGCTGAGGAGGAAGAGACATCAGTAGAGGAAGGAGGAGACCCAGACTTTCCCCCTTGTCCTGTGCATCAAGTTATTTCTTATGGAGTAGCTAGCCCTCCAAAAGAACTACCAAAGAGATAAACTGTCTTGAAGGACAATGATACAGAGACTACAGAAGAAGGAGAAGAATCATGCCAGTATGTTGTCAAGGACACCTCTGAGGAGTATGAGGCAACTAAATCTAATCATGATGTTAATGGAGAAAATGAGGCTGATGGGGAAGCGGATGACAAATAAAATGAAGAAAAAGAGCTCAATTTGAGTCCCCTAATAGTCAGTACAGTCAGGACAGTGCCTGATCAGGAATACGTAGCAGCAGCACCTGTTGATGAGAGAGTCATTAATGACTCATAACAAATGGCTATTTAATCTACTGTTGTTGTAGAGGAAATTGCAGAATTACCTCAGGAAGAACAGTTGGAAGAGATACCTCAGAAGAATTTTCTAAGTGAGGGGGAGAATCTTGGCTCAGTATCAGTGTTATATGACATTGAAGGTTGGACATCAAATCCCGGATATATGATTCTTGGACATTATTATGGAGATTCAGATGAGGAAGACCAACCCCAAAAGGAATCAGTTACCTTACCCACTGTGACTGAAAATGTGGCAACCAAGGAGGATCTTGAGTCCTTAAAAGCTGAATTCAAAGAATCAATAAAGGAATCAGTGGCAAATATGAAGAAAAGTATGGTTTAAGAGATGAAAAGAGTGGAGAAATCCATTGAGTTATCCATTGTATGTGGTGTGTCCAGTCCTGTGAAAGAAATTATGGATGAACTTAAAGTGTGCCACACTTAGATTGAGAGTTGGACAGGAGCTGTAGTTTCCTTGAGACAATCGATTGCTTCTCTGACTACCATGCATAGCTCTCAAAATCAAGTAAACTCTGACATTCGATATATCAAAGAAGTGGTCAAACAATTTGTGTAAGTTTTTGAGGCCTTTAAAAAGCCAGTTAAAGAACATATGAACATTCAGGATACCCTTGTTCAGAAGGTAGTTAGTAGTCTGACTCAATCTTTCAAGGAGATAGTGGCCTTCTCAATGAAACCTCTTCCCTCATCTAGCACAAGTATGAACCTTGACCAGATCCGCAATGTTATTCAGGAATAATTGGCTAAGTCCACTACTAGTGGTGCATCAGATACTCAGATTCTTTCTACCACTATGGAAGTTAGTAGTTTTGTTCGTGATCACCTACGGGCAGCTACTGCTTCTCAAGAGGCAATCAAGAATAAGGTGGATGCTTATTTTGAAAAGGTTTATACCAAGCATCATATGACCAACCATTTCAAGCTCTTGCCGGAAAATATGAAGTTGCCTCCAGTTACCCAAGCCTTCAGGGAACAAGTTAGTATGCTCATGGAGCTTACTCCTGCTTTGGATAAGTTTATAGAGAATAGAGATGATTTTGTGTCTGCAATGGAGAGAGGAGGAAGCATTATAATGGATTTCAGAAACCTGTTGCTGCCCTTCCTGCATGTGGATACCAGACCAGTGATTGTACCTCCTGCACTTCCAGCTTCTGCCTCTGGGAGTACTCCTCAATTGACTCCAGTTCAAGCCATCAAGAGCTTGACACCGATGATCACTCAGAGGATCTCAGATTTCAGATCCGGTACAGTTTCTGTAGCTGAACCACTAGTTGTCCCTTCAGCTATTCTGAAACCCTCTGCTGACCCTGCACCTGCAACCTCTGCTGATCCTAAGGGAAAGACACCTATTCCATAGGCGGATTGAGTGTTTCTAGATATTGTTTAATAGGATTCACTTGTATTTTTGTTCTGATTTTATCAGTTTACCTTTTGTATCTTAATGAAATTCCTCTTCATTATCTACTTTACTATGTTTCTATAACTTTGTCATTTATTCTCAGCTACCCTTCTTTTTGTTAATCACAAAGGGGGAGAAAAGGCAAACATGAGAAAATGAGAGCAAATAAGCAATGAGACCTAAGAGTTGACAAAGGGGGAGAAATGCAAAAAGGGGGAATGAGAAACTGAGACTCGAGGAATATGGAAACTTTTTTTAAACAAAAGAAACCTCTTATTCTTTTCCATCTTTTCTGTTTCCTCTAATACTACTATTTTTTTTATCAATTTTTATATATTTTTTCTCTGATACTATTTCATTTTTTTTGGCATAAGTTGTGATTATCAAAAAGGGGGAGATTGTTGAACCCTCTGGTAATTGAGTTGCTTTATTATATTTTGATAATCTCAGCTATATTTTATTTATATCTTAATTATGTTTGATGCATCTCAAATATGCTTTATTATATGTTGTTACTTTCAATTATTCTTAATATAAGTCTTTTGGATATATGTACTCTGACCTAACACATTCTGCCAATAGAATGCTTAAACAGTTTATAGCTACCGATACAGAACAGTAGCTACTATTATGACTTAGAGCTACCGATATCGAATAGAGCTAACGATACGGAGTTCACCGATAGAGTTACAATTACAAGATCATAGGTACTCAAGTCTACCGCTACATCGAAGTCGACAGCTACCGATACAGAGCTACTGATATGCTGAAGTCCACTGATATGAAAAGTCTACCGATACATCAAGGAAGCTATCGATAGGGACTTACCACTACCGATACAAGGCAGAGCCACAGCTACTGTTACAAGACCACCGCTACTGATGTGATCAAGTCTACCGTTGCATCTACCGATACAAAGTCTACCATTACAAATGAAGTCTACCGATACAGACACCTACCGTAACACAAGTCTACAGATATCAAGAGCTACCGTTCCAGAAACAGAACTCGATGCTACTTTAATTTCTTTATCATTATTTAATCTAACCAACGGTCATATCAGGTATATTTTAATACACTGACATTTATTTAATGTGTGTTGTTGGATGTCATGGAATCGTACCTCATACCTACAAAAAGTAAATCATCTTTATCTAGAGCTCGTGCTTTATATAAAGGAAAGATGTGGTACTAAAAAATATGGAATGAATATACGAATACACAGAGAGATATACATACCACGAGGTGTACTGGAAGAACAACTGAGTGTGAATGCAAATAGACGACTGAACTTACACGAAGAACTAATTCATTATTGCATACCGGTGAAGAGCTGAGAATGAGAACATAACACAAGAACTTCATCGACTACTATCTCCTATGTCTCTACGCCTGGAAGTCAAGGAAACAGACGATACTCTGTTTTCCAGAAAAAAACCAGAAGAGGACTCAGAGTGAATTTTGATCAATCAAAGGAGTCCAGAACTGCACGACAATCACTAGAGCCATTTCTAAACTCTAAATATTTTCTCTGCGATTTATCTTCATATTGAGCAGTGTGTGTTATCTGCTATATTTAACACACACACTGTCTCCTGTGCTTTAACTGGAGGATTTGTAAATCCTCACTCAACACTCTTACATCTTTTATTTCCCACTGGGATAGTGGTAGAGGTCATGTGACCTGGACATCTGGTTGCTGTTGTTTCTATTCCCATGGATAACAGTGGTAGAGGTCTTGGACATGGACAGTTGTACATTGTTGTAATCCCCGATCCAGGGTGTGGATCACTTTTATATAAAGTTTTTAGAGGACTAAGTCTCAGCTTGAGACTGAACCTCTTGGTTAAATCTACTGTACTTATTTATTTTCAATGCTATTTTTTATTCCGGTGCAAACTACTTTAAAACTAAAACTGTTTTAAAGTCACATTGATAATTAAACTCTCAAGTGTTTATATTAGTGGTAAATTAGTAAGTTAGTTTCAAAAGTTAATCACTTCTTCTTATTTGATTAACTGGGAAATAATCAATCCTTTTAGAACCTAACAAAACCTTTATTTTGATATAAATTCACTACAGTTTAATTCTGTGTTTTATTTGGGGTTTTTAAGACAAAGTTTTTAAACAGAAATTTTAATTGGAACTCAATTCACCCCCCTCTTGAGTGTCCACTCCGACCAACAATTTTAATTTTTATATTTTCATGTCAAGAAGTTATAAACCCTATTTATTTCATTTAGATCAAAAAATCAAAAAAAATATCAATCTAGGGATATAATTTTTATAAATTCCCATTTGACTAGAAATAAGTTAACCACTAATAGAAAAAGACTAAAATTTATTACTTGTAGAATAAGAGAGAAAGTAAATATATATCATTTCCTCTCCTTTCATGGTGATAATTGTTTTATAGTTGGAATAAATATAAAGAAGATGTAAAGATAATTCCATTAACAATACAAGTTTAAGAACATATGGAGTCCAAGACATAGAAACATGTATATTCAGTATAAATCCTTTTGTGTCCATTTCATTAATATGTTCTTGAAGAAGAAATTCTATTTGATATTATTCCAAGAGATTAGTGGGACTTGTAAGAATATTGATCTAACTTTATAGAATCTGAAATGTTAAGTGAAACTCTTACCTTTGATAAAGTAAAATAATCACCTCTATATCTATCTATTTATTTAGAATAATATGGAGATGATTCCTCTTTTGGGACTGAGTTTATAGTGGTGTTTTTTAATGATAATAACATCCATTTTACCTTACATGAAGGTGAAGATTTATATATTGATACCACTTGGTTTAATTCAATTAAAAATGAAATTCTCACTAACATTAACTTTCATAAATTTTTTGATGTATCAGCTTTAAATGAGATGGCCTTAGATGAATTTTATGGAGTGTCCCTAGATGTTTTCAATGAAAATTAAGAGGACCCATCCATTTTCTTTCCCCCGCTATATGATCTTGATTTCATTTCAATGGGGATGGAACTACTATAATCTATCCAGAGCTTTATCTACAACTCGATATAAAAGGATGAAAATTGGAAGGTAAAATTTTTAGTTTTTCATGAGAAATAATCCAATCCAACCTATAGATTTAGGATTACCAGATGAAACTATCATACTAGGTATTTTGAAAACCTTGTACCTATTTAGGGGTTACACCCAAAATCTATCATTTTTCCAATACATTTTATTTTAAAATTCATTTTTTGATTTCAATAAAAAATTTATTTTTTCTATTCTTTTTTAGGCCTAAAATATAATTATCTTGACGAATAACTGATTAATTAAACTAAAAAATAACGTTTGTTTGAATCTTTATTTCTATTTTTTTCTAGCATTATAATTTGAATCTATTTGAGCTAAAATATGGGGTAGTGAAATTAAATTGTGGGGGTATTTTCAACATATATAAAGGTTTTTTCCATTATAATTGTTCATTTTTAGGAACATTTTTCTTCAATGAATTTTCACTATCATTTTTCAATATTGAATTAATTTTGATAGGGTTTTCTAAAATTTTGAATAAATTGATTATAAATGGATTTTGTTGTGATATTTTTAATATAACTTTATTTTCAATAATTTTTTTTGTTTGTGTAATTTCTGTAATCTTCTCCCATGTAACACTTAGTCAAAATATTTTCCCTATCTAGTTAGGTATTCTAAACCTTTTTTACATATTCTTCATAATACCCGTAGTTTCTTGACAGAAATTTGTATTTTTTGTAAGTACCAAAAGTTAGTTTTTTATCTTTAAATCATTTGGAGTTCATAATACATTTTTAATGTCATGTCCCCTCCCTTAAAAGTGTACCCCTCTGGGGCCAGTAATGAAAAGAGAGAGATAGTGACACTCGAGTCTTGCCTCCAGTAGGCCCTGGGATGGCGACTAGAACCTAGGGTATATTAGACACAAAAATGGGAGGCATTGCCCTCTAAGAGAACTTATGTGAAAGAGAGAGTTAATATAGACGCCAACCATTCCCTTCTCATGATACACTATAAAATTAATCTCATGTAAACATATGTAATTACATGCAAGAACTACTACAACTGAAAGGGAAAATAGTAAGTACCAAATGAAAGTAAAATGAAAGTAACCACAAAGCCCAAACAGCTCTAGAAACCCCAAACTAGTAGTAACCAGCCTGATCTCCAACCTACTCCAAGGGAAATGAAAAATGGTTTATATATATAGGGGTAAAACAGTATATTCAGTAGGATCATCCCTGTATCCTCTCATGTAATAGTAAAGAGACCATGCTAAATCATAGTTAATAACAAGTGAAACTAACACATCACCTTAATAGGTATACTATGTTCCCAGCCTCACCATGGATACTCTCATCAAGTATCACATATAAGAGTATATAATATAATAATTAATGTAGGGCGTACCATGATACCACCTTCTTACTGGTTTTCCGCTTAACCCCAACATCTCACATCCAAAGTGTAACGACCCAAAGTTTTTCAATGGAAAATTACCTTCTTATATTTATGTCATAAAATAACATGAAAACACAAAATAATGAACTATTAAGTGATAAGTGACCTTTAAACATAATTTTTTCACTCCAATGTTTAGAATTTTGAAAATCCGACATACACGGTCATGTTCAAGATGATTTTTAGAGTCTAATGAAACAAAAAATAATTTCTGGTGAATAGTAACCTAACCTTCTGAATAGTAACCAACCCTTATGAATAGTAATATGACCCTTATGAATAGCAAATAAGAGTAACATTACCTATGAATAATAAAATAAAATTTAGACATCTAAGAAAGTGACAATTTGACCTTAGTAACTGTTTTTGGTATTTTATAAGTCATAAATAATTAATTAATTAATTTAAAAGAATATTTATTTCCTTGAAATGTATTCATAAATTATTGAATCAATTTTTGATATTTTTTAGATAATTTTATGTGACCATATGTAATTTTTTAAAGAACTATAAAATCAGTTTTAATCTTTAAAACTGTTTTTTAAGTAAATTATGATTTTAATTCAATATTTTAGAAAATTATTTTTGAAAAATGGAATTCATTTTTGGATTCTACACGTCAAAAAATTGTTGGGGTATATTTTGGGATTTTTCTGAGCTACTTGAATTTTTGATGAATAGTAAAATCTAATAATTCACAATAAATGCTAAATATTGTATTAATTGAGTCATCGATGATGTTCTGCTAATGTAATCCCACTTGGTTCGGGATTAAATTATAAAATTACTATTATTGGTCTTTAAAGACTCACTATTACTTTTCTTAGTTGAAATTAATAAACTAATCAATTTTATATTAAGGAAACCCCTCTCCCCTCCACTATAAAAGCCACCCTTCACTCCCTCTTTTCCTCACACCTCTCAAGCTCCAAGACTTCTCTAAACTCTGCCCAAAAATCTTCCCTAGAACCAACCCCATGTCCAGAAGCTGTTGGTCTCATCAAAAGTCCAAGACTAGCTTCCTTAAGGGGGATCTCAAGAGGAAGATTTAAGAGGTAATTTCCCTCCCTCTTCTCCTTTAATTTTTTTTCAAGTTCAAGTTCCTTTCTTGATCTCTCCCCACCTATATTCATCCAAATTGTTTTGTAACTTCATTATTATACATATACTATAATTTTATGATTCTAATGGGATATTATATCACCCCAAACCCTTTCCCTCTTCCTTTTATTTCATTAAAGAGAACGTTGTTCATGAGGTGTTAATTTATCACCTTCCAAAATGACATGATCTCTTATTCCATTTCTACCTTCAGATCTGGTCATGAAACCATTTTTATGGTTGAACCAGAATAAGTTATATGTATTATGTTCTATTTATAGTTCTGTATAAAACCTATGTCCTTTTTACTAATTGAAAAGTTAAAACAAGTTCGTTGTGATCCAAAAACTGCTCAAATTAACCCAAATAACCATCATTAAATTCTTATCTAATGATTCATCCACCTGGATATAATGTGATTAATTATAAGATCATTCAAAATCCTGTAATATCATTAATAACATGTAATATCAGTTCTGGATGTTTACTCATGATCTACCCAAACTTCAATTTAAGAATACAAGTGAACCACTCAAGAAAACCATAAAAATGAACATCCCCGAACAATGTTTTTAAACTCTATAAGTCATCCAAAGGAACATAATATGAAATAATTAAAACCGAATGAACCCTATTAACTTACACATGGTCATGGATTTCTAACTAATGAATATAATGTCTTTATACAGGACATTAAAGAGAAGGAGGCATTCGGGTACAAGGTAAGGGGAAATCTCGAACCCAGTTTTCTTCCTTCGGGTTCTCCCTCTTTCACACCATTTTTGATATGGTTACTCCTAAAAGATTATTTTTTTATCATTGCCTTTTATTTTCTGGGATATACATGTATGTAACTAGTTTTTATGTACATCAAAATGTTTTCCAAAAGAACGCTTCTTTCAAGAACTCATCTTTTACCTCTCATTCAAGGTTGATGGTTCTTGTATCAAGTATGTTGTTCTCTCTTTCTTTTGGGAAACCAAATCTTATTAATGTGTTACAATGAGATGAAAACCATTCCTTTTCATGGGTTCATTATGTTGATTTATGTTATATGATCCTTGTGGAATTCATGATAAATGATAATGTTATGATGTGACGAGTGCGCCCGGAATTATATAGCGCAATATGAATGTTTAAATGTGACGGGTGCTCTCGGAATTATATAGCACTCCAATGAACTGGGTAAAGTGATTAATCTCATGAGTAAATGTGAAATGATGTGTGAACAATATTATAGCTTGGTTCACAAGTATGTGTGGTAGTTAACCACTAATACATGATGTTTCATTTTTATGCATTTCCACACTTCAAGTCTATTATTTATGCTCCTCTCATGTTCATGATCTTTTGACTATGTTATGATTATGATCACCCCATGATATATTGTTCTTATATATCCTCTTATTGGATTTTAGCTCACCCCTTTTAATGTATATCCTCAGGTGGCTACATGTACTAATGAGAGGAAAAGTGCCAATAAGAAGCAATAGAAGAAGCAATTAAATGGATGTGTATGCTTGATGTTTTATTTTTTATGTATGGTCCTAGTTTTCCCAAGACACTAAAGATTTGGATCCTCTATGTGTAATACTATTATGTTGTTTATCTTTGAAACAATGTAATATTAATTTAAGAAACGTCCGGGTCGCTATAGTTGGTATCAGAGGAAAGGTTTAGTTAATTTGGGGATTAGGATTAGTGAACCCTAGAGAAAACCTACAACATGAGACTAAGTACAAATATGCACACAAGAATATTTACCTAGGGATCCAATATGTTATGTTTTCGGTATAAATTGTTAATTTATTCATGACTTGTTTACTTATGTTTTGTTCTAACCTTTTCTATTTTAGAAAATGGTGGGAACCAGAAGAGGCAATGAAGGATAAGTACCCTCACCTATTTTTGTAAAGTGAAATTTCAAGGGTGAAATTTCTTAAGGGGGGAAGAATGTAACGACCCAATGTTTTTCAATGGAAATTTACCTTCTTATATTTATGTCATAAAATAACATGAAAACACAAAATAATGAACTATTAAGTGATAAGTGACCTTTAAACATAAGTTTTTAACTCCTATGTTTGGAATTTTGAAAATCTGACATACACGGTCGTGTTCAAGATGAGTTTTAGAGTCTATTGAAACAAAAATAATTTTTGGTAAATAGTAACCTACCCTTATAAATAGTAACCTACCCTTATGAATAGTAATATGACCCTTATTAATATTAAATAAGAGTAACATTACCTATGAATAATAAAATAAAATTTAGACATCTTAGAAAGTGACAATTTGACCTTAGTAAATGTTTTTGGTATTTTATAAGTCATAAATAATTAATTATAATTAATTAATTTATTTAAAAGAATATTTATTTCCCTGAAATGTATTCATAAATTATTTAATCAATGTTTGATTGTTTTTAGATAATTTTATGAGACCCTATGTAATTTTTGAAAGAACTATAAAATCAGTTTTAATCTTAAAAACTGTTTTTAAGTAAATTATGATTTTAATTGATTATTAAATTAATAATATTTAGATAATTATTTTTGAAAAAATTAATTCATTTTTGGATTCTACACGTCAAAAAATGGTTGGGGTAAATTTTTGGTATTTTTCTGAGATACTTGAATTTTTGATGAATAGTAGAATCCGATAATTCACAAGAAATGCTAAATAATGTATTAATTGAGTCATCGATGATGTTCTGATGATGTAAGCCCACTTGGTTCGGGATTAAATTATAAAATTACTATTCTTGGTCGTTCAAGACTCACTATTCCTTGTCTTAGGTGAAATTAATAAACTAATCAATTTTATATTAAGGAACCCCCTCTCCCCTCCACTATAAAAGTCACCCTTCACTCCCTCTTTTCCTCACACCTCTCAAGCTCCAAGCCTAATATAAACTCTACCCAAAAATATTCCCTATAACCTCCCCCACATCCAAGAGCTTCTGGTCTCATCAAAAGACCAATACTATCTTCCTTAAGGAGGATCTCAAGAGGAAGATTTAAGAGGTAATTTCCCTCCCTCTTCTCCTTTAATTTCCTTTCAAGTTCAAGTTCCTTTCTTGATCTCTCCCCACCTATATTCATCTAAATTTTTTTTAACTCCATTATTATACATATACTGTAATTTTATGATTCTAATTGGATATTATATCACCCCACACTCTTTCCCTCTTCCTTTTATTTTAATAAAGATAACGTTGTTCATGAGGTGTTAATTTATCACCTTCAAAAACGACATGTTCTCTTATTCCATTTCTACCTTCAGATCTGGTCATGAAACCATTTTTATGGTTGAACCATAATATGTTATATGTATTATGTTCTATTTATAGTTCTGGAAATAACCTATGCCCTTTTTACTAATAGAAAAGTTAAAACAAGTTCGTTGTGATCCGAAAACCGCTCAAATTTACCCAAATAACCATCATTAAATTCTTATCTAATGATTCATCCACATGGATATAATGTGTTCATTATAAGATCATTAAAACTCCTGTAATATCATTAATAACATGTAATATCAGTTCTGGATGTTTACGCATGATCTACCCAAACTTCAATTTAAGAATACAAGTGAACCACTCAAGAAAACCATAAAAACGAACATCCCAAACAATGTTATTAAACTCTATAAGTCATCCAAAGGAACATAATATGACATAATGAAACCAGAATGAACACTATTAATGTAAAAATGGTTCTGGATTTCTAATTAATGAATAAAATGTCATTATACAGGACATTAAAGAGAATGAGGCATTCGGGTACAAGGTGAGGGGAAATCTCGAACCCAATTTTCTTCCTTCGGGTTCTCCCTCTTTCACTCCATTTTTGATATGACTACTCCTCCAAGATCATTTGTTCATCATTCCCTTTTCTTTTCTGGGATATACATGTATGTCACTGGTTTTTATGTCCATCAAAATGTTTTCCAAAACAACTCTTCTTTCAAGAACTAACCTTTTACCTCTCATTCAAGGTTGATGGTTATTGTATCAAGTATGTTGTTCCCTCTTTCTTTTGGGAACCCAATGCTTATGAATGTGTTATTATGAGATGAAACCCATTCCTTTTCATGGGTTCATTATGTTTATTTATGTTATATGATCATTGTTTTATTCATGATAAATGATAATGTTATAAAGTGACGGGTGCACTCAGAATTATATAGCGCAATATGAATGTTTAAATGTGACGGGTGCGCCTGGAATTATATAGGGATCCAATGCATTGGGTAAAGTGATGAATATCATGAGTAAATGTGAAATGATTTGTGAATAAGATTCTATCTTGGTTCACAAGTATGTGTGTTAGTTAACCACTAAGACATGATGTTTCATTTTTATGCATTGCCACACTTCAAGTCTATTATTTATGCTCCTCTCATGTTCATGATCTTTTGACTATGTTATGACTATGCTCACCCCATGATATATTGTTCTTATCTATCCTCTTATTGGGCTTTTAGCTCACCCCTTTTTATGTATATCCTCAGGTGGCTACATGTACTAAGGAGAGGACAATTGCCAATAAGAAGCAATAGAAGAAGAAATTAAATGAATGTGTATGCTTGATGTTGTATTTGTTATGTATGGTCCTAGTTTTCCCAAGACACTAAACCTTTGGATCCTCTATGTGTAATACTATTATGTTGTTTATCTTTGAAACAATTTAATAGTAATGTTAGAAAAGTCTGTTTCACTATACAAAGCATCTCTTTCCTAAAAGGCTTACGCACAGACACCTGGGCAAAACACCACAACATGAACCTCAGGAAACAAAACCACCATGTCCACGTAACCAATGTAACCATGTAGTTTATAGGATCCACCATATCTCATATAACATGTCTCGTACGTCAGGTATTATATCTCAATCCATTACATCCCATAAATCATGTAAGGATCCTCAAGACATCACATATTATACACATAATACCTCTAGTATTCCATCGGTAATTTTATCTAGAATATATGTGTGTGAATAACCACAAGAAATTACATCCCTCAACACATATATATGTGTAAAACTAACCAATTTGAATACCTACAAAAGTAAATACCATGAGAAGAGGGTGGGGCCAAAGTGGGTAGTCACCATCCATCCTGCCCCTAAAATATTGGGGAAATCACCCCCAAGGCTCTGAATCCCCAGGGTGTTATTTTCCCTAACATAAATGGTGGGGTAGCATATAGAAACAAAAAAAATCACATGATATAATTTATCTCACAACCACACTGTGGGCATAACCTAGTCTTAAACTCAACTGCATCTAAGGTTGCTCGGACTCTCGGCTGCCACTACTAAGACTAGATGTCCTATAAGCACACAACCATTTAAAGATCTTTGTTAAATCACATATTCCTTTTTATCAGTTTCAATTTATGTTAATTACTTATATAAATATTAATTAACCATCATCAATTCAATATTACATTCTATTACCATTCCAACCAATATACATGCCCTTCAGGCATAACCAAACCAAGTCCATAGTTCTATTAAATTGTAACCTCAGCATTTCCTCCTATCAAGTTACAATCCCATGGGTTAACATCATTTATTCAACCATTTATTAAAATAATTTTCAATTTTTCATATTCCTAGGAATCCTATAAAAACATTCTATGTTTCCAAACACAAGGGGATCAACATGGTGAGTAGATGAACTACCCGTCGAGTCATTTCCATTTATAGAAAGAGAGTAGGACCAGCCTCCCTCAATAAGATAAATATGGAAATAAGGTGGAATACCCCAAACTTCTTCACCTATTTTGTATGTAGGGTTAGAAGGACCATCCACCTAAATCGGTGAGAAAATTAAAGCATATAAATGAAAACAAGATTCAACAAGCATCTAACCTTCACATACATACTGCTTCATCATTTCCGGTGTCCTCCCCAACACACACATGCATAAACCAATGCATATTTCCTCTCTAGGAATCAACTGTTTCTACAAAACCACTATAGCCTTCTAGGCTTATCTATACAAGGATCACACCATAACACAAGCAGTAGGAAATAAACAACATAGAAATTGGGATTTGGCCCTAAACAAGGCATTCAGCCTTCAAAACAACAAGTACTCACAACTCCAATGAATAAAGATATTGAAATTTAAAAGAAAGAGGGTAACTCAAAAATATTAGATGAATTATCTTTATCAAAAAAATGTTCTTTTATTCCATATTTAATTAATCAATTCGATTAAATATTCATAACTACACCCATTTGATTTATCACTAAGCACAATAACAACAACCAGATTCATTAACATGCCTCTTTGTCATTGGAAAGATAAATTTACAATTAATCTCAAATTTTAGTTATTTACCGATTTCTGTTAAGAACGATATTCTAAACAAGCAAGGCACAGATATCACACTATATAAAAATCAAGAGGCAAACCGTTATCATGGTATAAAGAAACAACATACTATCGACACTAATTCTTTACTCCAATTCAATATTTATTATGTCAATTTCATTATGGTCTAATGGATAAATCATACTAACTTTATGACTACATGAAAAAATAATATAGAATCCAAATATTCCCTACCTTAAAAAGTTTCCTACATTCTATTCATGAGAGAGATCCCAAATAATGGATCATGATCACCTCTCCCACAACTATTGCATCCACCTGATGATTCCACGTCATAAATGAATCAACCAACACCCAAAAAAGGACCTTTAGAAACATGTAGATCACATTCCATAACATGGAAAGGAGAAATATCAAGGAACCTATAAGAATAGAGGTATAACATACCTTATATCAAATACAGATCGACACTTTTTGGTTTCACCAAGACAGGGGTTGCGTGTGCAGCAGGAATAACTACAGGGAAAATATGATCCAAGGTTCACACCAAAATCACATGTTTCCTCGGAAAATAAAGGTTATGGGTGCCTCATACCAATAGAAATGAGAATAAATGAATGAAGGTAAATCCCCTGGCTTAGAAGGATCAGATATGAGACTCATGAAATGTGAAACAGTTGAATTTCCATTAAATCCATATTTCAATAACAAACATGTTTTGACCAATTAAATACTTAGGGACCCTTGGGTATTTAATGATAGAAATTATGGGATTTGAATATTCCTTAATTTCATTAAAAACAGGTATTTAATTAATTTTACATCAAAGAAAATTTCAAATAATGGAAACTGTAGGAATCTGAAAACATTGTTCACTAGTTGATCAAGAAACACCATCGCACCTACGGACAGATGAATCACAGACAGATGAATCACTGAAATAAGACTCACTAATAGATGACTCACCAATATATGATGATGATGATGAATCACCTATAGATGAATCACTGATAGATGAGTCACCGATAGATGAGTCACCGACAGATGACTCACCAATAGATGACTCAAAAATAAATGACTCACCAACAGATGAATCGTTAATAGAAGACTTGTCAACAAATGACTCACCAACAGATGACTCACATATAGATGACTCAGCGATAGATGACTCACCCATAGATAACTCACTGACAGATGACTCACCGATAGAGGACTCACCAACAGATGACTCACCAACATATGACTCACCGATAGATGACTCATAGATATATGACTCATCGATAGATGACTTTCTATCAAATGACTCCCTGATAGATGACTCCCTTATAGATGACTCAATAAAAGATAACTCACTAACATATGATTCTCTGATAAATGACTCATCGATAGATGAATCATCGATAGATGAATCATCGATAGATGACTCACTAATTGATGACTCACTGATGGCACAGTTCACATCTATCTCACCAACATCATTGTTCACATTTGTCTCACTGAAAACATTTTTCACATCTGTCTCACCAAATTCACTATTCACAATATTGGAAACACTGTTCACAAAACTATAAATTTTGAAAATTGTAGGGAATAAGTCACCTTGACCTCCCAAAACACCTCAAACACTAGATTTCTATAAAGAAAGAGATCGAAGAGGTACAGACCATTAAATTTAATGTGATTGAGATTTTTTTTGTATATCTAAATTTTTACCTTATCGCCTACCTCTAAATATACCCTTTTTATCCTTTACGATGCATGAATTTCCAAATAGGCTTAAACCACATTATAAGCATATTTTTCCTTAACAACATTCACTCTTAATATTTTTTTCATGATTATCTAATTTTTGTGTGTGTGATAATGAAATTTCATGTGTGTTCTCTAGGATGTAGCTCATTGATTAGTGTGAGAATTATGTATCATTATTTAGGGAATTTTATGAATTCTAATGATTCAATTTCATTTACTATGCTTCACTTCCACCATTTGATTCTCCAAAAAAAGGGAAAAGTTCAAATATCCTCTTTTCAGCTTTTGAATTTTTAAAAGGCTTTACCAAAAAACCCTTATCCAGCAAAATCACTAATAAAATAACTTATTATTGAATATAATTTTATGTATATCAATGTTGAAAGAGGATAATTTTCAAAATACAATGGTGATAAATGCAATTCTTATTTATGAGAATAACTCCAAATTTAATTCTCTTGAGTGAAGAGTGACATAAAATTTCATGTGAGGTACGTTTTGGAAAATCCATAGAAGGATTTTTTAGGTTGAATGAATTTAAATTTTAGGGATGAAAAGTAAAGGGATTTTTTTGTATATGAGACATGATGAAATTCCATTTTTTCAAAATACCCTCAAAATATTCACAGTTTTCATTATGGTGTGGATTTTTATTTGAATATTGGATGAAATCATAAATGTGTAATGGTTAAGTGTGTAAAATTTATGGAACTCAAAATTTAAAATATTTAATACTATAATTTAAAATTTTAAATCCCAAGATATTTTTATTTTATGGGAAACTGTAATATTTTTGGGTTTCAAGGACAATGTGAGACTAAATGTGAAAATGACTTAATTTTCAATTTTTATGTGTTTTAAATCTGTTTACTTTTTATTCCATAAAATATTCCACAATAACCAAAATTGTGAAAATCATTTTTTTAGGATTCAAGTATTGATATATAATAATTAATTCAACTGGAACTAATGATTAGTCTAATCATAATATCCCCAAATGGAGATTGTTAGTCAAGACTTGGAATCTATTCCCAGATGCGATGAATTTTGAAGATATGCTCACATCTCACAATCTGATTGTACAAATCAGCTAAAATTTCATATAGAGTGATATGTGCATCCATGAAATAGATTATTTAATTTTGGATACACGTGATGACACCAATATAAAGGCTATAAATGTATTGGAAATCAATGGTCATTAATATGATCATTTTTCATGGAAATTTTTTTTTATTTATAAAATTAGTGATAACATTCTCTGAACATGAAAAAAATCCGATATTTTATCGGTAGTGATAATAGTGATATTCAAATATATTCAATGAATTAAATACTCCAATATTCATTTATTTTATTTTATCAATACATGATACCTTTCAGATGATTTTTTTTTTGGGAAAATGCACCACATAAAAACTTATAAATTTGTTTCTCTAGATGCTCTCAAGAGTTATCCATTTAGTTTTCATTTACCTATATATTAATAAATTTTTTATTATGATTTAGTATTATATATTTTTAATATATATTATTCTTATTATTATCTCTTTATTTCTTTTATCTTTTTGTTTCTCCGCCATTCCATTCCTAACTCTATAAAAATGGGTAACTAACATCATTTCTTCTTCACAATATAGATGTAAGGATGTTTTACTTTTAATGATTCAATTTTATTCTTTATATTCTATTCTAGGAATTTTATTAAGTTTAAAAATATTAGGGTGATCATTTTTTCCCTTTTCTATGTCATCCATTTTTTTCTTCTTTATTGAAAAATATTCATCCCCTTTAATATTAAAGACATTTATATGGTGGAGTTTGAATTATGTGTTGACATGGAAGATCATTATCCTATATGTTGAGTTATTGATGTGGGGTTATTATCATTCAAATGTGAGCTTTTGGTGTGACATGCTACATTTATTACAATGTTGATATTAATTTGATATAACATTGATTGTATCCCTATAAATTACCAAAAAAACATCACTTCTCTCATATTATTTCTTTATTTCTAACGTTATTTTCTCTATAAATTTGTTTTATTTATTTACACACATATATTTAAATTTTATTTTTAAAACACCCCAATTATAGTAGTATATATATGTATAGTATATTTAAAATTATAGAGAGTGATAATTGAAACTGGGTGTGTGTGAGGGGCCTTTTCGTGGAACCTAACTAGAGTAAACAACTATGGTGCATTTATAGTTTAAAAATATTGATTGGTATTTTATGATAAAATAACATTACCAAGAACATATATGGAAATACTAAAAATATATTATTTATTGGTTTTATGAAATTTATGGTTTTATCAATAGTTTGAATATTGGTTAAAATAAAATATAGAAATGGCTAGTGTGGAGAGAGTTTTATGGAATATTTATAGTTGTTTGAAAACATACTTACCAAAGAAAATAATAGTCTGGATCAAAATTGAAATTAGAAAAACAAAATTTCCCAATATGATTTGTGTATAGTAAGACACATGCCTTCCCTAATGATTGCGTGTTATATAGTAATGAATATAATGTTTTTATAGAGTTTTTGAAATATTGGACATCATAGTATAAGTTGAGGAAAAACACAGACTAATTTATTAATTATACCAATTATTAAGACTCTTATTATAAAAAATTTGTCTTTTTTTATAATTCGTCATTTGAAACGTTTTTTTAACATTTAAATAATAAAAATTATTTTAAATATAATTTTTATGTGTGAATATCTGATGGAAAATTACATCATCTAGCTAACTCTACACAATAGAATAAAATAGATAGAAAATTACTATATTTAGAAATGATTATTGAGTTCTAAAACTTGGATAATGTATAAATATAATCAAAACTATATCATATAAATTGTTTGAAAATGAATTTTATAACCTTTTTGTTAGAAATTTATAACTTATTTCCTGAGTTTTATGTGAATTGAAAATATATTAGGATGAGTTTGATTATTTTAGAAACAAAAAAGGTTAGAAACAATATTAATATTTACCTGTAACCATTAATTAAGGATTTAAAAGTATTATTGTGTAAGGTTATAAAAGTTTATGACTCATATAAAAAGTAACATTTATAATTATAAACATTTATAATCTTTACTATAAATTACTTCCCAATATATGGAAATTTTTCAAGATACAGAGGTAAGTTGGGATAAATAATGTCCATTTTATGAAGAAGGGAATTCAGGTTTTCAACTGCAACATGGGATAAAAATATGGTATGAGTGAATTTTATGGATTTTGTCTCTGGAAAACTATTATTAATTATTAGAAATTGCATTCAATGGCTCATTGGAATTTAATATTTCTTCAAATCCATTATCAACTAATCAATATTTTGAGAGAATAAAAAATATTTATTCCATGTTTGTAAAGAAATAAAGATATGGTAATGACACAAATATATGAAAAAAATGATAAATACTATTTGAGATTCCATATCAGAGGTATCATGAGGAAAAACCAAACATTAATGTTAGGCATGTTGAGAAGAATAATTATTCCATTTTGATTGGATCATTGTTTGATATTAATGACATGATTAAGAATGTTTTGAATCCAAGGTTAGACATATTGTTAAGAGGAATATGGTTGGAGTTATATCCTACTTATAAATAAAAAGAACATACTTGCCTCTAGATTTTCATTCATTATTCAAGAGTTAGAAACTATTTTTTTTTTCAATGCATCCATGGTATCATGGTTCCTCAGGGTTATTACACAACATATAAAATTTTGTTTCATTAATATTATTGAATTTAATAGGCCTAAAATATCATGAATTTCATGTTATAATATAACAACACCGACCATTTATATTATGTGTAATACTAAAAATAAATAATATATTGAAAAACATTAAGGTATGATATCTTTTATGTTATATTTATTACAAAGTTATGGATATCTATTCATGGAAAAATTTGGATAAAGAATCTATCGATATAACTTTTCAATAATAAATATACTTTCCATCATCTTTTTTGATATAATTAATAATTAATGGATCATTTAGTGTAAGAAATAATGTTCTGCATATCTTTATATCTATGTTAGATGTATTATTTTTAAAGGTGTATGAAGTTATTGAAGGGGTATACCAAGAATACACATTAACTAAAAGCCTCTATTATTTAGAAGTATAATTATGAAGATGTGGAAGCTTTTTTATGAATTACTTGTCTTAATGAATCACATAATTTTTCCTACTTCTTTTCATGAATAAGTCTATTTTTGAGGAAATTTTATCCATTTATTTGATATAAAGTGGACTATATTTGTGAAAAAATGTAAACACATTTATATATCTTAAATAACATAAATATTTTTGAAACATATTCAAAATTTCATATTAGTGAAATAAAACCATATTATCTAAAGACATAATATACATGGGTATTGAATGAGTGTAAGAAAACAATTATTTTATTGATTTGAAGAGACCATTCATAGTATATTTTTTTCATTTGAATCACTGATACAATTAGTGGGTATCATAATTTTAAATGTGACAACATAGTCCAAGTGTGAAATTAACGGTTTGAAATTTTATACCAAATATCTGGACAATATAAGTGAAATTAAGAATAGTGGTGTTATTGTTCCCCCTAAAGAAATGAATTTTTCATGTGAAAAAGAAATAAACTCAATCATCACATCAAGTGTATATTACAGAGTATTCAAGATATATGGGAGATTAATTACATTAAATTTTGACTTGTTGTGTTAAAAAATAAGTGGGTTGTTAGTAATAGAAATATTAAATGTGATTAATTTAGAATGAAACTAGAAGATATAAATAGATTGGAATATATGGATATCCCTTTTATTATATAAAATATTGAAAAATAAAATTGGCATGTTCTTGATCTATCAAATGTTATGTGGTATATCATTTTACAAGGAAAAAGATCCATTTTGTTGATGAAAATTAATATAATGATGATTAATTATATCATATCTCTACTTCCATGGAAGGTATATTATAGGATATTGACCACCATTAGATAAAAGTGGTTTATTCCATATGTAATGATAAATAATAATGAATATAGCAAAATAGATGATTTAGTAATATCTAAATATTAAAGGTATTATATATTTATTTTCTATTTAGTATTCAAAAATGTCAAAAAAATATATATATTATTTACAATTTTAATCTCTATTTAAGTCACAAATTTTTAAAAATATGATAAATAGTTTGTTTAGTAATCTAAAATTCAATGCATAAAAAATATTAATGTTTATTATACTTTTATCTTTTCAAATATAAAATAATTTTTTCTTTATTCTATCTATATCATTTCGTATCCCCTAAATATTGGTATCATTTTTTATAATTTTAGTTAATAACATTAATGAATATGATAAATAACGTATTTTTTATTTTAGTTTATAATTTTTTTTACTTTTTATTTAATTTTATATCTTAAGAAGGTGTTTTGTTTCATCTTTTACTGTTTTTATTAATTTCATTTGTGGTAATATGTTAGATCAAACAATTGAGTAAACTAAGTCTTATAGGGAGGACAATTCAAAGACTTTTTCTAAGTCACATCCTTGTTTCTCTACACATGAGGCCCCGACTTCAATAAGAAAAGACTAGGGTTTGGGTTTGGTAGACATTGTAGCATGTGATTTCCTAAATTATGACTTTCTCATAGAAAGTATTAGTTAATACTAATTTATTTTGGTTATAATGGTACTAATATATATCCAAATATGAATCAATTTATATGTCTTGTAGCTATGAAATCTTGATAAAATGTACAAGTTTTGATTTATGATTAGAAAAGTCTCGACCATACTAGAATAATAATATATTTAATTTTTAGTAATAGAAAAAATGAAACTCCATGTCAACTATATGGTTTTTTTATGAAGATACATAGAGGAGGATTGTTAAATGTAATAAAAATGAAATATTTTTAGAAATTGAAATGAAAATTTTATTATTTGATTTTTATACAATCAGAAAAATAATAATATTAATGATTTTACTATTAATTAATAGGAACCAATAAGATCGCATCCAGATATCTTGGAAATGAATGTATACTCTTATAATTTATCTCATGGATGGTATCCCTTACTCAATAAAAACATCATAAAGACTCTAATCCCAGTATCCCAGAGTAGGTGGTCAATTTATTAAATTGGCATAAGATACAAGGGATATCATGCTGAATGATTAATCATTTTAGTATTCTTGAAGAACCAAATACATACAAGATTCCCAATTTACATTAGAAATAAAATATAAAACATAAAAAAATAAAATGTTTAGTATCCTTGAAACTTATTTAAAGATTTCTTCTTTATATCCCAAGGAAAGGAAATAAAATTGGGGTGAGATCAGATGATCATAAAGGGTTAAGTATAATAAAATTTATTATCAGTAAATAAGACATCATCAATATGTAAAGTTAAATAACTAGAAAAACATTCCATTTAATCAATAAATTCATCATGGTATGTATCTATGGATAATATCAATACAATAATTTCATTGAAAATAAAAAAAAATCTAAAGGATAGAAATAAATAATTTTTGATGTCATAAACATCATATTATTACCCTCAAGGCCACTCTCCATGATAGATTGAAACTATGGGTAGGAATATACAAAAAAACCATTTAATCAGACTTTCACGATGCATTTTTATATATTTAGGGGTTATATAATTTAGTTTCCCACCCATCACTTCATGTGTAATTAATTATTCACATATTGAAGTATCAATTTAATTTTTTAATAAAATGGATTATCAAAAAAATTACATAGTGAAAAAAGGATATGGAATATTAATATTTCCCTAGTTAATAAAATAACATTCTTATTATAACACCATATATGAAAATGGTGTATGATCTAGGGAATAATCATATCCATGGTACAAATAATATGGATATTTAAGATAAATATAATTTCCAATGAAAATTTATCAAAATAAAATGAATGTTTTTAGAGAATGTTAAGGACCATAAAATTAACCAAGAGATGGGAGATGAAAATTAAATAACTAGAGAAGAATATTTTGATGAAAAATCAGGTATTTTTTAAAATGAAAAATTAATATAAAAATGATATTTAATAAAAAAAATACTTTATTTGATAAACCATTTAAAAATGGTAAAATAATATAAAAGTGAGTAAAACATTTATAGTGTAAAGAAAATCCATTATCACTATATATATTAATAATAAAATATTCCTTTAGAATTTTTAGAAAGAAGGTTAAAAAAATGATCCTTTAGGAAAAAAAATTAAAAGGTTCATTTCATACGTTCTAAAAAGTAATGAATGGTATTAAATTTCCATAAAAAATCATTTGAGTAAATAAAAATTATTTTTTAAAACAATATTGATAAATACTGACATAGAAGAAAATATGATCAATAAAAAAGGCAAATAAGATCATATTTTATTTTAAATATTAATTTTCATCTTTTAGTTATCAAAAAATATAAAAATTTGAAGAAAATTTGAAAAGTCCATAAAATATCAAGATTATAATAAAATAGAAGGAGTTTATAAATTAATGATTATAAGATTCATTCATTGAAAATATAAACAATCTAAAAGGAAAAATATATGGTAAAATTAAATCATTCCTGTTTTGTATATTTTAAATTTAATCATCTTTAAATATTAATGAAAATTGAAACATTAATCATCATGAATAAATATCTAGTTAGGATTAGTTAAACAAAGGTTAAGAATATACACCACATAAAAGAAAATATATACATTTTACCAAATCATTCTCAATGGAGTGGAAGTTGAGATGAAATACCTTACAAAGTTCATATCAAGGAAGTGGGAATAAATCAATTAATTGATTATGTGAAAAAATATACACACACTTTTACCCCCATAATTTCATCTCTTGTTTATTGATTGTATGTGATTGAATTATGTGAAATCGTTCACAATATGAATACTACTTCTAAATGGTTTCCAATATGTTTGTTTATGGAACTAGAAACACCAAATGCTTTTGTATCCAAAGATACCTATATTAAAAAGGTAGGAACTCATTGGGGATTTTTTCCAAGTATTATTAATAACTCACATTTTTTTAGAGGATGGGAGGTCGGGCTCATCACAGCCTTTTGGGGGGAATTATTTTCTACTTCGAGACACTCTAAAAGTTTTAAGAAATGTTCATGAATCTTTTATTTATTTCCAAGAATGATGTGGGTCGTTCCATTCTTAACAATACATTATTAGAATGAATAGATCTTAGAATCATCTATATGTGTCCAAGGTTATTCATCAATGATGATATCTATATGTATCTAAGGTTCCCTATCGATGGTATCCTCATATATACTTGTTATAGATTATTTATTTGTTATTATGATGATTCTGGTTTCCTAGACACTCAGTTTGGCGTTAGGGAATATATCAACATCTAGGAGATGATATTTGTTTTTTGTATTGGGATTGAACCCATAAATGGGATTCCAACATATACTTGTGAAATTATTTAGATCTCATGTAGTTCAGTTATTCTTAATTAGGAACATCATATCATTTAAGGTCGTGTTATAAGGAAACTATCATAATTTTTAACATCATGTGGAAATGATGTCTAGGTGGAGGGATCCTAGTAAAATCTTAGAGTGGGACTCATGTAAAAGCATCCTTGGTAACTTGGGAGGAATATGGATTCTGAGGATGAATTCAACCCTACCAAAAATGTGTCCCAGAGATAATAAGGTTGATTTGGGTTGTTGGGTTTGAACCTTAAGGTGGATTCCGACATATCCCTTTTAGATGGGAATCAAAATCTATATTGTTCAGCTAAGAGAACATGAGTAATGTCTCAATTAATTTTGGTTTGTTTGTTGGAATCAATGCTTACTCCTAAATATGATTCTGAGATTAAGGGAATTATTATTGCGGCTTACTCTTGAGGATGATGTCCATTGAGCTAGTTCTCTAAGTGGGTGTCCTACGTATAGTAATTGTAACCATAATCAGAGTTATTATAGTTCATTGGGTCGGGGTTTACAAACTAAGGATTCTCTTTGAGTATAATGGTTACCCATATGTGTGGATGTTATGTTATGGATCTCAATAATTATGAAGGCATACGGCGTATCCTAGTTATGGAATGAATCAGAGTTATAGTAGTTCATTTGGTTGGGTCTTGCATACTGAGTATTCCCTTTTAGGGTTGTGGTTACCCATATGTGTGGATTATATGGTATGGATATCAGGCCTTAGAAAGGCATTCTACGTATCCCAGTTATGGAAGGAATTAGAGTTCTCTTATTTCATTGGGGCACATGGATCATGAAGATGTTGTAATCATCATTAACATATATGACCACGTTAGTCATGCTCAGTGTGAGAAAAAAGGGGATAAAAAAGATCCAACAATCCACATGTTTCTCATCATCCACTGGTTGAATAGGATGGGGTGACCATAGAAGATTCTAGGGCTATAAAACCTCCTTCTCTTCACTTTACCCTAGAATGGGTCCAGGGAATGGAGACTGCAAAGGAAAGGTGGTAGGAGATAGAGGATAGGGCTCAGGTGCCCATCCCCTCTCTGACTGAGTAACTAGGAGATAGAGGGGAGCAACAGTGAAACCTCTGATGAGAAATTATAGGGGATTTATCCAAGAATTATTCCCTGAAAATCGATTCCATAGTGATGAAGGAGGATTTCATTCCATGTTTAATGGAAAAGAAAGAATGATCATCACCATCCCTACTTGGAACTGGAGGCTTTGGGTCTCAAAGATGAGAGGGAGATGACATGATCATAACCCTTATTTATGGGTTTGGTAACTCCCTAACATTATACAATAGGGTAGTTTTCCTCATGATCATGGAGATACAAATCCATATGTGCCTCTATGATCTTAACCATTTAGTAGGACAAGTGCGGGAAAACTCTGACCATAGAAATACAAATATAAATGGGAGACATGCTAGTGTGCCATTTCCCATGGATTTGAAAGTATTAAGGCCTTAGTGAAGGTTTAAAATTGGTCCCTTTCAAAAAAGGGAGATAATGGGAGAGGAGACCTAAAAATAGTTGTTTTGAAATATGGCTCAAAAAGAGATCCACACAAGTCTTGGGCACAGGTTCCATGTGCAGGTGGTTAGCGTGAGGCCTAGTGTAGGTTCATGACTTAGGGATTAGGATGAAATAATGTACCTATTACAAGGGGAAATTATCCTTCACAAGATAGATTAATCTTCTAAAATGTTCCTCTTAGGAAATAAAACCAATGTGATTCTTTATCCTAGGCACCATAGGTTTCCTCGGGTGTCCGTTGATGGGTATAGTGTAAGACTTTTATTGATTATGGGGCCTCATATAGGTGATTTCCAATTAGGGGATAAGGTTCCTCGTACATGTGTCTTTGTATTTTAGACCCTTAAGGGACATTGAACTAATTTGTACCCTTTTATTATCTATTCTATCATGTTTTGGAGAGCTTCCTAAGAAGTTTAGGTGAACTTGGGAAAAGGTGTTTCACAATCAGAGCTCTAGAGGTTCTTCTGATTATTAAGTCTTGCAAATGGGAATCCAAATTTTCATATTTTAAGGAAAATAGGGAACCCTAAAGAACGTGTTACTCTACACAGTCTGTTCATGCAGTTTGTTCATGAAGGCTGTTTGAGAAGGCTATTTGCAGAGGTTGTATGTGTAGGCTGGCCATGGAGGTTGTCCGCACAGGCTATCTGCATAGACTTTCTGCTCAGGTACCCTAGGCAGTGACACAAATTCTTTCATATAATCTTTCCAACATTTGAGATCCATAACATTGGATACCTGAGTCTTTTGGGACTCTGTGACTATTCAAATAAATTATTTTGAAGAGATTTATTCTTCTTGATGTGGTTAATACGCCAAATGTTTTTGACAAAAATGAGAATATTAAATTGTAATTCATCAAAACCTTCTTTAACCAATCATGGAATTCCATGGATTACTCATGGAAGGGGGGATTCTTTCCACATATACCGCAATATGGTGTTTTCTTTTGGAACATAGAAATCCATCCTTCATCTTCTTCTGGCATGGAGACACATCTCTTCTCAACCTCAACATTTTTTTCAATGTGAAGGTCATATCATGAATTCTATGGAAATGTGCTTTAAATGAATTTTGAGGTATAAAAAAATCCCCCATTAGAATAATATTCACATGAAATGAAAATAATCTAATACTAAGGTAACTTTAGGGTACCTTGACACATTTAAAAATCATTTCATGGACTTTGGAGTTATGGAATATTGGAGTATGCACTAATTGTTTCCTAATACATGGTTCCTAGAGAGCATATTTTGAATGTTACTAGGGTTGTATGGATAACCCTACAAAGTTGGTGTCTTTGTTTCATCATCCTATTTTTTCCTAAGATCAATATGATATATATTTTGTGGGAAACACTTGGATTTTTCTCAGGACACCCTATTTTTTGGTTTTCATCCTAACACATTTTATTCCTTTTATCTTTTTAATGCTAAATGTTTTCCTTAAACTATATAGAGCATGTGTCTTGAGAGATGAGACTTGGGTTTTGACTAGTTTTCTTTCTATGGGTTTTCAATCTGGTGAATACTACATCTCTTTTCATTGGAAGTATTAAATTCATGCAATATGGGCTAATAAGTCTAGTGTTGAAGTTCGAACATCTTTGACAATAGAATTTAAAATAATAACCTAAGAAAGGATTGTGAGTTGATAATGTTAAGAAATTATTTAGATATCCGTTGAGGAATTGTGAGCCGTGATTTTTTTGGTCCCTAGATCTAAAACACGATATTATGTAATAGAGGTCTCTCATGAGGATAAAGTTACCACCAATTAACAAACCATTTATAGGCCCTTTTATGAAAGTTAATCTAGGGAATGTACTACATAGTCAATAGTTGCATCCTTTGGATGAAATGACCAATATGATGGTCATTTAATGCAAGTAAAACTAGGAAACATACTGAATATTCAAATTTAGGAGTCCTCGAGAATTCATATGTTCAATTTCTGATGGTTAGAGATTAAGATTTGGATATCTCAAGACCATAGTGAGTGATTTTCCCAAATAGGGGAGTATGATAATGATAGGAATATCAGTATTGGCCTTGGAAATGTATGGGAAACCACTCTTATATGAATTTAGCTAAAATGGAGGAGGGTACATTTTATTACATAACTAATTTCATAGGGAAGGCCCCATTCTAAAAAGGTTTAAAGCGTCAAGTAGTTTAATGTCATCCAACTATGACATTGACCATTTAGTTTAAAATCTTACGATGAGGAAATCATGCTATGTTACTAAATTTGTATTGTAAGGACATTAAGGGGATATAATTTAAGGTCATTATATTTGAATTTTCTTATGATTCTACAATTCATGGTAATCTATCCAGAAATGAGATATCATATTCATGTGTGAGAGGAGAAATTATAATATATTATTTGGGGATTCTTGGATCTAACAAGTGGTATGGGGAAAAGGGATTATGATGTTATAGGAGGTCTCTCATAAGGATGAAGTTACAACAGTTTGAGAATCCCTTTTTTGGGATTTTTATATATAAGGGAAATCGTGGAAGAGACTATATATTCAATAGTGTCATTGTTTGGATGATAGAATCTAAAATTTATGGTCAGCTTTTGCAAAAACAACTAGGTAATATTACTGCATAGTTAGGAAAAGAAGTCTCAAAGAGTTCTGGAATTCTATCATTAAATATCGATGAAAGTTTATGGAGAATCAGATTTCCCCAAGAATATAGTTTGGTTTGTGGATCAATGTACTATAATACATAAGGGGTATTCCAAGTCATAATTGATAAATAATTAGGCAATGTGCTCTCTATACAGGTTGGACCCAAGCATAGGAAATGTGGTGGCTATAGTTTCAGGATGTACCAATAGGACCATCATATCATGGAAATGAAATATGATATATTTTTTTGTCAGAACAAGTTCATTCATGTATTCTATGGATATGAGGTAGGAAATTATAAACCATATTCTTGGAGGATATCAGATTGAGAGAGAGAAAATGGGACAAATAAGCACAGGGTGATAACTGAAATTGAACCAGAGGTTCCTTCATATTGTCATCAAAGCTTGTAGGGATAGAAGAGTCTTCTCCCAAGAGTGAAATTACCACTATTTTATAAACCCATTTTGTGGGATATTTTATGCAATTCCAAATGGGGAATGTAATTCATAATCAAATAGTGGCATCCTTTGGCTGACCAACCCATTTTGTGGGCAATTTTATGCAAGGCTAAGTAGGAAATGTACTGCATAGTAATTCAATAGAGCTCTCAAGTATTATACATGATACTACTATAAGCTGAGGAAATAGTATGAAGATCTATAAGTGTTCAATACTAATAGTATGACATGCATCAGGTGTATTGATAAGCACAAAGGGAGAATCTGGACTGATACTATCCATGAGTTAGAAGTTCCTTGTATGTATATGACTCATACATAGAATTGGTGTCTCTATTTCCTTGGTGGGATCCCAAATGAGGGGACACAAAATAAAAGTTCCTTTATGGACCTTTTTTTAGGTTGAAGGGGGGAAATTTTCTTCACCTTGTGGAAAGGACAAGGATTAACTCCTAGGTGCCATTACGTATCTCAATAAGATAAAAATCAAGACACATGTAGTTTTAACAATTAAGGTCCCCCATACTTATTGAATTCTTATTTTGAGGACATGGGGGGTTTGGATACAGGTTCACGCATAGAGTGAGAAATTGTATTGGATCAATTCATGAAGATCTGACTCATACAAGGGGGATTATAGGAATTTCCCATTTTATAATGTGGTTGTGCTAAGGATTGAAGATATGGATGTCACTATGTATCTCATAGGGTTGAGAATCAAGCCACATGTAGTTCCTGATGAACCATGTAGTTTATCATCACGTTGAAATGACATGTGTTATTTCAACATGAAAAGTAGTATCATGGATGGACCAAGGTATAAGACCTAGGAATCACTATGTATATTTCTAGGAAAATATTCAATCCACACGAAGCTCTTAAATAGATCATGAAGTTTATTGTCGTGTGATGAGGGCATCTGGTGTGGATTTTAGTATCTTGTATTGAGGACCATGATATCCCCAATGTGAATTGACACACTTTTTATGAGGAGAACTCCTTTACCAAACTCGTAATCCCACATGAGATGTGATCAATGTGAGAATCATTGAGTCAAAAAGGATTCTCCTACAATATAAGGGTATCAAAAGTGAAGGGTAGGGGCATTTTGATTTTTATGGTGACTGGGACAGGGGATATGATACAAGCGTTTCTATGTATTTCATTAAGATGGTAATCAATCGAAACATAGTTATTGAGATCCCATGTAGTTTAAAATCATGTTTTAAGGGCATAGATGAACCAATGTGAAAGGAGAATGGAAATGTTGTGGATGTTCTGAGGTATAAGACTCGGGATTCACTATGTATCTTGATTAAGTAAGAATAAATCCATATTTAGTTATAAAAAAGGATTTCTTGGGACGGTTTGGATTTGTACACATAAGGTGTGAAGGATATTTTTGTGGTTTAATTGTGGCCAGACCCAAGATTTGAGATCTGGGAATCACAACGTGTCTCATCGATATGAGAATCAAGACAGATGTGGTACTTGAAGATGTTCCTTGTGTAGTTATGATCTGTACATAAGGAGTGGGGGATTTTGTTTATTTCAGCTGCAGCTAGACCCGATATTGGAGATCTGGGTGTCACTTTGTATATTTCTAGAGTAAGAATCAATCCACACATATTTCTTGAATATGGATTCCCACACGAATTAGGTTTTTATATGGGGAAGGGGATTTAAATATTACCCAAATTGATGGATGTTCTGAAGACATGAGGTATAGGTGTCATTTATCATTTCTCCATAATGAGAATCAAACCATATGTTTCAGAAAAGTTCCATTTTTAGATCTAGTTCAAACATAGGGAAATTGGAAAAATTTATTTTTGATCACGAATGGACTTGATATTGGAAATCCAAGAATCCCTATGTATCTCATTGGAATGACAATCAAGACACACATAGATCTTGGATAGACCGTTCAGTTCACCATCATAAGATGAGGACATTGGATATGAAATTTATTGTCTTGAGGTAAGAAAAGGAAAATTTTGGGGATTATACCAATAATGGGGGAAAAATTCCATTATGGAGTGGAAATTATATAAGTGGGGATTATTCATGGTGTATGCCTATCTTTTCATCCTCAATTCTAGCCATGATGGCATGTCAACCCATTGAGGGGTTAGAGTGATGTATTTGGGATCTACACATCAGATGGTGGCTCATTTTTAAGAGACCACAATGGATATCTCAACTCGTGGTACTCTGGGGGTTTCTTAACATCAAAAGAAAAGGATGTTAACCATGTAGGTTATTGTCATGTGGAAAGAAAAATGGATGTGTTTCTATTTTAAGTCATATGATTAGGACCTTATGTCGTGTAGTTTATTGTCTTGCGATAAGGAAATTATGTTATGCATTTTAAGGACATTCAAAATGACCCAATATTCAGTTTAACGTCTTTCATCTTGGATTATTATCATGTAATTTCATGAAATTATTAAGGAACCTTACATTGGTTGGGGTTTTAGTGAGTTATCCATCCATTGAGATTAAGGAATAAGCTCCATTGAAGTGAACCATATCTATGGAGTAAGGCCCCTCCCACTTTGGCTCATGATTCTAAGGCTTCCTTCCTGGTATCATTGGATTCCTAAGAACTTGTACCAAATAACTTTGGAGTAAGTAATGGAAGAAAAGATTCTTGTTGAAAGATCGCTCCATCTAATTCTGGTAGACCTCCAAGTGATGCAAGGTATGAAATATTTTTTCATCCAGTCACTCCAATTCATTTAGTTTTTTTTGTAATGTTCATCTGTAGATATACGATCACATATGGAAACATGATTTGATGGAATATGAACCCCAATAACCATGACTTCTTTTGTACTATATACCAATGAATATTGGGTTAACCGTGTTGTAGTATGAGTGGTAGTCTGGTAAGCCCCTAAGGCATACAAGATATTGCTTTTCCAAGACTTTTATATCTCTATATAACATCTTCTTGAGTATGTTTCACATGGTCTTGTTAAAATCCTCTATCTATCCATTAGTTTCTCCATCGTAGTGAGATGTCTGGTTGTATTTGATATTGTACTCTTGATATAACTTCTCTACCTTCAGAGAATATAAATTGCTACCATTTTAAATTATTACAGTATGAGGGACAATGAATCTTTTAATAATGTTTGTTTTTACTATGATAACAATTCTTTTGGCCCCAAATTCATTAAAGGTTATTGCCTCATCCAATTTGGTGAAGAATTCGGTAGTAGTCTGGATGTACTTGAACTGCATGGATGTTACGGGGGGTATGTTCCTACAACATCTATTCCACGTGTGTAAATTGGCCATGATTATTTTTTTTATATATAAACTCGATGGGTTTATGGATGAAGTTAGCTTGCACTTGGAAGAAATGAAATTTCTTGCTGAATTATGCGGAATTCTGATTCATCGAAGGGCAGAAGTATCCAAGTCATTGGCTTTGATCTGAATGTTTAAATCCTGACTGGTGTTCACCACAGGCTCATGCATGTGCTTCTTCCATGATTTCCATAATTTCTTCTCCATCAATACATCTGAGAAAGACTCCATGTATGCCTCATTTGTAGAGGACAATCTAGTGATTTGGTACATCAAAAAGAGTGAAACTTTCTAATCGATGTTGGATATTCTATATTCTTTCTATTTCAAGTGGGATCATGCCATCCTGAAGGTATTCATCGATTGGAATAATCCATCATGTGGTAGATCCATATGGCATAGTTATGGGGATGAATTCATTGATCTCTTTTGTTCTGACATGAAATAAGGTGAGACCATCCTGCGATGGGAAATTCTAATGAATGTTTCGTCCAATTTTGTATCTTCCAAATCTATAGCTACATTTTCTAATGCATCTTCCTCATCATTCTGCACTCATGTGATGTGAGTCAATTTTTTTCTAAGGGGGATTCTTCCATTTATCCTGAAGAATAATCACATGGTGTAATTATCTCATCTTTTATGATGGTGTAATCCCCATTGATTTTTTATTACCTGATCTGAATCACCATTTACTTCCAAGTAGTTTAACAGTATTTGAAGTGCCAATTCTTGGAATACAATGAGGTCTTGATATTATGACTCATTATTGGTAAAAACTTCTAATATCATGAAGTTATGGGGGAAAACTACCTTCTCTGAGGAGATAAGAATAATCCCTAACCCCAATTTATTGAGGGAAGGGTCATCTATTCTATTTATTTTAAATATCATGGATGCACCATCAAAATAAATTTCCCACATTAGGGGAAACCATGAATAGAAAATATATCTTCATCAAGAAGGTCATTATTCAGCAACGTCTCTTCTACAGATGGGTGCTTGGTGATGAAATCTTCCAAGGCTGGAAATTTAACTTCTTTTTGAGGCTTGAACTATATGTCAAACTATAGCAAAAATAACTACCCACCATTCCAGAAATCCTACCATCATATGATGACTGAGGATAAATTTGAGTGGTCATTGTGAGAAACCAATTGGATCTCGGGAGTTTTAGATGGTGCCTCTATTTCTAGACTGTGGAGATTAATGCTAGGAAGATTCTATAGATGTATAAGTAGTGAGTCTCGGTATCAATCGTGGATTGACTAAGATAGTAGAGGTTTTTTAATTATCATAATAATTCTTCTCTTTGAGGAATTCACCCAATGATCATTTTATGTTCATCACATACATAATTAATATCTTTCCTTAAAAAAATTTTAGTAATACCAATGGGGTCAGGAGATATTTATTGAGGGTATAAAATGCATCATGAAAATCATTATTCCACTAATATGTGACCCTATTATTCATTAATTTGGTGAAGGGTGGACACTTTCCTCCAAGGTTTGGTATAAACCTATAGATATTTTCCAAGTGTCCTTGAAGTCCTCTAAACTCTTTCAGGTTTCAAGGAGGCATCATGCTAAGGATATTGTCTGCTTCCCATGGATCAACTTAGATTCTAGGAAGACATAAAACAAAGATGATTAATTTCCCAAAAGTTACCCTAGAAGCACATTTCAAGTGATTAGTATTCAAGATATGTTTTCTCATCTTGTTGAAGATGGTTTCTAGGTCATCCAGGAAATCAAAATGTTTCCTGAACTTTACCACTAAATCATCATCATAGAATTCAATAAAATTCCCTAATAAGGGTTTGAAGATGTTGTGCATTGAACGTTGGTATATGGGACCAGCATTATTCAATCCCAATAGAATTAATAGGTAGAATAATACTCCTTAGGGGGATCTAAAATATGTGTATTATTCATCTTCTAGGACCATTTGAATATTTTTGTACTCTGAATAGTCATACATGAAGGATATGACTTGATAACCAGTCCTCAAATCAATCATACGTTTTTTAATTAGAACCCGAAAGTCATATTTGGGACCATGCTGGTTGAGATCTCTGAAATCGATGAAAATTTTGATTTTCTAAATCTTCTTCTTCATAGGGACAATTTTGGATAACCATTTTGGATACTTCACCACTTGGATGATGTTGGACTTGATGATATTGTATACTTTACCCTCAGTTTTAGAGGCATGAGTCAATTGTGTCCTTCTGTATTCCTACTTGTATCCCTGATGATCTTTGGGAAATCTCAAGTGATGGGTGGCCACCTCATTGTTAAGGCTTAGAATATCTGTGTAATTATAGTAAAACACATCCTAGTGTTACTTCAAGAAGGAGGTATATAACTTCTGTTCTTTGGGATTCATGGATGAACTAAGAAAAGTGGGGTTTGGATCCTTTTCTACACTTGGATTTTTCTCTCTGAGTTCATCCATAGTGTCTGAGTCACCTTCCTTAAATACTAGAGGGGTTTCCCTGAGATCATCCTCTTCTTCCTCTTCTTCATGATTTATTTCTATTTCCACTATATGTGGAGTAGGTGATGAAGCAATTTCCTCAAAAGGAAGATTGAATTCCCCATTGGGTCATCTAGAAGATAAATCAATCATTTTGGGCTCACTTATTAGCATAGAGCCTTCATGGAGTTCTGAAGTAGAAATGAGGGACTGAGAATGAGTCTCTTCACTTTATCCTATTGTCATAATAACTTCTTCCAGCCGAACCAATTAAACTAGGCTTTATTTGATCTTAAGGAATGAAATGAATAAATTTTCATCCAAGATTTCATTATTACCTAGATAATTGATAACTTATTCATTTCCATCAGGCTCAGCATTCATAATTTAAATCATAGAAGTTACATAATTAGTGATTTAATATGGGTCCAACTCTTTGATTTGATTAATGGGAATCACATAATTTTCTTTGAGATGATTAAATGGGTTAGCTGGGTTCATCGCCAAGCCATTTGGTTAATTAATCTAAGCAACATTATTAGCCATGGAATGTTTCCCTCCCTTTTGATAGATTCATTCATTTATGTATTGTGTCTCATAAGATTTTAATGGGTCTTTATCACCATATAATGTCCCAATTTGACAATTCATAAAATATTTCAGGCATTGGTGGTATAAAGAATGAATGAAAACATGATGATGTATCCAATGTATTCCGAGAAGAACATTGAATGCTATATCCTACTAAACAACCATGAATTCTAAGTCAGACACAAGATCCTCGAAATATGTTCTGAATGTGATCCCAGAAAGAGGCTCTTACTCATTCCTATCATAACCCTGTAACATCAGAGTGTAGGCGGCAATTGAGATTCATTGAGACACAATTGGAGATGGGCCCATACCAGAATGAGGTTGACTCCCAAGGCATTGTCAATGAAGGATCGTTAGATATAAATGTAATTTATCCTTCTAGATATATACAAGTGACTGAGATGTAACTATAATACAACATCCTCATCATGGTATATGAATGAGATGACCGTATGGAATTATGTGGGATCATTATCTGAAAGATATACTTCAATAGAATCATCCTCGACTTCAAACTCTTGAGGGCTTGACAAGGCCTCAATATTTTCTTCTCGGATGTCCTTTGAACGAGTCAGAGAATCCAAGATTGAGAACTTTGATAGAACATGGTCTAATTGCTTTAAAAATCACAATTCTGGTCCAAATGTCTATTCTTCCCAACATGGGGGTGTTCTTTTTCATTTTCTTTAATATCTGATGATCCTATTATAGATGTAATATCCCTTATAGTATGATACATAAGTGCTTCAGAACTTGTTAGATTAGGAAGGCTTGGTTTTCCTACCCATTGAGGAGATGGTGGCACATCCTCTAGTCAATATTCCAGGATGATCATGTCAGGGAAAACCATGTCATGTGTTGAGGAAGAAATCCATTATTCCTACTGAGCTCACTAGAGATATTTCCCATGAGTTTCAAATGCATAGGTGATTCAATTAGGGGTGTGGTTGGAGTAGTGAGCTCTAGCATGACTGCGTCTTAACTCAGATGGACTCTTCCCCCAGTCCCAAATCAAGTGTTGGGAATTCAAGTTCATAATAATAATCATCATTTACGAAGGGACCCATTAAGTGAATAATAATAATGGAATCGAAAATCAACTCCTCGTCTGATGAAGATTCTGTTTGAAAGGTTAACTCTTATTGTGCCATTTGGTAGGGCAGTACCCTTAATTTTGGTACTGTGGGAATAAATTCCACTAAATTCAAAGACTATTTCAGATTTGGAATTGGATAATATTCTTATTATGTCTATTTACACTTCTATATATGTCTCTTTTTGGAGGACTATATCTCATAGTATTGAGTTTCTGATGGAATTGGTAGCATTTTAGTAGAAGAGGTTGAAGGTATAGTTGGTTGTTTCAATACAGGTCCAATAATATCATGATTTTGGCTGATCATTTTACTAACCATATAGCCAACAAAGTTATGTGGACTCATTCTCTTAACCTATTTCCATTCATTTAACTCCTATTTATTAATTAAAGAAACATATGCAACTTGAGAAGGTTAATTTTTTAGCTTCACTTCCCTGGAATCCCCCATCTTTTGCAGTAGGACTTTGAAAATAAAAAAGTCCTTGAGGTGGTGCCCCAACATTTTATGGAAGGGGAAATAGTTTGGGAGATCTTAATAACCTTGTTTCTGATATTCTTATACTTTGGAAATGTGACCAAGTTGTTTTCCAATGCTGAGATGAAGAAACCAAGGACTTGGGCATTTCAAAAAGAATATACCATATTTTCATCTCCTCAAATTGTTTCCACCTATGATCTCTCTAATCATTCTCCCATGGTTTGCAAATTTATTGATGCATGGGAGGTGGATCCTTTCGATATGGTGCAGGATTTTTAATAGGATCTGGTACATGAGCCTATTTATGTGTAACTATAGTGCCTTTTAGTTTTCATGTTCTCATTCCTAGATTTGATGGAATTACACTAGACATGTTTTGGTCTTTATGATGGATTTTGAAAACTATTTAGAAATTTATGCATGGTACAAAAACCCTCTTGTGTATTTCATAGGGATCAATGGAATGCAGAACTTATCATGAACATTCACTACATAGATGATAAACAACTCTTCTTGAGGGTGTGGTTGGTTTAAGGAGTATTTCAATCCTTTCCACTGAGTAATGAAATCCAATACCATTTAATTCTCTCACTATTTTTATTTTGTGAGATCAAATATTTTTTTCTTCTATGGAGTTGAGTTAAACTATATAAGGAACATATGATATAGGTCTTACCACCCAGTAATTGACCAACACTAGAAACTTGTGCACCATAGAAAGCCTGGTCCTTGTAGATATTGCACAAAGCACCTGATTTTCACTGTCTTCTTCTATTTAGGGGGTACCCATCATGGGATCACAATGACAGATGAAATACATCATGTGCTGCTCTAGATCTCATGATCTATAGAAATTGGAAGTGTGAGATTCCCAAATCGTGGTGAGGGAAGATTTGGATCTACCCATTCCGGATAAGTCTTGTTTTCTAGATGTATTAGCACACATCATTTCTAAATTTCTTACAATCGATCTGAAAATAACTCTATAATGTTCATAAGAATTCAAGGAATTTCTGGCTTAGCTGGATCTTGGATAGGTGCAACACATTGTAAGGAAATTAGTGATGCAACTACTAGTACTTACTATGGGTAACCAATAGGGGTAGGCCTATATGGTTATGCCTAACCCTGCTCTAGTTACACTCTTAAAAGAGGGAATTCATGATCTTATATTGTAGGATCTAAATAAATTTTTGGTTGGGACCCTACATTGGGTGGATGTTCTAGGTTTTCTTTAGTTGTAACATCAAATTCTCTTTATAGAGGTGTGCGCACTAGAAGAGTAGGTTGAGGATATTCTTGTGGAACATATCTTACATGATGAGTGCCTTAGATTAATCATGCATTTAGTCTCATAAAATCATTTATCTCTTCCTTTTTCTGAGTAAATATTTTCTCTAGTGAAAGGGGATTAACCACTTTGGGAGAGAGGTGAGACATCATTTTACCCTTTCCTTTTCAACTATTGGGTGCCTTTCGAGGGGGTAATGATGGATTGTTCGAGGGAGTGACCAAATTTAAGGTCATCCTCTAGTTTTGGGAAAACACAACTCCTTTAACTATTTTGGTGTGGACAACACCATGAACTAGAACTTCCTGTTCCGACTCATCTGAATTGGCCACATGTTCTATAGAATCTGTGAGGATGGTATAGATGACATTAACTAATGAGAAATGAATTTTTACCATTTTATCAGGGTCTTTGTGAGTCCACCTTCTTCTGTTCCCTCAATGAGGCATTGTCCTCACCTTTGACGATTCTCTAGGAGCTGTTTGGAGGACAATGACATGAAGAGAATCTATATATTGTTCAGTCATGCATGATCCAAGTGAAACTACCAGATCATGGGATGAGATGAACTAAGAGGATTCATTATGAGGTATCTTCTGTAATCTACAGATAACTGATTCTTCCTGAATATGTGATTATTGAAGTGAAAATCCACCATCCCTAAGGGTTTGGTCTATTCTCATTCCACTTTGACAACCCTTTGGTCATGAATGGCTGACATCAAGAGTTAGGTTAAAAAATCCTTCATCCCTACAGGTTGAGGTTCCTATAAAACTATCATGGAAGATAATATTTCTACTTCTCTTATGATTTTATGAAGTTTTGTTAGAATTTTGGTTGGGTGAATAATTCGTCACACACTAAAATCACCCATTTCAAAAGACCATTGCACTATTTCTAACATGGGTTCTATCTGATGGTTGACACCCTCTAAGCAGAAGGCATGGTTGATATTCTCATATACCTGACCCAAAATTCATTCAACAGCATGCTCACTTCTATCCTAACATCAATGAGAGTTAGTTGGGGCCTATTATTACTGAGCATATCCTAAGTTGTGAATAGATTATGTTTTTTGGAGACTGCCTGGGAATAAGATATATCATTATACCAACTTTGGTGGGATTTAATGTTTAGGGATTGTACTGAAATAAAATGCACCATGTGCACCCCATCCTTTGATATGAACACCAGATAGGGTGTCTAAGATTAGTTTTTACAACCTCATTAATGCGTTGATACTTGTGAAATGAAGGGATCATTTCTATTTCTTGATCTTTGAATGTTGTAAATCCAGTAGAGAAGCCAATTCAATTTGGCACTAAAGTCCATCTATTACCTTAATATGAATTTGATACTCATCATAAGATAATTAATTTTATTTTAAGTGATGAATAGTTTTCAATATGTTGAGTCAAATTTTGTGCATAAAATATTCTAAAAAATTCTAGGGAATGATGTATTGAGGGGTGGAAAAAGGCCATAACATGACTGGTATGTAATCGTTATCTAGTTGTTTCCTCATGCTTATCATTTCTTCTTTATATTTTTCTAGATGTAAATTTACCTTTTCTGACCATAGAGGAAACTTCCTAACCATTTTATAATAAATGGTGATATTATTAGGTACTTCCACAATTTCACTAGAAGGTAAGTGACCTAAGGGTGGTTCATATAATAACTGTTGTCTTGGGTTGTCTTCTGGTTGAGAAAGTATTTCACCTGAAAATGATAAGGCATTAGACATGAATGACCTTATTGTTTAATTTTCCTTATGATTGGAGGGATTGTTTTCACTATATTTTAAATTGGATAGTTCTCTTGAAAATAAGAAACAATACCCTAGAGAGAAATTTAGAAGTGAAAACCATCACGGGGAGGAACACTGTGGTGGATTATAGCAAGGGCAAGACCCTCTAGCTCCTTGATATTTTTCCCACATGGCGGGATACCATATATATCATCTAGAGAAGGTATCTCTAAATTTATTGTATTTTATCCATGAATAAAGACTTAATGGTGAAGTGTTTGAAGAGGATATTTAGAATTACTGCTACTTCTCCAAAAATTTAGTAACAGGAGGGTAGTATCTTGAGCTATGATAGATAAGTGTCTAAGGGCTTCAAGAACTCCATCATTAAGAAGATAAGAATCATATATTATCTATTTATTTTCCAATCATTTTTTATTATTATTATTATTAGATTATTTATTACAAGTTATTGAGGACACTTTCATGAAGAATTGGTTGCCATGGGCAGGTGTTTGTACCTTTCATAGAATGGCCATTGGGATAGGCTGATTTCTTCCATTTGGAGTGTGTTTACATTACTGATCTGGTTTTCCATATAATATAAGGATATTTACCCCAAGACCCTCCTTGATAGGATTAGAGGCTTGTTTTCTCTCTAGGGTGTCATTCTAGGGTGCCACCCCACTTGTGGATAAAACTTTATGTGTCCGTCCATGAGGATCTACTTGTCACTGTTATGATGTCCTGGAAAGTCTGTAAGATGTGGGAATGAATTTTTGTCTTCACTTTCACCGTTTCTAGGATATTATTGGTGACATCAATGATGGTAATTCAGATACATTACCACTATTAATCTTGAGTAGGTGTATGTGCCTCCTATTATCCTCCCATTCCTATCAGTGTCTGCTGACAATACTCATGTGTGAGGGAAGAGAGTTGAGTCTTCCCCCTATTCTTCATGGATATGTTTCGACTAACTTCTCTAGGTGCTTTCAGGTGAGGCTACATGCATGCTTGGTTGTATGAGTAGGTGTATGTTCTTTCTCATGATATGTATCCACAATTGTATGATGATATTCCTTGTAGTCCTCTAGATGAGTCTACTAACTGGATAAAGGAGGTGGATAGGTGTATTTTTTTCACTCATAATTTTCCACCAAACTTCGTTGGTGGGATTCTATAGAGGGGGGAAGGTGTGACCATGCTCCTTGTTGACTGATTTCATCCCCAGTGGGCCCTCTTGCATTCAAAGGATCAAAGTACCTGGGATATAAAATCGAGAACAACACCCTCATCATGTTGAGGGTTCACTACTATGTGGCATTAGAGGTGGAAATTGCTAGTATGAGCCTCTGAGAAGGAACTTTGTGTCTTTTGTTTGAGCTCTTATGTGGCCTCTTGATCCACCTCCCTGAGATAAGGTAGTATCTAGTCATCAAGTTTCAGTGATAGGATCCAGAAACAGTTGAAGATGTTAGTCGGTGCTGTTTGTGTCAGGAAAACCGGTCGTCAATTACTGGAATATCAATGGGGATTCACAAACTGCAGGGATTGTTGGGTGACCCCTAGGGCCAGGATTGTACCATATTAATGGTATAAGGACCTGACCTAAAAGAATTACATAATCTTGAATTAAATGAATAATTCATACCGAGGATCTTTTCAGGTTTAGAGCATTAGAGAATTTTTCCATAACATATACATAGAAATTTGAATATTACATATAGACACTTTTACTCAGTATCTATTTTTTCATAAAATAAAAACTCTTAAAAAAAGATTCATGTTTAGATCCATATTTTAGAAATCATGAATTTTCCTTGATCTCATCCTTGACCCTAATCATCTTTAAGTCCTATGAAAAACATTTCAAAATAACATGGGATGAGCATAAAAATCTCAGTAATGGATACACAAAGAAGGAAAACTATTAGTTTTTCAAAACAACAAGTAAACCATGAATACTTTATCATAAGTAACAATTTTCACCTTTATGATGTAGTAAGTACTCCACACTGAATAAAAGATCATTTCATACCCTTTTGTAATCAAAAGATTACCATACCACCCATATAAAGAACACATAACATATAGAGGTAACTTGGGACATAAACATACTTAAATGGAATAATCATACGGTCGAATTCCACACATATCACTAAATGGAATAGCCATACGTCAGACTTCCATACTCAATGCATTGGAGATTATAATGTAACCACTCATCCTAGTTTATCACGACACCACCCATTATTTGGTTTATCACGTAACCACCCGTCAAAAGTACAAGTACCATTATAAAATCATAACACAAAAAATATTATAAAGATAAATATTTCACTAATAAAATTTCATTTACAATAAAAATAAATCATTTCAAGATAATGGAATAATAAATCATTTTAAAAAATCATTTTCAATACCAAAACACCCAAAAATAGAATAAGGGGATTCTTTTTCTTTTTAAAAACATTAATGCTTTTAGAGGAAGCCAACTAACGATTATGGCGGCGGAGAGGTCATTGTCGCCGCAAACGATAAAAAAATTCCTTTTATTGTTTAGTAAAATTATTTCTCAAAAAAATATTCCATTTGAATGAAAATAAAATTCAAAGGGGTTTATACACCATATAAAAGAAAGTTGTGTATAAATCAAAATATTCCTTAATGAAAGGATATTGAGACAATGTCCCTTGCCTCATTTCCAACATGACCCATTAGTTCTTTAAACTCATGAATAATGAACTTAAGTTAATTATTACTTTATTAATAGTCTTTTTCAATTTTATTATTCCTTTTATATCACTTATTACCTTGCTATAACAATTAGTTAATTGTTTGAGTTCATATCGGACATTTTGCCGATGTTCGGAACTTGAGTTAAAAATGAACTTGTTATAATTATAAATTGTCCATGTAGTTTCAATTCCATTATCTCTATAATGATATTAATTATTTAGATCTCATATATATCATATATATCCAGTATATATATGAATTTATAATAGTACATAACATTTGGAGATAAGAAATGAAATGCACCATTCATGGAGATAGTAAGTCGTACGTACGCATAAACGCTACTTTCATTTCTATTTCATATTTAATGGAATGTAAAATTAATGATAAATTGGTAAATTATAATTCCAGTATAATATCATATATAATTTAATTAACTAAATCTTTTATACGTCCCACGTATGGTATGAACGAGTAATATCACTTTGGGGGGGCTGTAGTCCGCACTTCCTCAAATAAATTATCGCATTTACCCATAATGGAAACCATAGAAGTATGTTATACATGAAAAATACAGAAGTATAGAGACAATATAAATATAATATATATCACATATAAATACATTTTCATCATAATGGATGCCATGAGAGGCGGTTGGAGATAATTGAACAATCATCCTTTTGTGAGGCAGTAGTTCATCGTCCACAGAAACAGTATGTTCTTTACCCATTAGATGGAGGTGTGTGTAAGTGTAGTTCGAATACTTCTCATAAAAAAACCTAGTATATTGAGGATACTTTCATTTTTATAAAATAAATTAATAAAAATAGTTTAGGGGATTGGATAAGTAAAATGAAAGAAAAGAACTTAAGAGAAGATGTTACCTTTAAATCGGGTAACTCCCTTTGGTTTGAACCAAAAAGATTTCTTGAAGTGCCTTATGCCTAAGGTAAGGCTTCTAGGTGGAAGATAGGTATGTAGGGAGATTAATTGGGTAGATTTTGGATGAGCCAAGGGGCTTGATAGGTGTCAGTAATGGGTTATAAGTGAGGGATTTTTATAAGGGGGAGGAGGGGCTCTTTAGGAATGTTTGAAAATATTATTTTATTATATAATGATATTTGGTTTCTAAATGTCCAAAACCCATTAAAGTCAAAGATAAGATGAATCATGTTCTAAATAAAATCATCCAATACGAATTGTATAGGTTTTATATATTGTTTTAATTTTTATAATCTTATTTATTTAAATTGTTCATTAATGAGGTAAACACTGCATCATTATTATGTCATTAAAAATTTTATTTATTTGATATCAAAAAATTATAAAAAAATACCATGATGTAGGAAATTATTTTAGGTTTAAAATGAATATTTATAGTTTAAGGGATAAATTATATAACCCCATGTAAAAATTGATTTACTAAACGATATATGTTTAAGTCATTTTTGTCTTTACTTTAAATTAATTAATATAAAGTGTCATTATCACTCTTAAGTGGCTCCATGGGGTCCCAAAATCGGACCAAGGATGGCCATGGTCGGAAATTTATCAACCAATAGGATTATAATACATGTTAGGGTAAATTAATATTATTATAATATTATTTTTACCTTGAATTACCCTATTTACCTTTAACCGTGGTAAATAAAAGTAAAAAGTTACTATTCATAAAAAATTATTTTCATCTTATTGAACCACATTTTACTTACTAATATCAACCATGTATGTCATATTTTTTAAATTCAATTCCAAGAAGCGGTAAAATTTCATTTAAATGAAAAATGCGGGTTTTAACTACTACTCAGTGTTTTAACTATTCATCAAAAATTGAAGTTTTTCATAAAAACAAAAAAAAATCAGCCTAAGCTATATTTGATATTACAAATTCAAAAATTATTTCTGTTTTACTAAATTCAAAACATATAAGTTACATTAATTAATTTAAAATTAATTCTCGTTGTCAAAACAAAAGGCGTGGTTTTAAGAAATAATTATTATCAAAAGATTGACACTTGTTTATGTCCAATTTCAAAGTGAAATTACTTACAATGATAAAAATTGGATTAAATGGTAAAAATATAATATAATTATACTTTAAAACCAATTAAAAATATAATATATCCATATAAATAAATTAGATTAAAGGGCAGTTTTGAAATTAAAAAACAGTATTTTTCACTATTCATTAAAAAATAAATTTTATCAGAAAAATACCAAAACTTTAACCAAAGTAAATTTTGATATCCCGATTCTGAAGAATAATTTTATTCTGTCAAATAGAATATATAAAAGTGAAAAAAACTATATTTAAATATGGTTCTCCATCAAAAGACGGTAAATCTACCTTTTAAAGAATATTAGGGTATTTATGCTTAAAATTATATTCATTCACATCTTAAGCCTCCATATTTTATTGGATAAAGGTAAAAACATTTAACAAACATGTATAATCATATTTTAGTTAGTTCTATTAATTCCTTCTATTACAATGACTAGGCGTTGACTACCATTTAAAATAATAATACTATTATATTATTTTTTGGTATAAATCAATGTTGTGTGCAACGTAAGATTTCAAAGAAACTCATTATTGCGTATCGGGTACAATATTGAACATAGAATCCCTTTTAAATTAAAATTAATATTTAAATCACAAATATTAAAAAATATGAAAATGTATTATTCTTTATTTACCTAGGATGTTACATCCTTCCCCCCTTTTGGAAATTGTGTCCTTGCAATTTTATTCACTTATCAAATAAATGGGGGTATTTATCCCTCATAGCATTTTCATATTCCTAAGTTGACCCTTCAACCATATGGTTTTTTTCACAGAACCTTTACCTGATGAATTACCCAATTCCACAACAATTTCTCTCTTCGGTCAAAAATCTGGACCAGTTGTTCCTCATAAGAGAGATTCTCTTCCAACTCAACTACCTTTGGCTTCAGAACATGAGATGGATCTGGTATATAATTCCTCAACATTGAAACATGAAAAACATTGTGTACCTGGGATAAACATGGAGGAAAATCCACTCTATAGGCAACTGATCCAACTTTCTCTAGGATTTCATAATTTCCAATGAACCACTGACTCAACTTTCCCTTCTTACCAAAATGCATCACACTTTTCCATAGAGAAACATTGAGAAAGACCTGATCACCTACCTCAAAAAAAGATCCTTCATCTGGTTATCCGCATAACTTTTCTTCCAACTCTGAGCTATTCTCATGTGGTTCTGAATCAATTTAACTTTTTTTCCATCTCTTATACCAATTCTGGTCCCATTAGTTTCCATTCACCTACTTCATCCCAAAACACTGGAGTTCGGAACCGCTTCCCATATAATGTCTCAAATGGATCCATCTGTATACTAGAATGAAAACTATTATTATAAGGAAACTAAACCAAAGAAATATATTGGCCCCAACTTCCCTAGTAATCCATTAAAGAAGCATGTATCATATCTTCCAAAGTCTGAATTGTCTGTTCTAACTGCCCATTAGATTGAGGATGAAAAGCTGTACTAAAATTTTATTCAGTACCCAATTACTTCTGAAGGCCTTTCCAAATTTTAAAAGTAAACCTCGGATCATGATTAGATACAATGGAGAGGGGAAATCCATGGAACCTAATTATCTCTTTAACATAAAACAGAGAAAGTTTATCTAGAGACAATGTATCTAGAATAGGAAGGAAATGTGAAAATTTAGTCAATCGATCACCAATAACCCAGTTTACATTATTACCTCGAGATGTCTTTGGTAATCCCACAACGAAGTCCATGGATATCTTTTCCCATTTCCACTCTGGCACTGGTAAAGGCTGAAGCATCCCATTCGGCAACTATCTCTCTGCTTTAACCTGTTGACAAGTCAAACACTTCACAGTAAAGTCAGCAATATCTCTTTTCATTCCATCCCACCAATAATACTCCTGAAGATCTATGTACATATTAATACTGCCAGGTTGAACTTAAAACGGAGAACTATGCTCTTCACATTATAATTTTTTCTTCAACTATGAATCACAAGGCATGAAAAATCTCTTCCCAAATCTCAAAACACAATCATAATCAATGTTAAAATTAGGAAACTTACTCTTCTAAACCAACTCTAACTTTTTATGTAACTCACTATCTTCTTTCTGTGCTTGCTTTATTCTGTCTGATAGAGATTATTTCACTAACACCTGAAACGAAATTGAGGAATTTATAGTACCAATAACTTCTATGCCAAAGTTCATCAAATAATTAATCAAAGGATCTTGTTCCAAACGTAACATGGTTAATGTTGCATTACTCTTTTAACTCAAAGTATCAGCCACTTTATTTTCCTTTCTCGGATGGTAATGGGTTATGAAATCATAATCCTTGATTAATTCTAGCCATCTCCTCTGCCTCATGTTCAATTATTTCTAAGGGAATATATACTTCACACTTTTTTGGTCAGATTATATTTCACATTTTACTCCATACAGATGATGCCTTCAAATTTTTAAATCAAAAACAATAGCAGATAATTCCAAATCATGTTTAGGGTAATTTAACTCATGAGGTTTCAACTGACGTGAAGAATAAGCAATTACCTAATTATTCTGCATAAGGACACAGCCAATTCCTTTCAACGAAGCATCACTATAGAGAAAAAACTCACCATCTCTGAACGGTAGTGCCAAAATTGGAGCATTCACCAATATTCTTTTAAATTCCTGAAAACAATAATCACATTCTTTTGTCCAAATGATCTTAACACCTTTTCAAGTTAACTTATTAATTGGGCTAGATAACCATGAAAATTTTTCAATAAACATCCGGTAATAAACTATGAAACCAAGAAAATTACGGATCTCGGTTATATTTGGGGGTCTTGGACATTCTTCAATAACGTTTTTTTTACCAGGATCAATAATTATGCCATTTTCTGAAATAATGTGACCAAGAAATGAAATATTTTATAACCAAAACTCACACTTACTGAATTACCCATATAGTCTATTTTCTTTTAAAGTCTGTAAGAAAATCCTTAAATGAATTTCATGCTCCTCTTTACTTTTATAATAAACCAAAATATCATCTATAAACACAACCACCATTTATAGCTTGAGTCAATTGTCTCATCACTACAAAAAACTATTCAATTCTGATTCCAACCATCTCAGGTTGCTGGTTTGGAAGGTCCTTTCCCACTGTATGCCTTCCCAGCAGAACTTCCTTGTTTCCTCTATGAAAAACCATTATTAACAGATAAATATCTTATTCGAAGCAACATGGTAATATATAAATGATATATCATTTCAATCATACCATTAAATTAATTTATGGACACTAATTTTAACAATACCATAACTCTTAATGTTATCTAAACCAACCTCTAATACCAACTATAAGGCCTCGACCTTAAAACATTACATAATCTTGAATTAAATGAATAATTTACATTGTAGATCTTTTTAGGTTTAGAGATTTATAGAATTAGGCCATAACATATACATAGAAATTTGAATATTACATGTAGACACTTTTACTCAGTATCCATTTTTTTCAAAAAATAAAAACTCTTGAAAAAAAAGAGTCTGGTCTAGTTCCATATTTTAGACATCATGACTTTTCCTTGATCTCATCTTGACCCTATTCATCTTCAAGTCCTGTGAAAAACATTTCAAAATAACTTGGTATGAGCATAAAAATCATGGTAAGGGATACAAAAAGAAGGAAAACTATTAGTTTTTTAAAACAACAATTAAACCATTAATACTTTATCATAAGTAATAATTTTCACCTTTATGAAGTATTAAATACTCCTCACTAAAAAAAGATCATTTATTACCCTTTTTAACCAAAATATTACCTTAAAACACATAGAAAGAACACATAACACATAAAGGTAACTTGGGACATAAACATACTTAAATGGAATAACCATACGGTCGACTTCAACGCATATCACTAAATTGAATAGCCATACAGACAACTTCTATACCCAATGCATTGAAGTTTATAACATAACCACCCATCCTAGTTTATCACGGCACCACCCATCATTTGGTTTTTCACGTAACCTCCCGTCAAAAGTCTAAGTACCATTATAAAATCATAACACATAAAATATTGAAAATATAAATATTTCACTAATAACATTTCATTTTCAATCAAAATAAATCATTTCAATATATTTAATAATAAATAAATTTGAAAAACCATTTTCAATACCAAAACACCAAAAAACAGAATAAGGGGTTTCTTTTTCATTTTAAAAACATTAATCCTTATAGAGGAATCCAACTAACGATTATGGCGGTGAAGAGGTCCTTGTCACCGCAAACCATAAATATATTCCTTATGTTTTTTAGTAAAAAACTTCGTAGAAAAAAATTCCCTTTTAGTGAAAATATATTTCAAAGGATTTTATACACCATATAAAATAATGTCGTGTATAAATCAAAATATGCCTCAATGAAAGGAGATTGAGTCGATGTCCCTTACCTCATGTCCGACTTAACCCGTTCATTCTTTAATATCTTGAATAATAAACATAAGTTAATTTCTACTTACTTAAGAACCTTTTTCATGTTTATTATTACTTTAATATCACTTATTACCTTGCTATAACAATTATTTAATTATTTGATTTTATATCGGACATTTTGTCGATGTTCGGAACTAGAGTTAAAAATGAACTTATTATAATTATAAATTGTCCATGTGGTCGAAATTTCATCATATCCAGAATTATATTCATGATTTAGATATCATATATATCATATATATCATATATATATATATATATTTATTTATTTATAATAGTACATAACATTTGCAGGTAAGAAATCAATTGCATCGTTCATGGAGGCGGTAAGTCGTACGTACGCATAAACGCTACTTTCATTTCTATTTAATATTTAATGGAATAAAAAATTATTTATACATAGGTATATTATAATTCCAGTATAATATCATATATAATTTAATTAACTCCATCTTTTATAAGTCCCATGTATGGTATGAACGAGTAATATCACTTTGAGGGGGCGGTAGTCCGCTCTTCCTCAAATGAAATTATTGCGTTTAACAATAATGGAAACGATAAAAGTATGCTATATATGAAACATATATAAGTCTAGAAACAATATAAATATAATATATATCAAATATAAATACATTTACATCATAATGGCCACCATGAGAGGAGGTTGTAGATAATTGAACAATCATCATTTCGTGAGGCAGTAGTTCGTCGTCCACAGAAACAATATGTTCTTTACCCATTAGACGAAGGTGTGTGTAAGTTTAGTTTGAATACTTATCATAAAAAACCTATTATATTTAGGATACTGGTGTTGTTATAAAATAAATTAATAAAAAGAGTTTAGTGGGTTGGAGAAGTAAAATTAAAGAAAATAACTTAAGAGAAGATGTTACCTTTAAATCAGGTAACTCCCTTTGGCTTGAACCAAAAGAATTTCTTGAAGTTCCTTATTACTATAGTAAGGATTATAGGTGGTAGAGAGGGATGTAGGATGATTAATTGGGTATATTTTGGATGATCAAAGGGGCTTGAGAGGTTTGAATAATGGGTTAGAAGTGGGATATTTTTATAAGAGGGAGGAGGGGCTCTTTAGGAATGTTTGAAAATATTATTATATTATTTAATGATATTTGGTTTATAAAGTTCCAAAACTCATTAAAGTAGAAGATACGATGACTCAAATTCGAAATAAAATCATCCAATAATAATTTTATCGATTTTAGATATTGTTTTAATTTTTATAATCTTATTTATTTAAATCATTCATTAATGTGGTAAACACTACATCATTATTGTTTCATTAAAAAATTTATTTATTCGATGTCTAAAAAATATAAAGAAATACCATGATGTAGGAAATATTTTTACCTTTCAAATGAATATTTATAGTTTAAGATATAACGTATATAACTCCATGTAAAAAATTATTTACTAAAAGATATATGTTTAAGTCATTTTTGTATTAACTTTAAATTAATTAATATAAAGTGTCATTATCACTCTTAAGTGGCTTCATGGGGTCCCAAAATATACCCAAGGATTCCCATGGTCGGATATTTATCAACCAATAGGATTAGGACACATGTTAGGGTAAATTAATATTATTATAATATTATTTTTACCTTGAATTATCCTATTTCCCTTGAACCGTGATAAATGAAAGTTAAAAGTTACTATTCTAAAAATATTATTTTCATCTTATTGAACCAAATTTTACTTAATAATATCAACCATGTATGGCTGATTTTTTAAATTCAATTCACATAAGTGGTAAAATTTCATTTAAATGAAAAAGTCAGTTTTTAACTGCTACTTAGTGTTTTCACTATTCATCAAAAATTGAAGGTTTTCAGAAAAACACCAAAAATTCATCCTAAGATATTTTTTATATTCAGAATTAAAAAATGATGTCTATTTTACCAAATTAAAAACATATAAGTTTTATTAATTAATTTAAAATTAATTCCCGTTGTCAAAACAAAAAGCGTGTTTTTGAGAAATAATAACTATAAAAAAGATTGACACTTGTATACGTCCAATTTCAAAGTGAAATTACTTCCAATGACCAACATTGGATTAAATGGTAAAAATATAATCTAATTATGCTTTAAAACCAATTAAAAAGATAATCTAACCATATTAATAAATTAGGTTAAAATGTAATTTAGAATTAAAACACAGTATTTTTCACTATTCATTAAAAATGAATTTTATCAGAAAAATACCAAAAAAAATTACAAAATTTTTGATATCCATATTCTAAAGAATAATTTTATTTTTTCAGATATAACATATAAAATTGAAAAAAACTAGATTTAAAGAGGGTTCTCCATTAAAAGGTGGTAAAACAACCTTTATAAGAATATTAGGGTATTTATGTTTAAAATTAAATTCATTCATATTTTAAGCCTATAAAGTTTACTGGATTAATGTAAAAACATTTAACAAACATGAATAACAATATTGTAGTTAGTTTTGTTCATTACCGCTATTACAATGGCTAGGCATTAACTACCATTTAAAATAATAATACTATTATACTATTTTTTGGTATAACTCAACGTCTTGTGCAACGTAAGATTTCAAAGAAACCTATTGTTTCATATAGGGTATGCTATCGAACATAGAATCCCTTTTAAATTAAAAATAATATTTAAATCACAAATATTAATAAATATGAAAATGTCTTATTCTTTATTTACCTGGGATGTTACAAATGGTAATCTTGAACTAGCGAGTTTGATACCCATCATTGAAGAGGCTGGGATGGTGATGGAATCCTTTTCTTAGATGATGGTTTGGTGTGAATGGTAGACAAATCATTTGTTGTATAAAAATAAAATGATGTCATTGGATTGAAGGGATCTCTGAGAGTAAGTTTTTGAGAAATATATGAAAAAAATTAGAAAACCCTATTAAATCAGCATCTTGTTTTTATGAACACACACATGATTTATTTCCTTGTTTGTCCCTCTTTTATCAATTGAAAGTGGACTAAAAGATGGGTGACACTATCATCTTTGTTAAGGATCCATGTAGGGTTCACCATATTTTGTTCCACTCAGAATTTTTTCACATGATGATTGATTTTAAGGGATTAAATTGTGTGAATTCATTCACATTAGGTCTACTACTTCCAAATAGTTTCTAAAGGGTTTGTTTATAGAACTAGTAACACCCAATGTTACTATATCCCAAGGGACATACTTTTTAAATGCATGCACTCATTGGGGATTTTGGCCAACGATTCTTAAGAACTCACATTGGTCGATAGGATGGGAGGTTGGGCTCATCACGCCCATTTTGGGGGAATTATTTCCTATTCTGGGACTCTCTTATATATTCATGAAATGTTCATGAATCCTTTATTGATTCCAAAATATGATGGGGGTAATTTATTAGATAAAAATCATTTATTATCTTGTATAGATCTTAGAATCATTTGTATATATCTGAGGTTCTTAATCATGGATATATTTGTATGTATCAGAGGTTTTCCTTCGATGGTTTCCTATTATATACTACTTAGATATTCTTTTTTCATTATTATAATGATTCTAGTTTCCCAGACACTTAGTGGGGAACTCTAGAGTATATCATCATCTAGGGATATTATAGTTGTTTTAGTGTTTACATCAAACCCATAAATTGGATTCCTATATATCCTTGTGAAAGGAATCACAACCCACATAGTTTAGTGTTGTTTAATAGGGTACATCATACATTTTAAGTTCATGTGATAAGGACCCAACCATATAGTTTAGCACCATGTGGCATTGACATCTTGGTGGAAGGTGCCTAGTCAAAGCCTTGTGTGAGACTTATGATGAAGCATCCCAGGAAACCTGGGAGGAATATGGATTCCCATTTCGAATTAAACCCCATTGGGAATGTGTACCAGAGTGAATATGGTGGATTTGGGGTGTTGGGTTTAGACCCCATGCAGGCTTCCTACGTATCATGTTTGGAGGAGAATCAAATACCACATAGTTTGGTTAAGAGACCATGGGGAATCCCTTAACTCACTGTGGTTTGGAGGTTTGCTTTGGGGATTAATCATATAGAGGATTCCAGGATTAAGGAAATTATTATTGGGGGTTACTTATAAGGAGGATTCCCATTGATATCGAGACCTAAGAGGGTGTCCGAAATATCCTGATTGTAATATGAATCTGATTTCTTATAGTTCATTGGGTCAACAATTACACGCTGAGGTTACCCTTTGAGGGGTTTGGTTACTCATCCATTTGGATGATATGGTATGGATCTCAGTCCTTAAGAAGGAATCCTATATATTCAAGTAATAGAGGGAATCATACTTCTCATAGTTCATTGGGTTGGGGCCTTCACATTGAGGCTTCCCTTTGAGGGGTATGGTCACCCATCTATGAGGATGATATGGTATGGAGCTCAGGCCTTAAGAAGGTATACTATATAAACTAGTTATGGAAATAATTAGAGTTCTCATAGTTCATTAGTTTGAATGGATCATGTTGAATTCATGATAGTCATTAACCTTTAAGCCCACGTTATTCATGCTCAGTGTGAGAAACAAGGGGAAACAGAAGATACAAAAAACAACACACTTCCCCTACTCTGGTAGAAGAATCCATGTTAATGACACATCCCTTTCTTCAAATTACCCTGTAATGGGTCCAGGTTATGGAGATTGATGAGGTAAGGTAGCATGAGAGAGGGAAGAGGGCTCAAGTGCCCATACCCTCTTTGACCATGTGGCTAGGAGGAAAAGAGGAGTGAGAGTAAAACCTCCTCCAAGAAAGTTTGGGGGCTTAATCATGGATGTATTCCCAAAAAATCAATTTCACAATGAGAGGGGAGGATTTAATTCCATGTTAAATGGAAAAGAAAGCATCATCTGAAATATCCCTGACTAGAATTGGAGGCTACGGGTCTCAGAGATTAGAAGGGGGATATGATCATAACCCATATTTCTGAGTCCATGAACTCTAGGGAACTATCCTTGGGGTAGCAGTCCCCATGAACAAGGAGATAAAAATCCACACACACCCTAAAGAGCCTAACTATTTTTTTATAATAAGTGTGGTAAATTTATTGAGGCCTTATTGGAGGATTAAACATGGTCTCTTTTACACAAGGGAGCCAAGGGGAGATGATCCATTATATAAGTGTCTTGAAAGAGGGGTCAAAGGGTGACCCGCATAGGTCCTGGGTGCAGGTTACACACAAAGATTATTTTCATAGGGCCCAACACAGGTTCTTGGAATATGGCCTAGGAGGAACTGAAATTACCTCATACAGGGGAAAATTGTCCTTCATAGGCTAGATGAACCTTCAGAATAATAAACCTAGGAAAAAACATAAGTGAAAATTTAGCATAGGCACCTTAGTTTTCCTTTGATGTCCTTTGATAGGTATGGCGTAGGTATTTTATTGAGGAAGGTGCCTCACATAGGTGATTACCTATTAGGGGATAAGGGTCCTCGTATAAGTGTCTTTTTTATTTTAGACCCTGAAGGTAGTTTTACCTAGCTTATTAACTTTGATTCTGACTTCTCTCGGGTTTTGGAGGGCTACCTAACAAATTTTAGAGGACCTGGGTGATGGTGTTGTGCAATCAGAGCTCTGGGGGTTCTTTCAATTTTTTAGTCTTGCAAATGGGGAGCCCAAGTGTCCTATTTATTGGAAAATGGGGAACCCTAGGAAAATGATTTACTCTACGTAGGATGTTTTTAAAATTTGATCACACATACTGTTCATGAAGCCTATTCAAATAGGTTGTACATGTAGTTTGTACATGTAGGATGGATGCACGGGCTGGAAATTTAGGTACCATGCTCGGTGATACATATTTCTTTAAAAAATGTTTCCAACTTCTCAAAGACATAACTTTTGATCTGTGAGTCCATTTGGGATTTGTGACCAGTAAAATAAAATATTTCGAAGATATATGTGCTTCTTGATATGCTGAATACAACAAATGTTTTTAGGAATAATGTACAATTTTAATTTTAACGCATCAATTAAATATTATCATCAATCATGTAAATCCATGACCAACTATTGTAGGGGATTCTGTCCACTTATACCTCATTACGGAGTATTCCTTTCGAACATGGAAATATAGCATGCTTCATCTTCTATATTGGAGACATATCTCTACTCAACATTGAATTTTTTTGTCTATGTGAAGTTTATATAATTAATTCTTCAAAAAAGTTCATGAAATTCATTTTGGAGTGTAAAAAACACTAAAAAATTGTAAATACACAATAATACAATTAGAGGTAATTTCACACATAATCAAGTGAAAATACAGCATAATATAATTATATGTCATTTCATATATAATCATTGAATAACATATTCAATGAAGTATAAATATAACCCAATAAATAAAAATTTAGTTAATAAACCTCTTACAATGATCATATCATTATAGTGAAAATTTAATCAATGAAGTTATTATGTGTAACAAATGAAAATCCAAAAAAAACTATTGTGAACACAACATAATTGAATAATAGGTTATTTCACACATAGTCATGGAATGACATAGTCAATGATGTATATGTATAAACCAATAAATGGAAATTGGGTTATCAAAACCCTTACCTCTGGTCTGACTCATCACATATGTTCTTTATCTTCATAAAAATTAATGTTATATTAATTATTTAGTTACATAATCTCGTTTTTTGTGTTTATTATTCTTTTTATTCTATTTATCACCATGTTATAATAAATTACATAATCAATTAACTTAAGTTTAGATATTTTGACGATGTTCCATTCATATAACATAAATGACTTCGGTATGTTGATTATGGTAAAGGAGGAAATTGTTACACCCAATATTGGTTAATAATTATGAAATAATTATATTTTTTATACTTAAATTATACCTTTAAATGAAACCATGAAATATGGTTATAAAAATGTAATTAAGTTAAAATAATTCATATAACAATCCATACATATGAATGGGTAACATTTCTATTTTTTGACGATCATGATGGAAAGAAGGTAAGTATTATGTTATCTTTACAGAATGACTATTATATCATAAATATAATATTGTTTCTTTAAATTAATTATATTAATCATTCTTTTTTTTATTGAAAACCAATCTAATCGCTTTGTGGAGGTGGCAGTACATATGTATGCCCGAAAATTATTATAATTTTTTAGTGGTTCAAAATTTAAGATATTAGATTATATATTATCTATTCATAATGATAAATATATTAATAATATCATAAATAAGCACTAAATTAATTATGATAACTATCCATGATTGGTAGTGATAGAAAATAATTTACATAGGTTCACAAGGCTATGGTTCTTCGTACACACTAACAATGATTTTGTTCCATATCTGATGGCAGATGTGATGAATAAAGGGCATAGAATTATAATTGAAACATTTATAAATATGTATGATAAGTTAGTTATCACTAATCTTGTTTGAATATGATTTTAAGGATGTATAAGAATAAATAATACTAAAAAATTATGTTAAAATCTATTATACTTTTCCAGAAAATGACATTTTATTTAAACATTACGCACTATAAGGTAGAAAATATGACTAAAATAATACCTCTAGAATGTAAGGAGATATATTTTAAGGGTTATGGGTTGTTATTGGTGATATAAAATGGTTCTTGAATTATGCAGAAAAGAGTATATGAGGATCCCTTTTATAATTGAGGGGAGAGGCATTCTTAGAATTTCATAAATTATTAAATTAATATAAATTAATTTCCATGTAAAAATGGATCCAAATTAATATAATTAAAATTTAATATTTTGAATAGTTTTAATACTCCAATCTAATAAATTTTTTATTTTTTGTATGTTTTCACTCTTATCATTTAGTTTTAACCCTTAGTTAACCCTTTTGACACTTAACAAAATATAAAAGCTTGGTACCCTTTAAGGGTCAAGAATGTTCACAACAATTGATAATTGGCCCAAAAAATGGAAAATGGTAAATATTTTTGAACATATCTTACCCTATTTCAAGTTCATGATTTTTGTGATTTTTAAATAATTTAACAAAATATTATTTTCATAAAATATCATTAAATCCATTTTTGACACTATTTATTTAATTTGAATTTAAATAATCATGAAAATAAAAGAATTTGAATATAACCAATTAAACATCAATAATATGTAATATGTATTAATAAAATTTGTAGGACATAATAATTCTTCCAAATTTTATTAATTTTAATTTTTATTAAATCATTTATTTTATTTTTTCTTTTAATATAATAAATACTATATTTGTGTGGTGTAAGAATTTAATCTAATTATTAAATAAATTAAAAATAAAAATTAATAGCCATGATAAAAAAAGATAATTATACTGAAAATAATATTTTCTATTCATTCATAACATATTCTTATCTATATATAAACATATAAAAGAAGCTAAAATCAAGTTAGTGGTGTTTTAAAATTTTATTTTCATAAAATAAAAAAAATGTCATTTCTAAGGTCAAAAGACACAAAAATGCCATATATTAGAAATTGGGTGGTATATGTCCAAATTAATACCATATGATGAAATAATGTTAAGTTTTGATATGATTTTTAATTCGTTATCCCATTATTCATAAGCATAATTACCCGATTTACCATTTACCGATGTGATAAATTTTACGACATTTACTAATCGTAATGGATAAAAATAAAGGTGATATATTTTCCAAATTTGAACCTCCAAATCTAAAATATGGTATCCATGTTTCTATATTCAATATACATAAGTGGTATATATTAATATTAATATAAATAAATTAAAATTAATGAATAATAGTTTTAAAAAAATCAATTTTAAGCATATAAATTATATTATTTCAGAATAAAGATATTTGATGATTAAAATTAAAATATTATAAAAAAATGGATCATACGGAACATAATAAAAAATAAAAAATTTCACGGTACTTCTAAAAAACTTGATTTAATGTAAATAAATTGTAGTATTTGAAAAATCAACATTTTTCAGTATTCATAGGAAAATCAGTCATTTCAAAAAAAACCAAAAATTTCACCCTAAAATAATTTTAATGAGATAATTTCAAAAAATAAATTTATTTTTAAAATTAATTTTCACAATGTGTCAAAAATGAATTATGTTATTTTTTTAGAAAAAATAGTAATATCATTAAAAAATACATTTTGAAGAATAAAATGTGTTTACAAAATATTAAGTTCTTATTTCATAAGAATTAATCGATAAATTTGTATTGTATAGAATATATATGCATATATATATATATCGTAATGTGTTCAATCTTATTCATGCCCAAAAATTTAAAATCTGGGTTTTAATGGTCATATTTAAATAATAATATTTCATTGTCTTCTTAATCTCAGTGTTACGTGTTGTATATTCTACTGAACATAGTTTTTTTGTAATTATCAACGTGTTACAAAAAATATGGTTGAAAAGTTTAAAAATTTTATTAATGATTTCACACTCTTTAGATTTTTCTCTTCCTCCCCTAACCCGATATGAAAAATGGAAAATGGATCAGTTGATGTAAAATGGAAAATATCATATATAAGTATTGAAGGATATAGTTGAAAAGATTAAAATAATAAATTTATATAATTTTTAAATCTTTTTATTTTATAATAGTAATTTTTACGTATTATTTATATGATCCCCTATAGGAGAAGATAAAACATGTGACCTTTATAACTATGGGTAGTAAGGATATGTTGGATACTAAATTAAGAAGATAAGAACACCCTAATCATGTACAAGAATACAATGTGGTTGTATTAATTGAGAAACTATTTGGTCATCCTAGTTCATATTTAAAGGAGGAAGTATATAAGGGTTAAATAGACTCTTTAGAATAAAAAATTTAGAATATGGTTTAGATGATGAATGATATGATTATATTATTAGTGTAAACAATATTTATATATATATATATAACTTCATCTTGCATAACCTAGTCCCCCGCCTATGATAGTTGACCATATACTGTGAGTTATTTGTTATGCATTCCCAATATCAAAAGATGAATATTTATCAACATAAGGTAATTGTAAAATATATTATAGGTGCATCAACCAGTGTATAATTCATTACAAATGAGGTGGATACAAATGGGATGAGTGTTAGACATTTCTTGATTTTCCAATATATATTTGTATAAAAACTAATGAATGAGGTATGGATAAATTATATCCTTCTTCTGTTTTTTTAAATTTGTTATAATTTATATATATATTATAAAAAGAATTTAAATGTAAATACATGTGGTATAAAAATAAAAAAAAATGAGGCCCCTTCAACTTCAAGTACTACTTTTTTATGAATGAATTTAAAAATTATTGGTATACAAATTTATGTTGTTGGATGTCTATGAGATTCCAATGACTACCGACATATGTGGGGATGCCAGTATGATAATTATTTGTTTATAATACATCTTGTATATTTTAGCTACATATATATCAGGCCTTATAGTGATGAATATATTTTCCATGTCATATAATTATTATACTTCTTCGAGTTTTATGAACTTGATATAACTTACTAACCATGTTTTTTATTATGTTTCTTCATACAATATATATTAAATATGATACAATGTTAGTGTATAATCACAAAAACCAATTAATTAGTTATACGGTAATAAGGATAGTATGTGATAGAGATGAAATAGAATATGGTTTTTTAAGGATTTAAAAATGATTCATTTAAAGGCTATATGCTTCCTTATCTTGAGAGTTATAAAAAATATTTCATTATAGTAGATATTTTATCTTAATTAAATTAATATCTCACATTATTATTTTATAGCAGTGGTCATTGGATGTTTTTTTTCATAATAAAACACCACTTATTGTTTATGGTTGATACAAGGGGATATACGAGACAACATTAATATAATATTAAATAAGTAATTAAGATTATTTTAATTGTTATATATTTTAATAAATTTTTATTTGTTTTCATTATTTTTAGAATTTTCAAATAGTTTATTAATTTATTATCTTCATCCATTAAGAAGAAGGGTATAAAATATCTATTATGTTTTCAATAAAAGGTGACTTAAATTATAAGTATTATTGTTTAACAAATGCACAAAATTTTATTTTCAATTGATAGCTTCTTTTGGGAAAAAAATTCTCTTTCAAGAAAGAGATGAATATGGGGATTATAAGATAAGATTAATGAATAAAATAATAAAAACTAGGAAAATTACATATTTATAAAATGGAAGGTTTTATCATCTATTTTCCATTTTGATTTATTATAATTGTATTGAGAATGAGAGGATTCTAATGACACATTATCACTATTATCTAGGTTTTTTATATATTTATATTAAATTTTGTTATATTGTTCTCCAACCAATAATCAAATAATTATAGATTTCAAATTAGTTTAACCCAAAATTTATCTCTATAAAGTTGTTCCCCATGGTTTGATTATAAAAATACACAATACTGTCATTTATTAAAGTGTAATTTAATATAAATTTCTAAAAAGTATTGCATTTTCATGATTACTACACAATGATTTAGGAATAATTTTGAGGGAATAATTTTTTAAATCACTATCACATTTATTAATTCGATGGGGGAATATTATTTTATTTTAATATTTCTATTTTCATCTTATTTACTTTCATACCTTCATTTTATTTATTTTAATGTTATATTTTTTACATTACCTACTACAGCCGATTATTTAGTATATAGAGGAATTTTTTATAGGGATACTTCCATTGAGTTTATTTTAATCATTTCATGGGAGTTAAAATGATAAATTTAAGTGACATCCATGTTTTTAACTTAATAATGGGAGAAATAATTAAAATGAATTTCAAACAAAACCATCACCATATTTATCAGAAGATGAAAATGTGATGAATATTTCTAAAAAATTCAACAATAAATCAAAAACAATAAACAAAATATTGGGATAATTTTTAATAAAATAACAAATAAATAATTTTATTGAAATTTTAGAAATTCATTTTTTACTAATGATGGGATTTCATGAAAATTTTATTTCATTATTTAATAAAATCGGGTCATATAATAATGTAATGTAATCAAATAATATTGATGGAATTTTTGGTGTAAGTGAATAAAATAAAAAAGGGGATTATGGAGAAACAATTAAATAATAATAATCTAATTAAATTAAAAGAATTTAAATTGTTATATTTTAGATTATATTATTTTTAATGATTTAGTTATAGATCCAATATTTATGATTGATAATTTTGAGGGAGAATGGACACATGAAGAAGATATGGAATGTACCTATCATTTAATTCTTATAAATTTTAATTGAATAATTTTATTTTAAGAATAATGTATAAATAAATTCCATAGATGTGTTCTTATAACCAAGATGTTCCCAATGAGTTTTAATTTCATATTTCTAAAATGTTTAGGAAAAAACGCTAATGTTTTTCTTTTTCATGGATTCTTCATCCACCAAAAAACCATGGCTGAAAAGTAATAAATTTAATCTAATGTCTTAAAGAATCTATTTCTTGGAGGAAACCTGGAATTCATGATAGGTTTTACTACTTTATTATTTTTATAAATAAAACTACTCAATTTTCTAGTGATTGGAATGGGTGTTATGAAAAATTAGCATTATTCATGCCACCATTATTTTGTCACATTAAATATTCTAAACTCCCTTATGTTTGATACACTATTAATTTTAAGGTAAAAATTATTTATAGGGAAATAGTTGTTTCATATAATTTCCTTTCTTTCTTTTTTATGTTTTCTGCCTATTTTTCTATATTTAAATTTTAAGAAAACTAATGAAATTCAAATAAAAAAATAAAAAATGTAAGACAATACCATTTAAAAGGTGAATTATTCAATAATATAATCTCATATATGTTTTAAAATTATTTCACTTAATTACATTTATAAAATTATTTGATTTCTCATAACAATAAATAAGTGATTAAAAATAAATATATAGTTCATTCAGAATTTTTATTATACGACTATTTTTTTAGAAGTTAAACTTATATTTAATCTTATGCATATTATCTCAAAATTTTAATTCCAATACTGAGATAAAAATAACCTCTTATTATAATTGTATTTTCATATCCATCTTGGGTGAGTCATAGAATTGGTTATTTATTATAGATGTTTCTTTAATATTTCTATATAGACTATTGGAATGTTTAATAACCAAATTTATTGATATATGAATTAGCTCAAACCCCTTTTGAACAATTATTTAATTACAATGTACAACCAAATTTTACTTCAACCCATAGAAAAATATTGTAGGAGAGTGTAAAATATGAGCAAATGGGTTATTTGAGTGTATAAAATATGATATGTTCGATGATATATTTTATAAAAAATCTTACTTACAAATTATAATTTCTCATGAAGTATAAATATTTTAGGTTCTAATATTATGTACATTTTTAGGTTATTTACGAAGTGACCCATATATTTATAACGCTTATAAATGTAAATTAACCATTAATTCAGAAGTTAAGAAGAGTTATATGAACCATTTTAAGGAAATTTTAAATTTTGGTTTTTTTACATTAGAATATTTTAGTAGAGAGTAAACTGGTTTCTTAGTGAATCTTAATTATTTAAGTGTGCAGGAGTGATTTTTTTGAAATATATTATGTTTCATGATATTTTGAAAAAATTTACCCTAAAAAAGTAAAAATGAAAAAATATGAAAATGAAACAAATTAAGAAAATAAATAAAATATTATACTACCTGCATAACCATAGGAATTTTTGATTTGTTCAAACTTTTTCTAAATATTTAATTAAATATTTTACCTTTAATAATTTGAAATTTGAAATCATTGAAATACTTTAGTAATAATCTGCATTTCTATGAATTTAGAATATATTTGAGAAAAATCCATTCTTCAGAGGGGACAATAATAGTGAGTATGGTCAAAATTGTGCATGAAATAATATAGTTTATTTTTAATTTAATGTAAATTTATGCCTTTTTATTTTTGAAGATTATCTTTTTTATAAATAATTATATTTTTTATGGAATATATAAATAATTTTTGAACTCATATTTTTATTTTTATCTTTCCAAGGGCGTTTTTTGTGTTTTTATTATCTTTTTCTAAGAGTGAAATGGTATAATTGTAGGGGAATTTCATATAAATGGTATTACCTTTATTATTGTATATTTTTTAGTTAATTTTTCTTCAATTGTAGAATGAAAATGTGGGTTCATATCCTATTTTGTTAGGTATTTTCCTAAGAAGACTTTGGAGGATAAAAGTGAAATTTATGGTAAAATTCCCCATGTTATAGAGAAATGGAATAAGTTTGCAATATTACCTTATAAAAAATTAAAAAGTTGAGAAATTTGAATGGTTTCCTTGATAAATTAGAATAGTTCTATTTAAAATTTTATAAATTGATATTTAGGATCAGTGATATACATGGGTCTCGTGTGAGGTGAGGTGAAAAAAAGACACACCGCCATTCCAAATTAGTACAAGCCCATTCCATTTATACCAGATTTTGGAGGATCAGAACGTATTTTTAAGGAATATTTAAACCTATTTTATGGATGTTGTAATAACCTCATGCCACTTTTTAATGCCACTATGCCAAAAAAATCAATGTATTTATATGATCATTATGAGGGAGAAAAGAATAAATTGAAGTGAAGGACAATCAGTTTAGGGGGAGTCAATCTAGGTAGAGGGAGATATTCCATAGTAAAAATAATTTTAAAATGGACGATTTTAGGTAGTAGATTGTGGGATGTTTTTCATATATTTTTTCATTTTTTCCTATTTTCCATATTAATGATTGAATAATCGCTTTGATGTTGTGGCTAGGATAGAACTCATTTAAACATTTTCTCCATTAGTATTTTATATAATTGTTTTATAATAAAATTCGTTTTCATAATGTTTTTTTGATGATTTTATATTGTATTTTTTATAAAAAGATTTATTTAAATGATTAATTTATTTTATCTAATTGAAAAAAGTGGAAAAGAAGAGTTCAATTAGATCATTAAAAGGGGTTTTCCCTAATTAGTTCGTAAATTCAATGATTCTAAATGTAGGTACCTAATTTATACAATAAAATTCTATTTCTTTAATCAACAATATTTATTATAGTGGAAAATAACCACATTATCACATTATATACATAAAAATGGAAATTAATAATTAAGAATAAAAACAACATTATAAAACCTAGAGAGTTATGATAGTGGGTGGAATACTAGGCCTCAACATTGCTATTATCTTAGTATTAATATTTCATTCTCTTACTTTATATTTTATCATTCATAAACCAAAAAGTGAATATCATTCACTTATAAATTAATTTAAAACTTACTTTTTATCTATAAAATCATTCCCTATAGTCTAACCTTGGACTCCCATTATAATATTAAGTATTCAAGAGTAAGGAAATAAAATTTTATAAACTTCATTGTATGATCACATTGGTTATATCACATGAGATGGTATGATGTTAATGAAAAGAGAGAAATTATTATTCAGGTCTTGAAAAATCTTGTGGCCCCTCCTTTTTTCATGAAACTATTTATAATGGTAAATGAAAAAATTAACCTTACACATTCATAAAAATTATAAAAATTATGGTAAAATATTTCATATTACCTATATTTTGATCATTTTCATTCTAAAATGATTTGATTTCTAGAGGATTAATTTTAAGAGACTTAAAATGAGACTAACACATTATTATCAAGACCTCAAAGTGGTTTTTTGAATTTTTTCTTTTCCTTGAAAAGGTATATAATAATTATTTTTTATGTATAACCTAAAAATACAAGGTTCTAATCCTTACCACATTGAACTAAACTATATATTAATAATTTTATCTATACAATATAAAATTATTCCATTAATTTCCTTATAAATACAAGTCTCACTCAATAATGTAAAGTGTCTTACATCCTTGTATGGACTTAAAATAAATTATATATTTTTCAATAATGAGAATATTGACCTTTCTACATGGATTTAAACTATAAATCTCCCTAAATTTTTTACCCATATGACATAAAACTCTTTGGTGTATGGTTATATCTACATGACCTAAAACTATATCGTATACCTTCTTGCATGTCTTTGAACTATAAAGATTGTTTCTATGTGATAAACATATTTGCCTTCCTACATGCCTCTAAACAGTACAAATCCCAATAATATACTCCCATATGATGTTAAACTATCTATTAAAAAATAATTTCACGAATTTAAACTAGAATAATTATCTCTCATGGATGATTGTTACACCCTTTATACCTTTCTTTAAACTTAAATATTAATTTCCAAAGAATTAGGGTTTTACATTTCTATAGAGGATTTAAACTAAATGTCTTTCACTTATTCTATGGCTTAAAATCTAATGTTAACTTCTCAAGGAAAAGTGTCATTACCTCATCATTGAAATTTAAATTATATGTCACTCCTCTAAACTATATGGGTTTTGATTCTTATAATAGGGATACTTTAGAATATTCTACAAGGTTTAATGTTGATGTCCTTTACAGAGATAATTTTAAAGGAAGAAGTTTTGAGTTGATCATAATTTATACATGTTCAATATGGTTTTTGTATTTACAACGTGGGGGTTGAAAACTCTATAAAACACCATTCTATCCTATGGTGTCATTCTTATATAACCTTCAAGATAGAGGCATGATAGGACTTACTTCTTGAGTAAAATCACTCATGTGTTATGGAAGTGATTTCATTTTTAATAAATGATAATATATCATATATGTGTTTGATTTTCATTAGATTTTTTTGAATATGTAATCGAATGATGTAGTCTCATAGTGAGAGGAAACCATGATGTATGGGAGGGAAATATTAAATGATCAATAAATTAAAATAAAATGTGTTTATTATTACCTAGAACATCAAACTGTCGTCTTATTTCTTGTACTATGAATAGTTGGGGATAAAGTAATACATTTCTCTTACATAGATGCATCAAACCAAAAGAAAACACATTTCTTGATGAGTTGGGGATATAAAGTTTCACTATGAAATAATCTAATGAAATTTCTTTATAATTATTCCAAAGTATCCAAGAATAACCCATACAACAAAACTATATGCCACACCAAAAAGTAGGTTTTCATGCAATAATTACTTGGTTGTGAATATTTAGTAAAACAATGGTTAAGGATAAAAATAATAAATAATTCATCAACCATGATGGTCATTCCCCAAACACGAGTTACATACGAAAATGTGTGTAAATATTTTATAGATCTTGTCACGTATTTGGAAAGTTTTTTCCACTATATATTTTATATATAATCACCGTTCAATGTTTTGGGGTGTCATACCACAATTATTAAGATAATTGTAATTATGAGGAGTCTTTATTGACACAAAGTAGAATAATAATATATTTACAATTATTCTAGGAGTAATTTTAGAGGGGTTATAAACATTATTGAGTAGAATAAAGTGGTTTCTCATGCAAACCAAATTATTGGGACACTTAAGGAGGTTGTGAGAGATCAATTGACTTATTGATACTCATATATATATATCTTGTAATTAGGGATTTAGGATCATATAATTTCTCATTACTTTTTTTTAATTTTTTATAACAATGTAAGAAAATTAATAGTTATATCATAATCTATAGAAAGTAAGGTTTCACTCCTTGATAAAAAGAATTATTTAATCATATAAAAACTCTTGGATCATGTTTGTTATTTCTCACTTTTTTCTTTATGTAATTCGAGATCTAATAACTTGAACAAGTTAAGGGAAAAAATTGAGAGTTTTTTTCTGTAACCACTAATTCACCCCTTATTTTTATTGGGTCACTCTCACTTGGTCCTATTATTTGATATCATATCATTCTTGAAGTGGTTCCATGTATTTTCTTTTAGCTTATATTTTTCACTTTTTCACTAATAACTACTGATTGATGAGATCTTTGTAAATAATGAACACCATAAAGAAATTATTCCCCTTGTTTGAGGATATGGTATTCCATTTATAGATGGATAATATAGTTTTATATCTTCTTTCCCCTAGAATAGATATTCATGAAATCACCATTAATGGTTTTCATGTTCTAAAAATTTTGATGACCTTTAATTTTTAATAAAAGTATAAAATTTAATATTATGGGACAGAACAAAATGTGTTTCACTAATAACTCTCAAAATTGGATTTTACAAGAGTTATGGTTTAAAAATATAGAGTATAACTTGCTAGAAACATTATGGTATCCATGATGAATATTAAAAAGTGCAGGAGTAAGAGTTTCAATCATTATAGGCTCAATTTTTGGATATCCAGCTATGGGAAGATAGTATTTTAGATTAGAACCTTTATTGGGTGATCAATATTTTTCTCTTGATTGGATGTTATGGTTAAATGATTAAATATACCATTTTGGTTAAGAAGTTAAGGGGAATTCTCCCTCATAAATTATATGAAAAAAATTCTCAAATTAAGGATTAAGACTTATATAAGAGGATTATTGATAAACTCAATAATGTATTGATTACATCTGATTTGAGGAGAGGTTCATCCTTAAATATATAAGGGAAATCTAAAAAAGTGACCATTTTGAAAGAATCAATATTTTTCTAACACATTAATCTTAACAATCTCTGTGAGGAAGATTATGAATATGATGATGATACCATGGGTTTATTGAGTATATAAAATTCTTTTAAAAAATTATTGTAATGATAAAAGGTAAATAAAAAGTTAAATATCAATTTATATGTTTGAATTATGGAAATGTTAGACAATATTTTGTAAATTACTCAGAAAATCAATGCGAAGATGAAGAGAATGATCAATCCAAATGATTTTTTATAGAAACATGGTATCAAGGGGATTCATAAAATGTAATTTATTCATAGAGAGGGAAAGAAAAAAATCGTGGAAAATAAACCTTCTATCGAAACATTATTCTACATCTTGTGGTGTGGAATGTGAAAAGATGAATTTGGAATTAGAGGATGGAGGCCCTACATATTTTATAGATAAATAATAAAGGTTAATGTTCCCTCAAGTGAAGTAGAAGATATATTAAAGACGGGATCAATGATTAAGAGACACCAAATTAGTTTCAAATAAGAATTAATCTCATTGTTTTATTAAGGGAAAAATGATTTTTTGAGAAATGAATGTAAAACAATATAAGAACAATTCATTAAATTAATATCCCGAATAATATATACATAAATACATTATCAAGATGAGTGTTTATTTAATATTAATTATGGGATATCTCAATTGAATCCCTAAATAAAGGGTTTAAATTATTGAGATAAGAATATAAAATCCCATTTCTATGAATCAGTAAGTGAAGTATATTGATGAAGATCTAGTAGAATATTAAAGGTAAGACACCATCATTAATCCATGTAAGTCCTTATTTAAATTTTTATTTTTATTTTTTAAATTTTATAAATTGGACTTGTACCTAGTTAAAAAAATTTATCAGTGGATCTTTAGTGATTAAAGGAGGTGAACATACAAGGGTTAGCAATGGAATACAATATAGGGAATACTTTAGTGCCACCGAATTGATGATAGAGTTTGTTGGCTAGCCTATAGATAGAGAAGTAGCCTAGTAAGGCTACAAGAAATCTACTACATATCTATTGAAACCCACTATCTATCCATTATCACCTTGAAAAATGAAATTACAATAGGAATCCCTCTGTCTAGCTGGTAGAGACCCACCAACCATTTGGTAGGGTTTATAGGGTTAAAACCATTCCAAATGGAAGCTAGTGTTGAGCTGGTGGCACCTATCTGGGCTTTGGAAATTAAGTATAATACATTATTTTCTCCTTCAAAACCCCCCTTTTATTTATTTAATCTCTTAATTCATCTATACATCACTATTAATGATCATAAATTGTTATCTAGGGATTCCATGATTCTCTAACCCTAGTTTTTGATTCCTTGAACCATGGTTTGATCTGGACATCTATAATCACTATAGAAGGCCTAAAATGGATGAATTCCTATTTTTATCTATGAATATTATTTTCCTATCCTTTATGAGTTGGATTTATCCCTGTACAAAGGGATTCATGTTGTCATGTGTTGATATGTATGCTTAAACATTTAAATTCTTTATCAACCCTTTTGAGGTAAGTGGTCTAAAGATTCTCCATTGGGATTGATTTTAGTTTTTAATATCTGCAACATTTGTGATAGTTCTATTATTCCATGAATTCAGCCTCTTTTAATATGGATTGCCTAACATTTAATGAATACTCTAAGTTAGACCTTATATAGTCCTTATAGGGTTTATTGTAAAATGATACCCTAGACTTTTATCCACCTGAGAGGTGTTCTTACACTTATCCTTTAGTTAGAATATTTAATATATAAACCAATTTCCCTATAATATAAATGATAGATTGGTTTATGGAATGAATTAACTTATGAATTGGAATTTGAAAAAAATCACTTGTGAAATTATAATGAACCGACTTGGGTGAACCAAACATGTCACTTAAAAAGGACCAATATAAGGTGATAATCAAAATTCAATCAACTAGTCTCACGTATAAATGAAAAGAAACAAACCAAAAAATAACAACAAAGAAAAAAAATGAAACCTTGAGACCTACCACGTCAATCCAAATTGATTAACATGAAAAGGCCAATATAAGTATAAAACAAGTCTCAATGTAACAATATGTCACCACTAAACAGTCCCACTATAAAAACGACGACATCCAAGAGCATCCAAAGAAGTAAATGAAACCCTTCCCTTTACATGTGTCCTATAAAAACACATATACAAATGCCAAAAGAAAAATGTAGGTTGTTAGCACAAATCCCAGAAGGCTTTCACCAGTGAGTTTATACTAATCATAATACCATGAATATTCTAGTTATAGCTTAGAACATCTTGAATATAATGAATTACTAAAGGAGGTTACATTTTTTAAAACAAAAATTGATTATCATATAAAATTTATTCATATTCACAAAAACATGAAATATGAAAAGTACATGATAATAATGATAAAATGTGATAAACCAGCCATTGACAACTATATGATGTACAAGTGAGAAACCAACCATGAAATACACCATCATGTGTAAAACCAATCATAAATGAAAAATTACAAGATTTGGAAACTAGCCTATGGTAAAACATACTCTGATATATAAGTAAAACACTAAACCATGAATCATGTGAATCTAACTAAAATTGAGTCATGTCATAGTTTTTCGATGTCAAACCTCTAATGACACTATGAAAACTAAAGTGATAGTTATATTTCCTGACAAAACTAATGTTCTCAATGTGGTATTTTTAAAAAAAATATTACAAACCCATGATCACAATAGATAAACCATTTTCATTTCACATAATTTCTTCTTCCTTACTTGAATATCCCCTTTTAAAATATTATATTCCATCGAAGCATTTCATCGAAGGATAGCATTCTCAATTTTTTTAAGAAAACCCCCTTTAAAAAAATATATTCCTAGAATAAAATATATTTTGATATCAAATTAATAATTTACATAAATTAAACCAAATTAAATTTACAAGAATATATCCCAAGGAATGGGTTTAATCCAATCAAAAAGGGGATTCAACAAATTTTGAAAAGATCTATTCAGAGACTAAGGTTCGAGAGAAAAAGTTATAATAATATATATTTTTAAGGGAATTTGGATATTTATATACCAAGTGAAAATTCAAATACTATTGAGAAACCTCATATACTACAACACAAAGGTTCTAACATAATTCTATTTTGTAGGGAAATGGGAGAGACCACACCCCAGCATGTATTCTAAATCTATGTATAAGAACCATTGAATGGTCCACATTTTAGATCCAAAAAAGAGGGAGAGGACCAAGACACAATAGGAATAACCACACCACAAGGTCCAGTCATCAAGAAGGAGGCTACGTCATAGTCCCTAATCCATAGTGTAACTACACTAAAAAAGGCAGTACCCCTAACTCTACCCTACAAGACATCATACCACAAACTCTACCTACATGTGACATAGCTTCTATAAAATATAAGACCCACACCGCAACAAGCCTCACCGCATTCCATCCACTCCCATCGAATGGTTTATTCCCCTATAAAACTCTATATTAACTCTAAAACTAACACAAACAAAAACCAATCTAATGGATGATCAAAACAAGGGGTCAGAGGAACATGGGGGATAATGACAGGATTTCATAATCTCCCTACCATTAAAAAAACCCCTAGAATGTACTTGTGATTCTAATCTCACAAAAACATAATGAAACTACTAACTCATTAACAATTTATACTCCCACATATCATGGATATCACATTTATAGTGCCATAGTGCATAAACTGATTGAATTGTTTTACTACATGTTACCTTAGATTAGTGACCCTTAATTTGAACTTGTTTCTCAACCATATTGAGGTTGTGATCAAGATAATTATCCTATCATTCATCCATAATGGAATGTTCTAGTTGATACCAACTCATCCAAGAAACATGACAAACATAACTAATTTTCATAAAGGTAGATGAAACATTCAACTAATATGCTATCATTCCAAGTTATCCAACGATAAAAAAGTTGAAAATAAACCTCAGTATAAACTTATCTTACTTTCATAACAAATAGTTTTCAAAGAAATATGAAACTATAATAATAACCCAATCAATAACATAAAACTTTATCAGCTGATGATAATAGTCTATATTGGATTTCGGATGACTCTGTGTCGTAACTAATCTCTTCCATATTAACTACACCATTTTTTATCTCTAGATCAAGGTTAGGATCAACCGAGGACTATTGTCCCAATTATGAAAATAACAAGGGACATCTATGTAGCCACCCATATAATTCTTCAATGTGTTCCATATTAATTTAATCTTGATAAGTATTGTTATAGGAAAATTTAACTAGAGAAAGATACTTTTTGGTGGAAATTGAATATTTTAGAATGCATACCCTAAGAATATCCTAAATAATCTAAATAAATTTCTCTGTCTTCCAATCCATCTATGGAGGATATGTTATCCTTAATTTCCTCTAGTAATCTATCCCCTATTTTATACCTTTAAAAAACAAAGATTTGATCCACATGTACCTAACCAAAACAATCGTAGAGGGAACCCCATGAAGTCTCACAACCTGCAAGACATAAAAGTTCCAGAGCTTCTCCACCTTTAACATCTCCTTGATAGGTATAAAATGATAAAATTTTATATACCGATCAATGACTAACTAAATCACATACTTCCCTCTAGGAGTCCATGGAAAATTAAGGAAGAAATCAAAAGTGATCTCATCCTATTTTTATATTAGAATGAGAAAATGTTGTAACAAACCAGTAGTAATTTTTTTTCCACATTAATTCTTTGACAAGTGAGGCACCATGGAACAAATCAAGAAATCAACCACCTCATCATGGACCACCAATACTAAAATCACATATAATTATAAACCTTGTTAGTCTTAGGGTATAATGACCAGCATTACATGTGTTCTTAGTTTATAAATTCTCGCCTCATATATATAAGAAAAACCAACCTAATTTAGAAATGAAAAGTGCTAATGGGAGACCAAGATGGCTCACATGAGGTATCCCAACCATTTAATATTTCCCTAAAACACTAGAAATTGGTAAATTTTACCTAATCATTATTTATATGAGAATTGAATTATGAGTCAAACTTTACGACATCTAAGAACACCTTCCCACCATCATCTTACACTCCAAATATCATCTCAATGAACAAACTCATCAGACACTATTCCTCCACTAATTCCTTTAGGTATTGATTCAGTAATTTCCCAATCAGTAAATATATGACCACATCCTCTTTTAAAAGAGTATATCAATATAAAAATTATATTTTTTAATATAATCAACCCATATTCTCTATCTTATGTTCATAATACTCTGAGTAAAAATGTACATTAAGATTTTATGATCTGAATATACCATAAAATTCTCCCCAAATAGATAGTGATTCAATGTTTTGACAGCATGTATAACTGATTCCAACTCAAGATCATTAGTAGGTTAGTTCTTCTCATGAGGATGCATTTGTAAAAAACCATAGGCCACCACTCCCTTTACCTTCATTAACACACCCCCCAAAACTTATACCAGAAACATCAAAAGAAGAATCATAATGAAAACTTAGTTCTAGAATAATCTAAACTGGATCTAAATCTAATTGTATATTCAATTCCTCAAAGTATTGAACAAATTTTTCCTTCCACTCAAACTGTACTCCCTAACAATTCGAATTTGTCATTAGTTAATCATACTTGTAAATTTACCGAATAAAACTCATGTAGTAACCAGCCATGCCTAAGAAACTCTGGATCTCAAACGTAGTTATGGGATTCTCCAAGGACATTACCACCTATATATTTTCAAGATCTTCTAATATTTCTTTCTCATATATAACATTCCCAAGATACATCAACTCTTGGAACCAAAATTTAAACTTTTAGATCTTTTCATATAAGTGATGTTCTCTTAAGACTACAAGGATGATATACAAATTATCCTAATACTTCTCCATTGACATATAGTACACCAAAATATCATCCACAGACATGACTATGAATGATTACAATAATTGATGAAATATTCTATTAATCAATTTGAGTAATACCACTAGAGAGTTAGTGAGGCCGAATAATATAACCATAAATTCAAAATTACAATACCATTTTCTAACCATAGTCTTTTTTATATCCTCCCCTAAAATTCATAATTAGTCATTCCTCAATAGAAGTTCAATATTTGAAAATCAACAAGCCCCTATTAGTTGGTCAATTAGATCATCAATTCAAGGTAAGGGATTCTTGTTCTTAACGATCACCTAATTTACCTTTAGATAGTAAATGCAATGTATGATGATTATTTATGACTTCTTGGGAAAAGTGAAGGTAAAGACTAAGGTGAAACATTAAGAGGGATAAATCCCTTAGCATGAAGGTCTATAAGATGGAACGTAATTTCCACTAAATTATTAGGTTCCATGTGATATGGTTGCATAAAAATGGGAATCATCCTAGAGAGTATTTCAATAGTAAAATTGAGTTATATCTATGATGTAAACCAAAAAAATATTTTCTATAAATACATTCAGATATGTAGTCACCACTATAGGAAGTAGACTACCTAAGTGAGAGTCAATGGTATTAAGGATTATCTCTAAAAATATTCCGGATATTATTACTTCATAAGGAATAACATGCCCCACTCTCCTTGGTCTAGAATCACACTCACCTAGAAAGACATGAGTGACTCATTAGAGAGATTAAAACTAAACTCAGTGATGATAATGGTCGATCTGATCCATATCATTGATAATAAAATCCATGGATATAACTAGGATGATGATATCAAGATTGAGAACTATGAAATACCCCACCACTTCAATGTCGGCTACCATCAACCACTACGCTGGTTATTTGAAACCTTTTTTGGAATTATTTTCCAGTGGAATAGAAATATCCAAAAAGATTAAGTATATTTTAAATGAAATAAAAACATGTGAAATAGTTTTTATGATATAAAATAATGACTAACACCCCTATCATATTATTCTAGAACCATAGAGGATGAAATAAATGTTCCAACTCTATTAGTAACCGAACCTAATCCAAATTCCTTAGGTGAACACTCCACTCAATAAATATATTTCATCTCATATCATCCCTAAGATTTTTTAGTTGGCTGAATTGACCACGAGGTATAAGGATAAATCACATGACCACTAGATATATAAGAATGTATGATAGAACTATTTTGATAGTAGATTTGGCCTAATTACCATGGGACATACTTCCAAAAAGAGACAATTGCCATATTGTACACAATAATTAATATTTTAGGGAGATTTTATAAAATTATGAACTGTATGACCAATACATCAATAATAGTAGATAAAAACATGATGAATTTCTAAATATTCCCTTTAAATAGGCCTTAATAAGAACTGGATAACCTTATGTTTCCTTTTCTGGACAGAATTCACATCCTAGCTAAAACCTGAAATGTAACAACCCGATATTTTATGATAAGTATTCTTTTTAATTTATTTGATGTCATGTATTTTATGCTACAACAAGATTATCTTGTGCTATACACCACACCGTATTAGCTTGAAGTATACACAACACTAATCTTAGATTGTGTTACACACAATTTCAATTTCGTTTTATAATAGTCATTCTACGCAACATTGAGTGTATATATATATATATATATATTAAATGTATAAATGAAATATGGTTGGATTCTGTTATAAAAAACAACGAATGATTCTTTCACAACATGCAACCCTGACTGGGCTAGCATTACACGCAATCGCAACTTTCCTCGATATCGTGTGTTGTACGCAATATCAGGTTTCACTAACAAATGATATATGGTTATAATATTATTACGAAATGGCCTTTATGAATACTATTAACTAAATTTTGAATGTTATAACACTATTATTTCATCTTACACATTTTCTAGAACATGGTATGTTAACAAAATAAATTTTTCTGGTAAAATAAGTATTTTTCAAAAAATGCATTTTTGCCGCCTTTTGATGGTGCACCCACTTTAAATCTAGTTTTTGACATGTTTAAAAGTTCAATTTTACAAAATAAACTTCTTATTTTGAATCAAGATATAAAAATTTACATTGGATAAAGTTTTGATATTTTTCTGATAACTTTCATATTTTAATGAATAGTAAAAACACGCTATATTTTAATTTAAAACAACTTTTTTCATCGTAATAATTTATATGGTTAAATTATAATATTGAATGGTTTTAAATTATAAATAGAATATATTTTTACCATTTAATATAATGTATGTCATTAGCATTGATTTTACCTTGAATTCGTAGGTTAAATCAATTCAATCTTTTGCAATGTTTTAAACAAAAACTCGTTTTCTTTCGACAACAGGATTAATTTTAATTTAATTTCTGCAAATTTTGTGTATTGAATTTCAAAAAATGGATTCCATATTTGGAATCAGTGGTTTCAAATTATGTTAATAGGCTACTTTTTATTTTTGGAAATTATGAATAGTAACTGCGGTAAATTTTATTACCATAGTTAAAGGTAAATCGGGTAATTAAGGGTAAATATAATATTATCAAATTACCCTAACACATTCCAAAATTCTATTGGATGACTAAAGGTAGACCCATATCACCTAAGGGTCGGATTATATTCATTTAATGGACTTTTTTCCATGAAAATAATTTAATTATTATTAAAACCAAAGAAAGTGACAACATGTCACTCTCTTAAATCTTATAAGTATAATAATTTTAATTTAGTGATAAACTTCATGAAAATTAGAACATGAATAGTCTCCAGAAATCTAATAAAATTATCTACATCATATAAATTTATTTATAATTTTTAGGTATTAAATAATTATCATTAAGTTTGACACAATAGGGATGCAGAAATTATTTATTTAGTGAAAAATCAATAATATAGTTTTTATTGAAATATTACTACATATCAAAAGGCCTGAAAATCTATACAAAAATTATAATTAGTGTATATATAAACCCTAATCATCCATTGGACTAATTTTTGACCATTTGGATCCTTATTAATATGATTATGACACTTATATTATTTTATTTTAAATGAAACCAAAGTTGTCACCTTCATAATTTAATAAATATAACAATTTCAATATTGTGATTTTATGATGATAAATTAGATAAAAAGTATTATTGTGAAAGGTAATAGATTTATATTCATCATAGGATTTTATTTTTAATTTTTATGCAACAAATAATTATATTAAATAATTATACAAAAAATGATGTAGTAATTATTTTATTAAGAGGTAAACCAAATAAATGGTTTTAAAAATAATAAAATAAATATTATATGAACTATTTAATGTTCTACACTGATTTTCTAGATAAATATGACATTTTATGAATCTATTAAAGATTTTATTTCGAACATATCTTCTGTATATAGTTTATTTAAATTCAAAGAAATGAATAGTGTCAAAATTGACACTATTGTTATTTTATAAAAATAATATATTATAAAATTGCTTAAAAATCACAAAAATATTTAAAAATTATAAATTTAAATTTATATGGTAGAAACTGTTATAAAGTATCCAATTATGGACAATTCACAACAAATAAGTAATTATTTGTTATAATTTAAAATTTAGAATTTTATTACCACAAATAAAATTAAATTGATTAAATAAGGATAAATCAAGTTGATAATGTTTAAAATAAATTCCTAACATGTATAAATTTGATTGTTTTATGATATTACAAACCTATCTAATCTAATATTTGGACATGAGTCATTTTTGGAGGTTTTTAAGTGGGGTTAGATTTATTATAAATTAATATTTTTAAGAATTCCAAAGGTGCCCCTCTCCTCCCTTATAAAAGGGCACCTCCTCCCTCTCTTCCTCACACCACTTTGAGCCTTCCAGCTCGGCCAACCCCTGAAAAATTATCTTCTCCACTTCCCTAGAAACATCCTAGAGGTCCTGGTATTCTTCAAAGACCAATTTTAGTGCCCTAAAAGGAGTTCTCAAAGAGGCAATTCAAAGAAGAGGTAATGTCCGTTACCGATTCTTTCAACTTTATTTCTTCTTCCACTTCTTATTCATTAGTTGTTTCATTATGAAGTAATAATATCAGTATCAATCATATAATTATATGTTATTATAAGTATGAAACAACCCTATTTAACCATCTATCCATCCTACGGACAACGAAATCATCGTGCGTGCGTATGTACGGAATACCATCTCCACGCCGTGGTGTAATCTATTTTCCACCACCACCTTACTTGGATGGGTATAATGGTGCAAATAAATAACTATATATGATTATTGTAAATTATTATTGATTCTGTAATAGTATACATACACTCCAATAAAATTCCACGATCATTGGAACGATATCATCGCTCGTGCGTACGTACGGAATACCGTCTCCACAACGCGATGAGATTCATTCTCAATGATTAACCATTCATGAATGATTATAAAGTATATATAATAAGTAATCATGAAATATATGACATAATAATGATACTGGATTTATGTATATATATATGTATGTCATCCAATTAATTCCATTCAATTCAATGAGGAAACGAAAACAACGTTCATGCGTACGTACGGCCTACCGTCTCCATGAACGGTGTATTTCTTTCCCTTTATAGATCTATTATATATATGTATATTCTTAATATATATTATATATAAATCATGTTTTATATTCTGTAATTAATTAATCATGATCTAAGTAATCATATGAATAATTACAAGTCAAAACACGGACGACAAATGAAACGATTTTACCCAAAACACTCTTTAACATGGAATTTACAAAAGAATGGGTAATATAAAGTCATAAGTGAACCATATATGATATCATAACAATGAATATGATTCTGTAATAAGTCAATGACATTATTTAAATCATTATATAGGAGGTTCGGATACGTACGAAGCATATCGGACCTAAGGTAAGGGATAACTTTTCCAATCTCATTTTTATCTGAGATTTCTTATACGTAAGTATTTACTGGGGTTATTGTTATCATCCATGTCCAGGTTTTAAAAAAGTGTTTTCATGTATTTTTAAAGTCCTTTTTACCCATTTTTGACTTTTACTACATGGTATGTAAGGAATATTTCTTTTGTTTACGTTACGAGGTACTTTTTTGACTTTTCCAGCAAAAGTACGAGAAGAATGTTTTTTTTAAATTATACGGCACGAACGGATTTTTACGGTTTTATAAACCCTTATTTTCATGAAGATTCCTCCAAAACATTTCATGACTATTTTCAAAAAAATCCTTTTATTTTAAAATTGCATGACATTTTGTGAAAATATAATGATTTTGAAGAAGAAAGGATATTTTCCTCAAGAATTCATTTCAAGTGTTTTATCAAAACCATTTTCCATCTAAGATGACATTATTTCATATGTGTATGTTTCAAGTTTAATTTCTCTATGATTTACATGGTTTCAGTTTTCTTATGATGAAATTTCCAGTTGTTTTATATGGATTATGAGATGATGGGATGATGTTTATGAAACCCATTTTATTCTTTGGGTTATGATGAAAGTTTATTTTGTGGCACAAGTAAGAATGATTTCATTATGAGATGGGTGGGACCTATATCTCACTCCAATGCATTGGGTAAAGATTTTATATCTCATGATATAGACATGGCTTGAATGGTAAGTTAATCCGGTTCAGTGTTACAGGACTGAAACAATGAGTAAACTCGATTCAGAATGGGACTTTGTCCACTAAGATGGTCTTGGCAGCAATGCCTTGGCTACTATGGAAATCATTACATGTGATTAATGGATGCCACAATTACATATTTTATTCCCATGCTATTTTATTATGATTTATGTTCCATTATGATCTATGCCTTATGTACTTCCATGTTTTATGTCGTTGCTCAAGATTTTTAATGTTCATGTTTTTTTAAGTTCAAATGTATATGGTATGTTTTATTTTATCCATGCTTACCCTTACTGAGCATTTGATCTCACCCTTTTTATGTTTTCTTTTCTCCCAGTATTAAAAGAATGATTTTAGGTAAGGAAACAAAAATGGGAAGATCTTTATGGGAGATATTGAAGATATTTCACCACGATTAGAAGATTACGTTCCATGTTTCCAAAGACACTAAACTATTATGGTCCTTGTGTGTCTGTTTTTGTTATGTACTAAGTATTCCGCAAAAGTAATGTAATGTTGATTAGACACTAAATGAGGATAATATTCATTGTTAATATACATAATTTTCATGTTCTTTATTATTCATAAACACCATTTTAGTGCATTTTACACTTTGAACACCATTTCACATTATGATTGTAATACCTTCTTAAAATGCACTATTATGTAGTACATTTTTGAACATCATTTTAAGTACCCAATGATTCATCTGATTTTAAGGAATTTAGTTTTACATATTTTAATTTGATATTTTTTGAAATTTATCTAAACTTAAATATGAACATGTTTGATTCAGGGATCAATGGAGAATTCATGGAGGATGATGGAGATATTTGGCAATGAAAGGAAGCAATTCTGGAGAAGGCAGATTGGACACCAGCCCACTGATGAGACTGTGGGGCCCACCATAAAGGCCCAATTAATCCCAAATTTCGTGGGATTCTAGAAGACAGTTACAGGAACAAATCACTCTTCATGAGTTAATGCTAATTCGGCCTCCATGTTTCTCATTTAGGCGGCCCAATTTAGAGATAAAATTCTGGGCCAGATTATGAGGCCCAGAAAAACAGTCCACCAATTTGATCATATCTCGGAATACACAACTCCAAATGGGCCCAAATTTTACATAAGGTTAGAATACATCCGGAGCTCCATTTTCTTCTTCTATGGACCACCCTGATTCGGCCATCTAGAAGGTCATCCAAACGCGTCTGTTCGGTGGATGAAATCTGGCTGCCACCTCGGGTCAAATGTGGAAAATTCCAAATTCCACAAACTTTCCACCACCCTAGGCCTACCATACTCAAGTGGGATGACTTGTACTGTTGAAGGATCTACCCAAGGCTCCCAAAATGCCTATTTAAGGTAGTGGTGGTGAAGGAGTTGAAAATCTTGGATGCTTTGTTCAATTGTAATGTTATGCTGCATTTTTGTTGCCTCAATTTTGTCTTTCACATGTAAGTTGTTCAAATCACTTTAGTTTCTTAATAAAAGTTCTTCTTCTCCTCTTATTTTATTGTTATTAATATCACTTTGATACCGTTGGATCAAGGTGTGAATTTATTCACACCAACCCCTGTGAAATTATTCACACAACGGTGGAGTGATCATTTTATTTTTGTTGTTTTCCTTACTTCTCCATTTCCTCCCTCATGAGTCTACTTTCCGCTTCCATTGAAACCATGGGATCAATGGAGGGCTAACCCACTTATGGGTTGATCCAAGGGAGTAGCAAGGGTCTGTATTGGATGTTATTTATCACCTAATTAATGTATAATCACTTCTTTAATTGGGATTTTTATTTGATGATTTTTAAACTCCATCGTCCTTGTTGAATTTAAGGCCACACACTTCAAGTACTAATACGATCCTTTACCTTGAAGTGCTCAAAACATTGATCCTTCAAGTGTATAGGTGATTAGTATTAAAGGGTCTAGGCATTAAACCAGTAAGTGATGATGTTGTTTTATCTCCTTAAATGAACCCATCTCAAATTGAAGAATTTGAAATCATTAAAAAGAAAATACGTCCAATCCACCCCGAGTGATAACCTAGGATCAACTCATTATTTTAATTTGAATTCACATAAGTATCTTAGAGTTCACTTAAACCCATCTAAAATCAACCCAAAGTTGGCCACTTCATAGCCAAAAATCCATCCCTTAGGTTGTGTATCTTAGGTATCTTCTTAGGTCTCTGTGGAATCGACAACCCAAGCTACACTACAAGGACCGTTCTACCCTTCTTCTCTTGGGTAAATTTGGGCATGAACCAAATTTTGGAGCCATTACCGGGAACCTAAGTAAGTTATCTTAGACACTATCATTATTTTTTTCATACCACTTCTCTCATCTCATCCCCAATTTCATTCCTATGGAAAACCCTTTTGAACAAATCCAAACATGGGGAACCTCTCCCTACTTTGATCACTCAACCCCATGTACGATGTACAATGACCATCCTAATTCCTACTTGTGGGATCATCAACAACCTACTGAACCACAATGTTTTTATTCATATGATCCACAATACATTCCAACATATTATGAGTTCCAATCCCAACAAGGCCAATCTGAACATCCTCCTATGGAATTCCAACAACATAGTTATCCTCCTGGAATAGACCATCTGTCTCAACCCCTTGACCATCATGATCCACAACCATTACTTGAAAAACTATGTCAACAAATGGAGATAATTAATTTTGAGGTTTCATCATTGAGGTTAGAACTACAAAGCATTAAAACTTGTGAGGAACCCATCCCTACACAAACTGTCCCTTCCATAACCTTATGTGAAGTGTCTAGTTTCACACAAACCCCACATGAATTTATTGAAGAACCAACCTTTGGATTTTGGATAGATGAAGAGGATAAAGGAAATTTTGAAGGGACTTTAAATCAGGAGGAAATTAACTTTTTGGATTCAAAAGAGGAGAATTTGACATCATGGATTGAGTCTCCTAAGTATAACTCCATTGATGAATTTTCAAAAACACCAACCTTTGAACCATTGGGATAAATCATAAACTTTGAGTCCATAAACACTCTTAACACTGATCTTTCCAATTTTTTGGTTGAATCTTCTATTCAAAAGGAACCAATTTTTTTGAGAAATTTGGAAAATTAAACTGATTTGGATTCAAAATCTCAACCTGTGTTTGAATGTACTATCAAACCTGAGCTCAAAATTATTGTCCTTCCTTCCATGATCAACTATCCCTTCATAGGATATAACCATGAAAATTTGTTTGGAATTAATTCTTCTCTTGAAACCAAAAAAGTTAGAATTACCATTGATGTCTTTGGAAAAACTACAGTGGAAACTGGATCAACCACTTCAAACATTCCTTGGATTTTCCCACTCATTGTAGAACATAGGATTGTGAATGAAACAAATTATAAACATAGAATCAATCTCAACCAAGTAGAAGGGGTGAAACATGTGATCCTTAAAATGTTGAAAGTTGGTATTGGATAAGTTGGGGGGTTCAAGTAGAGCTAATGACGTTAAACAAAGCGCTGCATGGGAGGCAACCCATGGTTTCCAAGTTTCCAATAATTTTGTTGTTTTAATAAACTTTATATTTTAAATAGGTTTAATTAATCATTTTGATATTTAATAAAAAAATATACTTTTGACCTGTTCTTCTATTCTATGTATGGATGGGTATGAAAGGGGAGCACCATATTCATCTGTGTCACGTGGTGTGATCCTTGAGTAATACCTTACCCAGAAATTTAAAAAGAAGACAATGTATCATCAGTTTATTTTTTTGTATTTTTATTATTTTATAGGTTAAGATAAAAATAATAAAAATAGTAAAAATAATATAATAATTAAAAAAGGGGACACGCCATAGGCCGTGGGGCAAACCCCGTCACAACCGGCGAAGCCGCAGGGACTCGAGCCCGGGACCGAAGGGAGACAGGGGCACGCGCTTACCACTGACCTACGGCTTCTTGTGCTACCTTATTCTATAATTTTTATATATAGTTTTATATTTTACTTCCTTTATTATATAAATATATATATATATATATATATTGTTTGTTTTTGTTTGTTTTGTTTGTTTTGTTTTTTCCTTTTTCCACTAGGGAACTTTGCAAGCGACATGGATATCAAAGGACTAAATTGGAGCAGCAAGAACTTCAACTTCAACCACCAGGTGATTTCATTCCATGATCCTCAATTTCAATTTTCTTTTTGAACTTCCATTATCTGCCTCTACTCCTTTTAAATTTTTATTTCTTCAAACACTGGGGACAGTGTTATTTTAAGTTGGGGGGGAGATAAAATAAAAAAAATGCTTTTGTGTCAAAAAAAATGAATGATTTGAAAAAATAATTAAATGGAAGGAAAAAATCCTTTAACTTTGAACATGGTAATACACATTGCACACTTTGAAACTGAATATCAAATAATTTATCATGCCCTGATTCTGATTTTAATCCTTGTATAATTTCATGAGCATAGATTTTGGAAAGTGTGGTTGTCCAATGTGATATTTCATCGTTTATATTTTTATCCAAATAAAAAAAATGCCACAATGCACGTCCTCTAGACTGTGGGGTACTAATTTAAATTTTTGGGGTCCCATAATAAATAGCATAGGATGGTTTTATTTTTATGAATAATATGAGTATTCAAAAAAATTATTAAAAAAAATTATTAAAAAATAAAAAAATAAAAATAATAAAAATAAAAATTTGCGTGTAGAGCAATGGATTGATAAAATGCGTGGCTTTCGGCACTGGGGATCATGACTCCAGAGTTTTCTGGCCCTGAGTTTTTCAATATATCTCTATTTATGGTAATATGACTTTGTTTTTGATTAAGTTAACTCGAGACGATGCCCGAGTATGTGGGCTTCACTTGGTGCCCTAAGGCCTTTGAGTCTGGGAGTCATCGGCAAAGCCTTGATACATGGGTTAATTTGATTAACTGCAATCTCAATTACTATAGCAATATTGCAAAAAAACAAAAAAAAAAGGATGAAGAATACTCATATTAGGATTAAATGTGATTCCACCTAGCACTTCCATGATTTCCCCCTTGAATGAAAATGAACCCCCATATCTATTGTGATTCACAACACATCATTACACCTAATTGAGTTGGATGAAGTATGATGATGGATTTGATCAAAGGAATGGGCTTGGGATTGGGATCTGCTTATGAAACTATCTCGTACTAAAATATTTTGATGGGTTTCATGATTGTTTGGTATAAGGTTTTTTGGTGATCATTTTGTATTAAAATGTTTTTGGAAAAAGGAATTCGAATTTCATTTTTGATGAGATATATTTTTCTCGGGACTAGCAAAACTCAAGTTGGGGGGTGTGATTAGCCACTAAATGAGGATAATATTCATTGTTAATATACATAATTTTCATGTTCTTTGTTATTCATAAACACCATTTTAGTGCATTTTACACTTTGAACACCATTTCACATTATGATTGTAATACCTTCTTAAAATGCGCTATTATGTAGTACATTTTTGAACATCATTTTAAGTACCCAATGATTCATCTGATTTTAAGGAATTTAATTTTACATATTTTAATTTGATATTTTTGGAAATTGATCTACACTTAAATATGAACATGTTTGATTCAGGGATCAATGGAGAATTCATGGAGGATGATGGAGATATTTGGCAATGAAAGGAAGCAATTCTGGAGAAGGCATATTGGACACCAGCCCACTTATGAGACTGGGGGGCCCAACATAAAGGCCTACTTAATCCCAAATTTCGTGGGATGCTAGAAGACATGTACAGGAACACATCACTCTTCAGGAGTTAATGCTAATTCGGCCTCCATGTTTCTCTTTTAGGCGGCCCAAGTTAGAGATAAAATTCTGGGCCAGATTCTGAGGCCCAGAAAAACAGTCCATCATTTGATCATATCTCGGAATACACAACTCCAAATGGGTCCAAATTTTACAGGAGGTTAGAATACATCCGGAGATCCATTTTCTTCTTCTATGGCCCACCCTGATTCGGCAATCTATAAGGTCATCCAAACGCTTCTGTTCGGTGGATGAAATCTGGCTGCCACCTCGGGTCAAATGTGGAAAATTCCAAATTCCACAAACTTTCCACCACCCTAGGCCTACCATACTCAATTGTGATGACTTGTACTGTTGAAGGCTCGACCCAAGGCTCCAAAAATGTCTATTTAAGGCAGTGGTGGTGAAGGAGTTGAAGATCTTGGATGCTTTGTTCAATTGTAATGTTATGCTGCATTTTCGTTGCTTCAATTTTATCTTTCACATGTAAGTTGTTCAAATCACTTTAGTTTCTTAATAAAAGTTCTTCTTCTCCTCTTATTTTGTTGTTATTAATATCAATTTGATACCGTTGGATCAAGGTGTGAATTTATTCACACCAACCCTTGTGAAATTATTCACACAACGGTGGAGTGATCATTTTATTTTTGTTGTTTTCCTTACTTCTCCATTTCCTCCCTCATGAGTCTACTTTCCGCTTCCATTGAAACCATGGGATCAATGGAGGGATAACCCACATATGGGTTGATCCAAGGGAGTAGAAAGGGGCTGGATTGGATGTTATTTATCACCTAATTAATGTATAATCACTTCTCTTAATTGGGATTTTTATTTGATGATTTTTAAACTCCATCGTCCTTGTTGAATTTAAGGCCACACACTTCAAGTACTAATACGATACTTTACCTTGAAGTGCTCAAAACATTGATCCTTCAAGTGTATAGGTGATTAGTATTAAAGGGTGTAGGCATTAAACCAGTAAGTGATGATGTTGTTTTATCTCCTTAAATGAACCCATCTCAAATTGAAGAATTTGAAATCATTAAAAAGAAAATACGTCCAATCCACCCCGAGTGATAACCTAGGATCAACTCATTCTTTTAATTTGAATTCACATAAGTATCTTAGAGTTAACTTAAACCAATATAAAATCAACCCAAAGTTGGCCACTTCATAGCCAAAAATCCATCCCTTAGGTTGTGTATCTTAGGTATCTTCTTAGGTCTCTGTGGAATCGACAACCCAAGCTACACTACAAGGACCGTTCTACCCTTCTTCTCTTGGGTAAATTTGGGCGTGAACCAAATTTTGGCGCCGTTACCGGGAACCTAAGTAAGTTATCTTAGACACTATCATTATTTTTTTCATACCACTTCTCTCATCTCATCCCCAATTTCATTCCTATGGAAAACCCTTTTGAACAAATCCAAACATGGGGAACCTCTCCCTACTTTGATCACTCAACCCCATGTACGATGTACAATGACCATCCTAATTCATACTTGTGGGATCATCAACAACCTACTGAACCACAATGTTTTTATTCATATGATCCACAATACATTCCAACATATTATGAGTTCCAATCCCAACAAGGCCAATCTGAACATCCTCCTATGGAATTCCAACAACATAGTTATCCTCCTGGAATAGACCATCTGTCTCAACCCCTTGACCATCATGATCTACAACCATTACTTGAAAAACTGTGTCAACAAATGGAGATAATGAATTTTGAGGTTTCATCATTGAGGTTAGAACTACAAAGCATTAAAACTTGTGAGGAACCCATCCCTACACAAACTGTCCCTTCCATAACCTTATGTGAAGTGTCTAGTTTCACACAAACCCCACATGAATTTATTGAAGAACCAACCTTTGGATTTGGGATAGATAAAGAGGATAAAGGAAATTTTGAAGGGACTTTAAATCAGGAGGAAATTAACTTTTTGGATTCAAAAGAGGAGAATTTGACATCATGGATTGAGTCTCCTAAGTATAACTCCATTGATGAATTTTCAAAAACACCAACCTTTGAACCATTGGGAGAAATCATAAACTTTGAGTCCATAAACACTCTTAACACTGATCTTTCCAATTTTTTGGTTGAATCTTCTATTCAAAAGGAACCAATTTTTTTGAGAAATTTGGAAAATGAAACTGATTTGGATTCAAAATCTCAACCTGTGTTTGAATGTACTATCCAACCTGAGCTCAAAATTATTGTCCTTCCTTCCATGATCAACTATCCCATCATAGGATATAACCATGAAAATTTGTTTGGAATTAATTCTTCTCTTGAAACCAAAAAAGTTAGAATTACCATTGATGTCTTTGGAAAAACTACAGTGGAAACTGGATCAACCACTTAAAACATTCCTTGGATTTTCCCACTCATTGTAGAACATAGGATTGTGAATGAAACAAATTATAAACATAGAATCAATCTCAACCAAGTAGAAGGGTTGAAACATGTGATCCTTAAAATGTTGAAAGTTGGTATTGGATAAGTTGGGGGGTTCAAGTCGAGCTAATGACATTAAACAAAGCGCTGCATGGGAGGAAACCCATGGTTTCCAAGTTTCCAATAATTTTGTTGTTTTAATAAACTTTATATTTTAAATAGGTTTAATTAATCATTTTGATATTTAATAAAAAAATAGACTTTTGACCTGTTCTTCTATTCTATGTATGTATGGGTACGAAAGGGGAGCACCATATTCATCCGTGTCACGTGGTGTGATCCTTGAGTAATACCTTACCCAGAAATTTAAAAAGAAGACAATGTATCACCAGTTTATTTTTTTGTATTTTTATTATTTTATAGGTTAAGATAAAAATAATAAAAATAATAAAAATAATATAATAATTAAAAAAGGGGACACGCCATAGGCCGTGGGGCAAACCTCGTCACAACCGGCGAAGCCGCGGGGACTCGAACCTGGGACCGAAGGGAGACAGGAGCACGCGCTTACCACTGACCTACGGCTTCTTGTGCTACCTTATTCTTTAATTTTTATATATATTTTTATATTTTACTTCCTTTATTATATAAATATATATATATATATATATATATTGTTTGTTTTTTTTTTGTTTTGTTTGTTTTGTTTTTTCCTTTTTCCACTAGGGAACTTTGCAAGCGACATGGATATCAAAGGACTAAATTGGAGCAGTAAGAACTTCAACTTCAACCACCAGGTGATTTCATTCCATGATCCTCAATTTCAATTTCCTTTTTGAACTTCCATTATCTTCCTCTACTCCTTTTAAATTTTTATTTCTTCAAACACTGGGGATAGTGTTATTTTAAGTTGGGGGGGGAGATAAATTAAAAAAATGCTTTTGTGTCAAAAAAAATGAATGATTTGAAAAAATAATTAAATGGAAGGAAATATTCCTTTAACTTTGAACATGGTAATACACATTGCACACTTTGAAACTGAATATCAAATAATTTAGCATGCCCTGATTCTGATTTTAATCCTTGTATAATTTCATGAGCATAGATTTTGGAAAGTGTGGCTGTCCAATGTGATATTTCATCGTTTATATTTTTATCCAAATAAAAAAAATGCCACAATGCACGTCCTCTAGACTGTGGGGTACTAATTTAAATTTTTGGGGTCCCATAATAAATAGCATAGGATGGTTTTATTTTTATGAATAATATGAGTATTCAAAAAAAATTATTAAAAAAATTATTAAAAAATAAAATAATAAAAATAATAAAAATAAAAATTTGCGTGTAGAGCAATGGATTGATAAAATGCGTGGCTTTCGGCACTTGGGGATCATGACTCCAGAGTTTTCTGGCCCTGAGTTTTTCAATATATCCCTATTTATGGTAATATGACTTTGTTTTTTATTAAGTTAACTCGAGACGATGCCTGAGTATGTGGGCTTCACTTGGTGCCCTAAGGCCTTTGAGTCTGGGAGTCATCGGCAAAGTCTTGATACATGGGTTAATTTGATTAACTGCAATCTCAATTACTATAGCAATATTGAAAAAAAAAACAAAAAAAAAGGATGAAGAATACTAATATTATGATTAAATATGATTCCACCTAGCGCTTCCATGATTTCCCCCTTGAATGAAAATGAACTCCCATATCTATTGTGATTCACAACACATCATTACACCTAATTGAGTTGGATGAAGTATGATGATGGATTTGGTCAAAGGAATGGGCTTGGGATTGGGATCTGCTTATGAAACTATCTCATACTAAAATATTTTGATGGGTTTCATGATTTTTTGGTATATGGTTTTTTGGTGATCATTTTGTATTAAAATGTTTTTGGAAAAAGGAATTCGAATTTCATTTTTGATGAGATATATTTTGCTCGGGACTAGAAAAACTCAAGTTGGGGGGTGTGATTAGCCACTAAATGAGGATAATATTCATTGTTAATATACATAATTTTCGTGTTCTTTGTTATTCATAAACACCATTTTAGTGCATTTAACACTTTGAACACCATTTCACATTATGATTGTAATACCTTCTTAAAATGCACTATTATGTAGTACATTTTTGAACATCATTTTAAGTACCCAATGATTCATCTGATTTTAAGGAATTTAATTTTACATATTTTAATTTGATATTTTTGGAAATTGATCTACACTTAAATATGAACATGTTTGATTCAGGGATCAATGGAGAATTCATGGAGGATGATGGAGATATTTGGCAATGAAAGGAAGCAATTCTGGAGAAGGCAGATTGGACATCAGCCCACTGATGAGACTGTGGGGCCCAACATACAGGCCCAATTAATCCCACATTTCGTGGTATTCTAGAAGACATGTACAGGAACAAATCACTCTTCAGGAGTTAATGCTAATTCGGCCTCCATGATTCTCATTTAGGCGGCCCACTTTAGAGATAAAATTCTGGGCCTCATTCTGAGGCCCAGAAAAACATTCCACCAATTTGATCATATCTCGGAATACACAACTCCAAATTGGCCCATATTTTACAGACGATTAGAATACATCCGGAGGTCCATTTTCTTCTTCTATGTCCCACCCTTATTCGGCCATCTAGAAGGTCATCCAAACGCGTCTGTTCGGTGGATGAAATCTGGCTGCCACCTCGGGTCAAATGTGGAAAATTCCAAATTCCACAAACTTTCCACCACCCTAGGCCTACCATACTCAAGTGGGATGACTTGTACTGTTGAAGGCTCGACCCAAGGCTCCCAAAATGCCTATTTAAGGCAGTGGTGGTGAAGGAGTTGAAGATCTTGGATTCTTTGTTCAATTGTAATGTTATGCTGCATTTTTGTTGCCTCAATTTTGTCTTTCACATGTAAGTTGTTCAAATCACTTTAGTTTCTTAATAAAAGTTCTTCTTCTCCTCTTATTTTGTTGTTATTAATATCACTTTGATACCGTTGGATCAAGGTGTGAATTTATTCACACCAACCCTTGTGAAATTATTCACACAACGGTGGAGTGATCATTTTATTTTTGTTGTTTCCTTACTTCTCCATTTCCTCCCTCATGAGTCTACTTTCCGCTTCCATTGAAACCATGGGATCAATGGAGGGCTAACCCACTTATGGGTTGATCCAAGGGAGTAGAAAGGGTCTGGATTGGATGTTATTTATCACCTAATTAATGTATAATCACTTCTTTAATTGGGATTTTTATTTGATGATTTTTAAACTCCACCGTCCTTGTTGAATTTAAGGCCACACACTTCAAGTACTAATACGATCCTTTACCTTGAAGTGCTCAAAACATTGATCCTTCAAGTGTATAGGTGATTAGTATTAAAGGGTGTATGCATTAAACCAGTAAGTGATGATGTTGTTTTATCTCCTTAAATGAACCCATCTCAAATTGAAGAATTTGAAATCATTAAAAAGAAAATACGTCCAATCCACCCCGAGTGATAACCTAGGATCAACTCATTATTTTAATTTGAATTCACATAAGTATCTTAGAGTTCACTTAAACCCATCTAAAATCAACCCAAAGTTGGCCACTTCATAGCAAAAAATCCATCCCTTAGGTTGTGTATCTTAGGTATCTTCTTAGGTCTCTGTGGAATCGACAACCCAAGATACACTACAAGGACCGTTCTACCCTTCTTCTCTTGGGTAAATTTGGGCGTGAACCAAATGTCTATGTATGTCAAGCTTCGGGTCTCTAAAGTTGGTATCAGAGGAAAGGTTTAGTCAAACTTTAGAAACTAGGATGTGAAAACGTTAGTGAGATCCCTAGAGATATTTCTAGGTTCTGTCTAGGGATGTACCTAAGGATAAGTATACGTATAGGATATAGTCCTAGAACTACGGTAATGATCTTAGAATTTAACCTAAGATTTTAGATATTGAGGGTGATCCCCCTTTACTATGTTGTTTTCCCTAGCATGATTTTTTCCTCTCACACTATTCTTTTTGGGTTTTAGAAAATGGCTAGAAACAAGAAGATTCATGATAATGGAGGATATGACGGACAATGGAATGATATTCTTCATGAGAAACCAAATGAAACAGGATTTGGAATTCCAAACATCGTTATTATGCCTAATCATAAATCTCATAATATGATCAATAATATCAACTTTGGTAAGTTTCCCGACTTAGATAATAAGATAAAGATGGAGTTTCATGATGATCATAGAGGAAAGAAAGTTCAATTTCCCTCATTTAATCATGTGGGAAGAGGCATAAAGGAGAATGTTTCAAAGGAACTAGAAGATGCTTTGGGTGTGGAAAAGGACACAAAGCCAGTATGTGCAAAGGAAAATTTTCAGTTAACACCATGGATGAGGATAATGGTATTTCTATGACATCAACAATGGTTAAATGTTTTAAATGTGGAATGTACGGGCATTATGCAAACCAATTCCATAAGGGAGAGTCTCATAAAGAGAATCAGTATGGTCGTATGGGTAGTATTTATGTTGATGATGATGAAGAGACTACAAATGATATGTGAGATGAAAGAATTGTTGAATCTCGGTCAATGGTTTAAGAAGGTAGTGGAATGATTACATGTTTATCAAGTGTAATGTTGTATAAGTAATCTCATAGTACTATGGAATAAAGAGACATCTAAGGATTGTTACACTGTTCTCTTTCCTATGTTTTGAAAGTGTATGATTAATGGTACTAGTAACCATGAAAGGTTATTCAGATATTTTTGGAAAGTAGATGATATGCACATAATCAAGGGATAAAGAGAAAATTAAATGTTTGATAGTATTCATGAGATAATGACTGATATAAGGAGAAGGTTATATCATGGTTTGAGTATATAGAATTTTTGTATTTTGGTATGTGGAAAGAGATAACTTTTGACAGCATTCATGTTTTCACTAAGATTCAATGAGTATTCATTTTTCAAGAGAATACATGATTAAGGCCTTCGAATGTTTGGAATGTGACCAACAAGACATATCTTATGATATATGGGGATCAACGATGGAATTAACATTCTTGTTATATGAAATCTCTGGTAATCGTTTTCACTATAATATGAGAGTGGACTGCAGTATTATGGATAAGCCTAAAGATTGGAATGGAATATGTTGGACATAAGTTAGTATTGTTTAAGGATAGAAGTTTTTTTTCGATATTATTTATGGGATGTTATAGTAATGTATTTTTAGAAAAAGTACAACCTGCAGGATGGGTGATAGCCCATCACGTCGGATAAGGCTATGGGAATCGAACCCACAACTGAAGTGCGACTGGCCTTAATTTCCTACCACTGGCCTACAGGAAGTCCCTGTTTAGTAGAAACTAGTTTTATTATATTAAGCATTATGATATATGAAGTATAAGTCCATTTTAGGAACCATATATGATTAATCTCACCATAGATGGACTTATGTATACTTGATAACTTTTTATAACCTTTTATTTGAAACAGATGGAATGACCCATCATTCTATCACATGATCTGTTAACACTTCAGGAATAATAAATTCAACTTCATTTCTTTAAGAGATGAAGTGGAAATTGTTCAAAGCACGAAAAACAGTGAGATTTTACCAAAATCAAGCAAGTATTTCTTCTAATTCAAAATTTTCAGCTTTAGGGAAATGATATTGAAAACAAAAAATGTTGTCATAGTTCTCTTATATCCAATGAATCAGATGGTACCTTAGATCATCACAAATTTATGGCTTTGTGATTGTTGGCTTTTTCATAGCCATTTCCTCTACCACTCTCCATCAGAACGTGATGGTTAGATTTTTCTTCCATATCCATATTTAAATAATGTCATTAACTTATTACAGAATCATATTTATTGTTATGATATCATATATGGTTCACTTATGACTTTATATTACCCGTTCTTTTGTAAATTTCATGTTAAAGAAGCGTTTTGGGTAAAATCGTTTCATTTATCCTAGGTGTTTGGACTTGTTGTTCTCAACATTGTTATTACTTATATCATGATTTAATTACTTCCAAAATATAAAACATGATTTATATATCATATATATTCAGTATATATATATATATATAATAGATAGATAAATGAAATGAAACACACCGTTCATGGAGACGGTAGTCCATACGTACGCATGAACGCTGTTTTCCTTTCCTTATTGTCTTGAATGGAAGTAAGTAGATGACATACATATATATATATACATAAATAATATAGATTTAACATGTCATATATTTCATTATTATTCATTATATATACTTTATAATCATTCATGAATGGTTAATGTGGAGAATGAATCTCATCGCGTCGTGGAGACGGTAGTCCGTACGTACGCACGAGCGATGATATTGTTCTCATGATCGTGAACTTGTGTTGTATGTATACTATTTAAGTATCAATATCACTTTATAATAATCATATATATTTACTCATTACACCATTATACCCATCCAATTAAGGTGGTGGCGGAAAATAGATTACACCACTGCGTGGAGACGGTATTCCGTACGTACGCACGCGCGGTGATTTCCTTTTTCCGTAGGATGGATAGAAGGTTAATTAGAGTTGTTTCATATTTATAATAACATATCAGTATATAATAAATACTGATGTTATTACTTTATCACTAAACAACTAAAGAAGAAGAAGTTGAAGAATAAAGAAATTGAAAAAGATCGGTAATGGATATTACCTCTTTTTGACGCGCCTTTTCTTAACCTCCACTTAAAGAACTAAGGATGGTCTTTGAATAAGACCAGGACCTCTAGGATGATACTAGGGAAGTGGAGAAGAGATTTTGGCAGGGTTTGGCCGAGCTTGAATGATCAAATTGGTGTGAGGAGGAGAGGGAGGAGGTGCCCTTTTATAAGGGAGGAGAGGGGCACCTTAGGAAAATCTCAAAATATTATTTTATATTAAGGTCAAATTCGGTTTATAATGGTTCCAAAGGGTCTCATTTCGATGATAAAGTGGTTATGGGTCTAAATACTCTCATCCAATATGATTTAGACAAGTTTAGGTTATTATTTTAACCTTATAAATTAGATTTAACTCTAAGTTAAATAATTTAACTTTTACCGTGTCTTTTTGTTTTCTTACACTATATGGTTAATAAACTTACCATAACAAGCCAAACGAACCCCAAGTTATTTATTATTAATATATATATCCTTATCTAAGTCATTTGGCCGAACCTTAGATTTTTAGGAATTAAATAACAATTAATAATATAATATTTGTTTTTAAAAACTAATTTATGTCAATTTTGACACTATTTGGTACATGATTTTTATGAAATTCATAACATAATGATAAGTTCTAACCAAGTTACTTATATCAACAATAACATGTCATATTGACCTATAAAATTAATTTGAGTCATAAAAAGTCTCAAATTACATTTATTTGGGCATTTATAACATCAATTATGTCAATATTTCATTAATAAGACAATTACTGCATCATCTTTGTGTCATAATAAATGATAATTATTTAATCCCTAAAAATTCTAAATAAATTCCAATGATGTAGATAATTGTATTATATTTCTGGAGACTATTCATGTTCGAAGTTTTATGAATTTTATCACTAAATTAAAATTATTATACTTATAAGATTTAAGAAAGTGACATGTTGTCACATTCTTTGGTTTTAATAATAATTAAATTATTTTCATGGACAAAAGTCCATAAAATGAATCTAATCCGACCCTTAGGTTATATGGGTATACTTTTATCCATCCAATATGATTTTTCCAAGTGTTAGGGTAATTTTATAATCTTATATTTACCCTTAATTACCCGATTTACCTTTAACTATAGTAAATAAAATTTACCGTAGTTACTATTCACAATGCCCAAAAATAAAAAGTAGCTTATTAACATAATTTCGACCCACTGATTCCAAATATGGAATCCATTTTTCCAAATTCAATACACAAAAGATGCATAAATTAAATTAAAATTAATCCCGTTGTCGAAAGAAAATGGGTTTTTCTTTAAAACGTTCCAAAAGATTAAATTGATTTAACCTACTAATTCAAGTTAAAATCAATGCTAATGACATACATTATATTAAATGGTAAAAATATATTCTATTTATACTTTAAAACCATTCAATATTATAATTTAACCACATAATATATTACGATGAAAAAAGTTGTTTTTAATTAAAATATAGCGTGTTTTTACTATTCATTAAAATATGAAAGTTATCGGAAAAATATCAAAACTTTATCTAATGTAAATTTTTATATCCTAATTCAAAAGAAGAATTTTATTTTGTAAAATTGAACTTATAAACCTGTCAAAAACTATATTTAAAGTGGGTGCGCCATCAAAAGGTGGCAAAACTGCTTTTTTTGAAAAATACTTATTTTACCCGAAAAATTTATTTTGTTCTTATACCATGTTCTAGAAATGTGTAAGATAAATAATAATGTTATAAAATTCAAATTTTAGTTAACACTATTCATAACGGCTAGTTCATAACAATATTATAATAATATATCGTTGTTTAGTAAAACCTGGTATTGCGTACAACACACGCTATCGAGGAAGGTCGCGATTACGTGTAATGCAAGCCAAGTCAGGGTTGTGTGTAGTGAACCACTCCTTTGTTGTTGCGTATAACAGAATCCAACCATATTTTATTTATACATTGAATATATATATATATATACACTCAATGTTGTGTAGAATAACTTCTATCAAACGAACTTGAAATTGTGTGTAACAAGAGCCAAGAAAAGTGTTGCGTATACTGCAAGCTAATACAGTGTTGCGTATAGCGCAAGATAATCTTGGTGTGTCGTACAATATAAGATATGAATGAAATTAAAAATAATGTATCTTATAAAATCTCGGGTTGTTACATTCTACCCCCCTTAAAATGAATTTCGCCCTCGAAATTCGTCGGGGTTATAAATCGTTTACTATTCATAAAAACCCACATCGTAAAAAGGAATACCAAAACATGGATTTAAAAACTAAAGTATGAAATGTAACGGTTACCCAAATTAACTCATCACTGGGTTTCCACATAGGAGAACATAGGTGAAAATATGGATATGGAAGAAAAATCTAACCATCAAGTTCTGATGGAGAGTGGTAGATAACATGGCTATGAAAAAGACAACAATCACAAAGCTATTGATTTGTGATGATCTAAGGTACCATCTGATTCATCAGATATAAGAGCACTAGGACAACATTTTTGGTTTTCAAGATCGTTTCTCTAAAGTTGATGAAATTGGAATTAGAAGAAATACTTTCGTGATTTTTGTATAGTCTCACTGTTGGTCGTTCTTTGGACAATTTCCACTTCATCTCTTAAAGAAATGAAGTTGAATTTGTCATTTGTGATGTGTTAGAAGATCATGTGATAGAATGATGGGTCATTCCATCTGTCTCAAAACAAAAGGTTAGAAAAGTTATCAAAAAAATACATAAGTCCATCTATAGTGAGATTAATCATATATAGTTCCTAAAATGGACGTATACTTCATATATCATACTGCTTAATATAATAAAACTAGTTTCTACTAAACAGGGACTTCCTGTAGGCCAGTGGTAGGCGATAAAGGCCAGTCGCACTTCGGCTGTGGGTTCGATTCCCACAGCCTTGTCCGACGCGATGGGTTGTCGCACGTCCTGCAGGTTGTCCTTTTTCTAAAACTACATTACTATAACATCACATAAATAATATCAAAAAAATTTCTATCCTTAAACAATACTAACTTATGGTTAACATAATCCATTCCAATCTTTAGGCTTATCTAAAATACTTCGGTCCAAGCTCATAGTATAAAGAAAATGATCACGTGAATGCCATCATTTAGCCCCCATATATCATAAGATATATCTTGTTGGTCAAATTACAAATATGTGAATACCTTAATCATGTATTCTCTTGAAGAATGAATATCCATTGAACCTTAGTGAAAACATGAATGCAGTAAAAAGTTAACACTTTCCACATACCAAAATCCGCAAAATTCTATATACTCAAACCATGATATCACTTAGTCCTTATATCAATCATGAGCTCATGAATACTGTCAAATATTTTATTTTCTCGTTTTCCCTTCATTATATGCATATCATCGTTTTTCCAAAAATATCTCAATCACTTTCCATGGTTACCGGTACCATAAAATTATTGAAAACCACAATAGACTAATACATAAATATTCCAATACTCCATGATACAACATTATTTTGGAATCCCATTACATAAACACATAATCATTCCACCACATCGTTGTCATGTTCAACATCGCCAATGGTGATCGCATGTGACTTCCCTTTGTCCTTTTCTTTAAGCGGTTGCTCATGTCGATCATCACTAACCCTTGGATTAGGGAATTTATTAGCATAATGCCCCATTTCCTTGCACTTGAAGCATTGAAGTGTTGTTGGTGTGTTCTCTGCAGTCTTTTCTTTATTCACATCATTAGAAACCCTTTTTCCATTACTTCGACACTCAGCTGCTCGATGACCTTCTTTTCCACACTTAAAACATTTTCTAGTCCCTTTAAGACAATCTCCACCATGCTTCTTTCCACACTTTGTGCATAAGGAAACATTCATCTTCTTTTCACCATTATTCTGATATTTCTCCTTGAACTCCATCTTTCGTTTCTTGTCAAAACAATGAGATGGATATGTAACACCAACTTCCATTTCTACCTTAATAGTACAACGCACAATTTCTTCATAGCTACTGAAGTCTCTTATAGCTAATTACCTTCGAAGACTTGGTTTTAAGCCACTGAAAAATCAATCAACTTTACTTTCAGGTTGGATGATAATGCCAGATGCATACCTTGCAAGTCTTGTAAAATTCGCTTTGTATAAACCAACAGATTCATCATCCTTCTGCTTCAGCTCAAGAAACTCATTTTCCATCTTTGTTCGAAGAATACGAGGGAAGTACTTACTGAAAAACAAGTTCTTGAACTCGTCCCATTCCATGGACTCAATTTCATCTCTTGGCCTTGTATTCTTGATAAGATTCCACCATTGATCAGCTTCACCTTCCAAACGATATACTGCTAAGATGACTTTATCATGTTCAGAACATTGAAGAACTGAAAATATCTTTTCAGTAGTACTGATCCATTGTTCAGCAACAAGTGGATCAGAAGACCCACTGAAAGAAGGTGGACGTTGCCTCATGAAGGACTCAATAGAATATTGTTCTCTTCTCTGCTCATTTGGAAGTCCAGAATGATTCATAGCTTGTGTAAGTATAGCAATAAGATTTTTCACTCCATCTCCCATAACATTTGTTTGTTCAGGAGGACAATCATTGCATTGTCCATTGCATTGATCAACACGGTTCCTTCGGGTTCCAGCCATCGTCTAAAACCCAAAAAGAATAGTGTGAGAGGAAAAAATCATGCTAGGGAAAACAACATAATAAAGGGGGAGTACCCTTAATATCTAACATCTTAGGTTAAATTCTATGATCGTTACCGTAGTTCTAGGACTGTATCCTATACGTATACTTGTCCTTAGGGACATCCCTAGACATACCTTAGAAATATCTCTAGGGATCTCACTAACGTTTTCGCATCCTAGTTTCCAAAGGTTGACTAAACCTTTCCTTTGATACCAACTGTAGAGACCTGAAGCTTGACGTACATGGACATTACATTACTTTTGCGGAATACGTAATATATAATAGAAACACACACACAGGGATCGTAATAGTTTAGTGTCTTTGGAAACTCGGAATATAATCTTCTAATCGTGGTGAAAGATCTTCAACATCTCCCATAAAGATCTTCCTTTTTTTACCTAAAACCTTTCTTTATATCCTGGGGAAAATAAAACATAAAAGGGTGAGCTCAAATTCTCATTAAGGGTAAACAAAAGAAATATCAATCACATCATTTTCATAAGAACATAACATTTTTTAAATCTTAACCTGCAAAAGAGAGCATAATTTCATAACATGGGATAAATAATAGTAGTGAAATGAAATCCCAATAATCATAACTTAAAACATGAAACTTTTTGGCATACACACATAATCATAGAGAATCATATCTTATTAGTCAAGACTCATTGCCAAGACTATCTTAGTGGACAAAGTCCATTTCTGAACCGAGTCACCCTCGTTTCAGTCTTGTTTCACTGAACCGGTATAACCTACCATTCCAGCCATGTCTATCTCATGAGATATAAAATCTTTACCCAATGCATTGGAGGGAGATATAGGTCCCACCCATCTCATAATTATACCATTCTTATGTGTTCCACAAAATCATTAACCATACATCATAGCATAACCCATGAAATAAAATGGGAATCTTAAACAACATGACATCATAAAACAATTCTTATAAGATAAAGGAATTCATAAAAATAATTCCATCACAAAATAATCAAATAAATGTAATAATAGGGATGAAAACAGAACCCTTTATTATCTTATATGGAAAATAATTTTGATAAAACACTTGAACTCCATTCTTGAGGAAAATATCCTTTCTACTTCAAAAACTCTTTTCCTTTCTTAACATGTCGTACAATTATAAACTAAAAAAAATTGATTAAAAATAAACTTGAAAACTTGTAAGGGAAGATTCTTGGAAATAATGTTTTAAAAATCCATTCATGCCGTATAAGTTAAAAGAAAACATTCTTATCGTACTTTTGTCGGAAAAGTCAACAAGTACCTCATACGAAAAACGACAAAAGATTCCTTTCATATCCTTTACTAAAAACTCACCGAAGGGTAAAATTGGATTTAAACAATTGTAGGTGGATGGAAATAATATTACATATTGAGGAAACATGGATTTGGATGATAAAATACACCCCAGTAAATGCCAAAGTATAAACAATCTCAGATAAAAATGAGATTGTGATATTTCCCTTACCTTATGTCTGGTATGCTTTGTACGTATCCGAACCTCCTGTATAATGATTTAAATAATGTCATTAACTTATTAAATAATCATATTCATTCTTATGATATCATATATGGTTCACTTATGACTTTATATTACCCTTTCTTTTGTAAATTCCATGTTAAAGAAGCATTTTGGGTAAAATCGTTTCATTTATCATAGGTGTTTAGACTTGTTGTTCTTGACATTATTATAACTTATATCATGATTTACTTAATTCCAGAATATAAAACATGATTTATATATCATATATATTCAGTATATATATATATATAATAGATAGATAAATGAAATGAAACACACCGTTCATGGAGACGGTAGTCCGTACGTACGCATGAACGCTGTTTTCCTTTCCTTATTGTCTTGAATGGAAGTAAGTAGATGACATATATATATATACATAAATCCTGTAGATTTAACATGTTATATATTTTGTTATTATTCATTATATATACTTTATAATCATTCATGAATGGTTAATGTGGAGAATGAATCTCATCGCGTCATGGAGACAGTAGTCCATACGTACGCACGAGCGATGATATAGTTCTCATGATCATGAAATTGTGTTGTATGTATACTATTTCAATATCAATATCACTTTATAATAATCATATATAGTTACCCATTACACCATTATACCCATTCAATTAAGGTGGTGGCGGAAAATAGATTACACCACGGCGTGGAGACGGTATTCCGTACGTACGCACGCGCGGTGATTTCCTTTTTCCGTAGGATGGATAGAAGATTAATTAGAGTTGTTTCATATTTATAATAACATATAAGTATATAAGAAATACTAATTTTATTACTTTATCATGAAACAACTAAAGAAGAAGAAGTTGAAGAAGAAAGAAATTGAAAAAGATCGGTAATGGATATTACCTCTTTTTGACGCGCCTTTTCTTAACCTCCACTTAAAGAAATAAGGATGGTCTTTGAAGAAGACCAGGACCTCTAGGATGATACTATGAAAGTGGAGAATAGATTTTTTCAGGGGTTGGAAGATCTTGAATGATCAAATTGGTGTGAGGAGGAGAGGGAGGAGGTGCCCTTTTATAAGGGAGGAGAGGGGCACCTTAGGAAAATCTCAAAATATTATTTTATATTAAGGTCAAATTCGGTTTATAATGGTTGGAAAGGGTCTTATTTCGAAGCTAAAGTGGGTATGGGTCTAAATCCTCTCATCCAATAGGATTTAGACAAGTTTAGTTTATTATTTTAACCATATCAATTAGATTTAACTCTAAGTTAAATAATTTAACTTTTACCGTGTCGTTTTGTTTTCTTACACTATATGGTTAATAAACTTACCATAACAAGCCAAACGAACCCCAAGTTGTTTATTATTAATATATATATCTTTATCTAAGTCATTTGACCGAACCTTAGATTTTTAGGAATTAAATAACAATTACTAATATAATATTTGTTTTAAAAAACTAATTTATGTCAATTTTGACACTATTTGGTACATGATTTTTATGAAATTCATAACAGAATTATAAGTTCGAACCAAGTTACTTATATCAACAATAACATGTCATATGAACCTAGAAAATTAATTTAAGTCATAAAAAGTCTCAAATTACATTTATTTGGGCATTTATAACATCAATTGTGTCAATATTTCATTAATAAGACAATTACTGCATCATCTTTGTGTCATAATAAATGATAATTATTTAATCCCTAAAAATTCTAAATAAATTCCTATTATGTAGATAATTGTATTATATTTCTGGATACTATTCATGTTTTAAGTTTCATGAAGTTTATCACTAAATGAAAATTATTATACTTATAAGATTTAAGAAAGTGACATGTTGTCACATTCTTTGGTTTTAATAATAATTAAAATATTTTCATTGACAAAAGTCTATAAAATGAATCTAATCCGACCCTTAGGTTATATGGGTCTACTTTTAGCCATCCAATAGGATTTTTCCAAGTGTTAGGGTAATTTTATAATCTTATAGTTACCCTTAATTACCCGATTTACCTTTAACTATAGTAAATAAAATTTACCGTAGTTACTATTCACAATGCCCAAAAATAAAAAGTAGCTTATTAACATAATTTGGACCCACTGATTCCAAATATGGAATACATTTTTCCAAATTAAATATACAAAAGATGTAGAAATTAAATTAAAATTAATCCCGTTGTTGAAAGAAAATGGGTTTTTCTTTAAAACATTGCAAAAGATTAAATTGATTTAACCTACGAATTCAAGGTAAAATCAATGCTAATGACATACATTATATTAAATGGTAAAAATATATTCTATTTATACTTTAAAACCATTCAATATTATAATTTAACCACATAAGATATTACGATGAAAAAAGTTGTTTTTAATTAAAATATAGCGTGTTTTTACTATTCATTAAAATATGAAAGTTATCGGAAAAATATCAAAACTTTATCTAATGTAAATTTTTATATCCTGATTCAAAATAAGAATTTTGTTTTGTCAAATTGAACTTATAAACATTTCAAAAACTAGATTTAAATTGGGTGCTCCATCAAAAGGCGGCAAAACTGCATTTTTTGAAAAATACTTATTTTACCCGAAAAATTTATTTTGTTCTTATACCCTGTTCTAGAAATGTGTAAGATGAATAATAATGTTATAAAATTCAAAATTTAGTTAAAACTATTCATAACGGCTAGTTCATAACAATATTATAATAATATATCGTTGTTTAGTAAAACCCTGTATTGCGTACAACACACGCTATCGAGGAAGGTCGCGATTGCGTGTAATGCAAGACAAGCCAGGGTTGCGTGTAGTGCACAACTCCTTTGTTGTAGCGTATAACAAAATCTAACCATATTTTATTTATACATTGAATATATATATATATATACACTCAATGTTGCGTAGAATAACTTCTATCAAATGAACTTGAAATTGTGTGTAACAAGAGCCAAGAAAAGTGTGTCGTATACTGCAAGCTAATACAGTGTTTCGTATAGCACAAGATAATCTTGGTGTGTCGTACAATAGAAGATATGAATGAAATTAAAAAGAATGTATCTTATAAAATCTTGGTTTGTTACAGTTCGGATATGTACGAAGCATATCGGACCTAAGGTAAGGGATAACTTTTCCAATCTCATTTTTATCTGAGATTACTTATACGTAAGTATTTACTGGGGTTATTGTTATCATCCATGTCCAGGTTTTATAGAAGTTTTTTCATGTATGTTTAAAGTCCTTTTTACCCATTTTTGACTTTTACTACATGGTATGTAAGGAATCTCTCTTTTGTTTACGTTACGAGGTACTTTTTTGACTTTTCCGGAAAAAGCACGAGAAGAATGTTATTTTTTAAATTATACAGGATGAACGGATTTTTACGGTTTTATAAACCCTTATTTTCATGAAGCTTCCTCCAAAAGATTTCATGACTATTTTTAACAAAATCCTTTTATTTTAAAATTGCATTACATTTTTTGAAAAGAGAATGGTTTTGAAGAAGAAATGATATTTTCCTCAAGAATTCATTTCAAGTGTTTTATCAAAACCATTTTCCATATAAGATGACATTATTTCATATGTGTATGTTTCAAGTTTAATTTATCTATGATTTACATGGTTTCACTTTTCTTATGATGAAATGTCCAATTGTTTTATATGGATTATGAGATGATGGGATGATGTTTATGAAACCCATTTTATTTTTTGGGTTATAATGAATGTTTTAAGTTTATTTTGTGGCACAAGTAAGAATGATTTCATTATGAGATGGGTGGGACCTATATCTCCCTCCAATGCATTGGGTAAATATTTTATATCTCATGAGATAGACATGGCTGGAACGGTAAGTTAATCCGGTTCAGTGTTACAGGACTGAAACGAGGAGTGAACTCCATTCAGAATGGGACTTTGTCCACTAAGATGGTCTTGGAAGCAATGCCTTGGATACTATGGATATCATTACATGTGCTTAATGGATGCCACAATTACATGTTTTATTCCCATACTATTTTATCATGATTTATGTTCCATTATGATCTATGCCTTATGTACTTCCATGTTTTATGTTGTTGCTCAAGATTTTTAATGTTCATGTTTTTTTAAGTTCAAATGTATATGGTATGTTTTATTTTATCCATGCATACCCTTAATGAGCATTTGAGCTCACCCTTTTTATGTTTTCTTTTCCCCCAGGATTAAAAGAAATATTTTAGGTAAGGAAACGGAAATGGGAAGATCTTTATGGGAGATGTTGAAGATCTTTCACCACGATTAGAAGATTACGTTCCAAGTTTCCAAAGACACTAAACTATTACAGTCCTTGTGTGTCTATTTTTTTTATGTACTAAGTATTATGCAAAAGTAATGTAATGTCTATGTAGGTCAAGCTTTGGGTCTCTACATGCAACAACTGAAACTCCACCTAAATATGTTTTCCTAGCTATATATGTGTCAAAAATAGTCACATTATCAACAAACTCCACAAATGTTGGAAGGAATAATAGAGTCATAATCGACTGAATATCATACCTCAGACCCATTTCAAACCTCATAGTATCATAGAAATTATTAGTTCCAGGTTGGGGTTCTAAATAAAAAAACATAGTGAAATAGGTAAAATACTTCAAAACGTACGCCCCCTACTTCATAGTTATATACTCCTAGGACTATGCTAGATGAATCATTTTAGGATAAAACCATAGGTTGAAAATTTTATTAAAATAAGAATAGGTATGATCATGATGTAACATGACTTGGAAAATAAAGTCCCACAAATTCATTCTCAGTCCCTCAGTCATGTACATAGAAAAAACATAACATAGAGTCCACATAAGGTTAAAAAAGGGAATATATTTTTTATCCCCGCAATAAAATATTTTTATTATTGGGTTCATCTATCACTATGGTAGATGTGTGAATTATTCTTATATAATTACATGATGGGATCTAGAACTCATCCCTGGTTTCCAATACCCACCAATACTGGAGTCTAAATAGTGTGAACTATAAATTCTATAAAATAAGGGTCCCTTAGAGGAATTTATGATGGAACTTTTCTTAAGGATTCCCCAATTAAATACATGATAGATCTTCTAGAAGGGATTTTATAATAAACATAAGATAACTACCAATCAACATATGATCAAATATATTAATTAAAGGCCAACTTCAAGAGTCAATTACATTGACTCAAACAACAGGAATATGAAGAAATCATGGATCCTACTAACAAAATAAAAAACCATAACAAGGAAAAGGTTCATTTAAATAAACCAAAATTTTGGTTCATTTAAATAAACTCAGAAAGACAATCTTAAGCTTGGAAAAAATCCTTGATCGACCATGGTTACTCGGGTTTAGGCACATATGTTAGCGGGCTAGGCACCCTCCTACACTTACTACCCAAATTTGGATGGTCCTAACACCAATATACCAAAAAACCTAAACCAAGTCCAAGAAATTTCATAACACTTCTAGATGGGAAATACTTATTATACCCTTTTTTAATGAACCAACTCAGATCAACCACACATGTCACATTAGAAGGTCCTACACAAGGTGTTAATCAAACTGACAAGAAACTAGTCTAATATTTAACTAATTGGATATAAAAAACAGATAAAAACGTGAAATAATAATATACAACCATGAGAAAAATGATATCAATGAAAATAAGTAAACCCAAAAATAAGAAATAATAGAGTAAAATGAGTCTCAATGTTACCATATGTCATTGCTAAACCATCCCACTATAAAGGTGATGAAAACAAAGATAAGTTGGGGAACTACATGATGCCCCTCCATTTACCTATTCCTAGAAAAACTAAATCTAAAAATTACAAAAGGAAAACATGGGGTGTGAACAGAAATCATAGTAGTATTTCATAAAATAATCTTGAAAGATACAAATACCAAGAATATACAATTTATAGCCTTAAAAAATCCAGTTTATAAAGAATTATCAAAAAATAAAGTATTTTTTAAAACACCATTTTCTTATAAAATAAATCAATTCATGTTAAAAAAGGGATATGATAAGTACATGATAAAAATCATGTAAAGATAATAAAAAATAATCATGGATACACCATATGATAAACAAGTGAGAAACTAGCCATTATGTATTCCATCATTTGTTAAACCAAGAATAAACAATAAAAAACATGATTTGGTATCTAGACTATGGTAATACATACTTGGAAGTTTAATGGAAAAAATATACCATACTTCAAATGAACCAAAAGATATTGAGCCCAGTCATAGTCCATTAACATCAAACCTCTAATGGAATTACACACACTGAAGTGACAAGTCAATTTCCCAACACACATAAGGATCCCAATGTGATATTTTTTCCAAAAACCATTTGAAAACCATGATCTTAATTTTTAAAACATTTTCACAGCAATGAATTTTAACATCTAGCTTGAAAATCCACTTTTTAAATCAAATACTCCATTAATTCATTTTATCGACACATATTGTGTTTAAAACTATTTTTCAAGAAAAAACATTCAGAAACATGGATTCCTAGAATAAAATTTATTTTGGTATCAAATCAATCCTTTACATAAAAAATCTAAATAATTTTACATGAACCACAAGTAATTTTTGAGTTATAATGTTTGTATAGAGAAACCTACCTTAGGAATGGAGATAAATCACCAATAATTGATCTCTTAATGTTATGGTCGATACTAATCATAAATGGGCTTCAATTTCTATCCAAAAATTCTATTGAATTCTTATGGATCTAGATAAAATGTTTCATAAATATCGGTTTAGAAGGTGGTTTTAACATTGATAGGAAAACTAAAATTAGGAGAACATGATGAAACCTCATAGAACATAGTGAAAATGTGCTAATAGAGTCTTATACTATGACACAATTGGAGATACCATTCCCTATAATATTTGACTAAACCAAATATGAGAACTATAGATATTTTCACAATTATAATATGGAAAATTGGGGAGATAACCATCAAGTTATAGTAATCACCATTTAGTAGGACCCAATCACTAAGAAGGATACCATTCCACAACCCTTTCACTAAGGTGAAACTACCTTAGAAAGTTTAGAGCAAAAAAACTCTCCCTTTTATGAATCCACATAACATCCTATACCTATACACCATAGATCTCAATTGAAACATATGTCCCATGATACAACATGAATCTCCACACTAGAAGTGTTATTATCCTTGTTGTTGACTCAGTAAAACTCTAGATTGACTCTAAAAAGAACATTAAGGAAGACTAAACCAACGGATGATAAAAACAATGGGTTAAAAGTACATGAGGTTTGGTGAAGATATGCCATAGAAATTATAATTGGGCATAATTAGTATGTGAATTTGAAGTTTAAAAATTGATATGTGAATTGGTAACATAGCATATAAATAGAACATAGAATAGAAGAATATTTTCATGTAACTATAATTGGAATAATAATTTAAGTCGGAAAAAGATGATTATGATTTTTTTATTAATTTTTTCATATAATGATTACATTACACATAAATACGTGACATGCGGGGATTGGTATTGTATATCATTTCAATGAATCAATAGGTCTCATGAGATAATCATGTTTGGGTATTTTGGTGTATTCCTTCCCATAATAAGATATTATCTTGATGGTAAGATGATAATGTATAATATCAGGAAGTGTTGGCTTATGGGATGGATTAGTTGTCTGAATTTATTCATTTCGTCACTAAGGAACTAGTCATTGTTATCCATGTGATATATTTATTTTTTGGTTTTCATGGATATATTATTTTATCAATTTTATTTTACTATGGAATTATGATAATTAATTATTCATTTCATAATATTTATTCTATTTTTATGCCATGATTTATTCAATTTTATTTTCTCCCTTACTAAGCTTTTGAGTTCACCCATTCATGTGTTTTCATTTCCCTTGGAATGAAGAAACATATTACACATGGTATGTGTAACATGATAGATATTTAGATAACTAATGGGAGAAGATTAAGACTTACTATAGATTAATTAGTTTCTTATAGATTTGAAAAAAGTATACATTAGTTTGGAAATACATGGGTTTTTTAGTTTAATTTTATACTAATTCTCTGATGTCTCTAACCTAAAAGGTATTGGGAACATATGTAATGAAATATTTGGTTTGAGTAATGTATTTATGGGATAGTTATGTCTTGGATTCTACAGTTGGCATCAAAGATAGAATATAAATTATGTATTTATGGAATTAGGATCAAGAGTGATGGTCTGAGGTGTCACACTCAAAGGAAATGGGATATCATGAGGGTAATCACTACCTTCACCATTCCCACTCTAATGACCATAAGTTGTAATTCCCTATCACTACTATTATCTGGGTTGAAAATACTATAATGGATTGTTTTGGTTCTAGCCCCAACCACATTCTCTATAACAAGGATGGTTGGTAACTCTTTCTTCTAATATCGATGACCCCACAAGAGAAATAAAATATTCTTGACCCATTGGAAGGGGTTTGTGAGTTTTTTCTCTGGTGAAAAGAATTGAATAAGGTTAAAACATTCACCCTGGTGAGAGAAAATTCAATATCTAATTGTAAAAATGAGAACCCATCATATATTTAATCCAAAAAATATCTTAGTGACTCCCATATAAAAATAATCATATCCTAGTTAATGGACTCTTTCTGACATATGCCCTTCCCAAAGCCTCATAATATGAAATCAATTTAAATAGAGTGACATGCTGATAAAAATCTATATGTAAAGTCTCTTAAAAATAAATCTCCATAAACTCTTCATCTATAATAATGTTTGAATAATTATATATAAGGTACATATAGAATATGTGAAAATCTAGAACACATGAAATTTCTTGTCGATGGAAAAGGATTTATGGACGATAATCCACCTTAGTGGTTGAAGATATAAACTCTACGTGAAAGTGATCCTTGAACTCATCCCATTAAACATCTAATTTTTCATTATTACCAAGAAATAAAATCCATAGCTACTGGGTTGATCCACACAATTTTATCACCACTAAAGAAGCCCAGGGTTCTTTATGATCAAAAATAGAACTGAAGGATATCTATACCTCATCCAACCAGTCCTTTTTTCCAATCTGAAATAGATCCTTCATACTTCTACAGACTCTAGTGCTACAACTCCTTGAATTTCCTCATCCAAGTTTCATTAGCGTTGACCTCTACACCATAGTGATCCACTAAAATATCATGATGAATGTATTTTTCATGAATCTAATAGGGTCATCAATCTAGTTCCATATTTATAAACAAACTCTTAAACCAAGATAACTAAATATTTTTTGGTTTTTTAATTGAATCCATTAATTTATTTTAACATATTTCCCATTATCTACCAAATCCAAACATAGTCATAAAACATCATGATGCATGATCCTTACTTAGGCCTCTACACTACATGTATCATGACCTCACATTAAATGTTTAGTAAACTTGAAATTCCATACATCAATTCATAGTGGGAATTAAAATTCTATATCATAATCATCCTCCCTTATTTAAAATAAGTATTATGGCCAACTGATATATTCTACCTACTAACACATGTATCCACATTAGTTATTGACTCTAAACTATGTCATATCTCTCTTTTGTCATATTTGATACAACTCTATCATGACCCCCTTCTTCTAAAGGTACTCCTACTAGGAAAGTAATAATTAAATATAGATAATGACATTTGTATCCCACCTCTAGTAGGACACTAGTTGGTGACTAGTATTGAGAGTATATAAATGACATATATGGGAGGCATTTTGCTCTATATAAGTTTAAGGTGTAAGATATAGGACGAAAAGAACCACCAACCAACACCATGTATAAATAAGAGATAAAATAACAATACAAGTGATATAATACATGAACTGAAAATAATTGAAAGGAAAATACTATTATACTAAATGAAAATCCTCTCCAGTGACTAAGAAGCTCTAACATCTCTTGAACAATTCCTTATGTCGGTACTTTCTAACATGATCACAAAATAGGTTCAGTGAAAATGAAAAGTAGTTTATATATTAAGAGGGTAATAATAACATATTTACTCAGTAGTATTATCCTTGAAACATCTTATGCAAAATGTGAAACACCCATACTAAAGACAAGTGAATAAAAAAATTAATCTAACTCATCAACTAAATAGGTAATACTTTTGTTCATCTTAAACAAGGATGAATCACCAAATAACACATAGAAGTAAATTAATATTAATTAAATATAAATATATATTATGATTGTTCCAAATTTTCACTTCCTCGTTGGCTAGTCACTCTCATGCCCCAACGACTCACATCATGTGATCATCCCCCCTATAAAATCTTTATATACCATTTAAAATCATACCATAACTATTACTATATCCTATGTAATATGTAATCTCATCATAATCATATACAAGTATATTCAAGTGCATTAACAGAATCCACTACAACCCACATAAATTACTTATACCTCAGGACATCAAAACCCATATATGTATACCCATGGGTAACAAAAACCACCATTTATAGATATAAGTATGTGAAATACATCAAGAAACTATAGAAAAAATAAATAAATGGTTTGTAAACAAAATTTCATCACGTCTATAGTTGGAATTCACCCTATAACATAAATGATTATATAATTGGATACATCTACTCATCAACGTTTAGAGGGAGAATGAGGGAGACATAGAAATTATCCATCCATTCCCTAAAAATACTAGTTGTTGGAGAAGAGACCCCCAAAGTATGTGGGTGTTAGTTTCCATATGGATGTTTATGGGTAAGTGTATGAAGTAAGAAAATATAAATAATATCACACACAACCAAAATAGGGTAAACTACCTATTTTTAGACACATCTACCACTATCATCACATAAGACCTTTAACTTCCACAACAATGGACTAGATATCCTATAATCACAAGGGAAATTAAATTCCATATTAAATAATTCATTATAAATAGTTGATATTATTCTATACTCAATTTCCAAAAAATCCATTTTAATATTCTATGACAAGTGTAGATTACACCTTTAATTTATTTCATATATTCTCAAAAATATTATCATAAACTATGAATGAAATGAACCAACCCCGTTCATTTATTAGTTCAATTATCATTTCATAATTATTCATGTACTCTAGGAAACATTTTAAAATCTAACATAAAATTTGCACCAATAGTTTATAGAATCAAACTATATCTCGTAGTTGGAAACCAATCATATAAATAACATTTTACCATCCTTCCATCAAGAAAACATCATATAGTAAGTATGAATCAATAAGAAATATCCACTTTAGGATCATCTCTACAAACCCAACATCTCAAACCATTACACATAATATAAATATATCCTATCATATAAGCGGATAAAATTAAATTAATATTAATCTCACAGACAGGACGACAATGCAGGTTTTAAAAGTAAAGAAAATCTTAAAATTGGCTAAGTTTTTATAATCAGTTTCAATGTGAAATTGATTAAATTAAACTAAATTGGATTAATTGATAAAAATATTATCTAATTAAACTTTAAAACTAATTAAAATTATATTTTAGATTTAAAAATTTATTAAAACACAAGTTTAAACTAAAATTAAGTATTTTTTACTATTTATTAAAAAAATGAAATGTCCCATTAAAACATAACAATTAAACCTTAACCAATTTTTTATAGTTTTATTTCAAATATGAATTTTATATTTACATTTTAAATCAATTAATGTATCAAAATTCATGTTTAATATGGGTTCTCTTTTAAAAGGCGGTAACACTGCTTTTATAAAAATATATGTTTTTATGTGTGAAATAAGGTTTGTTCTTATCTTATGCACATCAAACATAATGGATGAATTTAAAAAATATTTGTTTTAATATATATAATATATATTCCATTAAAATAATTAACTAATTTAAATCACGTTAATTTATTAGGGTAAAATAGCTTCATGATCATTAAAATGGTTTTATATTAAAACATTCTGTTTATATTCAATTGGTTCCTATATTCCTTTCTAAATAAATTTAATCCTATGAATTAATATTTTATTATTATAAACCATATATTTTCATAATATAGTTAATACTATTTAAAATGGCTAGTTTATATCATATTATAATAACATTCTAATAATATATTTTTGTTTGGTGAAACTCGGTCCTACGTATAATGAAAGCGTTCGGGGAAGGTTTCTCTTGAGTGTAATATATGCTATCTTGGTGTTTCATGTGTTAAATTATATAGAATATATATTAAATATGTTATATTGTATAGGGATATTATATTACCTTATTCACTTTCTGTCATGTGTTATACAAGCTATCAAATACAAGGTTCCTAATTAAGTGTTCTGAGGCGTCACACACTTATTAGAAAAACAACATTTTTATAGAAAATAGTTTTTCTATATATTAAATGTTTTAATTTAAAAGTTAATTTTATATTTTTTAGAAAATAAATTTTTTTTATAGAAAATAATTTTTTTTAATAAAATAATTTCTTTAATAATGGTTACATTATATTTTTAATAAAATATAGATTACCTGTGTAAAAACTAGTTAGCAAGGTAAAATCAAAAATTGTAAAATGCATAAAAATAATGAAGTAAAAGGCCTAAAACATGTCTGAAAAATATGTTAAAATGAATAAAAGATTATTTATAAAACTTACATCAACCCAAGATTTATTATTTCCTACTTTTAAACCATTTACCATTGAATAGTATCATTCTATCTTTAAAAAAGTAATTAACATTTAAAAAAGTTTTTTTCATAACTTATGAAAATAGATCACTTAAACCACATTTATTCAATGATTATATGAATTATATGTAACAAAACCCTAACCTAGTATATCTTAATCCATATCCTCGTGTTCTATAAGACTTCTCCTTTCTAACATTCCATGATAAAGATTATTAAAATGTTACCTGTGGTAGAACATCTAATGGAATACATAATGTTATCAACCTAGCACTCATATTTATTTTGTTCTTATTCACTTTTAATACATTATAATCCCAAAATTATGATAAAATAAGTCTTAATAATATGAAAAAACTCTATTATTGTAAATTAATATGAATTTTCTACATTCCTCTAAAACCATTCAAAAAATAAGGACGTCATCATGAATATGTATAGACTCCCGCCTCCATGAACGAGAAATTATATTCTTCATAATTCCTTTCATAGCTGATCCAAATGAGATATTTTATAAAAATAATAATATGTATAAAATTATTAATACTAATAAATTATAATTGTTTTTGTTTTTTCTTCACCCCTTCAATTTTATGGAAAATAAACGTGTCATCTTTGTGTATGTACAGACTATCATCTCCAAAGAAAACCATATTTTTTCCATTACTTCTAACATGGATTAGTTTTAAAATGTATTAAATGCATAAATATTGTATTTATGAAACTATTAATACACTTAAAATATAAAATCATATATTCTTTTAGTGATATTAAACTTAATGTCCATAATAAACTGAAACGCCAAAAATAAACATATTAATTAAACTTTCTTAATTTGAGCCCATTTAGGGAAATAATATAGAATTTTATAAATTTTGTGATAATATAAGAAGAATATTTATAAAACTATACAATTATAGATATTAGGAAGCTATTTCACAGCACTTTTGACTATATTTAATATACAAAAGTAGTTTTTGAGAAAACGATTAAACCACCTTAAGTAAAAATCATAAGAAAAAACAATTTAATAAATAATAATAAATATACCATAGTAAAATAAATATATATGAATTTTTTTAAAAATATCTTCAATAAAAATAATTTCACTATTTATAATTTTGGGCACACATGTATAATGAGTGAGGAACTAAGATTAGGGTTATTTGACTTTATATTCAATTCCATGAGACTTGTTTGACATTCTGAACCATAAATTATTCGATATTGTTTATTCACTAACCTAAAATATTTAATTATAATTAATATTTTTAAGTTCATGATATTTTAATTTATACTTAATGGAAGCCCTTTTATTCTTATGTTACCAATAGCATGGGTTTTTGGAAACTCAATTCTCATTTATTGAGTTTGATTATTATTTATGAACATATTTTACCTATGTTTGGAACATTAAAATATTTGATATTTTTATGAGAAATTGTATTGTAAATTTCAAGGGATTTATATTTCTATAAAATAAGAGACCTTTCTAAATGGATCTTTATGAATTAAGGTATCCATGAGATATTTTCTTAACTCTAATTTCTTTTCATTGAGTTAGAATATTATTCCTTGAGTTTAATTATTATAATTTTAATATATTACTATATTTACTAATTTATAAGATATTTACTCTTTTATATTTTGGTAAAATAATGATTCTAACTCAAAGAATCTATCTCAATGACTTTCTTTATAAAAAAAGTGAATCATTTTAGGAATAAAAGTTCAAATATTTGAAAGAAAATGTTTCCTCCATTTATATGTATGTGATTACAAAAAAATCCATATTAATTCTGAAATCCAATATGTGTTTATTCAAATGAAAAATCTATTTTATTTTTCCAATTATAAATGGTATCTTTTACTACATCTTTTTATGATGTGGGTCTTTAAAAAAGGTAATTCAAATTATAAAAAATATTTTCAATTCTTTCAATGTCAAATGTTTTATCTTCCACTCGACATTCACTTTTGATAAAAATTATGTATTCTAAAATCTATTTTATAGAGGATTTATTTTTAAAATATATTTTATTAAAAAAATCACTTCTCCTTTTGAAACCATAGTTTCATTTTCAAAGATCCATTATTGAATATTATTTTTGAAAATTGTAGAAGTTTATAAGATGTTTCCACTTCACCATTTTGAAATATTTATTAATTTTTCAATGATACACTATAGAAAATTATTTTTAAAAGAATATTATTTTAAAAAGATCACTTTAAATTTTAAAAAATGATTTTTCAAAGTGATTTCAAAAAAATGTTTTATAAAAAATATAAAATTTATTTCTAGAATACCATGTATAGTTTCTCTACCAATTAATTCTATTTATAAATGATTTATTTTCATGGAAATTATTATTTGTGTATCATTATCTAATTGTTTTTATAAAATTGTTTTTAGGGTGATTGGATTTTTAGTATCAACCATTTACATACTTGTATTCAATTTTATGGTTCCCATAAGAAATATTATGGAAGACATTTTTCTATCCATGGGTTATTAGTAAAATGATGAATGATTATTTTCTATTAGAACACACATATATATATATATATGGATGATTAATGGGTATGGAATTACATTAACCCTCAATGCATTGGTGCAAGTTTCATATCACATGAGATGATGAAATTTTCTGATAACATGATGTAAGAATATTTTTTCACCAGATTTTGTGTGAACATTATGCAAGATTCTTTATTTATATGTTTATTATGATAATAAGATACAGGTATCTCTATTAACATGTTTTTTGTGAATATTATTCAAAAAAAATTGTTCACATGTTTTATGTGTTAAGATGATTTTGGAATCTTTTTACAATGGTTTGTTGTGTCTGAATGATGCACAAAAATTTTAACATGATTTTTCATGAACATGATGCAGGTATCTTGGTTCAAGATATATTTTATGCTTCTTTTTATGCCAAATTTATTTAATATAATATATTCCAATGAAATGATATTTTTTTAAATGCCTATGATTATTCACATTGGATCATATTTATTATCACACAGACATTTACCATGGATTATTTTTTTCTAATTGATATAACATTTCATTATATCATTAATTATGAACTATTCTTATTATTCCATGTTTATTTTAATAATATATTTCTCCCCTTCTATTTATTTATATTTCTTAATCTAAACCTTGATGACATGTTATGATTTCTTCCATTAATTGGTGCATTACCTAACCAGATTATTTTGTTTCCATTTAATAGGTTATGAATATGAGTATAACTTATGGGAATTATAAGAGTCAAGTGAGGACCAATTATGGGAAAATTTACACTAGTTTTATAAAATTATATTTTTATATTGCTGATCCAAAAATACACTAAACCTTCCATTCATAGGATATTGTGATTTTTTTAGATATAATGTTTAACTTATATAAATGATAAAAAAATTATCTAGATTTTATCAAATATAGGGTTTAAAGAAGGTGTTTTCTACACTATATTTGTGAGTAAGGGTATGGGGATTTATACTTTAGACTATAGATGACATCATGTTAGTGATTTTAGAATATGTGTGAGAGGGGTATTAATAGGTGGAGGGAATAAGTATTTTGATATAAGATAATGAATATAATATCATTTTATTAATAATACTTTAATGTGTGGTCTTGTTTGTGTCAAGGAATATAATTTTATTATAAAAAATATTTTTACTACTTTAAAACCAATACAGAATATAAATTCATCATTTTAATGATCAATACAAAAGATGAAATAAGAAATGGATTTCTATGGAAAAATAATTATTCATGCTTTGGATATTTCATTATAAGTTTATAAATTTAATTTAATTTTTTAGATACATTATTTTTCTTGTTAAGTATATTTTTATTTTTTAAATTTTTTCTAGAAATCATTTTCCCATTATTACATAATAATATATTCCGAGAACATAATTTATAAAACATATAAATATTTATTATTAAAACCAATATTAATGTTCAATATAAAAATAAAAATAATTTACTTTTAAATAATTTTGATATACTGATTATGAATTTTAATCTATTAATTCAAACAAAATTAAATAATGAAAATTTAATATTTAAAGTTAATATAAAATTTTGTGGTTCGTTTGATAAAGATAAAATAAATTACATAGAATAATAATAATATTTGACTTATATAAATTAAATGATTATTTTATTAATTTAAATATTTATTTATGGTATTTAGATATTTCTATATTGATATTAATTTACTGGTGATGTGGTTCATGAGTGGAATCATCCCCTATTATGGCATTGTTGAGGCTGGGGGTTCAACCCCTGAAATCCTATATATTTGAGAGAATTTTTCCTAGTACAGTAGTTGTATTATAGTAGATCAGTACTATATTAGGTAATATTATAGGTATTATAAAAGATTGTAATGGTAGTAGGTTGGGTATAATACAAATGGTACTATTCTATAATATTATCCTTAAGGCTACCTTTCATGGTCTTCTATGTTATAATAGGGCCACTCTTCAGTATAGATCAAGGGAGCATAGTCCCCTCCATTAATAAGGGGCCTTTGGGTGATAAAAAATAAAATAATGTTTTAGTTGGTTCCTTCCAATAATTATGGGGAGGTATGAGGCTTGATCCAGTGAGGTACTTTGGTGTGTGTGTTTTTTTAGTTTGTAATCCTATCTCATGAATAAGCATTTTTTTATTATATAGTTAGTTATATAATTTCCCATAATATTTAGTTTACTATTTCCATAACCATGTTACTATTTTAAATTCCATTTTCTAATGACTTAATTACCCATTAAAATAGTCATATTGATTTTTTATAATGACTATAAATTTAAATTTTTATTTCTTAAGACACTTTTGAGGAAAAGTGAGAACCGAAAAAAGATTACATGTAGTATCAGGAATTAAACCGAATAGGAAATTGCCAATCTATTCCAAAAAACATTAAAATATTTGAATGAATCGCCCTATGTAAGCTTCATGTGATAAAGGATACCCTGAGGTCTTGATTGTCTTTGATGAGATCCTTAAAGTGGTAGGCCAATCTATCTGAGGTTTGAATATATTATTCCAAATTTATATTCCCCGTAATGATTCCACAAGCTAATATACGATCTTTTTTATTTATCCCATCAACCCACTCATCATTAAGTTCCAATCAATCGACCTCTCATACATTCTATCAGCATTCGACTTTGAAAAGTTGATATAAAAATCTTCCTCTAAAACCTCTTCCAAAGAATATATTAGAAGAGTCAGGTTTGCATCTCCCATCATTATTTCCTTGTGGAACCCATCAACATCCAGATTCAACAATGGATTGGTACATTCTAACCTATCCTCATTTGTCTCCTCAACCTTATCCCTAGAGACCACTACATCATCACCATGAAGAATTTCGTGCATCCCTATAGTACTATGCACCACTGTTGTGACCATTCTGGCCTCTGTCTCACTAGTTGTGTTTATCCATACCTCTACCACTTTATTAGAATACTGATCTAGCATCCCTTTTTTATTAAATTTGTATGCTAATCAAGTATTCATAGTTTTTTGATGGAATGAATAATCTGTTTGTCCCTTGTTCTTTCTCTTGACATTAACTAGATAATTACCAAAATCAATAATCTTTTTCGTCCCTTTCGGTGGGCCATTTTGAAGGAATGTTTAGTGGTGATTATCCTCCTCATATTCTGAAAGATAATGGGGACTCTCAACTAGAATTTTCCCATTTTTCAAAGGTTGATTCATCGTGGATGGACTCATCTTCCTAGAATTTAAATTATTGACCCTTGTCCATCCCCTTGGTTCCTCTATGATATACACTCTATTATCTGAATTGGAATTCTTGTTCTATAGGGGACAACATTTTTTCCTGTTGTAGGAAGAGATTAACTTTGTGCCTGGTACCATAAGTGTCCATTCCACTAGATATCAGAAGAGACAGGAGTCTAGCCAACCCTCGCCGCTCCCTTCACACTTTCTGAAGTCGGAAAACAATTTCCACCATCAACATAAGTCGATCCTGGTCTATCACGTGAGGCTACAGTAGTGGAATCCACATAAGATATCAAAATATCTTTATCTATATTCTTATAACTATGAATTGGGGATAAATTAAAAAACCTTTTCCTACTAAAACCTGCCTGCAAGCCTATTGGAGATGACCAGATGATGACATGAGTAGCAAAAATCCATCCAAGATTCCAAACATACCCACTTTTTAATATAGTATTCATTTTCTATCTCAATATATAAATTAAACTCGTGGTTTGGAGACGTAAATTTATAAAGAGATGCACGAATAATTTGGGTGAAAAAGAGATCATGGTATATTTTAAAAATATAAGAACTGACTGACCAAGTTTCCCAGAATTGAGAGAACTGAAGGGTTCTGAAACATAAGTGGAAGGTTTGAAAAACTTACCTAGATTGGTGATATCGAAGGATCAAACCTAAAATGGAAATCAAAATACCATCTGAAGAGGAATAACCAAGCACTATTTAAGGATTTTTATTTTCCTGTTCAGGTAGTGACAATATCATCCTTGATCTCATATCGGATGAGAAGATGACGGGGGTCCAGTAACCCAATGAAAACATGGTGATTCAAACCCCACAAATCCAGGATGAAGTGGTTGAAAGCATCGATTAATGGTCAATTACAACCAAAATGATCCACCATAGAGTTACTATGGAGGTATGAAGCCTCTATTAACTCTTGGATAGATATCGATAACTTAGGGAAGCCCTAGATAAAAGAGGGATCCTTTGGGTCAAGCTCAATGGAAGGAAAGGTGGGAAGTCAAGCTGGATCAATAAGTGTAAAGGAAGACACGTCCAAGTTTGATATACCCCTCCCCCTCTTAGAAAGAGGAGGGCCAAAAGTGTATGGATTATCCATTATTCCATGGAAGACCTATAATAGGGTTGAAACTTGGTTTCCTTTACAACCTTTATCAGGAAAAATACCGAATTTTCATTGAAAACATACTTTTCTTCAAAATAACTTATAATATTAAATTATTATTTTTAATGGTTTTAATGTTCAATTAGTAAAATTATGCATCTATCAATCCATTTAAGGTCATTTGAAACATTGTTACAATGAATTTAAATATAAAAACTTAGTAAACCTATGAAAATTTTCACATTAAAAACATGTTACTCATCCCCCCTGAAGGATTTATATTCAAAAAAAATATTACCAGTTATGGGATTTGAATTTTAAATAATGGATTCTATATTTAGAATCAGAATAATTTATAATATCAATTAGGGTCAAAATAATAGTCAACAAAAGTGATTACTATAAATATTTTTAATTAATTACATCAATTAAGAGAATAATGAGTTTACTTAGTTGTTTAACATAGAATATTAGATGTAAGAATGACCTAAGACATGTAAAACACCTTTTTTCTAGACATATTTCGAATATTTCACCTCTATGATCTAATTGTTTGTGGTATGGAAGCCTCTTATTAGGTTAAAACTTGGATTCACCTAACTTATTTTCAAAAATATGATTTTTTTCCTCTCCCCCACTTATAAAATCCCCCACCTCCCCCTATCTTCAAACATAAAAATACTTTTGTCTCATCAAAACCCTACCCAAATCTCTTCCCAAATTCCCACCCTTAATCATAGACCCTTCCTTTAAGTATAAATCTATCCAAGGATATCTATAGGGTAAACAAAAAGAAGATACCTGAAGAAGAGGTAATGTTAATCGAAGAACATTTTTATTTTAATTTTCCATAAAACCACTTAAATTATTTTTATATCATTATTAATATAATAAAATCAGTATCTTCAATATGCAGAGATGTTATTATGTCATGTTTATGACCTGAAATGTAAAAACCCTGAATTTTTTCAATGGAATTTTCTTTCTTATAATTATATCATATAATATAAAGCTCAAACATCACATAGATAAACCAAAATATATTATTCTCATAATTGAATAACAATACATTAGGTTGAAAAAAAACCTATAATAATTCTAAATATTAGTGCAGGAAACTTTGTAAAAAATCAGATAGTAAAAATATGAAAATTGGGATCACCTTGATCAACTAGAATGACAAAACTCACAAAAAAGCTATAGAATTTAAACATAATATTAATAATTAAATATTTATTATAATAATGAGAATATAAATATAACTGTGGGATAAAATAGAAGTAACTAATGAATTAAATAAGAGTTATTTATAGGAAACAATAAACCCATATAAACTTTAGAAATATAACCATTAGAATAGTAATGTGAGAAACAAGAATAGTAATCTGACTATTAGAATAGTAACCACCCCTATTAAATTATAATTAAAATTAAGGTATCATATAAATGAACAGAAGATATATTTATATCAATGTATAATTAAATAACTGTTTTAAAAATGATAAATTAAGTGTTGGTATTTTTGTGAATATTAAATATTTATTTATAATTTTATAATTAATATAATGATTCAAAAGAAAAATTATTTTCATAATATAGATTCATAAATTATTATTTTTTTGTCTCATAATTATAACATAGTTTAATAAGTGCTTCATTATTTATTAAAAGTGTCATAAAATCGTTTATAATATTAAAATTATTTTTTTTAATAAATAATGATTTTAATTAAAAATTATATTTATAAAATTAGAAAATTATATTCTTAAAATGGATATAATATTTAAAATCTACACATTGAAAAATTGTTAGGGTACATTTTTGGGTTTTACTAAAATAGTTGACTTTTTTAGTGAATAGTGATAAATAGTAATTAACATTATTTTACCAAATACATGAATTATGGAGTCATAGATGATGTGTCGATCATTTAATCACCCTTTTTCTTGAACTCTCTTGAACCATTTACTCTATTTAGTTTTTGAAATCAACTCTATTTATAGTCTTGAGGAAAAATAATAAACAAATGAATAAAATAGTAAAACAAACCTCTCCTCCCACAAAAAATACCACCCTCACCATCCCTTCTCATCACGCCAGCTAAGCCTTGAATATCGTATTAATTATTCCTAAATTCACATTCCATGTCTCTTCCACACATCAAAGAGCTTAAGGTCTCAACCAAATATATAACTCAAGTGACTTAAAGAGGTTCTCAAGGAGACGATATTCAAGAGGTAATATCCTCTACCTTTTACTATTAAATTCCTTTTGTGAACTACCTCATAATTTCCCCCACTTTATAAGGTTACATTATAACTATAGTATCATAAATATACTTTATTTTTATTGTATTAATGGGATATCAATCTTAAAAAATATTATATTCTCCTTTTATCATTAAATTGAAATCATTGTCTGTGATATATCGATTCATCCCCTTGGCATATGAAAATTTTTCGCTTCCCATTACTACACTAAAGGATTATTATAAAACATTTATTATGGTTAAATAATATTTTAACATGTATATAATATCATTTTTATATTCTGGAACTAATATATATCAATAATATAAAATAATAAAATAGAACTAGTTTTTGGTGATCGAAAAACCACCAAAATACACTAAACATTTAGCATTTACATTTTATCAAATAAATCATCCTTATATTATTATATATATATATATATGGGACCATATAAATTTTTTTAATTATATTGATGCCATATCACTCCACTTTTGGAGTTTTGATTCTATTTTTTAAGAACTCACATAATTAAACATAAGGGCACCGATCATAAAATCATGAAAAGAACGCTCCCGAAATGGAAAAATTAAACAATATAACTAATTCAAATGGAAAAAATGAATATAATAAAATTAAAATAAATAGAATGTATGTGGGTAAGGATCTAAATTATTAATCAATTAATCTAATTTGATTATTAATAACATTAACTTCATTGTAAAAAAACACATTCAAATATAAGGCAAGGGGTCTCTCCAAACCTCCAAATCACTATGGGTATACTCTTTATCTTTTATTAAACCAATTTATTCATTCATAATTATTATTTAATTTTTATAAATTCTGTATATATATTCCAAAATTATGTATCAAGATCAATTAATCCTTCTTTGATGGGTAAATACATGTTATTAATGGTTCCCTTCTCAACTCCTCTTAATATACATGCCCGATTAAAGAGAACTTCTCCATTTATTATCCATTATCATGTACACTTAATAATATATTTTATTCCCCAAATATTTTTATAAGATCACTAATTTTATCATCAAAAACTATCTTATTTCATTTCTGGTATTATAAAAAAAATTATTCCCTTTCCTCTTTAAATACTCTTTATTATTTTTCTTAAATAGCAGTAAAGTGTCTCATTATAATGTTTCATAAAGAATAATTTTAATTGTTTTCACTTCAGTTAGAAATAATTTATCCTAATCTATGTCCAATTTATACTATTAATGACCATTTATTATTTAACTAAATTCATTCATGTACACCATTATTACACACCCATTTGTAATTCCTTATGACATGATTACAATACCCATTTCCTTCCATGGGTAACCCTATTGTTTATTTCATATTTTTTGATACTTGATCTAGTACACATATGAATGAATATTTTATGATGACTTTTCCCAGATATAACTCTAATTAACTGGGTAATTTTTAATCTCATGAGATGTCATGTAAGGGATTAGGCAGTAAAACTAATCACTTATGGGACTTTGTCCACCATTTGATATAGTATTGGAAGTTAGTCTTGGATCATGTTTATGTCATGTTTTATGTTTCTTCGGCATTCCAAGGTTTCCATGATCATATTATTCCATTATCTACGTTATTTTCTACCATATGATTATTTTTGTTCCATGAATTTTATGTTATCATGTTATGCTTTCTAACACATGTGTTATGTTATATTCCCATGTTTACTCCCCTAATAGGATTTTTAGCTCCTACATTTTGTCTATGTATTCCCCAAGATATCCCATGAAGATGTAGGATCTCAAATGAAGTTATGAGATAATTATGGAAAACATGTTATATTTCATTTTTTCCAATTTTGTACCTAATCTTCCAAAGATACAATAATTTACGATCATTGGTTTGTATTTATTTGAAAATTATTCTTAAAATACTACAATAATGTGAGTAATAGTATATTCTATCTATAATTGGTATCAGATAATGGTCCATATATTTTTTGGGTTTTGGACTAGGAAACTATAGTAAGAACCCAGTGTATGATTCTATCACCTTGGATAACCTATATTGAAATATATAGAATCATAAGTTTGGATATACATTTTATTTATAATTTTATACTTATTTTTAAAAAAAATCTATTTTTTATATTCTAATTAGATATGTATTCAAGGTACCCTATGTTTATATTATTTCCTTTTCTTAGTCAATAGAGGGAAATAGTAGGACTCGTGCCAAAAATCAATGTGATAAGAAATGTGACAATTTCTCCAATGAGATGTAAAATATAAAGGGAATGGGGGACCAAAACATCATGATAGTATTGGATCAACTAGATCAAGGTATGAATAATAATAGGAATCATGTGTACCACCCTCCTTCTCAAAGTAAAGAGAATATTGTGGTCGAATACTTCCTACAAAAAAGGGATCTTATATTTATTAGATCTTTCTACCCCTTTATCAAGGAATAATGGATTAAATCCATTGAGAATATATTTTCTATCCTTTAATTCCCATAAGTATATAAATTCATACTTATAGTGTATTATTTTTATATATAATATGATCAGTGGTGAAAATTGATCAAAAACAAAAGTTCTATAGAGGAAATTGATTCTGTTGATCAGGAAGGATTCATGAAAATATTTTTCCATAAATATTTTCCCTAATATATTCTTCTTAATAAATAGAGGGATATCTGCCAACTAAATCATAAAAAGATGAGTTTTTCATTGTTTATAAGGAAACATTACAAGGAATTCATGATACACCATCATTTTTATGAACACTAAATAAAAAGTGTACCGCTTCTTTAGTGGATTAAAGCAGAATCTGTAGAAATCCTTATCAATTTGAGACTTTCATTGCTTTGTGTAGATTTTCAAATGTTCCATAAAGGTTGAGACATATATTGGAAACTCTCAGTGGTCACATGGTCTTGATGTTAAAAAGTTGAAAATGGAGTTTAGTATGGTAGGACCAATTAAATAAATCCCATGAGGGACAAAAATCCAACATCCCACATGTCAAAATAGTGGGAATAAAAATCATGGAAACTGATTAAGGGGAACCCACCATCCCACACCCTGCCATGAAAATTTTTCTAAAGGGATATAATGAATCCCAATAATGTGGAAGAATAATGGAAGGTTTAGTCAAACGCATAAAATATAGTTAATTTTTTTAAACTATAAGGAACATGGTAATTATGTTAGCCCATTCCCTAAGAAATTAGTTCTCAGGGGAAAATAACAATAAAAACTCTAAGGTAGTAAGTAAGGGCTTATGATATCGCTAATGCTGAGGTGGATCCTAATGATGATTGGTGATATGTACACTGTTTATTCATTTAATAATATAAAACATACTATTTTATTCTATTTTTACAAAATCATTTATATCTTACATTTTGTATAGATATATTCAAACACCATCTAAAAATATGATGGTTGAGTTATATTTAAGAATATATAAAGGGGAAATTATTTCATAAAAAGTATATAATTCAATCCTATCCATTTCCTATGGACTGAACCTCCAAAAAAATGTTTTCTTGCTATATTTGGTGGAGTTTGATGCTATATTGTGTATTTATTGGCTATATTAATACAAATATAACATCAATTGTTGGGAAAGGGACATCATTCTTCACATCCTAAGGATCCTCTAATTTTTTACAAGTGTAATAATGAGGGTGAATATCCATCAAAATTACCCTATCAATTGTATAAAATTTTACCATATTATCAGGTATACCAAACTTATATGATTAAGAAGAATTAGATTACCATTATCTTTGACATGCACATTGTGAGGTACTACAAAAATGTATTAAGTAATTTATTAATCTTCCTCTAGACCAAGAGGTTTATTTATAAATTTATCTTATAATTATATCTCTTTCTATACCAAGGACCCCTTATAGGATGGGAGCCATCGGGTTTGAGGAACTAAAGAAGAATATACAATAGAATCTATAATGGGTTTTATATGCCTGAGTGCTTCACCAAGGGGTGAACATTTCCTACTCATCATGAATATGGATCAATGTGCCTCAGAATTTATTATTATGAACTGAAAAAAAAATATGATAAAGAACAAGTATCCCTTTCTATATATATATTAATTTTTATCAACAATGCTGGGATAAGTCTTTATCTAAGGTGTACCTTCAGTCAGGATATCACCCATTAATGGTGAAGAAGGAAGATATTTCTGATACATCCATTCAAATGATATAAGAAAAATATGTTCTCATAGTGATGCCCTTAGTACTAGTTAATTCTATATAAATGTTCATATACTTCATGAATAGAGACTATAGATATTTCCTTGACAAATTTTTGGTAGACTTCACTGATGATATTCAGATGTACTCCAAAATCAAGGTTGAATAAGATGAGCTTTTGAATATTATCATAAATAACTTGTAGTGGGAGAAATTATATGTAAATTATAGTAATTGTGAGTTCTAGATGGATGAAGTATAATTCTTGGGGAATTTTATCACCGGGAATGAATTTTTTATAGACCATTCCAAGACAAAGGCAATTAAAAAGTTGCCCATGACAACATATGTAACAAAGATCTATAGTTTCATTGGGCTATCCTAGAATCACCAACAATTTGTGAAGAACTTATCATTATTTTAAAACCCACTAATTAAGCTTACTCAATAGGGAGTAAAGCATTATTGAACCAGTGGATGTGAAATATGCTTCTAACAGTTGAAAAAGAGGCTTATCACTGCACTCTTACTCACACTACCAACAAGTTAGGAAGTCTTTGTGGTATACATAGATTCTTCAAATAAGATCTTAGGATAAGTAATAATGAAAAATGATAATGTGGTAGCCTACACCTTAAGGAAGTTGAATGTTCATGAGAAAAACTATCCCATGCATGATCTGGAGTTGGTAGCAATTATCTTCACATTGAAAATATTGCAACAATATTTCTATAAGGAGAAGTGTGATATATATACTAACCATAAGATAAATAAATATATATTCACATTAAAGTAGACTAATATGCATCAACAAAGATGGATAGATCTCATTATGTATTATAATTTCTCAATCCACTGAAATCCTGCTAAAGAAAATAAGGCTGATGATTATCTAAATAAAAAGGATCATATATCTTTATCAATTATGAGTATTTAGTAGGATTAATTATTCATAGGCATGTAATAGATAGAAATATGGGACATAAAGGAAGGTGCAACATATTTCCCTTCAAAAATGATTTCTCAAACATCCATTATGGAGAAAGCAAAGGATTCTCAATGAAATGTTTTTGAAATTTAGAAAAGGGATAAGATATAAGAAAGTGTAAATATATAGTGTTAAATATTTATGAGGATGTTGTTAGAAGATTTGGGTCATGTTATGTATACCATCAAATCCTGAGATAAATAAATAACTCTTGAATGATGTACATTATTCACCCTTCTCAATCTAACCAGGGAGCATAATGATTCCTGGAGATATATGAGAATACTATTGATGGGAAAATATGAAGAAAGATATTGTAAATTATACATCAAATTGCTTAGTATGTCATCAAGTGATGATTGGAATTAAAAATTATAAGGGTATGGTGGAACTATTACCCATACCAACATTGAAGTGGAAAAGAATGACCATGGACATTACTACAGTACATCCAAATATATCCAAATTAAATAATTCTATATGGGATTTTATAGATCCTCATAAAAATATAGATCAATTTATCATATTTCTAGAGGATTTGTCACTCGAGCAAATTGCATGGATATACATTAGAGAAGTGGTAAGGATCCAAAAAGTACCATTATCTATTATATATAACCATGATCTAATATTTACCATTGTTTTATGAAAATTCTTCAAACATGATCTAAATATAGAGTTCATCTTTAGTACATCTTATCAAACTCAAAATGATGTCCAGTATAATTGAACTATTAATACAAAGGAATACATTATGAGATTATATTATATGGACCTAAAAGAAGGGTGAGATCAACATCTTCCACTGGTTGAATTCTCTTAAGATAATAGTTTCCAATATAGAATCCAAATGTCCCCATATGAAGTCCTTTATAGGAAAATATAAATAACATTAACATGCTTGGGAGAAGTAGGTCAACATAATCTTTTGGGACATGAATGGTTGAATAAATAATTGAAAATGTGAAAATAATTCAGCAAAACATAAAGGCAATCCAAATTCAACAAAAGAGATATATATATAATCACTAATGGGTTTTAGAGTTTGCAGTCAGTGAAAAATTATTTCTCCACAAAACACCATGGAATAGGTTCATGATATTTGGGGTGAAAGGAAACTTATGCACCAAGTACCATGGACCGTTCGAGATTCTTAATTGTGTCTGAGTTGTGGCCTATCGATTAGAACTTCCACATCCAATTTCTCAACTACATTATGTATTCCAAGTATCCATATTGAGTAATTTCATACTATATCCCTCACATTTAATAAATATAGAGGTGGTGTAGTTGGAAAATTTTATTCATATGAGAGGCAGTTGGTGAAGATATTTGACTGTATAGATAAAGTTCTATGAAGAAAGACAACTCACATTTTAAAAGTTATATAGAGGAACCATAAATATGAAGAGGTGACATGGGAACTACATGAAGTGATGTATGGGAAGTACGCTCATTTGTTTTCAACTTAGTAAGTAAAATAAAATTTTTAGGGTGGAAATCCATATAGGGGGAAGAATGTAAAGTCCCAGAATTTTATTAAAGGAATTTTCCTTATTATAATCATGTAATATATTATAGAGATAAAACATAACATAGATAAACCACGAAATATTATTCTCATAAATTAATAATGATAAATTCATCTTCAAAAACCTCCCTAATAATTCAAAATATTACTGTGTAACAACAAAGAAAAAATAAGATAATAAGAATTGGAAAATTTAGATCTTCTTGTTCCACTAAAACATCTACAATCTAAAAAAATAAAAAATTATAAATTAATTTAAATAAAAAATTATTCTTTATAAATATGTATTTAAATATATAACCATATGAGAAAATAAAAGTGATTGGTGAATGAAATATGAGGTATATAGAGGAAGCAGTAAACCATTATGACTGTAAGAACTCTGACTGTTGGAAAAGTATCCAGATCGTTGGAATAATAATGTGACATAGAAGAATAATAATATGTTTATTTGAATATTAACCTCACCTATTAATGTATAAATAAAATTCAGATATCTTATAAATTAAAACATAATATATTTATATCATAGAAGAAGTAAATAAATGTTTTAGAAATGAGAAATTATATGTTTTTATTTTTGGGAAATGTAAATATTAATTTAGAAATTTATAATTAAAAATAAAATTTATTTTCATAAACTATATTCATAAATTAAAATCATGTCATATTATAATTATACAATAATTTTGTGATACCTAAATTAATTTTTCGATGTGTCATAGCAATGGTAATATATTAAAATCAGTATTTTTAGAATAAATGATGATTTTAATTAAAAATTAAATTATGTATATGTAGAAGTTATTTTCTTAAACTGGAGTCATTTTTTTAAATCTAATCATCAAAAAAATTCCAGGGTGAAATTTCAGGATTTTTCTAAAATAGTACAAATTATAGTGAATAGTGAAATATGATAATTTACGGTATTTATCAAATTTTTGAATTATTGAGCCATTTATGTTGAATGTATGAGGTAAAAACCCATTGGTTTGAATTATTTGGTACCATATAATTTATTTATTCATTTTAATCAACATTATTGATAGTCTTGAGCCAAAAAAAATATATGAATGCATATAATAATAAAAAACACCCTTATACTCAAACTATAAATACCACCGCTCACCACCCCTTACACTCCCATCATATAACCCTTGATTATTATATAAATTCTATCCCATTACCTTCATAATACTCTTCCCCATGTAAAAAATATTTTGTTTTCACTGAAATACTAAACACATGTTCCTTAAGTAGGTTCTCAAGGAGACGATATTCAAGAGGTAAAATTTGTCTCCATTCTCTTTAAAATTCCATATTTTCTCTACCCCATCCTTTCCCCCACTATCCAAAGTGACATGATAAATCTATTATCATAAATATAATATAATTTTATTTTTTAAATTTAATATATATCATCAAATATCTTCTCTTCTCCTTTTATCATAAAAATGAAAACATCATCCATGATATGTCGATTCACCGCCTTAATGGATGATGATTTTTCATTTTTCATTACCTCCATCAACATAGATCATTAGACCATTATTATGGTTTAATAATAATTTAACATGTATATTATATTTTATTTTATGTTATGGAAATAATATAAATACATAATATTAAATAATAAATCAAAACTCATTCATGATGATCAAAAACCCACAAAAATACACTAAACATTTATCATTAAAATGTTATCAAATAAATCATCATAATATAAAAAAAGGAATGATATATAGACCCATTTAAAAATATGAAATTATATTAATACCATATCATTCAACTTCTAGATTTTTTCTTTCATTTTACAAGAACTCTAATAATTAAACTCATGGGAACCGATCAGAACTTGTTTGAAACAAACACCCCTGGAACAACCAAATTAAACATTATAACTCATTTAAATGGAAAAATTTTAACTTAATAAAATTATTATAAAATATATATATGTGTTTATGGTTATAAATTAATTAATTTATGGATGTAATTTGATTATCTAGAACATTATTTACATTTGTAGAACACATTTATAGATAAGGTAAGGGATCTCTCCAAACCTCTAAAATACATTTAGGTTATATTTTCTCTCCCATTAAACCAATTTATTTATTCATTATTATTATTTAATTCTTATAAATTATGTGTATATATTCCTAAAACATGTATCTATATCAATTAATAATTATCTGATAGGGAAATAAAAGTTTTAAGAGGTATTCTTTTCAATTAATCTCAATATGAAAGCCCAATTAAAGGAAATTTATCCATTACTTACACATTTTATGTAAACTAAATAATATTTTTTAAGACACAAATATTTTATTAAATAACACATTTTATTATTAAAAACAATATTAATTCCTTTTTAAGTTTATACAAACAATTATGCATTTTCCATCTTTAAAAAAAATTTATATTTTTCATAAAATGTACTAAAGTGTCTCATTTCAAAATTTACTTAAACACTCCTTTTATAGGTATTCTCATCAGTTAGACATAATTTAACATGATCTATGTAAATTTTATCTTATGAATTCCCATGTATTAGTTGAATATATTCGTTCATATACAGCATTATTATACGCTCATTGGTTATGCCTTATGACATGATTACAATACCTATTTCTTTCCATATGTAACCCTTATATTTATTTTTTATGTTTTTATTATTAATGTGGAACACATATACATGAACATGTTGTGATTGATGCGGCCAAATAGTGCTCCAAATCATTTTGTAGTGTTTAGTTTCATGAGACATCGTTTTATGGGATTAAAGAGTAAGCCTATTACATTATGTGATTTTATTCAACCATGTGATATAGACTTGATGGTTATCCATGAATCATGTTTATATCAGGTTTTATTTTTCTTCTATATTTCTATGTTTCCATGATCATATGATTCCATTTTCTATGTTCTATTATTCCATATGATTATTTATGTGTCATGCATTTTATGATATCATTTTATTCCTTATAACTCATGTGTTATGCTATATTCCCATTTTAATTCCCTTACTATGTATTATAAATGATTCGTTCTGTCTATATATTCCCTAGGTTATCCCATGTTATTGTAGGTGCTCAAATAGAGTTAGGAGCTCATTATGCAAAAGTTGTCATATTTTTATTTCATGTTTTCTAATTATGTACCCAATCCTTCATAGAACAGGGAATTTAAATTCACTCATTTTTATTTATTGGATATTAATTCATAAATATTTTATGAATATTTGTATTAGGCTTGAGATTCTATATAAAACTTCACAAACATACATAAAATGGGATACATAATAATTGTTTGTGTGTATAGAAAAATATTGCCTCATGAAATGATGTCATTAGTTCAACCATTAACACCTTTAAAGGTTGGTAATAAATAAGTAATTATAGTTTATATATGATATATACTATTTTTATGATTTAATTATGATTATGTAAATGATATATCTAACCCAACATCATGATTTCTATGTTTTGGGAAAACAATAAAGTCGTTGGTGAGTACAGTGGACTCCCGCCTCCCAAAGCGATTTGATTCGTTGATGGTTTAAATGGAATTTATTAAGGGTTTAATAAAAAAATGTGATATATATGATATAAAAGGGTTATATAATGATAAGATATAATTTATTTTATTTTATTGTTCCGAAAATAAAATGAAAACATCATTCATGCATAATTATGAACTATTGTCTCCCTGAACGGTGTGTTTAATTTCTAATTTATATCTTTTATAGATTACTATAACAAAATATATACAAAAAATATGTTATATTTATATCATTTTTATCAATATAGTGATTATTAAATCACTATATAAGTAATAGGAACAAGAAAAAAATCTAAACATATTAGAAAAATAGAGCGGTTATTATCCAAAAACATAAGTTAAACCTAGAATTGTTAATAATTGGGTAAAATAATTTCATAAGTAAATAATATATGGTATTATATATATGAATACAATTATATGATATATTTATTATAAAATTATATTTATTATTAAATAATTTTTAATGAGCATGATGAGAGTCAAGACTTATGGTAAGGGGATTTTAAGTCTCACTTTTATTTCTTAGATACTTATACCTTATTCACTACTCTAATCATCTATGTGGAATATGTACTACACAATTAATTGTTATATCATTAATTTCCTTAATTTAATTATATTAACAATTTCAATTGATGTTATTATTTCATGGGGATCATGGTATAAATGATACTCTCAAGTATTAATGGATTTTTATCTCACTTTTTACTTCAATGAGAGACATGTCATATTAAACACCTATTTATTTTATGTGGTGTATATACATCCCATGATTGTATTTTATTATGATTATTCATTAAATTATTATTTTTTACACATAATTTTGATGATATCTCTTTTATGGGGTTTATGGTTCAAAAGGTACCAAATTGTTAAGATATTTGTTTCTCGATTTTCCTTCTCGAGACATATATTATGCTATAAACCAATATTTCTATATGAGGTGTATATAATACTTATTTGATATGTAATATCATGAATTTATTAATAGTTTTTCTATTTTATAAATCATTTTTTTATTCCTTCACAGGGTTTACAATTCAACTTTACTAAATTGGTAAGAGTTTGTTGCTACAATCTCATTGTTTATCAAGATAGTTTATAATTACACCTCTATTGATGAAATATGATGATATATATCTTTTTAATTATAATTTATTTTATTATTCAGATTTTTTTCATCATATCTTCAGGTATTGGTTAAAGTTTCCCAATATTTAGTACCTGACATAATTAAGAAAATTTTTCTTTTTTGAAAATCCAACATTGTTTCTCCATTCGGTCGAAAATCTATTTAATTAAAAAAACATGTTTTCAAAATAATGTTTTAAAAATATTTCATAAATTATATTATTATTTAAATTTAAATGAAAATAATTTTTATTTTTTAAAAAATATGTTTAAAATGATTTTCAAATATTCATTTATAAATTTTCAAGTTTATTTTCATAGAAAAATGATTTCAAAATATTTTATGATTTAAAAAGTGTTTTTCAAGGAGGAAATTATATTTTCCTCAATAGATGTTTTAAATTATTTTTAGTTATTTCATAATAATATTTCATTATGTTTTGAAAAGAAAATGTTTTTAAAATTGTTTTATGTCCTAAAAATAATTTTTAGTAAATGGTTATTTTATTATGAAATGATCTAATAGATCTTTCAAAATCATTCTCTATATAAGATGAAATCCCTTGATATGGGTTATGATTTACTGGGAAGATGATCCAAGGATATAATTTTGATGATTTATTTGAATTTTTTATGTTTATGGTGAATTTATTTTACAAAAACTATTTCCCTTCCATTGGTTATACCATGATATGATCCTTTTAAAACACACTTCTTGTCATTTGTTATTCTATGATGAAAGGATTTTGAAACATGTATCATTTTAAGATTTTATGATATTATGATATGTTTGTGATTAATATTTCATTTCATAGGATATGATATTATGAAATTTTATGATCTTGTGTAACACATATGTATGATTTCATTAAGTGATGGGTGGGACCTATATCTCCCTCCAATGCATTGGGTAATGATAATTTCTCTATGAGCTCAAAGGGTACATGGGTGGACAAAAAAATCCTAAAATAAGAGAGTAAATAGGATTCCATCCCAAATCCACAAAAATAGGGTACATGGGAGATCATCCAAGGCCCATAAGATGATATTACATGGAAGGTCATCCTTGGCCCACAACAAGAGGGTACCCAAGAAGACATCCCAACTATATAGTATATGGGAGGTCATCCAAGGCTCAAAATAATAGGTTCATGAGAGGTTATCCTAATATGTAAGTAGTTACTTAGTTTATTATCCCATTCATAACTTTTAATTAATTCATTGATAGTAATCCTTGAAATAAGTTATTGAAGATCTTTCACCAAATTAGAAGAATGTGTTCCATGGTTCCAAAGGCACTAAACAATTATATTCCTCATGTAAGCGTTTGTATATTTTATTGAATATTTATCTAAAAATATATAATATCAATATATTTTTAACCAAGGTCTCTATAGTCCCAACACGTGTATTTAAATTCCAAATCATTCCTCATGTATTGAATAATGGATCTAATTCTGGAACAGTGTTCCTAAAAAATTATTTGTATTAAGAAAAAGATTAAAATTTCTCAATATTTATCCAATTAATCAAAAAAAATCGATGTAAAATATCATATGTATAAATGATATATTGTATATTTAATAAAATTACTGATGTTAAATAATGTGGATATATAGGGGAAATTTAATTTTCAATGATCATAACCATTTTAATGTTAATTGGATAGCTTATAAATACAAAAACTAATCAAGAAATTTATTATCAATATTTTCCCTGGAAAAAATGATCATATAAAATACATATAAATAATAAGGATTTTAAGAATACATAATATAACCATTGAAGTTCGAATAAAAAGTTTTTTTCATTTATTAATACAAATACCATAATAATATCTTTAAAACATTCTTTAGTAAAATATCCTTTTCATTTTGAAAAACAATTTTATGGTCATTTTCCTTGGAAATAAATTTTAGAATATATTTATTTAAAAATATCCTCATAGACATTAAATTAAAGACTCAAAAAAAATTATTACAGTGGGTAATTCAAAACATGACGAATAAGTTAACAGGAACATTTTTTCTCTCTATAAACATGTTAGGAATGTACCATGTTTAGAAAATGAAAAGAAGATTCTTCTAAATATTTAGGTAAATCAAAATAGGAATTGTTTTGAATTAGATATTATGTTCCTTTTCAAAAAAATTAAGAGTAAAAATGGGTAAAAATACATTCAAAAAATAATTTTAAAATTTTTAAAAACATTTTTGAATTTTTTTTTGAAAAAATGGTTTTGGAAGAAAACTGATTTCTGACCAAAGAGTGAAATGAAGTCATATTTTTATATAAACATTTTCATATTTAATTTAAGTACTAGAGAGAGGGAAAATGGTAATATTGCCTAAAAATATAAAAAATAACCATATTTGAAAACAATGAAATTGGTTTATCACTAATTGGTCAAATGATTTCTTTTAACTGATAATTAATAATAAATAATCTTGTTTAGAATCTTAATGTGAAATAAACCCTTAAATTGATCATAACATTGAAGTGAGAATTAATCAATGAATTAATTATGTGTATCAATTGTAAATACACATAAAACAACTTTATATACAACAAAAAATTATAGATATTTATTATATATATAATTATAATAATACATAATCAATAATGTAGAAATTTAACCCAATGAGCAGAAATTGAGTTAAGAAATCCTTTACCCCACACTTTCTTTTCATTGAATATTATTTATCCTCCTATATAATGTTTGTAAAAATGTTTTTAACATACACAATAAAAATATTGATATTATTAATATCAAATATGATCTTTTTATAATATATTATCACCCCTTCATTAATAATCATTCATTATCTTCATTGTGTTGTGGTTTTAATTGTGTTGATTCATTATGGATGTTTTTTCATTAAAAATCATCTTTATGAACGTATTATAGAGTTTAATCATCTCGAAAATAATAATTTAATAATAACTATCATATTTTTAAATCAATTATAATTTTAAAACTAATCATGAAATATGTTTATCAAAAAGGAAGTACATTATGGTCATGGAGACAGTAGGTGGTACGTACACAAGAGCAACGTTTCCATTTTCCAATGATCATTTTGTAACAAAGGTAATTAATATATTATATGCACAAAATTATAATAATATCTCATATACATTATTATATTATTGTATTTATAATCAATATTCCATGGTGATGAAAAGAGAGTCGCATCACTTCGTAAAGGAAGTAGTCAACACGTACTCGAATGATGATTCCACCTTAAATTGGGTAAAAATGAAAGAAATGATATGATAAATTATCTATATAGAATGCTAATTATTTCAATAATATCATAATTATTTCATTTATATCACATAAAATCATTATACTTATACTTAACACCTTCCACGTAAAGCATTAGTGAAATAAAAATCACATTGCATTGCAAGGTGGACGTCCACTAAATACACAAGTGATGTTATCATATCTTCTACGAAATAAAAGGTAAAAAAAGATATAAATGAACTAATTATTGGATCAAAATATTTTTCAATTTAATACAATAGGGGGGATTTTTAGTTTTAAAAAATAAACTAAACGCAAAAAAAATAATCATTATGTAAAAAATGACCGAACACAATGATCGCCCAATGACCAGAGTAATAAAATCACAATCAGGAACTGTCAAATTATCAGAGTTCATTTAAAGGTATCATAGAGATAGCTAAAAAATATTTTTATTATAATTATAATTATATAAACAAATATTTTAATACATTAATAGTTTAATATTAAATCTAGCACAAATAATAAATCAAAATCCTATGTTAGTAAGAATATATTACAAGATTATAAACTAAAATACTCTTAAACCTTACGAATTAATGTAGTCTGAAAATTTGAGCAAAAAATATCCATAATTTTATACCTATTGTAAGGTATATATTCACTTACAAGGAATTCCCTAAATACAATTATTGGTAGATCAATATTTTAATACCCTGATATCCCTTGATATAATGATTGATTTTTATCTTCCTAGCCCTGAATCCCTCAATCCTATTGATCAATTTTACTATCTTGTTATCCCCAGAATCTATTGATCAGTACTATGATCAGAAAATGAATACAAAATAAATTTTTTACAAAGGAATATAAAATCCAAAGAAGGATTCATTGTAACTTAAACTCTCTAAAGTATTATAAATACTAAGAATGATATGTTCACACAACATAATAGTTTGATGATTTTATTTTTGAATGTATATACTCTGATCTCTTAAAATGAGCTAGTATTTATAAAAAAATCCTGCAATGGCCATATTTTAGAGTTGTTTGTAATGGCCTCAGAAAACATTCACATGATTGATCAACTAAAACTGAATGTATGAAATCATTTATTTTAGCACAATTATAATGTGATTTCGTATGCTATTAGATAGAAAAAAATTAATATAATTTGATTACAAACTATTGATAGTATAAGGGATTTCCTTATTAATTTTCATTTTGATAAACTAAATGATGTTCAGTACAATGTATTAGTACCAATTTCAATTTGACAATAATAAATTTTTTCATTCTAATAGAAAATATATATATGCAACCCCTGGTCTGAGGAAAGGTTAGTCTAATTAATCGGACACACATTCTACCTGATAAATTAGATTGAATAATAAAATTTATATTCCTAATATATTAGGAACATTTATTTGTATATTATAAATTAATTTTTTCTAAAAAACATACTTAAATTGTTTTTACATAAAAATTTAGTAATCATAGTGTTAAGAAGGTGTTTGTGATTTCTAAAACTAACGGAATGGAAATATAGAATGAAAGGATTTAGAAATAACAATCTCCCCAATTTAGGATATCACAAAATAAAATACTTAAAATAAAATAATAATTTTGAAAAACAAACAAGAATTTGATATTTTAGGATCTTAAAATATGTACTTCATATAAAAAATCCCCCTGAGTTAATAACTACTATATAAATGGATGGAATGTATTAATATTTTGAAAACTCCATCTTAGTAAAAAAAATCTTATGTATTTCTCCCCCATTGAGAATTATCCCCCTTAAACACATATACATAGACTTTATAAATATTTTATCCCCATAAACATATCACTTTAAAGAAATATTCAATATTTTTAAATCTCTCAAACATTATTCCCCTTTTTAATTTACAAAAAAAATATCGGGAAAGTATTTTGCCTAAAATTTTAGTAAGAGATAACATACGAATAAATCTTCTGTGAAATAACTAATCATCCATGAATAAAATGTAAGAACATCCAACTAATAGTAATTAAAAAAATAAAACACAATGTATTTGGATGAAACAAAATTCACATTAAATAATTATTAAAATAATAAAAAATATTACATAAAGAGTTCAAAATAAATATGTTTAATCTATCTTAGATATAATATTCATGATTGAACTCATCATTTTTAACTCATCATGTTTCTTCTAAGACTCTACCACTAATTATTGGGTATTTAAAATATATTCTTCCATTAACACTTGATTCCAAACATCTGAAATGATTCTTTCAAGTACCTCCAGGATATGTTTGTTTTACTCCTTGATAAGAAACAATTCATCTTTACACGTACTAAGATGGATATTCTCCAAATAAAAATAGTGAATGTTTTATTTAGTAACATTCACTTCTTCAGTATGTTCATTAGTTGTACCCCATAACTCTTCTAAAAATGTTACACGATCAGATACAACTATTGATAATTTTTCAAAAGAATCATCCTTTTAAAAATCATTCTTTTTAACTTATTGGAGTTGATCATCATGATCCATGATGTCACACCCCGACTTCTGTAAATTCTATATTTTATTATTTTTCTAGATCGAGCCAGGTTTTGGGGAGTCTTTGTTTAAATTATTGAATATTTATTTAATGGTGAGTGTTTTCTCCTTAACAGCATCAGGTGCACGGGCATGCATGGTTTGGAGACCATGCGGCCTAATCGGTATTTAAAATAGATTAAAATTTTAAAAGAATAAAGAAATGAATTTAAATAAAACATGAAAGTGTTTCTTTAATAATAATAATAATGTTAATGTTATTAATTTTATTGGGATCATTACTATTATTATTATTATTATTATTATTAATTAGGTCGGTTCATGGTCACTGTGCGGTTAGCAGACCATGCAGTCATCCCAGGTACTCATCTAATAGCTTCTAGAGGGGACAAAATCTATCACACAACTCGTGCATGACTGCTTGAGGGGCACATGGGCCGCTCAGTTGTCCAATACCAAAGAAATAAATTATTATGAAATAAAGTGAGGCAAGAATATTAAATATTAATTAATGAAAATGTTTTAACGATAATAATATTATTATTTTTGTTACAAATGATAATAATAATATTATTAAATTTGTTCTTGTTTATTTTTTGTAATTATTAAAAATTTAATGATTCTTAAAATTCTCATTATCATCATGTTATTAAAATTTTCTTTGTCACTTGTATTAAATTTTTTAAGAACCGCACGGGGTAACCGCGCAGTTTCCCAAAACATTAAATAAATAAGAAAACGTTTAATGATAAATAAATTAAGTTGAGAAAGTGTTTCACACTTATGGATAATAATAATATTTTTATTAAATTTTTATTTTTGTTATAATTATTATGTTATTTATTATTGCTATTAAGAAACCTTATTAATATCATTATTATCAAGAATTATCATTATTATTATTAAGTTAAAATTATGTTATTAGTAATATTATTAAAGTAGTTATATTATTATTTTTCAGGGTTTCAATCAACCTCATTTTCCCCCTTTCCTCAACCAACGTAGCCACCTCTCTCTATCACTATAGCGTGTGCGACCCACCACCCCTTGTAGGTCCTCCCTCGATGAAACCCTTCTAGCTGGTGACCTATCCGATTTGCCTCCTTCTCCATCATGGCACGACCCGATCCCATTGATCCTCCCCTGTACGCAGTACGACTAACCTGGTACGCACCTATAGTCTACAAACTCCCTCTCCTCTAGTAGTCGCTCCCTTATCCAGCGACCCTTCCTCCCACCGGCAACATACCCAATTCCACCACCTCTCCCTATCAGTGACCTGTCCAGTGTTGCCCTCTCCCCACACAAACCCTTTCCGGAAACAAACTCCATCCCCCTCTAGACTCTTTTGTTCCTTCTCCATCAGTTTATAGTTATTATGGTGGAATCCTTGCTTTGCATAAACCCTGGTCTTTACGATATAATTTATAGGGTTAGATCCCTAAATGTTTGGTTTGATCTTGTTGTTTTAGGTTGGTTTAAGACTCCTTTGCATGCAGTGGTGGTGCAATTGACATTTCGCACCGATTTTTAGGGGTCCTTCATCGGTTGAGGTAGTATCCCTATGCATTTTCCCCTTTATATTTTTAAATACATTAATTGCTTGTGTTTTTCATTCCATGAATGTTATTAATTAGTTTGGAATGTTTTGTGATTAATTATTTTGATGTAAAATTAATTTTTTAAAGAATCTAGTTACATTTTATATTTTTTAGAATGTTTATGTGAAATAAACTACATTTTTTAGGAAAATAAATCTTTTGTTGTTTAATAGCTTTTTATGAATTGTGAAATTAGTTTATTCAACTGTGAAAGTGGCACGTATTTGGTTTTGCTATATTGTGGGTGTGCATTTTATTATAAAAGGGGATTTTGAATGGGTTTTTTGGTCATAAATATGTGGTATACTCTTTAGAAAAATTATAAATTTTTAAATGGTTTATTAAATAATATGAATGGTGTGAATCATGTTTTAGGAAATGTTTTGATATGTGCATGATTTTAAAATTGGATTTTAAAGTGTGGTTCATTTTTAGAAAGTGGTGCACACTAAGTGTTTTTTCATAAATGGCTCAGTTGGATCTTTAAAATGATTAGTGATTTATTGTGGAATGGTTTGGTTTTTATAAACGTGTTTGTGAAGTTCATAGTCTTGATTTAATTACATAGATGGGTTTTTTCACAATATGCGCCTAATGGTATATTCCCCTTTGGCCCTTGTATGTGTGTTTATGATTTAAATGGTGTGTGGGATTAATGAAATGGGATTTCAAATGTGTGTTTTGTTTCAAAAGTGGGTTGGGTATGGTTATTTCCTGTTTAGAATCTCAAATTGGTCCATTGGAAAACCCCTCTATGAGGGATTCATTGACTAGTTAGATGATAAAGAGGTGGGGGTGTCCTCAGCATGGGACTCTAATCATGTGGTTTTTGTTTAAGGCTTGAGATGCTTCTTGAGGAGGTTTGGGTGGTGTCGGTTATGGTGGTGTGTGGTAGTATATATATGTGTGTGACTTATTACTTGAAATGTCCGGCACACTCCCACTTGCAAACATTGCATGAGAACCTAGAATATAAAATATGATTTCTATGAATGTTTTCTAAACTAGTATAGGTTCTTCTAATAGCTATTGGCCCATATCATGTGGTACTTGGGTTAATTACTATGCAATTGGGCCCCTCAACTAGGCCAAGTAGGGAAATGGTCGGGAATTATGATTTCATTGAGTAGGGAATGCCTTCAGTATGAGTCACATGTATAGTATGTTCTAGTTCTCCTCTGAGTTCTTAGGAATTCCCAAAATGATCTAACACTAAACTCATTATCCATTTCCGTCATTACGAGACCATCTCCCTTGTTCTAGGTTTTGGAATTTTCTTGTTAAGTCATGAATGTGGGTTTTTGTTAAAAAGGTTTTAATCCATATTTCACATTATAATGAAAAATGAATGTTTCTTACTTAGTTTCCTTTTTAATATTCATTCCCATTAACTTATCTTATCTTCACAAAGAACCTTACATAAAAAGTGGGAGGAAAATTGGTTGTGATTTGTTTATTTTGAAAAGTAAATTATGTAGAACCCTATGTTTATATATTGTATTTCAAACCTGAGATTAATGATTTTTTATTTTAAGGATTTTCACTAGGAATATAATTAGGTGGGCCTACCTACTAACTTTTAATACTCATCCCTATAGTGTTTTATTTATTTATTTTATCCTGTAGGTTCCAGCTTTGGTATAGATCTCCTTGGGTGACATTTGGTTTCGGTATCGGAGAGTGACCCCTAGGGTTATGTGGAGTCTTGTTCATAGTCAGGTTAGTCGTGTTGTTGACCGTTCTTTATTTTTCCCACTATCTATTTATTTTTTGTTGATTTATTTATTTCTAATGTTTTTTTTATTTTCATTGGGTGAAATCATTCCCATTTGTACTCTGTTGATTCCCTAGCGCTTTCCACCAGCATGGGAGGTTCAGGAAGGCCTCTCCGTCCATGGCATGGATCTAGTCATGTGACTGGTTTAGGGTTTACTATAGTTGGTTCATGACAAAATGGTATCATATTAGGTCATCTCTTCAGTGGAACTTGCTTTTAGGGTACCAATTTCTATTCGGAGTTATCATGGTAGAAGGGGTAATATTGTCAGGCTCGGGGTGTAGGAATGGGAAGGACAACATGAACCCTTACTCTTTCCGAATATTGGGTTACCATGGGATGTCTAGGTGATCAATATATTTGGTTCTTGTGGATTGATTTGTATTGGGAAATGAAAAGGGTGTTGGGTATTAGCCTTTATAAGCCCGCATGATCAGGAAAGCCATGTCGATCCACGGACATTACCCTGTAATTATCTCCATGACGGTGGTGCGATTGGAATATGGCCACCAACCATATGAATGAGTCACCCATTGACACTAGTTCCCCTTGTGAACAGTTTTTGGTTTTCATTAATTCTGGAGAATAGTTTTAAAATGTATTATTTTCAATTGTGAAAACTTAAACTTAAAATGATAATGACTTTGTTTTGATCAAGTTATTATTTACTTGTTTCTTAGTGACTGCCCCCATAAAGATTTGATGAATCTCAAAGGTACATCTTCATGTGGTTCACCTCTAGAAAATATTGCAGTTGATCAACCTGTAGACAATGTCCTTGAGTTTTGGAAGTTTAAACCTCCACTATTTTATGGTAAAGAGGATCCTCTCAAAGTGGAGGAGTGGTTATGGAAGATTGAGAGAGTCTTAATTTTCTTTGTGATATTTGATTCATTAAAGTTAAAGTTTGATACCTACATGATCGAAGTCCCAACCTGGAAATGGTGGAAGATTGTATCTCAAAGCAAGTCTCAGGAACATATTACTTGGGATTTCATCAATTCATCATTCATCCAACAATATTTATCTGACATGATGAATATGAGAAAAGTATGGAGTTGTGTGGACTTCAATAGGGTGTCAAATTAGTATTAAAATTCTATCAACATTTTTTTTACCTAGTTATGTATGACCTATGGTATGTTGCAACTAATCCCAAGAAATCCTAAAATATTGAATTTGTGCTCCGACTTGAACTACGGTCGATGGTGGCAGAACTCAACCTAACTACCTTCTCCGATGTAGTGAGGCAATCCTTTTGTGTGGAAGTTGAGTTAACATGAAGAATTGGGATATAGAAACCTCCTATGGTATTTGGAAGCAGTGTAGAGGATACCAATAAGAAGAATTTGAAGTGGCCAGATGATGATGTTGCTGGTAAGGGAATTAAGAGGCCTTTAGACCTCTAGTTAGCCTTTTCAGAGTGAAATGGTGTGATCTATCATTAGTGTGGTAAGTAGGGTCACAAAAAATCGTCGTGTCTGAGTTCTCTAAGAACCTACTACACCTTTGGATGTTTGGGTCACCTACAGTAATTCTATCAGGTTGTTTCCAAGAACCATCATGAATCTAGACCCAACTCTTTGAAGGTTACACCAGCTCATTCCCAAGAGTAGGGTAACGTATGGGATCAATTTGAGGTTTTCTTTCTGTAATGGTATTTTCATGTAATAGTCATGTCTGGTGGAATTTTGTGGTGTTTATTTACCTTCATATGTAATAATGGCTATTTTCAACCCATTTTTTGAACTCTTATTTTAATGGAAGTGTGTTTTTGAAATTTTGATATGTGCTTTCTATTCGGGTGTTTTGAAAGCTTGGTTGCATGGTAGGAGATGATTTAATCATCAGAGCTCCAACAATATGTCCCGAAGTGAAGCTGGTGTGTAGCTGGGAGAACCCCAGTGGTGTAAAAAGGTTCTTGGTTTAATTTTTATCCTTATTGTGGCTTTGTTTGTGTTCTTTCGAGGTTGTAAAGTGGTTGGAATATCGACAGTTGTAGTTTTTATGCCCTATTAGTTGGGATCTTCCCTCCCTTCCCATTGTGGTGGGGGTTTCTAGTACATGTAAAATGTTCTTGAGCTTGTCTTCTTCCTTTATTTTTTATGGTGGGGAGACCCATCATGGGTCTTCTTGGATTCGTTTTTGGCTTGTATCTTATGGCGGGGAGTCTGTTTAGGCCTCCCCGTGTCAATATCCCAATTTTATTCATGGTATGAGTTCCATTTAAAAAATATTAAGGTATTCGTACTTTATAGTTGGTATAGGCATCATAAAAGATTTATGTATTTGGGAATGATCAACGGGAGATGTTTAAACTTTTCAGGGCATGTGACACCTAATAGGGACTCTATTCCAGTCTCTTGAGTTCACCTTGTTACCCTTTTTCTCATTGGTGGTGTTTTTGTGATCTCTTCATTAATCATTCCTTGGAGGTCTCCTTGAACTGTAAAGGAGCATCAATTTATTTTTTGGGGTTCAGCCATGTTATGGCTTTCCAACAGCAGAAATCTTTATAGTGGGGAGAATCGTCACACCCTGAGTTTTATAAATTCATTATTTTATTATTTTGTCAGCTTGAGATAGGGTTTCGGGGAGTCCTTGTTTAAATTATTGAATTTTTTTTTAAAGATGAGTGTTTTTAGTTTCATCAAACCCCGCGCATGGGCAGGGCATGGTTTGGATACCATGAAGCATGCTCGATATTTATAATAAATTAAAATTTTAAAAGAATAATGAAATGAAGTTATAATAAAAATTAAAAGTGTTTCTTTAATAATAATAAAAATGGTAATATTGTTAATTTTATTGGGATCATTATTATTATGATTATTATGATTACGATTATTATAATTTTTTTGGGAAGGTTTGTGGGCCCCACATTGTTAGCGGATCAGGCGGTCAGCCCAGGTACCCGTGTGACAACATCTGGAGGGGGTAAAAGCTATCACACAACTTGTGCATGACTGCTTGAGCCATGTGCGGGCCGATCAGCTACCCAGTACCAAAGAAAAAAATACAATGAAATAAAGTGACGCAATTATATTTCAAAAATAATGTAAATAAAATGTTTTAATGGTAATAATATTATTATTATTATTATTGCAAATAATAAGAATATTATTATTAATTTTAGTCTTGTTTATTTTTTGTAATTTTTAATATTTTAAGGATTGTTAAAATTGTCAGTATCTTCATATTATTAAAAATTTTATCATTGCTTGCATTAAATTCTATATGAACCACACGGGGTAACCATGTATTTTCCTGACACTTTAAATAAATAAGAATAGTTTCAATGAAAAATAAATTTAGTTGAGCAAGTGTTTTACACTTACGGATAATAATAATATTTTTATTAAATTATTATTGTTATAATTTTTATTACTTTTATTATTGATATTATAATTAAAATGAATATTAGTTATTGTTGTTATTAAGAATCCTTGTTACTATCATTATTGTCTATAATTATCATAATTATTATTATGTTACTATTTTCTTATAAGTAATATTATTAATATAGTTAAATTATTCTTTTTTAGGGTTTTAATCAACCCTATTCCCCCCTTCATATTTTTTTTTAAATGCGTTTTTTTTTAAATAGAAAAACCACTTAGGTTAAAAAAAATTTAAAAACATGCTACAAAGGCGGCATCGCAGATTCTGCCTTTGTGTTAGTGCGCAAAGGCGGCATCGGTGATGCCACCTTTTCTCCCCCACACTGCCTTTGGCCCGGATCGATGACATGGCAAAGGCGACCGGGGGGAGGCCACCTTTGGCCTCTAGGTAAGGAGATGACATAGATAGCATCATGCTGCACGTAAGGCATCACCTGTTCCACAGGTAGAGGTCGACCCTCTAGTAGTCCAGGATCAACCGATTCAGGATGTGCCTCAGGTGGCATGGGGTCCGTCTTTCCTAATAGGATATCCGCAGTTCTCTCCATCTTGGGTTCTAGATCCTTCACATACTTGTATTCCAGATCCATCATCGTCTTGCGCTATATCTCCATCGTAGGCTTGGTTCCCCACTACAATGGAGGCAGGTCCTTCTACCACCCTAGTGGGAGAAGGATCCGGCAGGCAGTACGAGATTTAGTTGACAGCTCCTCCCACTGATACACATATAAAGGATGCACCAGTGGACGTTCCAGTGCCTAAAGATCAGCCTTATCCAGGTCATCAGACTCCACTGCGCACTCGACACGGACGTCCGATTCACAGACCACCATGTGGGACAGAATCTCTTCGCCATAGACATAGGCATTGATTGTACATTATTGTTTACATATTTTGTGTCTAATGAAATCAAAATACTATTATTACTTGTTGATTAGAGTAAAATCTCAAGAGGGGGTGAATTGAGTTCCAATTTAAGCAATGTTTAAAATTTCATTCATGTCGGTCTTATAGTTTATATTATATAGTCCAGCAAAGTCACATACTTAAAACATTTTTTACTTTAAAGTAGGTGGACATGAAAGGTTATAAATAAATTTTCACCAAGATTTTTTAAGAACTTATATTTATTTTGGACTACTAGTTATATGTTTAAGAAATGTTTAAAATTCCATTCATATATGTATTATAGTTTATATTATATAGGTCAAGAAATTTACGTATTTGAATCATTTTTAAGTTTCAAGTAGGTGGATATGATATGTTATAAATAAATTTTCACCACGATTTTCTAAGAAATTATTTTTATTTTGGACTGCTAGTTATATGTTTAAGCAATGTTTAAAATGTCATTCATATCGGTCTTATAGTTTATATTATATAGGCTAGCAAAGTCATATACTTGAATCATTTTTAAGTTTCAAGTAGGTGGATTTGAAAGGTTATAAATAAATTTTCACCAAGATTTTTTAAGAACTTATTTTTATTTTGGACTACTTGTTATATGTTTAAGAAATGTTTAAAATTTCATTCATATATGTCTTATATTTTATATTATATAGGCCAATAAAGTCACGTACTTGAAACATTTTTAAGTTTAAACTATGAGGATATGATAGGTTATAAATAAATTTTCACCAAGATTTTTTAAGAAATTATTTTTATTTTGGACTAATAGTTATATATTTAAACAATGTTTAAAATTTAATTCCTATCGGTCTTATAGTTTATATTTTATAGGCCAACAAAGTCATGTACTTGAAAAAATTTTATGTTTCAAGAATGTAAATTTGAAAGGTTATAAATTATTTTTCAGCAATATTTTCTAATAAATTGTTTTTATTTTGGAATACTAGGTATATGTTTAAGAAATGTTTAAAATTTCATTCATATCGGTCTTATAGTTTATATTATATAGGCCAGAAAAGTCACGTACTTGAATAAAAGATAAATTATGTTGAAACATTAAGTTTTATTTATATATATTTATATAACCATAGAAACATAATAATAAAACATTGAAATTTTAAATATCTAAAAAATATAATTAAAAAAAATATTGTTTTAGGGCAAAGGAGGCGTCACCGATTCCGCCTTCGTGGCATAATTTTAAAAAAAAATACCCATACTGTTTTTCAGAATTTTTTTTAAAAAATTCATATTAAAAAACCCCCCCCCCTTCCCTCAACCCACAAAGCCATCTCTCTCTCTCAATGTAGTGTGTGCGACCCCCACCCCTTGTAGGTTCTTCCTCCTTGGGAGAAACCCTTCCAGCTGGCCTCTTTATCCCTCACGGCGCTACCCAAGCCCCATTTTCCTACCTTGTGTGCAACACGACCAGCCTAGAGAGCACCTAAAATATGCGGTCTCCCTCTCCTCTAGCTGCCTCTCCCTTCATGGGTGACCATTCCTCCCATCGATGACCTACCCGATGCCACCCCCTCTCCCTCTTAGTGACCTATCTGACATCTCCCTCTCCTCACCGAATCCTCTCTGGCAGTAGTCTTCTTCCCCCTCTGGTACCTTTTTGTTCATTCTCCCTCAGTTTAGGTTTCTTATGGTGGAATCCTTGTTTTGGATAAATCCTAGTCATTAAGATTTAATTTCTAGGATTATATCCTTAAATGTTTGCTTTGATCTTGTTGTTTTAGGTTTGTTTTGACCTCCTTTGGGTGTGTTTATGGTGTGACTGACATTTCGCACTAATTTTTGGGTGTCCTTCAACGGTTGAGGAATTATTTCTTTGCATTTCCCCCCTTTAAATTTAGAAATACATTAATTTATTGTGTTTTTCATTACTTTAATGTGATTATTTATTTTGGTTTGAAATTAATTTTTAACGAATTAGGTTGCATTTGATATATTTTTTATCATGTTTGTGTGAAATAAGGTGCATTTTTCATGAAAACCAATCTTGTGTTGTTTAATATATTTTCATGAATTGTTAAATTAGTTTATTCAACTATGAAAATGGTGCGTATACAATTTTGATATGTTTTGAGTGTGCATTTGATTATAAAAGTGGTTTTTGAATGGGTTTTCTATGTGTAAAGTCTTAGGATACTATTTAAAAAAAATTATACAATTTTAAATGGTTTATTAAATAATATTAATGGTGCGAATCATATTTTGGATATTTTTTGCGGTGCGCAAGATTTTAAAAGTGTATTTTAATGTGTGGGGATTTTTTTCAAGTGGTGCACACTAAGTGTTTTTTCCCTAAATGGCCATGTTGGATCTTTAAAATTATTAGTGATTTATTATGGCATGGTTTAATTTTTATAAACCTGTTTTTGAAGTTTAATGTGGTCATTTAAGTCTTTATATGGGGTTTTCACATTAAGTACCTAATGGTATATGTCCCTTTGGACCTTGAAAGTGTGTTTATGTTTTAAATGGTGTGAGATATTGATGAAATATGCATTCAAATGTGTTTTTGGTTGCAAAAATGGGTTGTGTGTTTTTATTTATCAAATAAACTAATTTTTGAAAATGTTCTAAATCAAAATTTTCATCTTAAATTGGTCTATTAGAAAACCTCTATAAGAGGGATTCATTGCCTAGTTAGATGATAAAGGGGTGGGGGTCTCCTCCGCATTGGACTCAATCCACATGGTTTCTATTTAAGGCATGAACTACATCTTGAGGAGGTTGGGGTGGTACTAGTTTTGGTGGTGTCTGGTAGTATATATATATGTGACTTGTTACATGAAATTTTTGGCACACCCCCCCCCTGTGAACATAGCACATGAACCTAGCATAGAAATAGGGATTTATAAGAACGTTTGATGCACTATTCTAGGTAATTTTACTAGCTAGTAGAATATAGTCAGTGGTACTTGGGTTTATTACTATGAGATCGGGCCCCTAGACTAGGCCTGGTAGGGAGACAGTTAGGCATTGGGGAGTTATGACATCATTGAGTAGGGAATTCCTTCAGGATGAGTCATACGTATCATGTGTTCTGGTTCTCCTCTAAGTTCCTAGGAATTCCCATGATGATATGACACTAGACTTGTTATCCATTACCCTCATTGCGAGACAATCTCCCTTGTTCTTGGTATTGTATTTTTCTTGGAAAGTCATGAATGTGCATTTTTGTTAAAAAGGTTTTAACCCCTATTTAACTTTATAATAAAAAATGAATGTTTCTTACATGGTTCCCTTTTTAATCTTATTTTCCATAAACTTAGCTTATCTTCATAAACAACCTTTCTTAAAAATGGGAGGGAAATGTGTTTTGAATTTTTTATTTTGAAAATTAAATTATAGAAACCCCTAGGTTTATAAATTTTATTTCAATCATGAAATCGAAACTTTCTTTATTTAAAGGATGTGCACTGGGAATAGAATCATTCAGTCCTACTTACTTATTTTTATTACTCATGCCTATAGTGTTTTCTTGTTTTTAGTTTCTCTTATAGGTTCCATCTTTGGTTTGGATTTCCATGGGCGATGTTTGGTTTCCATATCGGAGAGTGACACACGAGGTTATGTAGAGTCTTGGTCATCATCTGGTTAGTCTTGTTATTGATCATTATTTCTTTTTCTAGCTATCTATTTATTTTTCATTGTTCTATTTATTTCTAAGGCTTAGCTTATTTTCATTGGGAGAAATCGTTCCCATTTTACTGTATCGATGCCCTGGTTCTTGTCACAAGCCCAAGAGGATTGGGAATGGCTCTCGGGCCATACCAAGGATTAGATTGGGTGACCGGTTCAGGGTCAACCTGGGTTGGTTCTTCACACATGAAATCACTATCAACATGATTTGGCCACTTTAACATCGGATTTTGGGATTTTTTATGATTCTTTTAATTTTCCTTAAAGGTTTTCAAATCATCCTTAGTCTAAAAAATTGATTATATGAGATCTTTATGAGATTTAAATTTCCCACTAATTGAATTATAAATGATTTTATAAGTAAACTCAATAGTGGGAAATTATATAATGACAACACATATTGTTCTCAATGTTTGGTAGATAAAACAAAAACATCTTTGATCATCTGTTACTTCTGAGTATGATGATCCTGGATAAAATTTATGAGGTTTTAATCTTGAATATTTTGAATCAAGTTTTTCTTTGTCTTAATCTTGGGTATTTCTTTATTAGAAACATTTTATATTTGTAAACTTATAGAACTTCCACATTCTTATCAGATTCAACTTTTTTGAATCTTTTGTATGGGGTTTTTGGTCTCATTCTTCTTCCATTGAGGATGATTTTTTTTATTTTCTAATTGTTGGAATCACCTGTTTTGATAATCCCAAATCATGCTTAAACATTAATTATGATGTATTAAACCTTTGCATTAATCTCATTATTCTATGCTTAAACGTATTTTATTCTAAACAGTTCATATTCTTACTCTCATAACTTTACTGTAACATCTTACATTAGCATTTACATAAGTTTGGTATTGTTAGCTAACAGTCAGAGTTTTATTTTCAAAGTCACAGTTACAGTTAACTGTCACCTTAAGTTACTGTTGCAATAAGTTCACAGTTACAAGGTTACAGTCGAAGACTAATACAAGCTTACAGTTACGAGTCCACTGCTATCTATTGTCAAAGCTCACAGACGAAGGTCACAGCTACAAGACTTCTGCTCAAGGTTTTCTCTGCTCAAGTTCATAGACGAACAAGTCTACAGTTGGAACAAGTTCACAGTCGAACAAGCCTACAGTCATAAGCCTACAGTCAAGATAGAAAGGCTACAGCTACATGGAGTAAAAGCTACTATTGCAAGCCTACAGACAGCAAGCCCTTTGTTGAAGTCAGCAGTCAGTTGGAAGTCCACAGTTGGAAGACCACAGTTGAAGTCAACAGTGACATACATTCTCGACTCACTATTTTAATTTCTTTATTTCCTACATTTAATCTATCTAATGGTCATATCACACATTTTAATGTTTTGTCAAATATCTGATAAAGGTTGTCGAATGTCAGGAACCCGTACCTCGTACCTGCTGAAAAGAAATCTTTTATGTCCCCTGATGGGAGATAAATACGAGAAGACTACATACCAGAAATACAGGCGCGAACGTGTGAAGAATACAAACAACGAGAAGTGAACCAGAAAAGTGTGGTGCATCCAATATACCAAAAAATGACACAAGCACAAGAGGAACACAGAGAAGCTCATAGACAATCAAGCATACTCGAGGAATGTTATGTGCATACAAGAAGAACTTCATCGACTACATTCTCACCACCTGTGAACCTGGAGCTTACGACACTCTGTTTCTCAACAGAAACAAGAAGAGGACTCAGACTTACTTATAATCAAATTCAAAGGAGTCCACAGCTATACTGAAATCACCAGAACAATCTCTAAACTCTACATCTCTTGTTCTGTGATTTATTACCATTCATTTCGAGCAGTGTTTGTTATCTGCTATATCTAACACACACACTGACTCCTGTACTTTCACTGGAGGATCTGTAAATCCTCAGCAAATCTTTTTGCATCCCATTTCCCACTGTGGATAGTGGTAGAGGTCTTATGACCTGGACAGCTTGCTGCTGTTGTTTTTTTTCCCACGAAGAACTGTGGTAGAGGTCTTGTGACCTGGACAGTGTGTTCACTGTCGTTAACCCCGATCCAGGGTGTGGATCATTCTTATATAAAATTTTGAGAGGACTAAGTCTCGGCTTGAGACTGAACCTCTTGGTTAATTTTCTGTGCTTATATTTATACTCTATATCCATACTATACATATTTATTTCATTTTCCGCTGCTATTACTTTGAAATATAATCTATCTTCAAAGCTACTTTGATAATTAAATTAGCAAGTGTTTATATTTGTTATAAATCAGTAAGTTAGTTTCAAAAGTTAATTTAATCATAAGATTAAGTTAACTGAGAATTAATCAATCTTTGAGAAACTAATTGAACCTTTATAATCTATATAAATTCACTACAGTTTAATTTGTTTTTGAAATTGGGGGATTTTGATAGAAATTGTTTTTAACAGAAATTTTAATTGGAACTCAATTCACCCCCCCTCTTGAGTGTCCACTCCGACCAACATTTGGTATCAGAGGTTGTGTTTAGCTCTGTTATACTTGCTCAAAGTTTTATTTTAACTCTCTGTTTTTAAACTGTGATTGTAGTTTTATCTAAAAGATCTTAAATTTCTGTTAGTTCTAAATTTTATCTCTTTAAAATATTTTCTAGAATTTCCTTATGGATAATAGACTAGAAGGTGTTGCTACTAACAGGCCACCCTTCTTTAATGGTGTGAATTATGCCCAATGGATGCTCAAAATGAAAATTCATTTGGAAAGTATGGGTTTTGATATTTGGACTGCTATAGAGTCTCAATACAAGATTCCATAAACTGGAAGAATAACTTGGGATGAACCTACTAAGGTAGCATACAATAATAATTGTAAGGCTGTGAATGCTCTCTACTGTGCTCTAGGAGATGAGGAATTCAATAGAATTTCTGCATGTAAAACTGCTTTTGAAATCTGGGACACCTTAGCTGTTTCTCATGAAGGAACAACTAATGTCAAGGAAATGCGGTTAAATACTTATACTATCAAATATGATAACTTTAAGATGAAAGCTAATGAACCTATTTCTGATATGTATCTCAGGTTTAATGATATAGTCAACACAATGAGCTCACTCGGGAAGATTGTTCCAGCAAAGGAGCAAATCATGAGATTATTGAGATGTCTGCCTGACAGATGGAGAGGCACATCTGTTTCAATTAGAGAATCCTGTGATATTGGAACTTTGCCTGTCAAGGAGCTAATTGGTAAACTGATGATGTACGAAGAAGAGCTAAAGGTGAATAAAGAGGAAGATGAGGAACCAAAACGAAAATCTGTAGCTTTTAAGTCTACTTCATCAAAGAGAAAAGACAAGGAGAAAGTGCATATACCAACTGAAAGCTCATCTAGTGAAGACTTAGATTCTGACAGTGATGCCGAGATGGCACAAATAGCAAGGAGATTCAAGAAGTTCTATAGGAAGAAGAAGTTCTTCAGAAAACCAAACTACAAGGGTAAGTATGATAGACAAGGTAAGTGGAAGAAAGATTGGAAGAAAACTGATAAAGAAGAAGACATAGTTTGCTATGAATGTAAAAGGAAAGGACACATCAAAGCTGACTGTCCTAAGTTAAAATTCAAGAAGAAATATGAGTACAAGGACAAGAATTATAAGAAAGCTATGAAGGCCACCTGGAGTGCTTCAGAAGACAGCACAAGTGAATCAGAGTCCAGTGATTCTGAAAGAAATCGTGCTAATATGTGTTTCATGACAAACACATCTGAGGTAACCTTAGACACTCCCACTTTAAACTCTTATTATTCTGAAGGTGAAGCAGAATCTGGTTCTGATTCTGAAAATATGTCTAAAGATGAATTGACTGAATACTGTAATATGCTGGAAGAAACGTGTAATGAACTAAAGGATAAATATAAGTCTTTAAAGAAACAGCATGCTCTTACTGCAAGTGTCAAGTCTGCACTTGATGTAGAAAAAGAGAAAAATGTTCAATTATTAAAGGAGAATACAGAACTGAAACTATCTAATGAACAACTTAGAAAGGACTTAGAAACATTCACAAATGGAAAAGATACTCTAACCCAACTGCTAGGAAAGCAAGTTGCACCTAAGTATGCTACTGGATTGGGATACCAACCTGGACAAAGACAGTTTACTAAAACCCGATTTATTTCCAAGTCTGAAAAAAATCCTGCTAGTTCCAGTTTTGGAAATTCATATGCCTCAACTGGTTATTTAAATAGTTGTCGATCAAGTAAAGTATATCTCTCTAAATCTGTTGCATCTATTAATTGTATGGGACCCATAAGACAAATCTGGGTACCTAAATCCTTGATTGCTAACATATCTGGACCCAAGAAAATCTGGGTACCAAAGTCATTTCTTGTCTAATCTGTTTTGTAGGAAATTTGTTTGAAAAGCAATTACAAGAAGGTATGGTACTTAGACAGTGGATGTTCAAGACACATGTCTGGGGACTATTCGTGCTTCAAAATCTTAATAAAGGTTGATGGAGGATATGTCACTTTTGGTGATAACTCAAAAGGAAAAATCATCGGCTTAGGCCAGATTGGTAACACTGACTCAGTATTAATTTCCAAAGTTTTATTTGTTGATGGACTTAAGTACAACCTGCTTAGCATTTCTCAATTGTGTGATGATGGCTTTAATGTCAAGTTTGAAAACAATTCTTGTGATGTTTATAATTCCAAAAATGCTTTAATATTTTCTGCCTTAAGAAATGAAAATGTTTATGCTGTTGACTTAAACACTTTAGCTAAACATAATGTTACTTGCTTAAATGCTTTTCATAAAGAGTCTTGGTTGTGGCATAGGAGATTAGGACACTGCAACATTCATTCACTTAGAAAACTCTCTAAGAAACACTTAGTTAGAGACTTACCTAAGCTTGAATTCCCAAATGACAAAGTGTGTAATCCCTGTCAGAAGGGAAAACAACACAAAGTTTCTTTTAAACCAAAGAAAGAAGTTTCAACTTCTCAACCACTTGAACTGGTTCACATGGATTTGTTTGGACCATCAAGAATTTCAAGTCTAAATGGGAAGCACTATGTCTATGTTCTTGTAGATGACTTTTCTAGATATACTTGGGTATACTTTCTAGCTCACAAAAGTGAAGCTTGCTCTTACTTTGTTAAATACTCTAAGTCTGTAGAAAATCTTAGTGGACTTAAGATTAAGACCTTGAGGAGTGATCATGGCCGTGAGTTTGAGAATCAAGAATTTGAATCTTACTGCTCACACAATGGCTATGCTCACAATTTTTCTGCTCCTAGGACACCTCAACAGAATGGTGTAGTGGAAAGAAGAAACCGAACCCTGCAAGAAATTGCTAGAACTATGCTCAATGAATATGACCTGCCCATTTACTTTTGGGCTGAAGCTGTTAATACAGCTTGTTATGTCATTAATAGAGTCTTGATCAGACCTGTTCTAAAGAAAACCCCTTATGAGTTGTGGAATAATAGGAAGCCTAAGGTTAATTACTTTAGAGTTTTTGGTTGCAAAGTCTTTATTCTGAATACTAAAGATAATCTTGATAATTTGCACCAAAAAGTGATGAAGGAATTTTCCTAGGTTACTCTATGTCTAGTAAAGCCTATAGAGTGTTCAATAAGAAAACCAAATGTGTGGAAGAATCTGTTCACATCAAGTTTGATGAGACTGATCCACATGAGTCTAAAACTTCTCTTGAAGATGTTGAAGAAGACTTATCTGTTCTGGACCTAAATGACAAATCTAAAGAACCTGCAATAAAAACATCCAGTTCTGGACTTTTTCCAGAATCTTCCTCTGTGGAACCCGAACCTATAGAGGAACCTGGAATCTCTAGTCCAACCTTTACCAAATCAACTAGGATTCTAAAGAATCATCCTTTAGATGTTGTTGTTGGTAATCTTGATAGAGGAACACAAACTAGAGCTTCTCTAAGAAATCAGGTTGAACATCAAGCTTTTCTTTCACAGCTTGAACCCAAAAATGTCAATGATGCTATCAGTGATGAATTCTGGGTAATGGCTATGCAAGAAGAACTAAATCAGTTTGAAAGAAACAAAGTTTGGGAATTAGTGGAAAGACCTAAAGACACTCTTACCATAGGCACTAAATGGGTGTTTAGAAACAAAGTTGATGAGTTTGGTAACATAATCAGAAACAAAGCTAGGCTAGTTGCACAAGGGTATAGTCAGGAAGAAGGAATAGACTATGAGGAAACCTTTGCACCCGTGGCTAGACTAGAGGCCATTAGGATATTACTTGCTTATGCTGCTCATCTGAATTTCAAACTATATCAAATGGATGTTAAAAGTGCTTTTCTAAATGGATATATAATTGAGGATGTATTTGTGGAACAACCTCCTGGTTTTACAAATCCCCATTTTTTTAATCATGTTTTTTAAACTATCTAAAGCTTTATATGGTTTAAAGCAAGCTCCAAGAGCTTGGTATGATAGGCTCAGCTCTTTTCTTATTTCAAAAGGATTTACTAAAGGGATAGCTGATCCTACTCTTTTTATTAAATGGATTTCTAAAGATGTATTAATAGTTCAAATTTATGTGGATGATATTATTTTTGGATCTTCAAAAAATTCTTTATGTGTTGATTTTTCAAAAATAATGCAAAATGAGTTTGAAATGAGTTTAATGGGAGAACTCAAATTTTTCCTTGGATTTCAGATCTTTCAAAATAAAAATGGTATTATTTTGAACCAAAGTAAATATATTAAAGATCTTCTAAAACGTTTTTCTTTGGATGGAACCAAAGGTAGTGACACACCTATGAGCACCACTTGCAAGTTGGACAGTGATGAAACTGGTGAACCAGTGGATCAAACCAATTACAGAGGTATGATAGGTAGTCTACTGTACCTTACTGCCAGTAGACCTGACATCATGTTTAGTGTATGCATGTGTGCTCGATTTCAAGCCAATCCAAAAGAGTCTCATTTGACTGCTGTTAAAAGGATTTTCAAATATCTAAAACATACTCCCAATTTGGAATTATTTTATCCAAAAGGACAATCATTTGATTTATTAAGTTATTCTGATGCTGATTTTGCTGGCTGCAAGTTAGATAGAAAGAGCACCTCTGGAACATGTCACATTTTAGGCAAGTCACTAGTATCTTGGTGTAGTAAGAAGCAGAATTCTGTTGCATTATCTACTGCCGAAGCTGAGTATATAGCTGCTGGTAGCTGTTGTGCACAAATCTTGTGGATGAAACACACTTTACTAGACTATGGATATCAATTCAAACATGTCTCTATAAGGTGTGACAATACAAGTGCTATTAACATTTCAAAAAATCCAGTATCTCATGCTAGGACAAAACATATTGATGTGAGACATCACTTTCTGAGGGATCATTATCAAAAAGGTGATATCACTCTTGAGTTCATTGGCACTGAACATCAGTTAGCTGATATTTTTACAAAGCCTTTGAATTCTGAGAGATTAAGTTACATCAAACATGAGTTAGGTATGATTAACTATAGCACAGTTGAAACCTCACAGTTGAAACCTCACAGTTGAAACCTCACAGTTGAAACCTCACAGTTGAAACCTCACAGTTGAAACCTCACAGTTGAAACCTCACAGTTGAAACCTCACAGTTGAAACCTCACAGTTGAAACCTCACAGTTGAAACCTCACAGTTGAAACCTCACAGTTGAAACCTCACAGTTGAAACCTCACAGTTGAAACCTCACAGTTGAAACCTCACAGTTGAAACCTCACAGTTGAAACCTCACAGTTAGACCTCACAGTTGAAACCTCACAGTTAGACCTCACCGGTGTACCTCACTGTTACATCTCTCTGTAGGCTGTTTCGCTGTTTTATCTTATTTTATTTTTGCGGGAATTCGAACCGTTTCTTTTCTTTATTCTTTTATTTCTAAATCCCTAAATGATAAAATTGAGAACATCGAACATATCTCAATCCACTCATCTCGACCCTTGCTCTCTCAAGTCCTAAACCCTAAACCTTCAACCGAACCTCGAAACCTCATTCAGTTCCAATGGCCAGAACAAAGCGACCCCCGACTGTCAACGAAGATGCACCAATGCCAAAGAGGATTCAAGTCGAATCCAGTGGCACCGGGAACGCCTCGATAAGACCTGTTAATCCACATCTGACTAAGAGAGAAGTAGTTGCTGAGAAGGAGCTAAGTGAAGAATGGATTTTATCGAGCAGATCATTAGTACTGGCAGTGCTTAATGATCAAGGATGGACCGAATGCTTCGCAAACAATAATGGACCATACTACCCGAAGCTGGTGAAGGAGTTCTATGAATATCTACAGTTCGAGGAAGAGGATGATCTGCATAGACTGGTATCCAGAGTAAACGGCAATGAAGTCAGTTTTTCATCCGTTGAATGGGCTGCATATTTAAGAGTTCCTCATGAGGGTATTTACAACTACTATTCTGGAGCGGCTCCTCCAAATAGTAGAATCTTTGATCATGAGACGGCTCTGGAAGAATTGACAGGCAATGGCACTGTAAGGAAGATTATTACTACTGAAATGAATGGAGAGGACAGGCTTCTGTTTAAATTTATCCAGCATGTACTGAGTCCTAGAAGAGGAGATTTTGCAACTCTGAAGCATCAGGATATTTACTTGATGTACTTATGAAAACATGGAAGGAAGGTCAACCTTTGTAGGTTGCTGATGGCTCAGATGGAGGACATGATAAAGGCAAGCTCAAAATCAAGTGCCTTGTTTTATGCTAAACTCATTTCGGTTATGTTGAAAGTGAAAGGTGCAGCTGGAAGTCAGGAAGAGTTGATAGTAGCAAAGAACAGTGTATGTATCTCGAAAGTAATCTGCAAATTCATGAAGATCAGTTGGAATCCCTGGAAGAAATCATGGGTGAATGATGAGGAGAGAATCTATGAGAATTTTAGCCCTTCTACTCATCCCTCTAGACCGAGAGATAGGAGAGATCCAGGCTTAAAGCCTGATGAGCCTGAACCTGTATACTCAGATGATGAACAGACTGCAGTAGTTGGTAACTCTGCAAGAGAGAACACCCCAATTGATGAAGGGAGTGATCCTGATACTACTCACAGTCCTGTCAGGACAGTGACGTTTGGAGCAGCAAGCCCTCCAAAAGAACTACCTAGTAGAGAGCCTGTTCTAAGAGACAGTGAGACTGAGACTACAGAAGAAGAAGAAGAATCTCAATATTTTGTCAAGGACACCTCTGATGAGGGTGATACAGTCGAAGCAGAAGAGGCTGGAGCTCTAAATGAAAATCAAGAAACTGTTGCAGAAGAACTTAGTATGAGCCCTCTGATAGGGTATACAGACAAGTCAGTGTCTGACCAGGAAGCAGGAGTGGTCTCTACTACTGTTGTCATGGAAGTGGTTGATGACCCAACAGAGAAGGAGACTAACCTCACTGCTGAACCTACAGAGGAAGCAAGTATGGAACCTGCTAGAGCTACACAAGAGAACTTAGAGTTACCCAGAGTTGAGCAGATAGTAGAAAGTGTTCAGGAAGGACCTCCAAGTGAGGGGGAGCGTATTGGTTCAGTCTCTGTACTGTATGATATAGAAGGATGGACCCCAGATCCAGGATACATGGTGTTAGGACTCAATTATGAGGATTCAGATGAGGAAAACCAACCACCAAGAAATCCAGTCATCCTACCTAACAGCTCTCCAGTGTTAGAAACTGAAAGATTGGCCACCAAGGAAGACCTTGAATCCTTAAAGAATGAAATGAAGGAGACCATCAGACAGTCTGTTGCTGAATTGAAAACCGGCTTTTTTGATGAGCTGAAAAATGTAGAAAAATCCTTAGAACTATCTCTAAGATGTGTTGTGGGAAGTCCAATCAAAGAAGTGATGGATGAAATGAAAGTGTGCCACACCCAAATTGAAAGCTGGACTGGAGCAGTAGTTGCCCTCAGACAATCAGTTGCTTCTTTAACTGCCATGAGCAGTTCTCAGACACAAGTGGCCAGTGATATTCGATACATCAAAGAAGTGGTCAAGCAGTTTGTGGAAGTATTTGAGGCTTTCAAGAAATCAGTAAAAGAACACTTTAGCAATCAGGATGCTGTCATTCAGAAAGTGATTGGAAATCTGACTCAGTCTTTCAAGGAGACAGTGGCATTCTCAGTCAAGTCCCTTCCTTCATCTAGCTCTCCTGTGGACCTTGAGCAGTTTAGAAGCCTGCTCAGAGAAGAGCTTACTCAGGCTCGTGCAAATGACACATCAGACCTACAGATCCTTGCTACTACAAGAGAAGTCAGTGGCTTTGTTCGTGAGCACATGCAGGCTGCTACTGCTTCTCAGGAGGCCATCAAAAGTAAAGTGGATTATTACTTTGATCGGATTTTCACCAAGCATTAGTTGAACAATCACTTCAAGCTCATGCTAGAAACTATGAAGCTGCCTCCTGTAACTCAAGCCTTCAAAGAACAAGTTAGCAAGCTACGAGAGTTGACCCCGGCTTTGGATAAATTCTTAGAAAACAAAGATGACTTCTTATCTGCCATGGACAGAGGAGGAAACATTATCATGGATTTCAGGAATCTGCTCCTACCTTTTCTTCATGTGGACTGCACACCTGTTATAGTTCCTCCTGCCCTACCTGTCTCCAACCCCAGTGGTTCTTCAGTAATGTCTCCTGCTGATGCCCTCAGAAGCCTTAGACCACTGATACCTCGGCAAGCTACTCACTACAGGCCTTCAGGAGCCTCTGTTGATGCCCCTCCATACATTCCTGCTGCCATTCCTCAGCCTGTTGATCCTTCACCTCCTGCTCCATCTTCTTCCTCCAAAGGAAAAGATCCCTTACCTCCAGATGAAGAGGATTGAGTCTGTTTATGTTTTTTTTTTGATAGGGATCATGTATTCACATTTTGGGTCATGTATTGTACTCCTTATTAATACAATGTTTATCTTCTCTCTCTCTGTCTTTCTTTTTGTTAATCACAAAGGGGGAGAAATAAAGCGAAATAGATAGGGGGAGAAATGGGGAGAAATAGGAAACTCAAGGGAGAAATGAACCTATACAGAGAGGATAAATCCTTGCGGATTATACCTAATTTTTGTGCTCATATTGCTAATACTGTGTTTTGCACACTTCTCTCTGATACTTCTATATTTCATACTGACATAATTTGTGATTATCAAAAAGGGGGAGATTGTTGGAATCACCTGTTTTGATAATCCCAAATCATGCTTAAACATTAATTATGATGTATTAAACCTTTGCATTAATCTCATTATTCTATGCTTAAACGTATTTTATTCTAAACAGTTCATATTCTTACTCTCATAACTTTACTGTAACAGCTTACATTAGCATTTACATAAGTTTGGTATTGTTAGCTAACAGTCAGAGTTTTATTTTCAAAGTCACAGTTACAGTTAACTGTCACCTTAAGTTACTGTTGCAATAAGTTCACAGTTACAAGGTTACAGTCGAAGACTAATACAAGCTTACAGTTACGAGTCCACTGCTATCTATTGTCAAATCTCACAGACGAAGGTCACAGCTACAAGACTTCTGCTCAAGGTTTTCTCTGCTCAAGTTCACAGACGAACAAGTCTACAGTTGGAACAAGTTCACAGTCGAACAAGCCTACAGTCATAAGCCTACAGTCAAGATAGAAAGGCTACAGCTACATGGAGTAAAAGCTACTATTGCAAGCCTACAGACAGCAAGCCCTTTGTTGAAGTCAACAGTCAGTTGGAAGTCCACAGTTGGAAGACCACAGTTGAAGTCAACAGTGACATACATTCTCGACTCACTATTTTAATTTCTTTATTTCCTACATTTAATCTATCTAACGGTCATATCACACATTTTAATGTTTTGTCAAATATCTGATAAAGGTTGTCGGATGTCAGGAACCCGTACCTCGTACCTGCTGAAAAGAAATCTTTTCTGTCCCCTGATGGGAGATAAATACGAGAAGACTACATACCAGAAATACAGGCGCGAACGTGTGAAGAATACAAACAACGAGAAGTGAACCAGAAAAGTGTGGTGCATCCAATATACCAAAAAACGACACAAGCACAAGAGGAACACAGAGAAGCTCATAGACAATCAAGCATACTCGAGGAATGTTATGTGCATACAAGAAGAACTTCATCGACTACATTCTCACCACCTGTGAACCTGGAGCTTACAATACTCTGTTTCTCAACAGAAACAAGAAGAGGACTCAGACTTACTTCTAATCAAATTCAAAGGAGTCCACAGCTATACTGAAATCACCAGAACAATCTCTAAACTCTACATCTCTTGTTCTGTGATTTATTACCATTCATTTCGAGCAGTGTGTGTTATCTGCTATATCTAACACACACACTGACTCCTGTACTTTCACTGGAGGATCTGTAAATCCTCAGCAAATCTTTTTGCATCCCATTTCCCACTGTGGATAGTGGTAGAGGTCTTATGACCTGGACAGCTTGCTGCTGTTGTTTGTTTTCCCACGAAGAACTGTGGTAGAGGTCTTGTGACCTGGACAGTGTGTTCACTGTTGTTAACCCCGATCCAGGGTGTGGATCATTCTTATATAAAATTTTGAGAGGACTAAGTCTCGGCTTGAGACTGAACCTCTTGGTTAATTTTCTGTGCTTATAGTTATACTCTATATCCATACTATACATATTTATTTCATTTTCCGCTGCTATTACTTTGAAATATAATCTATCTTCAAAGCTACTTTGATAATTAAATTAGCAAGTGTTTATATTTGTTATAAATCAGTAAGTTAGTTTCAAAAGTTAATTTAATCATAAGATTAAGTTAACTGAGAATTAATCAATCTTTGAGAAACTAATTGAACCTTTATAATCTATATAAATTCACTACAGTTTAATTTGTTTTTGAAATTGGGGGATTTTGATAGAAATTGTTTTTAACAGAAATTTTAATTGGAACTCAATTCACCCCCCTCTTGAGTGTCCACTCCGACCAACACTAATGATGTTTTTTCTTCTTCAGACCCTTCTAAGTTAGAATACATATCTTACTAAGAAGGTAAGGATGTTGATGATGATGTCATCATTGAATTTTTCTTCTCTTTTTTATGTTCATTAGTTTCTAATTTTTTTAATCATAATTTTGTTCTTCTTCTTCCTCTTATTCATTTTTCTTTTCTACTTAATATTCTTCTTCTATCTCTCCTTATTCTTTCTCTCCTTATTCATGAAGTTCTTTTTAGAAATATTTTTTAGTTATGACTATTCCTTTTTGTATAATTTTTAGAAATTAATTCTTATTCATCTTCAATAACACCTTTCCATTTTATATTATCAACCATAGAAGGAACCATTCCAGGTATAAAAAAAGTTTCAAAAAAATACATGTTTATTTTCTAGATCACATTGATTAGGATAGAAAATACTTAGGGTCTGACTGGATGGTTTCATAGCAGATAATAGGGAAACTGAAAGTAAAGGATTCTCTAAATCCTTTTCAGTACCTTTCATCCAACTTTCAATGACTTTGACCTCTTCTAATCTTGAATTTTATTTATAGTTATTATTCTTATGGTTATTCATCTATTGTCCAAATCATTAAGGTATTGGTCTCATCTAAATCTAGACCAAAATTAGGATCCCAAGGATTCTTTTTTTATTTATGATCCATGAAATAATTTAATTCCTCATCAAAAATTGCCTTTTTATTCTTTTTATTATTTGGACAGAATGATTCAGCCTTTATTTTCACATTATTAACAAAATCTAGATTCATAGAAGGTTTTTCATCACACATAGTTCTTTCAATAATATAAAAAAACTTCTTTGACATTGAAACCAAAACCCTATTCATTCATGATATTTCTTCTTTATCAATGATGGAAACTTTTTCTCTCATCGGGCATGTATTATTCAAATCATTGAGCAATTTTATAAAAATCATAAGAAATATATTTATGGAAAAGTAAGCATTATGATCTATGACTTTATTTAAGCAGTTCAGATTGTTTCCCCCATAATTATGACAAACATAACTAGTTTAACTTGTCTCGTGTTTATCAAGAAATCCAAGAAAAATATATCATAGACCTTCTAGGTATACCTATCACTCTTACATTGTATAAGGTAACCCTATATCCATAAGACCACAAATCTATCATTTTATGAATGATGTGATACATTCCTAACCTTATTAGAACATGGAAAAAAGAAACTTTAACAACGGATTTATCAAAACATCCAAGTATTTCCCGTAATTTATGTGATGGTAAATAAGAATCACCTTCATAAGGGGAAAAATATACTTCTCCTTTGTATGAATGTATATATTTCCTTGAGAAAAAGTAAACTACACTTCAAACATTCCTTCTATTGATAAAAAAACTAATGTATAAAATAATTTGACAATTTCAAGATAGTGGAGGTCAAAGTCCTTATCAGGTTTTTGAATAAAAATAATACCCCAACCTAGAAAATAAATAAATATTTTTAGAATCGAGTCATACTTATCATACCATGATCTATCTACAAGTCATTCTCTATAAACTTTTAAGTAAAAAAATTGTTTCTTAGTGGCCATTATACTGAGGTATATAATTATGATTAGATGGATGCAAACAATCAGACTGAGTAATCTAAAGAGTGGAAAATGTCAGGATTTATTTATCTGAAAAATAAATTGGGACATGGGATATTCCACCTTTATAGAGGCATGAGAGGCGATGGGTAACATTAAAAATCATTTAATGGTTGAGATTAAGAAACCCTTAACTGGTATGATAACTGATATTCAAGGGAATAGTGATTTCAATGTATATTTGATCTCTAGAAGTGTTGAAAAAACATTTTATCAGAGAAGAGAATAGTCTGGTTAGAAAAAATTTATATTTTAAAGAATGAAAAGGTATTTAAACTAAAATAATATGTAATAAAAAATATGTATAAGATAAAGTAAAGGATATGTGAAATAAATAAATGAATCATAACTTTTAGAGTAGAAGGTTTCATCAGTATGAGTGACCTATTCAATGTGGTTTTTGTAATTCAAATTGATTATGATAGTTTGTAAAAGAAATATTTTCTAGAAAATTTTGAAATTTTTTTCGAGTCTATAAAATTATTTGTTAAAAAAATATAACAAACGAAGTTTCTAGAAAAAATTTTAATTGATTTTCAGTTCGAAAATTCATTATGATAAAAAAAGAAAAAAATTAATTTTTTTTGGGGGGAAATAAAAACATAATACTCCCCTTATGAAAAATATGTCATTAATTCATGGATATAAATAAACAATAATTTTATATTAATAATTAATAACATTGATTATTTATATATTACTTGTAATGTATTCAAATCTGTCAGAACTATGGGGTTTTTTAAAAATATCAACACGTTCTTATTACGTTCCAAAGAATTATAAAATTATATCTCCTTTAAGTGTGTGTTCTTAGTGGAAATGATGACTTCAAAATAGGTTCTTATCATGTGGGTAATGTATTGGGTTTTAACTTAGGTCAATGGAAATTGTGTTCTACCATAATATTTGAGTTCTAATAAATCTCAAGTCATAGTCAGTGAGTGTTTTTTCCTCAGCAAAACATGATCATAAAAATATACATCTGCTATAAATTTGGATTTAGTAGTGGAAATTGCTATTGATTTTCATTTCTTACATGACCAAGAAACTAAAGCTTCCCCTATGAAATGACATGTTCTAGATGAACTTTTTTTATCAATTCTAAAACCACTAATGTTATCATATAAGAAAAAATGTAGTTCAAAATCATTTCTAGAATAATATAATAAGCATAAATCCCTAGTTCCCATTAAGGTAACTAAATATTCTTTTAATGTCATTAATATGAGATTATTTTGGATTATATTTCTATCTAGTATATAGAAATTCTAAAAATATTAAAGTTGGATGACAAGATATTAATTAATTTAATTTTCAATCATACTTTTAAAATTATTTTGACCTACTAGTTTCCAAAATTCACTAAGATCTAATGTATTCAACGATCTGATGGGAGTACTAATGTTGTTAGTGTTTTTATACCCTAATTTTTTAAGATGATATCTTAAATACTTATTTTGATAAATAAATGTTTCTTTTGGTTTTTGTAATATTTGAAAACATAGAATGTATGTTAACTCATCCATTATACTCAGTTAAAACTCAGGCTTTATATGATCCAAAAAGGAATATGATAATGTTTTTTGAGTTGAACTAAATATAATGTAACAAAAATATATTTTTACAATCATAATATTTTTACTAAAATAATTATATAAATATTAAGATCTCCTGCTCCCTTATAAAATATATTTTGTAAAAAAATCCAATTAATCAATCATATCAAACTCTTGGAAATTGTTTAAGTACATAAAGTTCCTTGGTATGTATATAAACATGTTATGGATGCATTTTATTTTAAAAATCAGATGTTCAATCAACATGAACTTCCTCCCAAACATATCTATTATGAATGGAACAATTCACATCCATTTGAAATAGTTTGAAGTCAAAAAATGATATATAATATAGTTTTATACGAATAGATTCAATTCTTGAAACCAGTACTTAGGTTTATTCATAATATATCTCCTCTTGGTGGTTATATCCCATAGAAATTACTGTTGGTTTATTTCTAAACAACATTCCATTTTCATCACATTTATTCCATCAAGCCCTTTTTACTTCATTTATAAATATATATTTAATACATTCAACTAATGTCCAAACATTGTTCCTTTCAGGATTATTTAGTTCACCTTTCATGGATTTCTTCTAATCCTCACCACCTAAATCATTATTCATATTCTTAAGTTTAAATTTAAGAAAAAAAATTCGATTTTAAACATCATTTATGAATGAAATTTTAGTCCTAATTGGTTGATCTAAATCACTAAGGATATTATCACAAGGATAATTGCAAAGAAGTAACTGATTTCATAGGTTTTTAAAAGTATTTTCATTAATAATATGTTGAAAATATTCACGTGGAACAACTTTAGAAACATATTCTATAGTTATTTTATTATGAGAATAACTTTCTAATATAGGTTTAAAATCCATTTTAGAAATTACATTTGATGAAGTAGGTTGGTGTTTCTTGAAAAAATGACTAGTTTCATCAATATTATCATGAACTGTTTCCTCAAAAATAATTTAATTTTTATAAAAAATACTCTATTAATTACTAGTAGTGGAATAACATAAAAATATTCCTTTATAATATTTTGGATAACATTTATGTAAATTATATTTAGTATTCAAGACGAATACTTTTCCTCCAAAAAGGTTGAGATAAGAAATTTTTGATTTTCTAACTGTTTACAACTCATAAAGAGTTTTATTAGAAAAGGGAAATTAAAACATGTTTTTTAATATTATAATAATTACAAACTACTTCAACCAAAAAAAATCTATTACTGAGTATTCACTCAGCATGGTTATAGTATTCTCTGGAATAACTCTATTTCTTCGCTCAACTACAACATTTTTTGTAGAGTTCTAAGTGATGAAAAGATATGTACAATATTTTTTTCAAAAATAGAATTTTAAAATTTTCCAAAATGAACACAAAGAAAAGTTATCAATGAGATGTTTTTTTTTATTTTTAACGCTGGCTATAAATATTTTAAAATAACTAAAGGACTATGATGTTATTTCTAGATAATTGACCCATGTGTATATAGTGTAATCATCAACTAAAAACTATACATAGTATTTTGAACAAATAATTATAGTTTTTATATGAACAAGTAAGTCCATGAGCCCTCAATTGAACACATAAAAAGTTGAAACATACCTAATATATTTTTAACTAGAATTATCTTTCATACAAAATTTATAGGGATCAAAAACTTTTGAAAAACCAAACAAAATGTTAGGTATATCCTTAATAATTCATTTCATAGATAACATTTCTAATGTTATAAGGTTACAGTGTCTTAATATTCTATTTCGTAACCAAGAGTGATCTTCCATTTCATTAAGATAATGTTTTTCTCATATCAAAAGGTATTCAATGTTTATAGTGTTAACATTCTCATGCTAATTGGAAGATAGAATAAACCCATCTTTTAAACTATGAATAATGAATTAATCATTCATGAAGATCCAAAGATTAACCTAATAACATAATTTAATTATTCTTATAATTTTATTCTTATTTCCTATAACAAATAAAAAAATTAAATTAAATTCATTTAATAATACAAATGTGACATGTACCAAAGATTTATCCTAGAGAATTATATCCGAAAGTTACATTGGAACCATTAATATTGATAATATTCTAAAATAAATATTTGTTTTTTATCATATTTCAAGAGATACCACTATCCATGTACCCAATGTTTTTCTATTTTTACATTCTCTATTTTTCTACAAATATAAAAAAAGTATTTCAGATCCCAATCCTTCTTGAGTCTGATATTATCTTAAAATTAAATTTTAGGTGACCAAATATGTCCAATTATATTGTTTTTATAATATTCAGTTTCCATAAAAAAATATTCTTTATTAAAATAAATAGACAAAAATATATTTTAATAACATTTAATTTTCCAATCTCTTTCACTTTTACACTTAGTGAAAAATAGAGTACCTTTAGGAACAAAATATTTATTTCTCAAAGCATTTTTTTAAGTAAAACCCATTATAGTATTATAGAAATGAGGTCTTATTTATTTATAAATTTTATTATATTTTTTCTTACTAGTGGTAAATATTGAAAAAGTTTACTAATGCAGGAAATCCCAGACTTTATTTTTATAGCTAAATTTTTATCCTAATCAATATTAGTATTAGAATTATGTTTTAAAAAATCTTTTGTAAATTAATTGTCATAGAAATAATTTTCTCATTAACTATAGAAAAAATTTTATTCTGAATATTGGTTTTATAAATATATTTTGAAAGATAATATATTTTAGTTTTTATGATATTTCATATTGAATCGACCTTCAAAATGTTTTCTTAAGCATTATCATGTTTTTTACAAACATCAGAATTTTCATTTTATATAATTTTATAAAATTTTGACACCTCAACCTAACTAGGTGAAGTATTATCTTCTTCAGCTAAAAAAATATTCTTCATACATTGATGCTTAATTTTTATCGTTGATACTTTTAGGGTAGTTTCATTTAACGATAAATTGGTAAGGGATTCAGAAGTGTGTACCAGATCATTAAGACATGTTTTTACCTAAGTTATTTCTATAAATAATCCAATGATACACTATTTGTAACATTTATTATCTACTGAATTATATGAAGAACTATATCCACCACTAGAAATCCAAGTGTTAGAAGTTTTGAAACTATTCATGGTTCGTCTTATAATACTTCTTCACATTTATGTTTCAATTTATTTCCATTGTATATTTTCATTTGATCTTATGAAAATACAATAAAATATTTCATTTCATTTTAATTCATAAAAAACATCAATATAATATTTCTTATATTTTTTATCCATATGAAACTTTTTTATCATTAATAAAAATACTAATTTACCTTTATTTTATTAATTTTTCTATGGATATTTTCCAAATCATTTACAAAATTTTTTGGTAGAATATAATTATACCGAACGAATACTTTATTCCTCTTTAAATATTTCATAACTTTCTCTACTGGATGATATTTAGTAAGAATATTTTTTGTTTTTTCAAAGGCAACACCTCCATTATTCTTTTCCATCTTCTCATAATATTTCTTATTTTTGACTTCCTATTGAAAAAGAGTTCCAATAAGATATTCAAGGGTTAAGTATTTAATATTTTTTATATCATCCAATGTTTTCCCTTAGGATTACCATTCATTCTGAATGATCTCTATTATCTTTTTAAACAAGATATTATCTTCAAGACCATTCTCTCCATGATACTGTAAAATATTTATAATAGTCACAAATCATTGGTGAAACATGGAAACAATCTCTCTAGGTATAAAATTAAAGTCATGATAATCATTATAATGTATAGTAATTATTGTTTTTATAACATTATAAATTCCAAAATGTGTTACTTATAACTCTTTCTAGAAACTATTGTAAGCTTCACATGATGAAAGTTTTCTATACATGTTTTGAGTCATAGAACACAGAAGAGTGTTCCTTACTCTATAATTTAGTTAATAATCTAGCATTTCATGATTTTTAAATATTTTAAAATGATTATCAAGATTCCTTTGTTTACTCTTAATCCTAACAAAATTATCAACTCCAATATTTATACCAAATGTTTTAATCTTGTCTCTTTAGTACTCATAATCATTAGAATCAAATATAAGAGGTCGACTAGGATTTATATATTCTAGGGATCAAAAATTTAACCCTTTCATTTAAAAAACAGAAATTCTTTTTATACAAACACGTTAGTGTGACAAAAATTATAAACAAATGTTTTATAAAAAATATAATAAACATGTAGTTCATAAAAAAGTAAAAAACACAGCATGTATAAGTAGTAGAACATAATCTGATAAAAATTGTTGGATAGAAAGTATTTATAGTGAAATATAATAGGGTGTGTGAATTTTAGTTTAAAAATATTGATAAAATAGAAAACAAAAATCCTTATTAAGTAAAAAAATATTGTTCATAAGGATAATCCGATGAAACGAGTAATAAAATCGGATTCAGGAACTATCCGATTATCAAAGTGTGTTTCTCAATATGATAGGAACACTGATAAAATAGTTTTATTAGAAATATAATTATCAAAATAATTTTCTAATACATTCATAGTGGAATATTAAATCTGTTATAAACAATAAATACAAAGATTAAATTAGTAATAATGACTTATAAGCTTATAAAAGAAATCACTATTTAACCAAAATAGGTAAGGTAGTAAGAAACCCTAAATAAAAGTGTCCACATTTTTAGACCTAATGTAAGGTCTATATTTATGTACCATGAAATACCTTAATATGATGATTAAGAGATATGTCTTATATTCCCCTAGATTATGTTGATAAAATAATCAGTCTCTCTCTTCCTGGCCCTGGATCGATCTGATAAATCATATTCACGGTCTTCCTATCTCTATAATCCCTCTATTAGTACCATGATCGGAAAAATGATTCTAATTAAAATTTTTTCTATAAATTTGAAATACATAAATAGATTTAATCAAATATTTACACTCTAAAGTATTAAAAATTATATGAAAAAGAAGTTCACAAAGCTAAATATTTATGTTATTTTAGTTGCAAATGTATCTGCTGCCATATCATCAAATGAACTGATATTTGTAGTTGATCCTCTAATATTTATATTTCATAGTTTGTTTCAATGAACTCAGATAGTTTTCACATGACATCTCATATATAACTAAATTTCATAAGTTGATTATTTTAGAATAATTCTAATGATATTTTGCATTCCGTCCTATTGTAACAAATCTATATACTCAAATTGTAAACCTTGGATAGTCTGATAGAATTTTTTTACTAATTTTAAATATGATCAATTTAATTAGGGTCAATATAATGTATCAGTACTAGTGTTAGTATGATGGTTATGTATTTTTCATTCCAATAGAAAAGATATAAGTCTAACCACTAGTAAGAACAATGGTCAGTCTGATTAAGTAGACACACCTTCAGTCTGATGGATTGGATTGAATAATAAAGTTTTATATTAGTAATATATTAAAAACATTTATATGTATTGTATTAATTTATTTTTTATGAATAAAATTTCGAAACCACTTTGGATATGAAAAGTTAGTAAACATAGTTTTAAGGTGTCTGTGATTTCTAAAAAAATTAATGGATATGTAGAATGTAAGAATTTTGACTTAATAAAAATGACTCTATAGGTATACCTATGATATATATATAATATTCATCATCATACCCAACCATTAATGGTTGTAATGGAAGGAAAAAATTAAATTGGTTCATGAGGCAGTAGTCTATCATACATAGGGACAATGATTTTGTAAGCCAGGTGATTAATGTGGAGATAGTTGTAGGTCATGACCATAATATAAAAACAACCAATTATATGGGATATAAAGATTTAACTATATTATTATTGTTTAGTAAGAATTTAAGGATATGGATAATGAAATAAAATAAAGATCCTCATTTAAATACATTACCTCTTCTTCAGGTATCATCTTTGGGTTTGCATAAAATTCTTCATAGGTTGGATTTCTGCGCAAACTAAGGCATATAGGATCAAGGGATGGAATTTGGGAAGTAATTTTGGTAGGTAATTTTTTAATCAAATTATTTTTAATGCGTGATGAAGAGAGGAGAGTGTGTGGGCTTTTATAATGTAGGTGAGTGGAGAACTTGTATTCTTTTGAAAATATTCAATAATACCCACATTTTTATCACACAAAAAGCTTCTAAAAATTTAACTGATTTAAACTAGAATAGATAAGGTATAAATATTTGAAAAAATTCTTATTGGAAAATTATTTAGTTAATTCTTAACCCTTATTTTCTTACATTAAAACCCAGTAAATCATTTTCTACCTTTAACACAATAATTAATTTTTTATATTTTAACTATTCAGTTTTGGAAAAAAAAAATAGTTTAGCATATTAGAAATTATAATTAATGTGGATTAAAAATAAAGAATCCATTTTTTAAAATTCAATTTATAGAGGAGGAAAAATTAAATTTTAAATTAATATCATAGATGTGATGAGAAAGTTGGGTTTTAAAGAGAAAATGTTCAAAAGATTTCAATATTTTTATTACAAATTTTAAAATGAAAATAACTATAATGATATTAATTAGATTAATTTATATATATTTAAAATAATTTTAATATAAAAATTATTAAAAATATAATTTAATGATATTTATTAATTAAACTACAATTCAGTCTTCAATTAAAATTCAATATTCTTACTTATTCATCAAAAACTTGTACTTTTTAAAAAAATACCAAAAATTCTCACTGTGAAAATTTATAATATTATGATTTTATAAATGAAGTTAATAATATAAAATAAATTTTATGAAATTAGTAAAAATTAATTTTAAATTATGTGCGTGAAATGTGGCTTAACTGTCTTTTAGAAAAATATAGTTTTTCTAGAGAATTTTTATTTTTGTTTTAAATAATTCTTATTTTATTTTTAATAAATACCGAAAAATAATTTCCATAATTTCTTTCTCTCTATTCATAACCATCCATTTATATAATATTTTATATATATTATATTAAATAATAATATTTTAATATTACCTCATATTTCATTCAAACTCGATATCATGTGTAAAGCAAGCTAAACTAAGTGTCGCATGTAATGAAAACATAACTCAGCATTACATGTAATGAAAGATATAGAATAGATTGAATTTATTTTAACATAAATATATTGTAAAGACTAAGTGTTTTATATTTTCTCCTATTCTTGGTGTTGCATGTTGCATAAAATATTGAATATAATATTCTTATTTTAAAATCTTTGGATTTTACATTCTCCCAACCATAAATAAATAGTGTCCTCGCAATTTAATCATGATCTCAGTAATCAAATTTTTGATATTTAGAAATAAAATTATTGAGAAAGCCACATTGTAATATTTTTTTAAAATAATATTCCCTTAATATGATTGAAATGTAATTACCAAGGTCATATTGAATAACAGAGAACTATGCTACAATGTAGAAGAAAATTAGTCAAATATGATGATATAGATGTCAAATAAAAGTGTAAATAATTATAGATAGTGATTGAGGTCATTTATAAAGAGAGAGTGAATGATCAGTGGAATGTTAAGGGCCACAAAACCATAAATCATTGATTAATTAAAATACCATCTCGTTCATCGGACATGAATCCAATAGGATAACATTTTCATTTCAAGATCCTTGTCTTAATGTTGAATAATTATTTTAAAGTATAAAAATTCATGGAAATATACTTACCTTTTAATATTTTTTTCATAACCACAATTTCATTCTCTGTTTTTATATCAATAAGATTCCAATTCATCACTTACACTATAAAATGGATATCCATGAATATTTTTTATGTCTAGAGCAGTAAAATTTACTTTTAATTCGTCGTAAGATCCAAGAAATATTAACAAGGATTATCACATGTCATTAACTATTTGTAAAAAACAAGGTGGTTAGCACAATTTATCCAATATAATAAATTAATATGTAAACCTCAATAGTAAAACTAATGGATCATCATTAATATGTAAATTTAAAATTTTTTACCTAAAAATTTGAAATATTTATGAGGACATTGAATAGGCCAATGGTAAGTACTAAACCCTTATTGTCCTTCCTTCACAAGTTCATGAACCGCAACCTTACCATATGTGATGAGTTGTCAGCCAAAATTTTTTTTTCTCTTTTTATAAAATATATTAACATAATTCTTATAATATTCCCAAAAAATTATTATGGACATCATTGAAGTTAAAATAATTATTAATTAAACATTTTACTAAGGTTTTCATAAATGGGTTTTAATAATGTCTAATAATCTTATTTGACTATTATAAAAATGTCATTAATGATCATATTAATCTTAATGGTTTTAATTAACTATAAAATTATATATATAAAATCCAAAGTCATTATTCCTAAAAGAACATTCCAACATTAACATATGCATGTTGTAAATTTCACCCAAAATATCCTTATAGATTGTAGTGTCCCATAACATGATACCCAAAAAATATGTGTTTAATATAATTAATTTATTATCAATATAAAACTCGTAAACACCATGTGAAATCCATAAGTCATACGTTAATGATGTCAAATATGACTCTGAAATTTTACACAATCCTTATATATTTCATGATTCTTATAACAAAAATACCATTGGTAAAATACTTCTACAATTTAATTCTTCAATCCAAATACATATATAATTAACCCATTTCATTTCCACATATGTCCATCCTTAGTCTATGGTTTAACCATTAAAAGTGGGAATTGACTTCGATAATTCACAAGTTTTACACATTTAATATAGAAAACTATAAATGGATCCATATAATGAAATTTATTTCCTTCCATAACACTCTTTATTTGTCCGGCAAAATTCTTTGTTTACGCCCTTCATTTTCACATATAAAACATTTTACCTTTACTTTTAGATGCCTTATTTTTAGTATAATAAACCTCAAGTTTAACCTATATCATTCATTGAAGTAATATATTAAAATCCTTCCTAATGGTTTGCAAAGAAACATTTAATTTTCCCAATAATATCTTTCTAGAGTGTGAAACTAGATATAGAGAAAGGCTCGTTGTCATGCACAAGGTGATGATTAGTTCCAACCTAATTCACACATTTTATTAAACCTAGGTAAATCTATTCTAGAATTATGTACACTTTTAGTATCCATAGATTCATCTATTTAAAGTAAAAACCAAATAATTTATACCTTAACCAAACATTATGATGTTCTTCTAAACACCCCAAAATTATAAAGCAATAACTTTTTATTATAATACACACAATACTGAGTTATCGTACATTACGGGCAAGAATGACTTTCTTCGATAACGTGCATTACACATAAGACTGAGTTTTACCTAATACCATTAAAATTATAATTTAAAATGTAAAATATAACTAATCCAATAAATTATATATTAGAAATATGATTAAATAACGTATGAAATATATGTTTTAAATCATTGTATACCAATTAACATGAAATGAATATAAGAACCAACTGAATACAATGGGAATGTTTTTATAAGAAACTATTTTCATCTTCCTAAAGGAATGTTGTCTTAATAAATTAAATTAATTACTATTAGGGAATTAATATCAATGAAATTTATATATTATTTATTCAATCATATGTTTTTACATTAATAAAATTGATTTAATAGGCATAATATAAGATCAAATCCAATTTTACACAAAAAGATGTATTTTTCTAAAATAACTTTTGATTCCTTTTAATGGACAATATGTTTTCAATCATAATTTTGAAACATTAATAAATTTTAATTTTAGAAAATATTATTAAAATTGAAATTAAAATGTAAAAATTATCTTGGGGTGAATTTTTGGAATTTTTTTGAGAAGATTAATTTTTTTATGAATAAAGAAAAATACTGAATTTTAATTGAAAACTAGCTATGTGTCTAAATACTTTATATTGTTAAATTTTATTTTATATTTTTTAGTGTAAAATTATAAAAAAAATATTAATATATTAATTCAATTTAGGTTATTGGAATCATATTGTTATGAAACTTATATATAAAACCATAATAAACATCTAAACATCTTCAACTTAAAAATATATGTTCTCATCTCATCTGTATGATTAATTATATATTAATTTTTTCCAATTCTATGAATCAAAATGTAAAAAATAGATTCCATATTTGGATATGGAAAATATATTATGCCTATTAAGGTAAATTTGTTTTTTTTTAATCAGCAAAGGCATTTAAAATTAATTAGAGTGATTATGGAGAAAATGAATTGACTTAATGGTAAAACATTAATACTAAGGGATAAAATGAACTAGAAACTTGTCTAGAACCCATTTTATGACCATATTTCATTCATATCCCCTATTGGATCAAAAATGGTTCCTTATTTGTGGCATATTATGTAAAGGAGACCTCCCAATACTGTTTACATTTTGATATATACAATAATGCCACTCCTCAACAATAAAAGGGAACCCACCCCCTCACTTTTTTCACACCTCTCAAGTCATTTGGATTGACAAAAACCTGAAAAATATCTTTCCAAATTTCTTTAAAATGTCTTAAAAGTCTCACTTTGGGAAGAAATCAATCTAAGGTAGTCCAATGGTGAAAAAAAATAGAGTTACTAGAAAGAGTGGTAAATTTCTTCAATGATCGTTTTTTGTTTATTTATTTACTCACCTCTAAAATTCTTCATATATATTGATTATATAATAACATCATTATCTTAAATATACAAATATTTTGTTATATTATCGTTACAACTGATATCTTCACACACTTCCATAAAATGGGATACATAATCATTATTAATGTGTATGGAAGAATACTTCCTCACGAACTGATGTCATTATTTCTTCCATTTCCACCTTTAAAGGTTGTGAATAATGATAGTTTTTTATATCATATATGATATTTTAAATTTATTTAAGCTTCTTTAATTGTTTTAATAACGCATACCTTTGTTCTTTCTATTTTGTGGGAATACAATAAACTCATTCACATGAACGGAGGACTGCCACCTCACAAAGTGATTTGATTTAGTCGCACTTTACATTAAATGTTTTAAGAATTATTTTAATAAAATTATTTGATATTTATATAGAATGGACTACCGCCTCATGATGTAATGTGATTTGACCACACTTTATATTGAATGTATTAAGAATAATTTTAATAAAAATATTTGATATATATATAGCATAATAATTATATTTTTATGATAATATATATAATTTTTTTTCTCTTATTCAATAAAATGAGAAAATAAATACAATAATCATGTGTATGTATAGCCTAAAGTTGCAATGAAATGTGTATTTAATTTCTTTCACCAATTTTTATTCATTACACTAAATTAATATATAATTAATATATATGATATATAAATAAATGTCACATTCTAGAGATGATGAAATAAATATGATGATGAGATAATGATCTATATAAGATAAAAAAATAACAAGTGAAACCCTACTAAAAACAAGGCATTTAGCACCCAAAATGATGAAAATAATGAAATATTCTTAACAAATGAGTGAAAATATTTTATTAAGTGACTATATATGATATAATAAATATTAATATGGTTCTGATATAAGTTAATAACATATTTAATACCACTATGCATGAGGTTACAACATGTATGACCTAAAGGAAAGCACGAGGTAAGGGATTTTGTCTTAATGTACATCCATTGAGGCTTATTAGTTATTATGCACCAATTCACCTTTATGTGGTGTATATACATCTATCATGTCAAATAATATCATGAATGATTCATTTTCATTATGTCAATTTTATTTATTTCATCCATGGGGATTTGATTTAAATCCAAGTGATGAATATTATTGTGAAATCTTGCTTTATTTTGTGAATTTTAACATTATCTTAAATTAATAACTATATTGTAATCATTTATCATTGAAAATTTTATTTATCATAACCATCCATAAAATTAGGTGATAGATTACTATTTCTTAAACTCTAACCCATTTTTAAATATGGCGTTTACATAGAATGTTATCTTATTATGTGGGAAAATATTTCTAAATATGTATACTTTACTAAATACAGTTATTTGATATGGAATATTATTAATAAAGTATTTGATATATGGGGAATTATTTGGACTAGTATTTATGTTTGGGGTCCATAAATTATATATCCCCTCCATGAATCGATTGGTTTTCATGAGAAAAACTAGTTCGAAAAATTAAATGGGTTTATAACTTTACTTTTAAACTGTCTTATAAAATGTCTTAATGGTATAGGTTTTCATGTTCCTCAAACATGATGTCCAATATTTAATAATTTCCTTCATTGAGAGTTCAGTTATTATTAATATTATCTATCCATTATATTTTCTCTTTGACACTATATCTGGATTCATTTCATTTCAAGTTTATTTATTAAATGGAATCTGATTTTTTTATTCACCTTTCCATATTGATTATACATTACATTGTTTTTTATACGGAATGTGTGTTTAGTTATCCACGTTTCCATGTTGATTATTATTATTTATTCTTGAAATCTTCCACTGTACATAAACCTTACTGAGCATTTGAGCTCACCCTTATTTTTTTCTTTCCCTAGTAATCAGTGAAGTGTACTATGAAAGATATAAATAAATATTCTAGATGGTTATAGTTATTATCAAAAAAAATTAAGATGTAATTTGTGTATTAGTTTATATTATAAGACTTATATATGTATCCTATTTACTAAGACTAATAAACTATTCATTCAATTAGGATGTGATTTCCGTGTATCTTATTCCAAGGTAATAAAGTATAGCACTAGCTCTATTCATCTGGAGTTGTGGATGTTACAGTTGGTATTAGAGAAATTTTAGTTGAAACCAAGTAAATTAGATATAGGAAAACCTCTATTAGAGAAAAAAACCCTATGATAGACTTTTGGGATAAGTATATAATAAAATCTCAAATAAACCTTGTCTATGATTATGAGATTAAATACGAATAAGTTTTTAAATTTATTAGATGTATATAAATAGTTTGGGGATTATACATTATATTTAATAATTATGTGTTATAATCAAATATATTCCATTGTTTATAAATTGAACTTGGAAGGAACACAGGTATCAATACTCATGGACAATATAGAGTTTTCCCTACAAAGAGAGCAGATATAGCTGGTTTTGGATCTGATAATTTTATGGATATATTTGGGAAGTTTAATTACATTATGAAAAATAATTATGCCTAGATGGATCAACATGTTCCACAATAATATATTCAATGATGGATCACATTATGTGATATAGGTCCCCATCCTTTAATAGGACTACTGATCCAATGGAAGTTGATAATGGATTAAGTCTTTTGATAATATATTTATAGTGTTGGTAAGTAGTGAAAATATAATTTTTACAGTAGAAGTGTATTTTTTTCAAAGGTGGTGCTGATAAATGGTGGTTTTTGATATATAATACTAGGAACTATAAGTAAATAGAACTCATTGAATGAAAATATTTTAAGGATACATTATTTAATAAATATTTTTCATCTGAGAAACAAACTGAGATAAAGATAAGGTTCCTTAGGATAAATAAAAATTAAGAACAGAGTGTTATAGTGTATGAGGATTCCATCACATTATTGGTTATGTATATTTAATTTTACATATGAAATATGATGTCCAAGATTGATCAGTTATTGGAAGTTCTTAATCTTATTATCTAAACACAGTTTGTTTCTTAATGCATTATTCAAACAATGAAATAGTTTTATGTGCTATCAATATAGAGAAATATTTCTATAGGTCTTATGTATTCAAAGGGAAGAATGAGAAGGATATGATGGAAGAGAAAATAATATATAAAGGGGAGAAGGGAAAGAAGGGTTCTACCACATGTGATAACTATGGAAAGAATCACCATGTGATATTTTTGAAAGGATTGGGTGTTTGATATATGTGTGAAGATAATGTCTAGTAAGCTCACGATTACAAGGGAAAGAATGAAATTTCCAATGTTAAATGATTTAACTATAAGGATATTGGACACTATAAAAATTAATTCCCTATGCATCAAGGGAATATACTGCCGAAGATACTAAGAGATCAGGGTCAATCTTATAATATTGATACTTCTAAAGGGGAATGATTAATGTGCTTGTGTATTTTGATCTTTGGAATATGTTGTAAAAGTATTTTATTTAAAATATTATCATCCTAATTATGAAATACATAATTATTTTTCTATAGTAAAATTTCATAATGGATTTGATAGAGTGCATTTAATGGTACTATGAAAAGTTATTTAGTAGTAAAATGAACATTTTTGTAAAACACATGGTTGAGGGAAATAAATGCATTGTTAGTTTCCATATAATGTGATAAGTATGTGGGAAAGGAGATTATTTATATGGATAAAGTAAATTGGATACTACTAAATAGCTTGGAAATGATTCTAAAGTGTTGGATCATATATTTTTTGAAAGTTTAACCATTTATGAAATGGATTATATTGAACATTGGATGAGGCTTCGGAGATTGGTGTATTACTTCACCATATGATGTAACATGTGAGAATAAATGAAGTAGACATAGATTAAGTCACAACCCAAGGGTCTTGAAACAAATTTTATTTCATATTACAATCAATTTTATGATATCAATGTAAAATTCCATGTCTCTTTGGAATAAGATTTTTAGTTTTCTAACCTTCACTAGATCACCCAATTTCCTGTGATCAATGTTTTTTGTAACTCTCTATTAGTATTAAGGGGGGGGTTAGATTTCTCTTCCGTGTCTATGATTTAATTTCCCACCAAACTTCTCTTAATTGAAAACATAGTTATATGATTATTCCATATGACCTTTTTACCTCAATTTTTCTCTTATTAAGAGAATATTTTTATTAACCCTCTTATGGTGTGGATTTTTTAACAATGGTATTTTCAAATTTTGAAAATATTTTTTCTAAGAAAATGTTTAAATTGTGATCATGCACTATTACTGTGGTGGGGAGAATGTAACACCCTGAAATTATAAAGTAATAACATTTTATTAAAAATCATGTATGAAACAAAACAATAAGCATATAAATGAATGTAACATCTTGAGAATTTAATATATATTTAATATTTTAACCAAATTAAATCTATTATATATCAATCAATTCATACAATACTGGTTTATCCTGCATTATACACAAGAAAAAATTTATTCAATAACTTGTATTACACGCAAAACTAGGTTTTACTGAAAACTATTAATATTATTATTTAAAATTAAAATTATCTCCTAGATGTTAAATTATATTTCATATATAATTTTTAGTAACTTATAAAATATATGGTTGAATTCATTGGTTATGAATTATCTATAAATTAATATAAGAAACAATTGAATATAAAGTGGCTGTTTTTATAAAGAACTACTTTCGTACACCCAAACGAAAATTTATCTTATTAAATAAAATTTATTACTATTAGTGAATGAATATAAATGAAAATTTTGTATTCTTAATTCAATTAAATTTTTCAACATTATTCAAATAAATTTGATAGGAATAAGACAAGGACAAATAAAATTTCACATATAAAAAGATGTATTATCTTAAAAGCAGTTTTATATACTTTTAGTGGAATTGTTTTTCACACTAATGATTGAAACTTTTATAAATACTATTATAAAAAATAATTAAAATTTTAAAATTAAAATTTTAAAATTATCTTAGGGTTAATTTTTGGATTTTTTGGAAAAGTTTCATTGTTTGACAAATATTGAAAAATTATTAATTTTAATTAAAAAAATAACTTGTCATCTAAATAAATTATAATGATAAATTATATTTTAAATTATTTTTAAATTACAATTATATAAATTATATATCTATTAATACAATTTAAGATATTAGAATCATTTTTATGTCTAATTTAGATATAAAAAAATGTATACTTTTGGACATATTCATTGTAGAAACACACTTTCTCATCCCATCTACGAGATTAATTTTAAATTACTTTTATCCCCTTTATGATTTTAATTTGAGAAAATAGATAAAATAAATTAATCAGAATAATTAATAATTTCTATTAATTTCAACTATGTTTTGTCTAAAAATATTATTGAGATAATTTAAAATTAATTTCAACGATTAAAGTAAAAATGAGTTTACTTGGTGTTTGAATAATAATCCTAAGGGCTCAAATGTCCTAGTAATTTTTACCAAAACCATTTTATGAAAATATTTTCACAATATCCACTATTTTATTTAAAATGGTTCATTATTTTAGGCATTCTAGGTATTGGAGGCCTCCCAATATTGTTTAATTATTTGTATTTACTAGAATGTCACTCCTCCACTATAAAAGGGAACTCACCCACTCAATTAATTGCATCTATAATGACATTTTTCTCAACAAAACCAAGAATAATAACATCTTGAAATAAATAATATCATACTAAAATCCTCTAATTCAGAAGAAACTCATCCAAGTATGTCCTTTGGTGAAAACAAAAATGAGTTACTCTTAGAAGAGGTAACATTCTTTAATGAGCACTTTTATTTTATTTCATTATGAACCTATTCAATGATGATTATCTATTTATTATAAGATAACCATTGTATATTAAATATATTATGATTTTTTATGTTATGGTTATTACCTAAAACTTCACACACTCCCATCAAATGGGATACACAATCATCATTGTTGTGTACAACTGATTATCACCTCACAATTCGATGTCAGATTTTCTCCCATTACAACCTTTATAGGTTGGTAATAATGATGTATTTATATATTATATATAATATATTTGATATTTATAATTTATCTTTTATTTTTGAATTATTTCATAACACATACCTTCATTCTTTCCATTTTTTTGTAATATGATAACACCGTTCGTGTGTACGGTGGATTGTCACCTCGTGAGGCAACGTGATTCATTCACACATTACATTGAATGTATTAAGAATGATTTTAATAAAAATATGTTTTATATATGAAATAATAATTATAATACAATGATAATATATACCATTTACATTTCTTTAATTCAATATGAATAGAAAATGGGAACATCATTACTGTATACGTTCGGTCTACCATCTCCATGAATGATGTATTTCATTTCCTTCCAAAATAATTTAGAGATTAATATAAATTAATATATAATAAATATATTTTAAATAAATTTTTACATTAGGGATATTATTTAATCATGATATAAATAATATTACAAAAATTAACAAGTAAAAATATACTCAAAAAATAAAGAAATTAACACCTGATATGATAAATATAATGATATATTATTAACAAACGGGTGATAATATTTTTCAAAGGGATTATATATGATATAAGAAATATTAATATGGTTCTATTATAATTTAGTAGATTTTTTAAAACCACTATACAGGTGGTCAAAGAAAGTATGACAAAAAGGAAATCATGAGGTAAGGGATTTTTTTTCAATTTACATCCATGAAAACTTATTTGTTATTATGTACTAATTCAAATTTATATGGGGTATATATTGATCCAATAACATGTAATATAATGAATAATTAATTATTCAAAATATTTAAAGTTCCAATGTGAATTATTTCATCCAATAGAGTTTTATTTGAATATTACCAAGTGATTAATGTTATTTTCAAATCTCATGTTTTTTTGTGATTGTTAAATTTCTCTTGAAACAACCACATTATTGTAATCATTTTTATAAGAAATTTTATTTATCCTAAACATCCATATTATTTGGTGATGGATAGGATTATTTCTTAAAGTGTATACCATTTTTACATATAATATTTACTTTGAATTTTATTTTATTAATTAGAGAAATATTGATAAATCCATATCCATTACTCAATAGGATTAATTGATAAATCATATAGTCAATAAATTAAATAGATTATTCAATATAAGAGAAATTATAAGGGTTGGTAGTGACAAGTGTGGATGAGAAATTATATATCCCCTTGATGAATCTATAGGTACTCATGAGACAAACTCGTTGTTCAAATTAAATGGGTTTTTACATGTAGTTTTAAACTAACTTGCTAAAGGTATGAAGGTATAGGTTCTCATGTGAATCATCCAAGAAGGCCAATATTTAGTACTTAATAATTGACCATTTAGTAATTATTATTATTTATATATGACATTTTATATTTGAAATTATCTATGGATGCGTTTTATTCTCAGTTTATTAATTAAATGGCATGTGTCTCAATTATTTACCTTTACATATCAATAATTTTATATCCAGTTATTTAAAAGGAATTTAATGTTTAGTTATAAAAATTTCTATGTTGATTGTTCTTATTAAAATATGATAGATTTCACTATACTTAGCCCTTTCATATCTTTTTATGTCACTATTATTTTATTTTGTTTCATATAGATTCCATGAAGTGTACTATGAATGATATGCAAGGATATTATAGATGAAATAAAGTTATTATCAAAAAATATATGTTGTGATTTTTGTATTACTTTATAATACAATACTCATATATGCATCTATTTTTTCCAGAACTACTAAACTTTTTATTCCTTTGGGATGCAATTTCCTTGTAACATATTCCAATGTAATAAAGTATGACACCAGATCCAGACCTCCAGGGTCATGGTCGTTACATCTTATATATATATCCTCAATATTTTTCATAGGTATAAATTCCCAAACCATTTTTTTCATAAATATAATTCCCATGGTTTCTAGTAATCCTCCTTTAAGACCAATTGTAGAGACCCATACACTAGTATCCTAGATCCAGTGCCTACATTAATACATTGGCATAAGATATATGGAATCACATCCCAATAGACTGATTAGTTTAGTAGTATAGTTAAACTAGATAGATACATGATTCCTATATTACATATTATTACAGAAATTACAACATAATTATTTTCAAGAATATAATTTTTCTCTCTAGCTTATTATTTCATATATATCTCAGTACATTTCATGTATTATTGGGAAAGGAAAAATAATAATAGTGGGATCAATTACAATGTAAGGTTTATGTACAGAGGATGATATCATGAATTAATAAAGAATAATCAATATGGGATTGTAAATAATTGAATAAAAAATCCATTTAAATTAAAAAAATATTAATAGGTAAAGTATAATCAAAATGGGAAGATAAATGACTGAGAAAGAATTCTATTTCATCAATAAACATAGAGTGAAATACTTCGTGATATAATATCATTGTTAAAATATCATATACAATAATAACTATATAATTAATTATGGAAATTATTAATTATAGAATTTCATGTCTCAAGAACATGATACCTCTACTATCTGGACCTTTCATGAGATGGTTTAAACTACTAGGTATAAACTTATTTGGTTTGTCCAACAATATCACAATTTTAGATACCTTTCACAAGATAGTTTTAAAATATTGGATACAAACTCATTTGTTTTGGGTAAATTATTTTTTATCATGAGGCCAACTGATGATTTGATGGGATTTCTAAAAATGATCCTCACTCGTTTCTTTCATGTCTAAAATATTCCTCATATATAGAAAAATTATTTAAATCATGAAAAATGTTTCTTAAAAAAAATACATATTGTGTGAAACCTACAACTTTATCAATATTTCACTAGTCACTCAAATAACATTCAATATAAAACACCATATATTAGAATAACATTCTTTTAAAGAAATAAAAATTTCTATGATAAATATTGTTTATATTTTGTGAAAATTTATTATTTAATAATCACGAGAATTTAAATATATCAATGAGAATTTAATGAATACAAAAATAATAAAGTAAACTTTGTATTTTCATTTTTCCAAATAATCATAAACCATCCCTAGAATGAATAAGGATGGAATCAATAAAATATATACCCATTATAGTAAGAATATATTTATGTTTTTATTGATAAATATAAATTCCATAAAATTATATTTTTAAAATAACATTGAAGAAAATATCTTATTCATTTTGGAAATCAATTTGAAAATCCTTTTCATTGAAAATAACTTTTAAAATATGTTTATTTAAAAATATTCCCATAAACTAAACAATGAAAGTATTAATAAAATTATGGTTATGAGGGATTATAATTTTATGAATTCCATACACATTAAAAATAACATTCCTTTTTCAATGTAAAATTTTTAGAAAATTATGTTGTTTCAAAAATGATAAGAAGATTTATTTCACATTTTTAGTACTATCCAAAAGAGATTTTTTTAGAAAATTACATAATATTATTTTGAAAACATTTTTTAAATTTAAAAATGGGTAAAAATGTCTTTAATAAATCATATTTAAAATTTTTGAAAATTTATTATTATTACATTCCATGATTTGGTAAGAAGAAATATTTATGATCGGAGATAGAAATGATGTCATTTTCTATTAAAGTCATTTTCTCATTATTTTATTTTCTAAACAGTGGAAAATGGTACTATTACATGAAAATATATTAAATTAATCGAGGTTAATAAAATTAAATGGGATTTTTAGGAAATTATCTGGTAATTTCCTTTAAATTATATTCAAGAAAAAATAATCTCGAATAGAATACGATTATGAAATAAACCCATAAAATATAAAAAATATTAAAGTAAGAATTGATAAATAAATTGATTATGTGTATCAACTGTAAATAAAAATAAAAATATTTGATGTGAAACATAAGATAATAAAAATTTATTACACTTAGAATATTTTCATGCAAAATCAATGAAGTATATGTTTAACATAATGAGTTGAAATTGAGTTATGAAATACCTTAAATAATAATTCTTTTTGAATGAATTTTATTTAACCTCCTATATAATGGTTTTAAAAAAATTAGTATGTTTCCCCAGAAAAATACTATAATTTATAATATCATATATGATCCTTTTATAATCACTTATCACTAGTTCACTAATAATCATTCATTATTTTCATTGTTTTATGTATTAATTATCTTGTATTCTTTTGTATGTTTTATCATTAATGACAATGTTATTTCACAAAGTACATGTTTTAATCATATAAATAATAATAATATTGATATAATTATCATATTTATACATCAATTTTAGTTTCAAAACCAATCATTAATGGTGGTTGTGAAAAATGATGTATATTACGATCATCTAGACGGTAGGTCACACATACGTATGAGAAACATTTCCATTTTCCAATGATCATTATGGATATAATATAAGTAATATATTATCATTAAATAATGATAATAGTATCATATACACCATATAATATACTTAAATAATGTATCCATGGGGTGAGTTGACTAATAGAGAGTCGTGTTGTTTTATGATGGCGGTAGTTCCAACATACAAAAGCAATGGTATCACTTTTAAGTGTGTGAAATTGGGAAAATAAAAATGGAATTTTATCTTTACATAATGATAAATATGTATTTAGTATCAGAAATATTTCATTTATATCATATATAATAACTAAATATATTTTTACCAACTTCCACGTAATGAGTTACTGAAAGAAATATCACATCGCTTCATAAGGTAGAAGTCCTTCATACAAACAAGCGTGTTTATTGTGCCTCCTATGAAATAGAAGGTCAAAAGGATATATATGATATAATGAATCCAAAGGTATAATTATGTTATAAATATAATATATATAATATATATACTTTACAATACCCAACTGTGAATGTTGGTAATTGAAGAATGAATGGTATCAATTTGTCAGAATGTAGTCCACCATATAAATGAACAATAATTTTTTAACCCATTTGAGGAAAGTGGTGATATTTGTAGGTCACACAATTATTATATAAAAATAACATTATATTGGATATTATTTTTTGATAATATAATAATGGTTTAACAATAATTTATATAGGTCGAAAATGAAATATTACAAAGACGCTTGTTTAATAACATTACATCTTCTTTAGATATCCTCCTTATGTTTGCACTAAATCATTACTAGGTTGTATTTATGAAATAAATAAGGATTATATGATTTTTTTAGTGAATTTAAGAAATTATTGGTATGTTTTTGGCTGAAAATAATTAGTTTTATGCTTTGAAGAAGATAGGATAGGTGGTGGCCTTTTATAATTCAGGTGAGTGGCACACAAGTAATTTTTTAAAATGATTTAGTTATAAAAACATTTTTATCATTAGAAGAGATTAAAAAATTTTCCATTATTAATAATAGAATATATAAATATGATTTATTTCTAAAAACTATGTTTTGGACAAAATTTTATGTTTTTTTCTAGCCTTATCCTCTTAGTTTATCATACTGACAAATCCATTTTTACATTAACCACGGTAATAATTTTTAATGGTTTCACAATTCATTTGTGTTAAAAATTAAGTTGACCAAATTAGATATTATAAACCCTTATTATCCCAAAATTTAATCAATTATTCCAATTGTAATTCATATAAGTCAGAAATTTTAATTTAAAATTAATATCGTAGGCGCGATGAGAAAGTAGGTTTTTAAAGAGAAAATGTTCAAACATTTACAATGTTTGTATATAAAAATTAATTATGGAAATTATTCCAATGAAATATATTGGACTATTTGACATATAATTAAACTAATTTTACTTTTAAACTGAATAAAAATACAATTTTTCATTATAAATTGATTTAACAAAAATTTAGTTTTCATTTAAAATTTGTTATTTTTTACTATTCATCAAAAATTGAAACTTTTCAGAAAAATCCAAAAAATTATCCTAAAGATATTTTTGATATTTCTATTTAATAAAATAATTAATTTTTTAAAAAAATATAATTTTTTTAAAAATAAATTTTAAATTATGTGCGTAAAGCACCGCTAAACCACCATTTAAAAAAAATATAAATTTTCAAAAACATTTATTTTTTATTTGAATGATTGTTATTTTATTTCTAATCATTAGATAACCATTATTTTCATATTTTATTTAGTACTATTTATACACTCCAATTTATTTTCAATGTTATATATATTATATTATGTAATAATATTTAATAATATTTCACATTTATTTTAAACTTAGTGTCGCATATAACGTAAACTAAATTGAGTGTTGATTGTAACACCAGATAAACCCATCATTGCATGTTATGAATGCTATTAAGTTGAATGGATTTATTAAAAAATACATATATCATATATATTCATGGTGTTATATTTTCTTCTAAGCATAGTGTAACATGTCGTAGATTCTATCAAATATAATTTTCTTATTTTAGAGTTTGAAGGTGTTACATTAATTATCATTTACATACGGGGATGAATATATATGGTGAAAAGATTGAATAGCCTTAAGATATTATATCTAATGAAATATGATACCAAATTTAAAGGGATGACTATAAATCACATCTTTTTTCATACCAATTTAATGGAATTGTATCCCATAACTAGGTATTGTGGCCCATATGATGGATTCAAGTTTATTTTTATAACATTTATAGTTTTCCTTTCAGAAATATATGGTCAGAATTAATTGAATGTGTGTTTTTAACGTTTATAGAAATTAATTTTTAGTAAAATTGATTATACCCATTATATTATAAAAAATCAAATTTAATGTAACATTATGAATTTGATAATGTTTTTTTCCAAAGGAAAATAATCCTATAAATATTTTTTTCCCTTAAAAATCACTTTGTGTGGTGAATTTTTGTTCGTAGAAAACATCTTAAATACAATCGGGTTTATTAAACTAGGATTCATCAACTAATTTGGGGTAGACCAAAAATGATACCTAATTAGAAAAATCATCCTCATTTACAATCATTATGATGGTTATTCCATACTGTCTTGGTTTAGGAGGTTATAGATTCCTATAATCCAAAAAAATTATTATAATAGGGAACTAAATTGGGTAATTCGAAGGTCCCTCACTCATAAAACATTGAATTTTTATTCATTCCCTTGGATGAGTTCTATATTCATTCATCATTTTAACTCAACACTTCATTTACCTATAATATATTGATGATTTATGACCCCATTTTCCATAATTAAATAATTTCTACATATCCTTGATGGAATTCCATTACTGTTACTTTTGACATTTTTGAAATATAATAAATTTTACATTTTATCCTTCACGTTCATTATCAACCGATATTTCATGGGACTCTATATTTCAAATAATTGGTGTTATTGGGATATTGACTATATTCACATTGTTAGTCATTTTTCATGATTTTTGGTTTGGAATAATCATATGGTTTGTTATTCCATATCTAAATCTATTAGATTTTTTATTGAGGTAATCGTCAAATTTAATCACACACTGATGGTTTCTTTTAATTAAAACTATTACTAAAACGAAAAGTGTTTACATTAGTGAAAAAACTAATATAATATGAAGGAACTATCATAATCATAAAACGATAACATAAAATTACATGTTCTTTTATATTTCTATATTGTCCCATATTTCTATTACTTTAATGTATATCAATATTAGTTTACTTTATGTTGGGTTTTATTATTATTCTTAAACTAATAAAAAAATTTAACTATGAAATCAATCATTTATAGGGGTTCACAAAGAGAATTTATTTTCCGAACTATATCCCACAATAGTGTATTACCAGGTGCACAGTAAGGGTGAATTCACTATTCAATAGACTGATGGATGAGACATACTCAACCAACCCTTTTAGGGTTATTACCCCTAAATTATTCTTTTCTAAGAACTTATTCCCATGTAGTAACCAGATAATGATGTATTTCTTGTAAACCCATCTACTCAGGAAAATACCAATATTTTAAGATATCTTCCTACACTTAGACTCATCATTGGCATGTTTACTGAATTCATCTAACCCTAATACCAACAGTAACTAATCTAATTTTATTAAATAACTAAAACCATATCTAATACAGATTTATGTGACCCAAGATAATCATGACATAAAAAATACATTAATAACATGATATAAATAGTAAATATAATAATGAATCACATAACCCAAAATCATATAATTCTAGTGCCTTGGAGATTAGCAACATAAAAATATTATTTTAATAAATATTCAAACATTTATCAAAAATAATTATCCTCTCGATTATTTCTTAAATATATCATATGATATAATAATAATCATAACCTAGGGATTGGAAAAATAAAAAAGGGGTGATCTCAAGAGATCATTAATGGATAGTATAATAGTGACCATAATGGTTAGATCATAAATATGTTTAAAAGCATGAATATGAAATTTATTTTTATTTAAAATAATATAAGATAATAAGTTATAAAAATAAACATTAAATATATACATAAAAACTCAAATGATAACACTTTTAACATGGAATGATAAAATAAATCATAAAGTATATAACATTGGACATGGAATATAGGAATGAATGTGACACAATCATAAACAATGGTTTCTTATATCTATGAATATCACTGCCCACTATCCCATTCACATGTAAAATTGGGATTAGATCTAATCTTCATCACACTCACCCTTTATAAAAATACATACTCCAAAACCCATTCAAATAACATTTAAATCTCATGAGATATAATTTCACGAACCCCTCCCCACAAGGTGTACCCCTCCTGAGCTAGAAATGTGAGAAGAGAGATAATGACCCCCCGAGTCCCACCTCTAGTAGGCCCCGAGATGGTGACTAGAAACGAGGGTATAATAAACACACAAATGGGAGGCATTACCCTCTAAGAGAACACATGAAAAAGAGAGAGATAAGAAATAAACCAACCAACTCAAACTCAAATAGAAATATAAAATAAATCCCAATAACACATATGTAATGTCCTAAAAAACTACTACAACTGAAAGGGGAAAACTGCAAGTACCAGAGGAAAGTAAAAACAACATCAACCACAAGCCTGAACTACTCTTGCAGCCCCAAGCTAGTATAAACCAACCTGATCTCTAACCTGCTCCAAGTGAAAAAAAGATTTTATATATACATAGGGTGAGTATAACAGTATACTTAGTAGGATCCTCCCTAGAGCCTCACATGCGAAAGTAAAGAAAGCATGCTAAAGCACAGTGAACAACATGTGAAACTAACTCGTCACCTAAAAAGGTATAATAAGTTCCAAGCCTCACCATGGCTACTCTCACTAAGTATCGCATACAAGAGTATATAATATAATAAAGAATATCAAGTGTACCCTGCTACTACTTCCCCACTGGTTTGCTGCTTTGACCCAACGTCGCACGTCTTAAGCCATCTATCTCAAAAAAGGCTTGCCCATAGACACTTGGGTGAAGCACCACAACATGCAACTCATGCAACAAAACCACCATGTACACGTAATCAAAGTAACCAGGTATTTTCTGGGAGCCACCATAGCTCGCATAACGTGTATCATACATCGGGCATTTTACCTGAAGCCGTTACAGCCCACACACTGAGTACAGATCCTCAATCCATCACATCCTATACACGAAACACCTATAGTAGTCCGTAGGAAACTATATCCATAATATATGTGTGTGAATAAGCACAAGCCATTACAGCCCTCTACACACATATATGGGGAAAACTAACCGTTGTTCTTACCAGCACAAGTAACTACCTAGAGAAGAGAATGGGGCTAAAGGGGGTAGTCATCCATCCATCCTCCCACAAGAATTTTGGGGAAAACACCCCCTAGGTCTCAGAATTCCTGGGGTGTCAGTTGACCTAAATAACGATTTGGAGTAGTGTATAGAAACACAAAAAGTACATAATATACTATAGCTCACAACCACAGTAAGGGAATAACATAGTTTTAGACTCAACTACTACTAATGTCTCTTGGACTCCTGGATGCCACTTCTTAGACTAGATATCCTATAAGCACACAACCATTTAAAGAGCTTGATTACATTCCTTTATTCCCTTTTTATCAGTTTCACTTTACGTTCATTAATTATTTAAACATTAATTAACTATTAACAATTTCCACAATATATTTCATTAGAATCACACCCAAAGACCATTATTCCTTTAAATTGAAATCTCGACATTTCATCCCAACAAGCTCCAACCCCATGGGTTAACATCATTTATTCAATCATTTATTAACAACATTATTACCTTCCCATATTCCCACGCATTCTAGAAAAACATTCTATGCTACTAAACACAAGGCAGATCAACATGGTGAGTAGATGAACAACCCATTGAGTCTTTTCCGCCTATAGCAAGATTGTAGACCCATCATCCCTCGGGAAGCTAAACACGGAAAGCACGTGGCATGGCCCGTGTGTCTTCACCCCTTTTGGAAGAAGGGTGAGAAAACCAGCTGCCTTGAGCAGTGTGGAAAGTAAGGAAGATAAACAACCAATAAGAAACAGCAAGCATCTAAACATTCACATCCAACATGTTCCATCATCTATGGTGTCCTCCCCGACACCAACATGCATAAACTAATACATCTCTCCACTCTAGGCGTCAACTGCTGCCACAACCAATAGGAATCCCTGCCCCCACATATCACAACTGCCTTCTAGTCTAACATCACAATACAAGCAGCATGAAAACAAACATCATATCAACTGGGCTCTTAGCCCTTAAGTAAGAAAGTTTGTAACTCAGAACCTTACAAGGCATTATCTTTTATCAAACAACCATCCATTTAATCAATCTGGAATTAACCGATTTATTATTGGCGGGTTCCAACTATGGGAAACCTAAATAGTAATCTATCATGAATTGATTAAACATGATTACTACATCAATTTGATTAACATCAAATTACAACAAGAAGAACCAAATTCATTTACATGCCTTTTTATTTTTGACAATTAATTTACAATTAATTCCAGTTTATGTTCTTTACCAATTTCCATCAAGAACAAAAATCTAAACAAACCAAGCATAAATATCACACTATCTCGCAAAACAAGAGGCAATAACATACGATCGATGTCAATTTATTTATCTGATTCAAATATTTATTATGTCAATTCCATTGTGATCTAGTGGGATAAAACATGCTAACTCTACAGTTTCACATAAAATAATAGAGAAGCAATGAATATCCTACCTCAAACGGTTCTTAACATTCTTTATACAAGGAAGATCCACAAACAGATTATAATCTCCTCCCACGTGACAACTGCATCCACCTGAGGACATCGTGGCATGACTGCAGCATCCGACAGCCAAGAAAACTACATTAAAATCATGGAGATCACATGACATAGCATGGAAAGGAGAAACATTCGGAGAAGTATCGAATAAAACACAAGAACATAGGTAGATTATACCTTATATCGGTGAAGGATAAACACTAGCTACTTACACCAAAACAGGGGGTGCACATAAAGTATGAAGAAATTTCAAGGGGAAACGAACATGGGATTAAGGTTCAATCACACAACACCTAAGGGAAGAAAAAAAGGTTCGAGCATCTCACACTTGGGAACAAAAAGGTAGAATAGTGAAGGAATATATCTCTTCTCTTTAGAAGATTTAACAGAGTAGGTTTAAGTTAAGTTAGATTTTCCATTAAAAGCGGATCGCACTAAACCACATAGTTTGACCATGTAAAAGCATCCCAAGCCTTAAGAAAAATTAATATAGGAGTTATGGACTTTGAATCGGCCTTAGATTCCTTAAAATGAGTCTTTAAATGCATTTTACATCAAATGAAACGTCAAAGGGGCGAAACTATAGGAAGCTGGAAACACTATTCATGAATAATAAATTTGGCAAAGGAAAAAAGGTTGTTGTTGGAAGGCTACTGTTGGAAGGATTCTATTCTGGAAACACTGTTCACATTGGTCTCACCAGTTGAACTATTCACACCGGTCTCACGGGTGGAACTGTTCACATCAGCCTCACCGGTCGAACTGTTCACATCGGCCTCACTGGCGGAACTGTTCACAGCGGTCTCACCTGTGGAACTGTTCACACCGGTCTATCGGTGGAACTATTCATAGTCATCTCATCGGTGGAACTATTCAAATTCATCTCATCAGTGGAACTGTTCACACCTGTCTACCAGGGGAACTGTTCACACTGGTATCACCGGTGGAACTGTTCGCAGCGATCTCACTAGTGGAACTGTTCACACCGTTCTACTGGTGGAACTATTCACAACGGTGTCACCAGTGGAACTGTTCACACCAGTATACCGGTGTAACTTTTCACACTAGTGGAACTATTCATAGTGGACTCACTAGTGGAACTGTTCACAGGTCTCACTAGTGGAACTGTTCACCCCGGTCTCACCTGTGGAACTGTTCACACCGGTCTACCGGTGGAACTGTTCACAGAATTGTAAATTTAGAAAAGTGTTGGGGATAAGTCCCCTTGACCTCCCAGAACACCACAAACACTAGATCTCCATAGAGTAATGGACTATAGAGGTTCATACCATTACATAAGATACCTCTCAAAACATTATCATCCTCGAGAATTCAAAACCCACCTAAAGGGAAATAGAAAAGGGGTCCAAAAAACCACCCATCTAAATACCTCTCAAAAGAGAGAAAGCCACAAGAGTCAACCAAATAAAGACATCTCATAAACATGAAAGGTCTACAATCACAAAGAGAACATTTTTTTACATGGAAATATTTAAACATCAAACAACTCAGGGTAATGATCACGTATCTGCAACTCACGTTCCCAGGTACTCTCCTCCACGCCAATGTGTCGCTACAAGACACGAACCAAGGGGATAGAATCCTCGTGCAATACCTTCTCTTTTCAGTCTTGGATCTCCATAGGCCTCTCCTCAAAGGTCCCATCATCATCAACATTTATATCTCCCCAATTGATGACGTGAGAGTCATCATGAAGATAACGACAGAGCTGTGACACATGAAAAAAATCATATATTCAGCTCATATGTGGGGGAAGTGTTACTCGATATGCCATGACTCCAACACAAGCCAACACCTCGAAAGGCCCAAAAAATTAGGTATAAAGATTACTCTCATGACCAAACCTTCATCGCCCACGACAGGGATTCGCCTTCAGAAACACGTGATCCCCAACATCAAACTCCAAAGGTCTCCTCCTTTGATCGACATATGATTTCTGATGATCCTTCGTTGTCTTCATCCTCTCACAAATAACCTGAACCATCTCTGTTGTATTCTGCACTAGTTCCAGTCCAAGAATTTCTGATTCTCCAACCCCAGTCCCATATTATGGATAATGGAAAGGGTTGAAATACGGGGCTTCAAACGGTGTCATACCGATGGTGGATTGAAAACTATTGTTGTAAGTGAACTCCACCAAGGGTAAGTGCCTCATCCAAGAACCTCAAAAATCCAGGACACAAGAGCGTAGTATATCATCAATAGTATGTATAGTCCACTCTTTTTGGTCATCCCTCTGCAGATGAAAATCAGTGTTAAGGCATAACGGAGAACCAAAAGCATGCTAAAGACCTCTCCACACCCTAGAGGTAAAACGAGGATCTCGATCATAAATGATCGTCCACATGACTCCTTGGAGTCTCACCACCTCCTCCAAATACTTCCTTGAAAAAACTTCCACTAAGCTCGGCTCCTTGATTGCTATAAAGTGGGATGATTTCGTTAAATGTTCCACTACCACGTAAATAGCATCACATACTCCCAGATCTCGAGGTAAAATAGTAAGAAATTCCATTGAAATATCCTCCCACTTCCATTGAGGAATATATAATGGCTAGAGAAAACCACTGGGGTCACGGTGTTCATCCTTGACCTTCTGGCTGACCAAACATCGAGACACAAACTCTGCAACTGCACACTTCAACCTTGGCCACCAAAACTGACTCTTCAAGGCTCGATACATCTTTGTTATGCCAGGATGCACCGCTAAAGGTGAACTATGGAACTCTCTGAGAACCATCTTGTGTGTCGACAAAGGAACATATATCTTTTTGTGATACAAAACCTGGTGTTTTTCATCCTCAAACCAACCATCAGGGGACTATCCACAAATAACTCGGTCTCTCTAGACCTCTACCTCTAGATCCCCCAATAGGGACTCTTCCGCCTGTTACACCAGAGATGACTGCACCATCATCTGAAAAAGACAAACTCTTCCCCCAACTTCTCCCATATCGAGATGTAATGCGGAAATTTCTTACATTACTCTCCAGGAATCACCGGATTCACACACTGCATCACTACATGACTTCCGGCTTAGTGCATCAGCTTGATCATTCCCCTTTCTGGGTGTATACGATATTTCAAAGTCATATTTATGTAAGAAAATTATCCATCGATGTCGTCACAAGTTTAAGTCATGCTAGGAGAAAACATACCTCAGTCTCTTATGATCAGTGACAACCACAAAGCACTCACCAATGAGGTAATGTCTCCACAACTTCAGAGAAAACACCACGACTACCAACTCAATATCATGAGTCGCATAGTTACGTTCATGGGGATGCAACTACTGAGACCCATAAGAAACAACTGATCTCTACTGCATCAGAATACAACCTAACCCCAGATGTGAAGCATCATTGAAAACATCAAACTGAACTCCCTCTACTGGAAGACAAATAATTGGAGAACTTACTAACTTCTCCATCAGATACTTGAAAGCTGTCTACACTGATCAGTCCACATGAACGCCTGATCTTTCCTGGTCAATGCTGTCATATGAGTCGCAACCTGAGATAAATCATCTATGAACATCCTGTAGTAGCCTGTAATACCAAGGAAACTTCGCACTCTACCACTATCTTGGGGGATGCCCAAGACACAACTTCTTTTATCTTCAATGGATCCACAACTACTTCCTGATGGGACACAACATTCCCCAAGAAATGGACTTCTTGAGCCCAAAACACACACTTCGACAACTTCCCAAATAGTTGATGTTGACGAAGAACTCCCAAAACAGAACGTAGATGCTCTGCATGATCCTCCTCATACCTGGAGTACAAAAGGATTTCATCGATGAAAACCACCATGAACTTATCTAGGAACTCATGGAACATAGTGTTCTTCAATCCCATGAACACAGATGGAGAATTCATCACACCAAACGACCTTACAACAACCTCGTAATGCCTATGACGACAACAGAAAGTAGAATTCGGGATATCCTCATCCTTCACACGCATATGATGATATACTGACCACAAGTCGATCTTTGAGAACCAACTTGAACCCTTAAAGTGATCAAATAAATCATAAATCCATGGAATAGGATAGCGATTCTTCATTGTCACTTTGTTTAAGCGACGCTAATTGATACACAACCACAAACTGTCATCAGCCTTCTTCACAAACAAAACTGGAGCACCCCATGATGACACACTTGGCAGAACAAAACCACACTGTAACATTCCATCAAGCTATATGTGTAGCTCTAATAACTCATAAGGAGACATATTATATAGATATGTAGAGATATGAGATGCTCCTGGTTGTAGCTCAATCCCAAACTTGATCTCTCATCGAGGGGGTTAATGCTAAAACCTCTTCTGGAAAGATATCAGGGTACTCTTCTACGACCCTGGGAAACTCCAACTACCGAACCTCTGATGAACTCAACATCATCTCATCCATCATGGATGATAAGGATGAAACACGCCTCTAACTCATTCAAGTGTCTCACTCTCCAACAAACACCGCTGCCTTTCCATCTGCATCGAAGAACACCACCTGCCTCCTGAAGAAATACACAATAGCCTATACCGAATACAACCAATCCATGCTGAGGATGAAATCATATGGTTGTATATGTAAATATAGGAAATCTTCCCAAGAGCGGTGCTTCCCCAGCACTAGATCACAGTCTCTACATACTTCAAACAAGTCAACTTGACCTCTAACTATCATAGTCAACGCCAAGGGAACTGGAAGCCTCTCTACCTCAAGTACCAAAGCATGGAAAAGGGTAGGTGATATGAAAGAGTGTGTTACTCTTGAATCAAAAAAGGCATTCACCAAAGTAGAAAACAAGAAAAGGGTACCTTGAACGATGTCTGGATCGCCTGGCGCTGGCAACGCTAAAGCATGAAGCTGACCATGACCTCCTCCATAGCCTCTCTGACCCTGACGATCACCACCACCATGGCCCCGCTCTACTCTCTAAGGATGAGAAGCATCACAGGGATGTCCTCGTCCTGCCCCATCTACCCTCTACTAATCCAAAGCTGGAGCAACATGTTGTTGCTTCCTCGGCTAGAACTGCCTCAACGGAGGAACCTGGAGTGGAACACCTGGTGCACGATGACTACTCTAAAAGGTTGGGCATTCCCGTAACTGATGACCTCGACCACCATAAGAAAAACAAGCACCTGGTCCCTTGGAATATTCCTGAGATCCACTGCCCCCAGAGAAACGAGATGATAAGGGATGGGACCTACCCCTAGCCGAATGGAAACTCTTCTGACATGAAAATCGGGAACCCTAGACCACAAATCTACTTCATGAGGAATAATGATGACTCCCCTATCATGATGATCTAGTTCTGGCCAATGTCCTCTAGATGACCTCTGCCCTCTCCAGTACCTCAAGATATGTCTTCAGCATAAATGGGGTGACATGACGCTGGATCTCTAGATGAAAAGTCTCCTCAAAATGCATCTCCTTGTTCTACTCATCTAGAAATAGGTATGAATCATATCGTAAAAGGTTATTAAAGCAGATTCCAAACTCTCACACAATCTAGCTCCCCTGTCGAAGGGTTAGAATCTCCTAGCAACTGGATGCCTTCGCGGTCGAAGAATGAAACTCGACTCTAAACATGTCTCGGAACTCCTACCATGAGATCGTAGACTGCTCACGGTCCCCAAGGAACAAGAACCACCACCTCCTCACTTCTCTATGCAGCATCGTCACAACCAAGGACACTCAGTGATCCTTATGAGCACAGATCGAACTGAAGCCTATCTCTACCTCCTCCAACCAGTCTTATATGACTACATCTGAAACAGAACCCTCGTACTTCTGCAGACTCTGGTACTAAAACTATCGGATTGTCCTCCTCCAAGTGTCGTCATCATCAACCTCTACCCTCTAGGGATTTGCTGACATAGCCTGGTGGACATATTTTGAACGAACCTGATGAGGATGTCAACGTAGAGACATACATGCAAAATAAAAAATAGTTAGAGATACTAAACCTAGAATATAGAATACTCATCATTAATTAATTAATTGTTTTATTTTATTCACTTTAGGTTAAACTATCTCAAGGTCTACCCATTCAAACACAGGCACAAAGAATAATGATGCATGATACTTTCCTAGGTCTCTACCCTGCAACTATTATCACCTCGTTTAGTGGCCATTGTAAACTTAAAGGTCTGTGCATCAGATCACAGGAGGCCCTAAACGCCTATGTCTCATCTAATATTCAGTGTTTACATCACTTGCTAAACATTACTAACACTGTTTCCCTACCAACCCATACAACCTCACCTATGCCTAACACCAAACTCCATCTTATCCCTCAACCAAACCTCTGATACCAATCTCTCACAACCCCCTCCCCACAAGGTGTACCCCTCCTGGGTTAGCAATGTGAGAAGAGAGATAATGACCCTCGAGTCCTGCCACTAGTAGGCCCCAAGTTGGCGACTATCACTGAGGGTATAATAAACACACAAATGGGAGGTATTACCCTCTAAGAGAACACATGAAAAAGAGAGAGATAAGAAAGACACCAACCAACTCCAAGTCAGACAGAAATATAAAATAAATCCCAAGTAGACATATACAATGTCATGAAAAACTACTACAACTGAAAGGGGAAAACTATAAGTGCCATAGGAAAGTAAAAACAGCAGCAACCACAAGCCCGAACAGCTCCTGCAACCCCAAGCCAGTAAAAACCAGCCTGATCTCCAACCTGCTCCAAGTGACCTGAAAAAAATAGTTTACATATATATAGGTTGAGTGTAACAGTATACTCACTAGGATCCTCCCTGGAGCCTCTCATGTGAAAGTATGGAAAGCATTCTAAAGCACAATGAACGAAAAGTGAAACTAACTCATCACCTAAATAGGTATACTATGTTCCCAGCCTCACCATGGCTACTCTCACCAAGTATCACATACAAGAGTATATAATATAATAAAGAATATCAAGGGTACCCCGCTACTACTTCCCCACAGGTTTTCCGCTTTTCCCCAACATCGCACGTCCTAAGCCATCTCTCTCCAAAAAGGCTTTCCCACAGACATCTGGGTAAATCACCACAACATGAACCTCGTACAACATAACCACCACGTCCACATAAGCAAAGTAACCAGGTAGTTTCTGGGAGCCACCGTAGCTTACATAACATGTATCATATGTCAAGCATTATATCTCAAGCCATTACAGCCCCCACACCAAGTACGGATCCTCAAGCCATCACAACCTATACATGTTTCACCTATAGTAATTCATAGGAAACTATATCCAGAATATATGTGTGTGAATAAACACAAGCCATTACCTCCCTCTAAACACATATATTGGAAAAACTAACCATTGTTCCTAGCAGCACAAGTAACTATCAAGAGATGAGAGTGGGGATAAAGGAGGTAGTCAGCCATCCATCCTGCCATCGGAATTTTGGGGAAAACACCCCCCCCCAGGGCTCAGAATCCCCGGGGTGTCAGTTACCCTAACTGACGGGTGGAGTAACGTATAGAAACACAAAAAGTACAGAATATATTATAGCTCACAACCACAATATGGGCATAACCTAGTCTTATACTCAACTGTATATAACATCTCTCGGACTCCTGGCTACCACTTCTAAGACTAGATATCCTATAAACATACAACCATTTAAAGAGATTGGTTACATTCCATCATTACCTTTTTATCAGTTTCACTTTACATTCACTAATTCCTAAAAAATTAATTAAATATTAACAATTTCCACATTATATTTCATTAGTATCACACCCAAAGTCCACTTTTCCTTTAAATTGAAATATCAACATTGCGTCCCAGCAAGCTCCAACCCCATGGATTAACATCATTTATTCAATAATTTATTAACAACATTATTACTTTCTCATATTCCCAGACATTTAAAAAACATTATAAGGTACTAATCACAAGGGGGATCAACAAAGTGAGTAGATGAACTACTCTTCAAATCTTTGCCGCTTATAGCAAGATCGTAGTCCCATCCTCCCTCAATAATCTAAACACGGAAAGCACATGGCATACCCCACACGTCTTCTCCCCTTTTGGAAGGAGGGTAAGGAAACCAGATGCCTTGAGAAGTGGGGAAAGTAAGGAAGATAAATAACCAACAAGAAATAGCAAGCATCTAGACATTCACATCCAACCCATTCCATCATCTACGGTGTCCTCTCTGACAACCACATGCATAAACTGATGCATCTCGCCACTCTAGGTGTCAACTGCTACCACAACCAATTGGCCTCCCTGCCCCCACATATCACAACTGCCTTCCATGATCACATCACAACACAAGCAGTAGGAAACCAAACATCATATCAACTGGGTTCTTAGCCCTTAAGAAAGCAAGATGGTAACTCTGAAACCTATGAGGCATTATCTTTTATCAAATGACCATTCATTTAATCTATATGGAATTAACCGATTTATTATTTGCATGTTCCAACTATGAGCAACCTAAACAGTAAAATATCACAAATTGATTAAATATTCTTACTGCATCAATTTAATTAACATCAAATTACAACAAGAAGAACAAAATTCATTTACATTCCTCTTTATCTTGGACAATTAATTTACAATTAATCCCAGTTTACGTTCTTTACCAATTTCCACTAAGAACGAAAATCTAAACAACGAAATCATAAATATCACACTATCTATAAAAATAATAGGTAATAACATATGATTGATATCAATTTATTTATCTGGTTAAAATATTTATTATGTCAATTTTATTGTGATCCAGTGGGCTAAAACATGCTAACTCTACTATTGCACGTACAAGAATATAGAAGAAACAAATCCCATACCTCAAATGGTTCTTAACGTTCTTTATACAAGGATGATCTACACAAAAGATTACGATCACCTCCCCCGTGACAACTACATCCACCCGAGGACACCACAACACGACCGCACCATCCGACAGCTAATAAAACTCCATTAGAAGCATGGAGATCACATGTCATAGCATGGAAAGGAGAAACAGGAGGAGAAGGATCGAAGAAAACACAATAACAGAGGTAGATCGTACCTTATATCGATGAAGGATCGACACTTGATGCTTACACCAAAACAGGTGGTGCGCATGCAGCAGGAAGAAACTTCAAGGGGAAACAAGCCTAGGATTAAGGTTCCATCACATAACACCTAAGGGAAGAAGGAAAGGTTAGAGTATCTCGCACCAGGGAACAAGAAGGTAGAATAAGGAAGGAATATTTCTCTTCCCTTAAGAAGATTTAACAGAGTAGGTTTAAGATACGATGGATTTTCCATTAAAAGTGGATCACATTAAACCACGCGGTTTGACCAAGTAAAATCATCCCAAGCCTTGGGAAAAAATAATATATGAGTTATGTACTTTGAATCGTCCTTGGAGTCCTTAAAAAGAGGCTTTAAATTCATTTTACGTCAAAAGAAATGTCAAAGGGGCGAAACTATAGGATGTTGGGAACACTGTTCATGAACTAGAAATTTGGGAAAGGAAAAAAGGCTACTATTGAAAGGATGTTGTTCTGAAATACTATTCACATCAGTCTCACAGGTGGAACCGTACACAATGGCCTCACCGGTGGAACTGTTCACAGCGGTATCACTGGTGGAACTGTTCACACCGGTCAACCGGTGGAACTGTTCACAGTGGTTTCACTAGTGGAACTGTTCACACTGGTCAACTGGTGGAACTGTTCACACGGGTCTCCTCGGTGGAACTGTTCACACCGATCTCCCCGGTGGAACAGTTGACACCGGTCTCACTGGTGGAACTCTTCACACCGGTCAACCGGTGGAACTGTTCACAGAATTTAAAATTTAGAAAAGTGTTGGGGATAAGTTACCTTGACCTCCCAGAACACCTCAAACACTAGTTTTCCGTAGAGGAATGGACCAGAGAGGTTCATGCCATTACATATAATATTTTACCCAATTTATTAGAAGATGATATAGGTCTCACTCATCAAATAATCCATATATTTATCTCTCACATAAAATTTAATCACATTTTACATCATAATGAAACTATGCAAAAAACAAAGGTTTCATGAAACAAATAAAATCATTCAATTCCAATAAAGAACCCATAGAAATAAAATAGGTTTCAAAAAACATCCAAAAGTTATGAAATAACATCATGAAATGAATCACAAGATACCAAAAACACGCTCACAAAAAATAATCATATAATAACAAAATAAAATAGGGTGAAAAAAAAATCACTAAATTGAATATAAATCACACTTAAAACCATTACATAAAATCATATTTCTCAATACATTTTGTATTCAATGTTTTGAAATTCATAGTTGTGAGTGTACTTTCAAAATGTCTTGTTTATTTTTATGAAAATGAAATGAAAACCATTTTTGAAAATGGTTTTGGATCACTACACTTTTTACTATGAAATTGAAAGATAAATTGTAAATAAATTAAAAAAACATACTTGAAAAAAAAAGAGTCTTTAAAATGGAAAATTGAATAATAAAAATAATGGTTATAAAAATATAATATAGAGTGGTTGAAAAAACCTATTTATTATTAAAGGATTGAAAACAGTTTTAGATTTTTTGAAATGACCTTGTTGAGAACGCACATTATTTAAAATATGATGAAAATATTTTTTTAAAAGGAATATAGTGTGGAAAAGGATAATTGGTGATAATAATAATTTCAATTTCCACTATGGAACATAGATCATTTGTGGGAAATAAAAGTAAATATTTGGATGAAAAATCCATTATATGTAATGGGAATTATTCATATCAAAAATGAATTTTGAAAACAAAATAATGTTATTGAGGAAGATATATTTAGTATGAAACCTTATTTTCTCAATATTTTTTTTAATACAACACAATATCATAATAGTTTATTAAAAAAATATTGAATGTTAGTAGAAAAAGTTGATTTATTATAACCCAAAAAAGAGAATTGTGTTATGAATACCCCTTAGAAATTTATAAATTTTTTAATAAAAAGTCATTGGAAAAATGAAAATCATGTGATTCCATAAATAAGATTGATTAAATATTGAAAAATGTAAAATCAAATTCATGGTAATTATATACAACATATAAAAAATAAATTTTTATGTAACATTAAAAGATTTCCTAATGAAAAGATGATGAGACGAAAAAACCTTATATCTTAAGAAATCATATAATACAACCAATTGAATGAAATAGAGAATTAAATTGAAGATAAATTACCATGGAAAAGATAAATGATGATATTATATAACCAATAGGTAGTATACACTCCATTTAAATTAAATTTGTTTCATAAAAAAATGTTTTTCTCGACAATGGAAAATCTTAGACGAAACCCTTCCCTTATTGTAGATTCAATATTCCCTTGAACCTAATGTCCTAAAAATAATTAGTTTATTATATAACTTATTAGGAAGCATATTATTTTTTTATTAAATTTAATATGTACTATTTTTATTATATGCTATTTATTTATTACACACATTTCTTGCCAATGTTTGTAACTTGATGTTATTCTATAAATGTTTTTATAACTCATTATGTATGAAAAACAATGTATAATTAATTTTAAAATGTTTTTAGAATTTCCAAAATAATATCTTTTATATAAATAAATTTTATATTCTAAATATATTTTCAAATCCACCCATGATGGGTTGTGATGACAAATGAAACTCATTGCTTGTGTGGGTGATACTTCACATGTATGCATGATTAAGGTATCCATTTTCAGTGAATTAGAGGGAAAGGAAGTAAATGAAATTTTTTAAATTTAAATATATATATATATATATATATATATATATATATATTATAAAATATGTATTCATCCATTACATCATTTTAATCATCCACTAATGGAGGGGATGAATAATGGAAGTCATCGCTTTTAGTTGGTGGTACTCCTCTCAACACACTAAATACCTTTTTTAACGGATGGAGTGGAATATATAATTAATATTCTACTAATAAAATAACATCCCAATAAAGTAAAAATTATTATGTAATTATATTTTTAAGTATATAATATATTTTAAAGAGTGATCTTAAAAATGAACACATTAGAATGAGATAATACTTATGTCGATGACTTGACGTTCCCTTCAATATGTATGTGGAATTATAAGGTTTAGGAAAATGGGGTGTGACAATGAGACTTAGAAAGTGTCAGGACATATTGTAGATGATATTTGGGATAAGTTTCAATGAAATTTATAACGGTATGTGTGTCATTGAATTGGTTTAGGTGACTCCCTTTCTTAAGTGGGGAAATGGCACTGTTGGATACACCCTTTATGTTTTAAAAATTTCAAGGCAAGCTTTATGATTCAATTTTCCAATAGTGGACAAAAATGGAGTGTGGGACATGATTAAGTCTAAAATAATCTCAAAAAAGTATTTGACAACATTTTTTATCATGTTCTTTCCATTTCCACATAGTAAAGGACATTTTTCCATTTTTAGTTTTCATTATGAAAACTACTTTTTCAACATAGTAAAGGACATTTTTCCATTTTTTATCAAAATTCCTTTTCTCCCACACTCTTGAAGTTATGGTGAGAAATATCTCTGGAGAAATAGACTAACATAGTGGATCTAGTGTCCCGGGAATTTGAAAACATTTTTTTATCATGTTCTTTTCATTTCCACATAGTAAAGGACATTTTTCAATTTTTAGTTTTCATTATGGAAACTACTTTTTGAACATAGTAAAGGACATTTTTCCATTTTTTATCAAAATTCCTTTTCTCCCATACTCTTGAAGTTATGGTGAGAAATATTTGTGAAGAAATAGATTGACATAGTGGATCTAGGGTCCCGGGAATTTGGAATAGAAAATATATAATGTACCACTTGAGAGAGGAGGCGCGATGAAGTCTCGGGATGACCTCTCCTATGGCATCGAAACACGCTAGGGTTTTGAGCTACAATTCACCATAGTGCTGCACTACTTCGGCCACAGGCTGATTTCACGCACCTCGGATGGGGCTTGGGAGGAGAATGGTGCACCAGAGCTGCGAAGGGCTTCTTCCAAGCTCACTTTGTCAGAGATTCTTTGAGATGAGCGAATCACAGATCCCTCAATGTCTATTGCGGCGGTCCCATCTGGAATTGCCTCATCCGATCGGCATGGATCTCAGTAATCCCAGGAAGCCCCGGTGACTGATGCGGCGTCTCATCCTGCTTTATCCGAGCGGAATGTCCCGGTGGTCTCGGAACTGTAGTGGTGGTTCCATCCATAGTTGCCTCATATGAGAAGCTTGTATCTCAACAAACCCTTGATGGGTTGCCTCGATCTGATGAGGTGCTGGGGTGATAAGAATGTTGCGGGCTCTGTTCCTGTTAATTCCTGTTTTTCTCAGGAGGTGGTTGGGCCTCGGGCGGTTTTGGGGGAAGCTACAGGAGGTATTTCGGAAGCTGCTACAGGGATTCATGGTGCTCCTCATGTTGATATTTCTACTGATCCTTCCTTTTCTAGCTTCAAATGAAGCCTGGATTCTTCCATTTGAAGAAAAGGGAACAAAACGCATATCAAAGTGACCCTGTCGCGGTCTTAGAGTGGCTCAAAATGGGTGAGTTCTCAATTATTGCTCGATTATTTCTACCTAAAGTCTACCGTCCTCTATAAATAGATGAACTCAAAGAGAGGATTTTGTTGATTTGGGGGTTTTCAACACCGAAGTGTGTCTCTCTTGGTAAGAGATACTTTCATATGCTCTTCCCCACAGAGGAATTGAATGTTCGTGCCTCGGGCTTTGGTTCCATTACGCTCAAACATGGAATTATTTGTTTGCATAAATGAGATAAAAAATTCAATCCCTTTGAGGTTGATTACACGACTACTCAAATTTGAGTAAGGGTTTATGGGTTCAATTGGATACTCTGGAACCCCCAAATATTGTATGATGTTTCCCTATCCATTGGTATCCCAATTAAAATTGACAAGGAAATGAGAGTGGTTCGTTTTGGTCACTTCGTCTTAGTTGAGGTTGAGCTAGGATCGACTATTGTTGACATGGTCATGCTTGAAAGTATTGATGATATTATTGAGATGAATATTTTTTATGAGAAAATCCCAAAATTTTGCAAGGAGTGAAATGTTATTGGTCAGGACTCATCTATCTATCGGCATTGTACAGTTTGTAGACTTTGTGCTTTTAATGGCCATGACGTGAGCAACTGTCTCAAGAAGAGAAAAAGTGCATCTGATTGGAAAACTGATATTCTTCCTCAGTTGTTACAGAATAAAAATGGCACAAACCTCCATAAGAGTGATGATGGTCGGAACATTGCTGCAGACAATGTCGAGAAAAAGAAGAGCAGAGTGTTACTTCTGGGGATGCATCCAATCTAATAGTTGATGATGCGGGTGATCGCCCATGTGGCTCACTTAATGTCTATGCTTCCACCTCTGAGAATAAGTTGATGAATTGGGATGAAATCTTTTCTAAAGAGGAAAAAGTTCACAATGATGATAATAACAACGACAAACATGTTGCATCACAAAAAATTCATTCTTGATTGTCTTCTAAGGACGATGTTTCAATAGCTGAACAAGTGTTTGAAGAGGAAATCCAACTGGTGGTGGATAAGCAGCTCTCACATGAAAGGATGGTAGCCTCATATTGCTGAAAAGGTATGAAAATGATAGAATCAGACTCTACATCATTGAAAAAAACTTTTCATACTTCTTCAAAGCCTTTTTTGGATAATGAGGGATTTTGCCTTGTCACCTACAAGAAGACAAAGTCTCCGGTGGTTTCTCTAGTGGTGGTTGAGCAATCGACTGTAGGTAACACTACACATTTCTCTGATCATAATATTGATGGTCCCATTGAGATGCATGAATCAATTCCGAGCTCTACTACTGAGAAAAAGCTTCATGAGACTATGCATTCGACTGAAGAAATGGTAGTAGATGAGATGATAATGCCAAAGACAAGAGACGCTTCTCCTGAAAAATGCAAGGAAAGATGAGAGAGTAGCTCTGACTCTAAAAGCATTGATGCTGAGATGCTTTTCAAGAGGCTTCAATCTCTTTCTTCATGTATGGGAAGATCGAGGGGTCGGGGGCATGGTCATGGAAGGGCTAACTGGAATGCAATCCGAGAAGAAAGGCAGCTAAGTGCACGATTATGAAAAAAGTTAAACAAATTGTTTTTGTTTTGGGGTTTTCTTTGTCTTCCCATACCCTCCTTAGTTCATATCTTTTTCTTGATTTTAGTAAAAGAGGCTCAACCTCCATATTTATAAAAAAATATAGCATGTGCCCATCAATGTACACACCGTGTCTCATACAGATTAGGGACTAGTGATTTTGGATGCTAGATAAATATCAATGATAGGTACCTTGTAAGAATATATAGTGTTTGACTAAGGGGAATGACATGGATATGGAAAAGTCCACATCTAACAACACTTATGATACACAATGTGTGTATCTCATAAGCACACACTATATTAGATTCACTAAATGAAATGGAAAGCGATATAAAAGACAAAATGTCCCTAGAAACTAAAACACTGTGTTAGAATAACACACAATTCAACTTGACCTGGTTGGATATTTGAAGAGTAGACATAGTCCAACTCACCCCTAGGGATATATACAATAAGTTATGTATAGTTTAAGTTTAGTACTTTCCCTTTTCTAGTTTTTTCCATATATTATCACCTAGTAGAAAAAATGCAGACACACAATTAGTTAATTCATATAGATAATTATATAATGGTTAAATTTATAATAATAGTTCATTTATATTTGTTTTTGATTTGTTTCAATATTTTATCTTCAAATAGGTGATGGAAGGTTTTGGGTGAGGTGTTCATAGTATCCACATGGTTGGTAATCCCGGCACAAATACATAATTATGTTGGTTCCCTATATTATTTAGGGAGTTTTTATTTCTCCTAATGTCATGGAAAGGGTAATTCACATAAGATATTCGATTCCTTAATCCCCTAACAATATACTCATGGTATGGACAATGTATCCAATATTCCATATACAGTTTTGGTACTCAACACGTGTCAGATTTTGGGACTTTATTCATTGATTTGGTACACCTTTGATTGATACATATTTACCTACATATGATATAGGTCCTCCACAGGGGTTAGTACTACCTCATTCAATGTATTTTTCCATTCACGTGGTGTGATTCCAACAGTATAGTTTTAGAGAGCTGTAAAATAAGTTCACAAATTTCTAGTGTTACAAGTCATTTGAAATATTAGAATGGACTGGTTTATGATATATAACATATAGAATAACTATGAACATAATCCATCTCAATATAATTGGTTGTCTAGTCATTAATATATATATATAAAACAATTTATTGTCTATCAATCATGGGTTTTGAGGAGTCATATTAATGTGTCCTTCCTTTTTAATTTTGGGACATTCTACTGATTATTTTTAGGCATTACACTACATTGGTATATTTTCTAGCAAGTAATTTTTTATATGGATAAGATCAAGTTTGGAATTCACATCATTGAATATGGAAATAGAGGATTTAGTGCACTCTGGTTCTTTATAATGATGGTTTGTATTTTATATTTTACCTGGAGTCATTATAAAGAGGAGGATTCATCCCTTTATTAATTAGCCATGAAACATTGAGACATTTTCCTATATATTTTACATTCAATGAACCTATCCCATAAGGTGTTTTATAGGATATCTATTTTCAATATCTTTCACAAACTATAAGTCTTAAATTTTTTATTATATTATTAGTTATTGATGGTTATACAGATGTTTGGATATATATAGACATATATATCTATTATATGTTCATATTGGATATATTTCATTCTTTTAGGGTATTAATTCTTTAGAAATTTTCATTATCCTGAAATGTATTTGATGAATGTTTGGGGTGGAATAATAATAACCACAAAAATTAAGGATTACAGCTTGATTGGACAGTTCATGTAAAGGTGTTCTTAGAGTGGGTTGGCTTGCCTAGGCATAGAGTTTCATGTTATGAGTATTGAGAGGTATAGTTTGAAAAAAATAGAGAAAAGGTGTCATAGGATTGCGAGTTTAGTTATTAGAACAGGGAACATAGTTAATTTGTGGGGGTAAAGTATTCTTTCACTAGGAATCTGATAATTTATTAATCTTCTAAAAAATATAAGGCATTATTTAATGGGTACATGATTTATAAAATACCCATACTATAACATGTCATTTATTGTTTTATCCATTTTTTATATAACTAATATTAACCAAATATGACTTTATATCTTCTATTTCTTATTTTAAAATATAATATGCCACATAACATTCAACAACCAAGTATTTAGGTGTGGGGTAATTATGATCTATTTTTAGTAAAACATCATATTTTCACATGTCATTTGAGAAATGGATCCTCAATTTAGGGACCTAATCAGTAGGATTCACTCACACATGAGTAGGGATAGATCCTCTACCTAATTTAAATGTATTATTTCCTCTAATAATACATCCTAATTAACTGAATGGGGAATATAATCTTCTCTATAAAAACACCAAATTACTATATAATGATCCATAAAATATGTATCCATTATAGTTTAGTTAGACATCTATATTCAATAACTAAATATACCCATGAAAAGGATAACATAATATGGTAAGTGTTGGATTTTATTATTCTAATGTAATTATTATCCACTAACGATAAGGATGATACAGTTTTAGGTATTGTTGGGCATTTAGAAGGGCTATATGACAACATAAAATAACATATTGAAGTTGGAAAACATAATCATGAACTTCTTAGACATGGTCCATGATAGATGTTTTTAATATAGGAAGTTACAAAAACTCCTATGGAGAAAGATTCATAATGTAGTGATTATTATACACATATACACCTATGATTGTGTCATGGATAGTTAATTTTAGATTGATGGATTCTTAGAAGAGATGTAGTCTTGTATGGGATTAGGTATAGGATTTTTCATATATTAATCATAATTTATAACCATTAAATGACATGTGATACTAACCCATTTGATTAGAAATATCCATGCACAAACCAGGTCTTTAGAATCATAAATAATAGAGATGTGTAGATGGTCCATTCATCTTGGATACATGTTATTTTCTAATTTTAGAGGTAGAGGATTTATTGTTCAAGATCATTTAACATGGAGAGTTTCTAAGGGTAGAAAAATTAGTATCATGGGTTGACTACAACATAAAATATAGTAATGATATTAGGGGACTCTCTATGGGTGATACGGTACCCCTCTAAATTAAAGCATTAGAAGGGGAATGGTGGTGTAGTATGAAGAAAAAAGGTGGATGATACATTGATAAACATGAACCAAAACTACCTCTTTTCTATAAATTATAGTCTCTTGGTTTTTTAGTCATGTCTCTAGATAGATGCTTGTTATAAAGGGATATAGTCTTGTTGTTCAAAACATGGTTCATGATAAAATTTGAATATGTTTTACAATCATGATCATACATATCAACACTCAAAACTTTTGTTATTTTGTTTATATATCATTAAAATCATATTAAGGAATTTTGTTGGTTTCTATTGGCCATACACATTTTCTAGAGACTCCCACAAGAGGTGATCATCTTCATATACACTCATGTCATGAGTGTGAGCCATCCCTATGATGAGGATGGACTTCATGAGATCTAATAAAGGTGGTGATCATACAGAAGGGTGTTGTACTATTTATGGACACGTTATCCATAGTTCATGCTAGTTTATTTCTATAATCACAGGGTCAAATGTTATAGGGAATATGGGTTAATATTCACCATTATAGGTGAGTAGGATATGAATATAGAATGGGTGGGACTAACCCTTTTTATCATTTAAAGGATTAAACACTAGTTGTAGAACATTTACTTTTCACCACAGATACACCAAAGGATCAATTTCTCATTTTTATCGTGATATACATAATTTATCTATAGGATATTCGACAACTTCCTCTCATTAAATGATCAATTTATTTATTTACTTGCATCTTAGGAACACACCAAAATCTACAATATCATATTAGATGGCCCAAAAAAAATACTCAAATAAAGGCATAGTAGGATGACCATTTGGAGAATGGTTTTATCAATCATAGTGTGTTCCTATAGTAAATCTCATTTTATTTTCAAATAATGTAGATGTGATTCAAAATTATTTTATTCATAGTGACGTTTAAACCATTTGAAATTCAAGAAAACATACCTCCATACAAGGATATATGACATAATCAACCAATTAATAGAAGTGTTGTTTTTATCAAAGGTTGATATTATGACAATGTATTATCATTTTTCAGTTTTTCAGGGGAAATTATTAAGATGGAATTCATGTGTTTTTATAGGTGATACACATTCTTAGTGATATCGATTTACATGATGAATTCCCAACATGTGTTCTAGGGTCCCATCAATTAGAACTTTTATCTATTCATTAGCCTATTTTTATGGTCTCCATTGATGAAATCCATTTGTATTTTATATAAAATGATGAGCACATTAAGTATTTGAGGGTTTTCTTGTACATTATTTGAGAGCACCAATAATATTTAAAACTAGTATGGTGGAAATACTGGATTGTAAAAGTCTATTTTTGAGGACAAGTTATCTTAGAGGTGGAGTAACAGTTTATCCCATTATGATTAAATTTTTGATGGTTTTATTACCACATAATAATGAGTTTGATTTTCATAGATTTAATTTTTTAGATTTAAATTATTATAGGGATATAGTGAAATTAACATCTATTGCAACCCATGAAAATCCATAGAGGGGTAAATATTTTTATTCTCTAATGGATTCTAGATTCATTTCCAAAATATGAATAGGATTTTAGAGTTATGATAGTTGGAGGAAATAGTCGAGTACATTGTGTTTTATTATCCCTATAGGATCAATCATGTCTATGTGCTGCTATATAGGCATATAATTATTTTTTTGGGTCTAGGAATTGGACAAATCTTATGAACAACTACATGACCCACAACATAGATATCATAATACTAATATTTTCATTATGGGTGTTGAGGTTTCATTACCTCAACAAGAAATTTGTGATCAACATGAAAAACATAGTCTCATGTATATTTTTTGCAATGAGATATAAACAAGAGGAAAATTTAAATTCTAGAGTTTAATGATGATTATGTCTTAAGGGACTTTTATAATCTAAGAAATGCTAACTTGTAGGATAATCCATTCAGTTGGAAATCATTTTCTTATCTAGTTTTTGAGGAATATAATATGTAACCCTTGATATATTTAGATGGTCAAAGAGTGAGGTGTTTTATATCATCAAACAGGGGCAGTGACCCACATACAATGTAATTAAGTTAAGGTAACTCGACAAGGGGTTATATATTGAGTTGTTTAATATGAATTGATATAGTCATAAATGGAACTTGATTAATTACCAAGTGGTAATGATTATTTAATCCTCTGATAATGTTGGATAATGGTTCTAGTAGGGTTGTGCGATATGTTTTCAAGGGTGTTTTACAAATCCAAGTTTTTATTGAAACAGAGTGAGATAATGATGTACCAAGTGTAAGAGTTGGTGTCCTAGAACCAACTGGTTTTACTTTGATTACATGGATATTTAATGTATAATTACATATTGTTCATTATTCTGCATGATTATGATGTAATAATGTCCTAGAGTATTTGTTGCATTGATAAGGTCACGACAGTTCCCCGCTATGATGAGAATCTTGAAATGCTATAACAATATTCTTAAATATTGTTCTGCGGTTGGATGACATGCTATGATGGGACACATAGCATGCAGACTGTCAGGTGCGAGTACTCGTAAGAAGATGAGACTTCCTCTCATTAAGTTCGCACTTGGTAATCTCTAAGATATGAGATTATGAGAACAGACCCGCTAGTAGGAATTCAACATGTTTTGGTGTCATCAGATATTTTTATCTGCAAGCATGTGTAATGATCCTTAGACTTTAAGATTATCACTAATACTTGTCACGACTTACGCACTTCGATTTACTGACAAAAACCGTCTCACAAACAGTTGGCAAAAAGTAGGGTACGTTGGGTGCATAACGAGTGACATGTTATTAATGGATAAGTCGAGGAAGGATTTGTCCCTTCCATTTATGAAAGTTGATATCTCGACCCTTTGATTGAAATAAAACTGTCACGCGAAATTCCATGGACATAGTGTAACGAAGAGTTTATTTCAGGTAGTCAAAAAATGACGTATCAAGCATAAAAGTTGATGACACAGTCATGAAACCTGCTTGATGAGATATTGCGACAAAGGGATTATATTACACAGTGAGCGTTCGTATGTGGATGTCGTTGCGACTTTACGTTCTTTCTCTTGGGTGCCTTGACCCGTTGCTAGACAATACTCTTGGACTTTAGGAAAGCCCGCCTAATGCCAAGAAAAAAGAACCATAGAGGGCCACACACTAAGTGTTTTTGGTGGTCTCGGTTAAATTCTATTTGAATTTAATTAATGAAATAAATATTATTCACAAGATCGTGGAAATTTTTTATTCAAGTTAAAATGATCGCATAAATTAACTTAAATATATTTATTTATTTTATTGAACATTTAATAAATATTTATTTAATAGTTTGTAATTAAAATATATATTTAAGAGAATAAATTATTTATTTATTTATTCGGGTGTTCAATAAATGGTAGTGGAGTTCAAGCGGACCAAGGTCGGTTCGGTAGTAAAATAATTATTTGCAAGACGGTAAATAATTATTTAACTAGTTGGTACAAATTAAAATAACGCTGCTATTATTTTGTGACGCGGAATTTTATTTATAATTCAGTTTTGCGCAAGTTGTCACACCATAAATAATGACGCGATATTATAATTAAATGCATGGGTTTTCTCTAAGTTCATGATTTTATTTAATTGTTGCTATGCAATTAAATATTGTAACTGAAATTCCATGTATATAAATAGGAAAGTATGACTATTGTTTCATACACTACTGGAATTATAGGTATTTGTGATTGGCTATTTACGACGGGATCCCGTCGCAAATAGGCTTTAGCGACAGGGCCCCGTCGCAAATAGCCCGTTGCAGAAAACGACGTTGCAAATAAGTCTCCGATTATATACATTATATATAAATAAACCTTTTGCGACGGGGAAGTTCTTCATCGCAAATAAGTCTCCGATTATATACATTATATATAAAAATCTTTTGCGACGGACCCGTCGTCCCGTCACAAATACTTTTATTAAAAATTTATATCTGAACTATTTGCGACGGGAGCCTGTCGTAAAAGGTCCCGTCACAAATACGAAACATAATAAAAAAATATATTTAATATAATTATGATTAATGAAAAAATTATATTAATATTATTAAAATAATAAAAAAATAAAATATATTAAAAATCTCAATATTCTCAAAATAATAGAAAAAAATCATCAAATATTATTATTATTATTATTAGTAAAATAAATAAACATTAAAAAAATATATTACTAAAAAAATATAATTAATAAAATTATGATTAATGAAAAATTAATATTAATATTAATAAAACAATAAAAAAATAAAAAAATATTAAAATTCTCAATATTTACAAAAAAATATAAAAAAATCATAAAATATTATTATCATTATTATTAGTAAAATAAACAAATATTAAAAAATATAATACTAATAATAAATAATAAAATATTAAAAATAAAAAAAAATTAAATTATGCAATATTTGCACCAATATAAAAGACATAAATTGTAAATAGTTCATATTACAACAAATCTTGAATTCAAATGTTTTTAACATAAAAAAAATCACTAGGGAGGGGGGTGGGTTGTCTTCTGGAGGAGGTGGAGGAGTTGTAGGAGATGGTGGAGGAAACTCCATCTCTAAACTACGAGTCAGACGATGCATGTACTCCAACTACTCGTGATGTTGCTGCTGCTATCGACGCATCTCCTGCTTGTGCTGCTGCTGCTGTTGCTGCCACCGACACATCTCTTCATGTTGCTTCTGCAAACTCTCTATAAGCTTAGTATGAGTTCGCAACTGCTCCTGATACTGTGAGGCATAAGATGATGCCTCTCCACGAGCTCCTCTCGAGCTAGGCGCCAACATTACAGCAGTACCATAATAAGTACCAGGAGTCAAATGAGAGTCAATTCCAACTACTCATCCCTTCTCAAAGCCATACTGAGTCGCCTGCATCTATACCGCCTCATCGAAATGTTGGGCAATGGTCTGATCAGTTGTCTCGTCCTGACTCTCAGCCTGTGTCTGAGAGGTCGCAACCTCATATGACTCCTTCAATTCCAATTTGAAATTAAAATTGTGAAATATTATATGCAGTTAATTGTCAAACTGAAAAAAATAATACTAATCACAATCCGACGCTAGCGGTCACCTCTAATCTCTCCAGTGGATGGATCACTGTACATCATCCGATAAACGTCGTATTCCGTAATATCGGGATGCTCGACTACCTAAAGAATATATAAATAAACTGTTTATATTTAAAGTTATATAAAATATTTAAAAAAGATACTTACCAGATGCTCTCTATGCGTACTGAATGTATGACTACCAGCTCGATGCGTCACCTCCTGTCTCCCTCGGTTCTGCCGACCCACTAAAGATCTCCTCTGAAATTCACCACCCAACCAGTGTAAACATAATCCATCCCAAACGTGAGATGAAATATACTCTGGTCGGTGGGCTCTACACGACTCATCAAATTCTTTCACTCCTACTTTCTTAATGGTCGTTCTTCTCAAATTGTGCAAATACTGACGGAAATGGTTACACATAGACACCTTCTATGCTGCGTGGATAACGTCACACATGCTATCATCGATGGGATACCATAAACCCTAAAAATAATTTATAATATCATGTTATTAATAAAATACATTTCAAAATAAATATTATTTATTTATGTACATCAACGGGAATATGTTCCCATGTGATCCATGGATGAGAAAAATAATTACGCACGATAGTGCTCCCCTATCCAACAACTACATGCACAAAACTATGAAAAATGAATAAATAATCAAACAATTAGTATATATATAAATAAATTAATGAAAGATAACTAAAATATACAGGTTATCATACATCTGTGTGCGTGGATCGAAGCCAAGACGTGGACGTCGCTCAGGGATAGGGTCAGGAATCATCATTCGTGCAAGACCACACCCCCTCCGCGTACCCCCTGAACCGCCAGTAGGCTGAGGGTTAGATGATCCAAAATCCCCCTCATCCAAAGGTAGCTCAACCTCCTGCAACTCGCGAAATAGATCAGGGTTGATCTGAAACACAAAATGATTGTTGTTAGCAGATAGTTGAAAATAACTATTATATATAGATATATATTAGTTATGATTATAACCAACATTTAACTGTGTCAATGTCCATCTTCATCCTCATCTCCATAGATGTCAATGTCAATGTCTTCATCTTCCTCCTCAGCGTCATCAATATCCATATGAGTTTCAGTTTCATCATCTCTTGTCATTTCAAATTCGTTTGTAACATCATTATCATCTTCGTCATCATCGATCCTTAATTGTGGGGTGTCTTCATCAATATTCATGTCTCTGTAAAAAAGATGGATTTTGAGCAGTCTCTTAAATTTTTTTAATTCCTTTCACTTCAGTGAAACCACATTTAGTTTGAGTAAACTGATTTTCCTGAGATTTCATTTTTATTATGCTCCACCAATCACTCAAGTCTCTTGAAGTAGCATAATACTTTGCGTAATAAATTTGATGTGATTTTTGAGCAAGTAAAAAATGGTTCATTTACTGCAAGAAGAATTTTATATTTAATATCGATGATTCCATGAGTTGGATGAACACGCAAGCCTCTCTCAATATCCAACCACTGACATTTAAACATCGTCATGTAATTCTATCATAGATAACACAGCTTAATAATTTCATCCAGAATGCCATAAAAGTCAACTTCAGTTTCTCTATGCTGTGATCCTCTCAAGAAAACTCCACTGTTCATTGTTTTTTTGATTCCCCATATGCACGTGTATGAAATCGAAAACCATTCACCACATATGCATTATCAGATTTAACCATTTTGGATGGTGGGTTACTTAATATACACAGTCTCTTATCAATTTTATCAGCATGTTGAGACACCTGAAAATTTGTAAAACAATTATCAATATAATAAATAATAAAAGAAATTGATTTTAAACCATCAATAAATTATGTTACCAGTTTTTGAAGCTATTGAGAAATTTTTTTGTTTGCGTTCTTCAAGAGCACCTGCTGTAATTTGGGAAAGTTATTTCTTGATATGATTATCATATAACCTAAAAATAAAATAAGTTTACATACTGTAACATAAATTATAGAATAAGTGATAGAAGCACTCACAGTACAAATGATGTTATTTCTTCATAGTTGAGCAGAACATATGTATGGGCTCTGTGATATTCATCATCTGAAAGCCATTGTTCATGAACTCCACTGAAGCCAAGATTTGGCTGATTAAAAACTGATAATTGATTTTTCCATTTCATCATTAACATTCTCCTCATTTCGTCCCATGTAATTGTGTTTTGAGGGATATTCAGATTCAAAATAATGAGAGCAGAAAAAAACAATTTTTTCTTGCAAATAAGCTTCAGCAATTGAGCATTCAACTGATGCTTTGTTACGTACTTTTTTCTTCAATTTCTGTATGCATCTCTTGAAAGGGTACATCCATCGAAACTGTACTGGACCTCCACATTTAGCTTCATGTGGAAAATGTAATATCAGATGTTCCATTGAGTCAAAGAAAGCCGATAGAAAGATTTTTTCCAGTTTACATATAATTACAACAACATCTTCTTTCAGTTTTCTTAGCGCATCATAGTCTGTTATCGCTGCACAAATGTATCAAAAAAATATGACATGTTTGTTATTGAATCCTAAATCATAGAATTCAACAAACCATTGAATCCAATCAACATAAGTCTTTCCATTATAACATGACAATCATGAATTTTTAATCGGGTAATATAACCATTCTTAACACATCTTCCCAAATTGGAAGCATATCCATCTGGAAGGCTCAAATCTGCAATCCACTGACAAAATAATAAGCGACTCTCTTTAGACGGTGTATAAGCTACTTTTGGCTTCATTAACCTTTGTGATCTGACATTTTCAAATAGTTCAAGTTCTAGTCGCCTGCAAATTTGGGCAAGATCTAATCGTGCCTTTACAGTATCTTTAGTCTTACCTGGTGTATCCAAAACTATATGAAATAAATTATCAAAAAAAATCTTCTCAATATGCATGACATCCAACATGTGGCGAACCAACAAATCAGACCAATATGGAAGATCCCAAAAAATGCTTAGTTTTATCCAATTATGTTCTCTCCCAAAGCCATGAATTTTCTGTTGGTTTACTGTTGGCCCAAATGTGACGGGAGGTAATGAAAATACAATTGATTTTAAATCTGTACCTGAGATCATTTTTGAAGGTTCATCCCTTTCAATTGTACCTTTTTTGAAATTAGATTTGTTCCTCTGAAAAGGGTGATCGGTTGGAAGAAATCTGTGATGACAGTCAAAATATAAAGGTTTTTTCCATTGATGAGCATAAAGGCTTTGTTGTCTTTCATACAGTAAGGACATGATTTCGGACCATGTGTACTCTAGCCAAATAACATCCCATATGCCGGAAAGTCGCTAATCGTCCACATCAATGCAACTTTTAATATGAAATTTTGTTTCGCAGCAACATCATATATACTAACACCATCACTCCACAATGCATTTAACTCATCAATCAATGGTTTCAAATAAACGTCAATATTCTTTTTCGGATGTCCTGGGATTAATAATGTCAAAAAGATATAGGGCTCCTTCATCAACATCCATGAAGGTAAATTGTACGAAGTTATAAAGACATGCCAACATGAATACTGACCACCATAAGAACCAAACGAACAGAAACTGTCAGTAGAAAGACCCAATCGCATGTTTCGGGCTTCTAAAGCAAAAGACTGATGTAGACGATCAAAATGTTTCCATGAATCACCATCAGATGGATGATTCAAGCTTTTATTGATTGTCCATATATGGGACAACTATCCAACAAATCATTTTCACCAGAATATAAGATGCAATCATTTGGACATGCATGAATATTCTGATAACTAAGTCCCAGATTACAAATCAGCCTCTTGCTCTCATAGTAATTTGAAGGAAACACATTTCCTTCAGGTAACAGTGTTTTAACCAAAGAAAATATCTGATCAAAGCAGTTGTCTGACATTGAATTGTCTAATTTAATAACCATAATTTTTTCAACCGCTTCTAATTTGCTTATCTTGCAACCAGGATATAATGCATCCTCAGCAGACCTCAACATCTCATAAAATTTGGATGGTGCCAACTCAGGAGTTAAATCAATATCATCTTGAGTTTCAGTTTGTTGAACAGATATACCTGCAACATCATGTACTAAATTTTGAAACCACGATGGATCCAGAATCAAGTTATTAGTATCTTCTCTAGAACTGCGTTCACCATGTTGATACCAAAAAACATAATATGGTTGAAAACCAAACCGCAAGAGATGTCCCACAACCTTGTCAAATGTGTCAAATGTTCTCAGAGCACATTTTTTACAAGGACACTTTATTATGCCTTTTTAAACATATTCTGGTTTTGATGATGCAAATGATAAGAAAGCTTCAACACCCTCAATATATATAGGATTTAAACCAGAACCAATTGGATTTCTACGCTAATTTATCCAAGCGCGGTCACCTAATAATGACTGTTGTCGACTTCCTTGTTCCATATTTTTCTACAAAATATAAAATCATTACTATTTTTGAATAATTTGAAATTATAAAAACACTATCTGAAAAAAGGATAAATAATTACAACTACTTCTTAATAATTACCATTACTCATGGGCGACATAATTTCCAGTGGATTGACGAATCCTCTTTTGTCCAAAGGCTCATTTACTTGCAACTTTCTCACAGAGAAATCACAATGAAGAATCTGCTCAGAGGTACGCATGCGTACCTCTGAGCAGATTCTTCATTGTGATTTCTGTGTGAGAAAGTTTCAAGTAAATGAGCCGTCAGACAAATGAGCCCCCTTTTCATCGATGAATCATCCTCTTGCAACTGTCACCGCCTGAACACATTATAAAAAATGTGGTCATACGAATGCATATTTAAACTCGTGCATACGATATTGGATATGCATACGTAGAAGCATACTTTTCATAATGTTTTGAGTCGGTGAAAGTTGAAAGGAGAAGAGTCATCGAGCAAAAGGAGTACTGTCAATCCATTGATAATTGTGCAAAGTTATTACAAGTTATTACAATTTATTACAATTGATTTTATTCCTAATTATTCTTAATTATTACTAATTATTACAAATTATTACAATTAATTACTATTAATTACTAATTATTAATAATTTTTACTATTTATTACTATTTATTACTACTTATTACTACTTATTAGTATTTATTACTATTTATTACTATTTATTACTAGTTATTACTAGTTATTACTAGTTTTTACTAATTATTACTAATTATTACTAATTATTACTATTTATTACTATTTATTACTAATTATTACTAATTATTACTAATTATTACTATTTATTACTAATTATTACTAATTATTACTAATTATTACTAATTATTACTAATTATTACTAATTATTACTATTTATTACAATTTATTACTATTTATTACAATTTATTACAATTTATTACTATTTATTACTATTTATTACTATTTATTACTTTTTATTACTATTTATTACTAATTATTACTAATTAATACTAATTATTACTAATTATTACTAATTATTACTAATTATTACTAATTATTACTAATTATTACTGTTTATTACTCTTTATTACTAATTATTACTAATTATTACTAATTATTACTAATTATTACTAATTATTCCTATTTATTCCTAATTATTCTATTTATTTCTAATTATTCCTAATTATTCCTAATTATTCCTATTTATTACTAATTATTCCTATTTATTCTTATTTATTACTAATTATTTCTATTTATTCCTAATTGTTCCTATTTATTACTAATTATTCCTATTTATTACTAATTATTCATATTTATTACTAATTATTCATATTTATTACTAATTATTCCTATTTATTACTAATTATTCCTATTTATTACTAATTATTCCTATTTATTACTAATTATTCATATTTATTACTAATTATTCCTATTTATTACTAATTACCAGTAATTATTACTAATTACCCGTAATTATTACTAATTACCGACAATTATTACTAATTAAACATAACTATTACTAATTGGCGTTAATTGATATTAATAACTACAATTTACAACTACTAATTACTAATTACAAGTAATTATTTATATACAATACTAATTTTCGTTAATAATTATTAATTATTACTAATTATTACTAATTATTAAAAATTAGTACTAATAATTTCAATTTATTATTACAAATAAATATTGATAGCAAAACAATTTAAATCTAATTTAATTACAACTAATCAATAATAATTAAAATTAACATAAAAATGAAATAAATACTAAATTAAATAAAATATAAATACCTTTAAACTTGATCTCCTATTGATGTAAATGAATTCACAACTTCTCCGTAAAAAAAACTAACTCAGAGAAATTCTCACTCAAAAAATAGAGTTTAGAGAGAGAGAGGAAATAAGAATTCAGGTGAAGAGAAAGAAAAACGGAGGGGGGTATATATAGGTTAGATTAGTTGCGACAGAACTATTTGCAATGGGTATCCTGTTGCAAATAGTTCTATTTGCGACGGGACCCGTCGCAAATACCTTTGCTCGCATTAATTGCTGTCGGCAGTTAAAAAGGTATTTGCGACGGAACCTGTCGCAAAAAGTGTCCTGTCGACACACTTTTTGCGATGGGACAACATCCCATCGCAATAAACCCATTTACCACTGTCGGTATTTGCGATGGGACCCGTCGCAAAAAGTGTCATACCGACACACTTTTTGCGACGGGACAGCATCCCGTTGTAAAAACCCAATTACCGCCGTCGCTTTTTTGCGACGGGACCTGTCGCAAATACCCTCCGACCGACGCACTATTTGCAACAAAGAGATTTTCCCGTCGTAAATAAACTTCCCACGCTTTGGCGCGTAACCCGCACCAAAGCGCGCATTACCTTTTGCGACGGGTCAAACCCCCCGTCACAAATAACCTCCGAGATGGACTATTTGCGACGGGAATTAATCCCGTCACAAATAGCCCGTCGCAAAAGCCTTTTTTCCCCGTAGTGATACACCACACCACACGCCTGGTGAATTGAGAATTGTTGAGCCAAAAAATTTCTCTCTCGAATCTTCTTCTCTCCCCTTTCAAGAACGAGAGACGTTCTTCAAGGCTGAAGAACATGCAATCAAGAACGACCGACACAAGACACTCGATTCGCCGTGCTAGCACCCGGAGAACGAGCGGTGTCGATCGGAGGCCATCAGAGCACGTGTGGATCACCACTAGAGGGATTCTAGTTTGGATCCTTACAAGCGCAATGAGATAATCCGGAAGGGTCATTCCAGACGATCAACATCATCAACGAAGAAAAATACCAAAGATCTAGGTATTATTTTTCTTTATGAAATTAATTAAATTAATTATAAACATGATGTGCAAGATCCTCTCTAAAGGTTTCAGGCCTTTTTCATCTTTATCTAAATCTTTGATTATATTCCGTGGAGACTGACGCTCATCGTCGTATTGATCCTGGAATAATCATTGATCATGGTAAAAATCAAATTGGGTCCCATCCCAATCACGCTTTCGCTGTGCCCGGAACCTTCAATTGGTATTAGAGGGGTTACATCATAGTTTATAATTATTTAAATATTTTGTTGATTAATTACGCATTTAATAATTTAGTTGTTTCAATTCAAGTTAATCGTTCTGCGAATCTGAATCTTGAGATCTATTCCTCCTCTTTCGTTTCTCGTTCAACTTACTGAAACAATCTTTTCTTTTAATTTTGATTAAAATAAAATAGAGGATCTCATCCAGAGGTGCCAAATATTCCTGGCCATACAACATTAGAACACATGATGTGTATTCGGCAGTACCCATCGTGTAGTCAAGATTCAATGCATCAGACCGGTCCGCCAAACCAAGCCATGTGTTGGAGTCTTTCTAAGTCTTAAATGACTCCGTGTGTTGACTAGGAGCAGGTGGCACGTGGTTTCCGGATTACACGTCATGTGGACCAATGGACACGGCGTGTAGTCCCTTCAGGTTAGGGTTGGACCGTGTACCTCGTACATGGCTTGCCTGGCTGGAGACCGTGTAACGAGGAACTACATGGCGTATGGCCCACTGGACACGTCGTGTACTCTGAATATTTCTGAAGTATACTCACACATTGTTTCCCCCGGCATGTACTTCAGATAGACGGTGAAAAATAATACACGCCGTGTAGTTGGAACTACACGTCGTGTACTCATCCAAATTACGCATATTTATTAAAATTTTATTATATTACACAAACCCTTGAGATGTGTACCATCATGTGGGAATAAAGTTGAGGCACAACACGTGGTAAGTGTTTTATATATGCATGTTTAATTTAGCATCTGTGTAATGTTCATTTCTACTCATTGGGTAGTTATGAATTGGAATTCACTGGGTTGCCTCCAAGGTACGAGTTACGTACAGAGATAATTTTCAATGAATTTATTTTTTTAAAATTATGATGGATGAGAATCTCATGAAAATTCAGAAAAAGAGTTTAAGATAAAATGATTGATTAACTAAATATGATAATTAATTGATTTGAGCACGATTTATGTTAAACAAGAATGATTAAAGAATTGACTGATAGTTTTATATATTCGTAAATATCGTTTCATGTATGGATGATCAAGAGCTAGACCAAGATCTTTGTATGTGGATGATTTCTTTTAATTTATTTATTTGAATTAAATTTGTTGGCCTGTGAGCCTTATCCTCATTAATATATAGGTCCTGTGTGTCCAAGGTTTCTTTTATGCAAAACCCCTTTTACCCCTCATGTGAGTTAAAAAAAGGCATATGTATTGGATGGAACTCCCAAGCTAGTGGAGGCAGTTCAAGCTGGAGTCGAGACGAAACCAATCCCAGGAGATACAGAGGTTGACAGGTGGCAGCTGTAAACATGAACCCAAAATGTTCAAGGTGTTTCTCCCCTAGGGCAGGGTTAGTTTATCAACTGCTAGATAAACTAACCATTAGAAAAGCTCATGATCACGTCATTTACTTTATTTTATTTCTGTCAGTTGCATGGTTTATCATTATGGATGTGTTGTCACGATCACATAATTAATGAATTAAACAATCATATAAGATGGAACTAAAATAAACTATACTTATGCATAAATATTATTAAGATATGGTTAATCACTTAAGTAAGTTCTACTTAATATTAACAAGCGTGTGATAATCATAATAAGAAATTCATGTATAAGAGATAAAAAATCCCTCAAATAAAATATTAAGTCAGAACAAGCCTTTTGTTACTTGATTAAGGAAAAAACTCAATAAAACTATGTGTTTGACCAACCCTTGTTGGGACACATAATTTTATACAAGAAACCCTTATGAAAGGTTCCAGGTTGATTTAACCATATTACATCAAGAGGAGTAGCCCTTGTTAGACTGGGTGTAATATAGGAGGTAAGAGTTGAGGAAATCCAAATTCATGATTTCAGGATTGGGGAGTCCACTCAACATATCAAGGAGTTGCAATCCTGTAGTTGGAAAAGACCTGCCTACCTAAATACCTTCTAATAGCTTGAACAACCCTTGTTGGGGTTATAAAAAGGGGAATATAGATCCTTTCCACTAGAATTTCATGGAAACTGGACATTCCGAGTTCAATGGTGAGGGCTATTGGGACTTGATAAAATAGTGGAAGATTTAATAAAAATTATTATTTCTTATAAAATGTAATCAAGAAAGTACTAATGATCTTCTCTTTTAATTGTAAAATAAAAATGAAAAACTCTTCAACCACACTATCCCTACGATCAATTCTAGATAAAGACAACATCCTCACCGGTAGTAACCTCTAGGAATGGTTTAGACACCTTCGGGTTATCCTACGCCATGAACTGAAGTCTTACGTGCTGGAGTCAGCATCACCCGATCTGCCTGCCAAAGAGGTGAGTGATGAGGATTTATTGGTATATGAGAAACATATGAATGACACAGTCAACGTTCAATGTTTGATGCTATCATCAATGTCTAGTGTGCTCATGAAGTCTCAAGAAAACATGGATGCTTATAGAATGCTCGAGCACCTCCATGGTCTTTACCAAGAGAGAGAAAGACAGGAAAGGTTTGATATCTCTAAGGCACTCTTTCAAAGTAATCTTGGAGAAGGTTCCCCAACTGGGCCTCATGTAGTCAAGCTCATTAGATACATTGAGCATCTGGAGGTTCTGGGGTTTAAACTCCCAAAGAACTGGGCACCGATCTCATTCTCACATCACTCCCTCAGAGATTCTCTAATTTTGTTGTCAATTTCAATATGAACAACATTGAGAAGTCTCTATCTAATCTTCTTATCCTCATTCGCCAAGTGGACAAAGAGATGAAGAGAGAAAATCATTATATCCTTATGGTTAATAATAGGAAAGGTAAGGTGAAGAGATTTAAGCCCAAAGCTTCTTCACAGCCTTCCAAGAAAAGGATGATCAAAGGGGAGGCAAGGGAACACGAGGCTGTTTGTTTCGCATGTGGCAAGAAGTGCCACTGGACGAAGGACTGGACCCAACCTAAGAAGCAAGGGGAAGCTTCGGGTGCATTTGTTATCAAATTCAATCTATCTGTTTCTACAAATTGGGTATTAGATACATCTTGTGGTGCTCACATATGTATCCAAATACAGGAACCAAGTAGATTTAGGAAGATTGATCGAGGGGAGGTAGATCTACGAGCAGCCAACAGAGTCAGACTTGCTGCTTTAGCTATCGGGGACTACCACCTCACGTTTCCAATTGGGATGATCTTGGTATTAAAGGGTTGTTATTATGTGGATTTTGTTACTAAAAACATTATTTCTGTATCCATATTAGATACAGATGGATTTTTTTTTCAAGTTTGGAAATGAATGTTGCTTCTTTTACAAAGATAGAATTTGTTATGGTAGGGAACATTTATACAACAGAATTTACATGTTGGATTACACAAACCAAGTAATGGTAATTGATAACAAAGATACATCACATGACTCATACCACACCCAACTTTGGCATTACCTGCTAGGTCATGTAAACGAGAAATGCTTGACAAAGTTACATCAAGATGGATTTTTAGATTCTTTCAAACTAAAACCACATGGCATATGTCATGCATGTTTACAATGAAAAATGTCCAAATCCCCATTTAGTGGGAAATGTGAAAGGGCTAAATAACTTCTTGAATTGGTTCATACCGATGTGTGTGGACCATTTCCAGTTCAAGTAAGGGGAGGGTACTCATACTTCATAACTTTTACTGATGATTTTAGTAGGTATGGATATATCTACTTAATGAGTTATAAGTCAGATTCTTTTGATAAGTTAAAAGAATACAAGAATGAAGTTGAGAACCAGCTTGGTAAGAAGATTAAGAAACTCCGCTCAGACTGAGGTGGAGAATATCTTAATCAAGACTTCATTGATTACTTACGGGAGCTTGGGATCCTATCCCAACTCACTCCTCCAAACATGCCCCAGTGGAATAGTGTGAGGAAAAGGAGAAACCACACCCTGTTGGACATAGTGAGATCAATGATGAGTCATGCGAGTCTTCCATTTTCCTTTTGGGGATATGCGTTATAAACAGTGGCACACATACTAAACCAAGAACCAACTAAATCGATAAATGGTATTCCATATGAGTTATGGAGTGGAAGAAAAGCCATGTTATCAAATTTACATGTGTGGGGTAGTGAAGCGTTTGTTAAGGCCTCTTCAGGTAACAAACTTGCACCCCGAGGCACAAAGTGTACCTTTATAGGATACCTTAAGGAAACAAAGGGATATTACCTATACAACCCCTTGGACAAAAAGGTTATAGTGGAAAGACATTCCATATTCCTTGAGAGGGAGCACATCTCCAAAGGTGATAGTGGGAGCGAGATAGACTTCGATGAAGTTGAGGCTCAATGTACACAAGAGTTGGTATAGGAATAAATTCCAAAAAGCCCCGTGGAAGAAGAATTTGTTCCAGAGAAACAAGTACTACGTAGGAGTACAAGAGAGGTTAGAGAACCAGAATGGTACAGTTTTCTAGTTACCGAGGATGGTGACTCCTTATTAGTTGATAATAATGATCCTCTAACCTACAAGGAAGCAGTAAGTGGCACATACGTTGCCAAGTGGAAAGAAGCCATGAATTCTGAAATGGATTCCATGTACCAAAACCAAGTCTATATTTTTGGTAGATCCTCCAGTTGATGTAAATCCTGTTGGTTGCAAATGGGTATTCAAGAAGAATCTGGACATGGAAGGACAAGTCAGTACCCATAAGGCACAACTGGTTGCAAAAGGTTATAAACAGCATCAAGGAATTGACTACGATAAAACCTTATCACCAGTTTCAATGCTGAAATCCATCAGAATTCTACTTGACATTGCGTCTTACCATGATGATGATATTTGACCAATGGATGTCAAATCAGAATTCCTTAATGGGAACCTTCAGAAAGATGTATACTTGACACAACCTGAAGGGTTTGTGACTCCAAAGGATGCCAATAAGGTATGTAAGTTGTAGAAATCCATTTATGGATTAAAGAAATTATCCAGGTCATGGAACATCCATTTTGATGAATCCATAAAAGAATTTGGTTTTATCAAGAATGAATGTGAGCCTTGTGTCTACAAACAGTTTAGTGTGAGTGTAGTTGTTTTCCTAATAGTATATGTTGATGACATATTACTTATTGGAAATGAGATACCAGTCTTACAGTCTGTTAAGGCATGGTTGAATTAATGATTCTCCATGAAAGACTTGGGTGAGACAACATACATTCTTGGGATTAAGATACATCATGATAGATCCAAGAGATTGCTAGGCCTAAGTCAAAGTACATACATTGATAAGATACTAAAGAGATTCAATATGGAACAATCCAATAGGGGATTGTTGCCAGCATCACATGCCATTCATCTTTCCAAGAAAATGTATCCTTAGATACATGAGGAAAGAAAGATAATGTCAAGGACTCCATACACATCAGTGATTGGATCAGTCATGTATGTCATACTATGTACTAGGCTAGATGTCGCCTATGCATTGAGTGTAGTAGACATATATCAAGCTGACCCAGGTGACCACCATTGGATGGCAGTCAAGACTATCCTAAAGTATATAAGGCATACTAAGGATATGTTCCTGGTTTATGGAAGAGATGAGGAACTAGTCATTAGAGGATATGCAGATGCTAGTTTCCAGACTGATCAAGATGACATAAAGTCGCAAATGGGATACATCTTCACTTTGAATGGAGATGCAGTGAGCTGGAAGAGCTCAAAGTAGAGTGTGGTCGTAGATTCTACAGTAGAGTCTGAGTATATCACAACTTATGAGGTAACTAAAGAAGCAATTTGGATGCGAAGCTTCGTCCATGAGTTAGAAGTGATACCTACCAGTAAAGATCCCTTCACAATGTACTATGATAATATTGTAGTTGTGGATCTCGAAAAATATCCAAGGTCACATCAGCGGGTGAAGAACATACTTTAGAAGTATCATCTATTGAGGTATTTTTCTCAGAGAGGTGAAGTTGCAGTTAGCAGTATTTCCACAGAAGACAACGTGGTGGACCCCTTGACTAAAACCTTTACTCAGCAGAAACATGATCATCATGTGAGGTCTAGCGGATTGAAAGTCGTTGGGAGTTGGCTCTAGTACAAGTGGGATTTTGTAATATTTGGTGTCCTAGAACCAACTGGTTTTACTTTGATTACATGGATATTTAATGTATTATTACATATTGTTCATTGTTCTGCATGATTATGATGTAATAATGTCCTAGAGTATTTTTTGCATTGATAAGGTCATGGAAGTTCCCCGCTATGATGAGAACCTTGAAATGCTATAAAAATATTCTTAAATATAGTTCTGCGGTTGGATGACATGCTGTGATGGGACACATAGCATGAAGACCGTCGGGTGTGAGTACTCGTAAGCATACAAGACTTCCTCTCATGAAGTTCGCACATGGTAATCTATAAGATATAATATTATGAGAACAAACCCACTAGTAGGAATTCTGCATGTTTTGGGGTCATCAGATATTTCTATCTGTGAGCATGTGTAATGATCCTTAGACTTTAAGATTATCATTAATACGTGTCACAACTTACACACATTGATTTACTGATGAAAACTGTCATGCAGATAGTTGGCGGGAAGTAGGGTACGTTGGGTGCATCATGAGTGGCATGTTATTAATGGATAAGTCGATAAAGGATTTGTCCCTTCAATTTATGGATGTTGATATATCGACCCTTTAATTGAAATAGAATTGTCATGTGAAATTCCATGGACATGGTGTAACAACGAGTTTATTTCAGGTAGTCAAAGAATGACGTATCAAGCATAAAAGTTGATGACACAGTCATGAAACCTGGTTGATGAGATATTGCAATAAAGGGATTATACTACATAGTGAGTGTTCATATGTGGATTTCATTGTTGCGAATTTACGTTCTTTCTCTTGGGTGCCTTGACCCGTTGTTAGACAGTACTCTTAAACTTTATGCAAGCCCACCTAATGCCGATGAGAAAGAATCCAAGAGGGTCACACACTAAGTGTTTTTGGTGGTCTCAATTAAATTCTATTTGAATTTAATTAATGAAATAAATATTATTCTCAAGATCATGGAAAAATTTTATTCAAGTTAAAATGATCGCATAGATTAAATAAAATTTATTTATTTATTTTATTGAACATTTAATAAATATTTATTTACTAGTTTGTAAATAAAATATTTATTTAAGAGAATAAATTATTTATTTACTTATTCAGGTGTTCAATAAATGGAATTGGAGTTTGAGAAGACCAAGGTCGGTCCAGTGGTAAAATAATTATTTTCAAGACGATAAATAATTATTTAACTAGTTGGCACAAATTAAAATAACGCTGCTATTATTTTGTGATGTGAAATTTTATTTATAATTCTCTTTTGCGCAAGTTGGCGCACCATAAATAATGACACAACATTATTATTAAATGCATGAGTTTTCTCTAAGTTCATGATTGTATTTAATTGTTTATATGCAATTAAATATTGTAACTGAAATTCCATGTGTATAAATAGGCAAGTACACCTATAGTACCATACACCACACCACACGCCTAGTGAATTGAGAATTGTTTAGCCAAACCATTTCTCTCTCAAATCCTCTTCTCTCCCCTCTCCAGAACGAGAGATGTTCATCAAGGACAAAGAATAGGCGATCAAGAATGAACGACACAAGACACTCGATTTACCGCGCTAGCACCCGGAGAACGAGTGGTGTCGATCGGAGGCCATCATATCACGTGTGGATCACCGTTAGTGGGATTTTAGTTTAGATCCTCACAAGCGCAACGAGATAATCTGGAAGGGTCATTCCAGATGATCAACATCATCAACGAAGAAAAATACCAAAGATCCAGGTATTATTTTGCTTTATAAAATTAATTAAATTAATTATAAACATGATATGAAAAATCCACTCTAAAGGTTTCAGGACTCTATTTTCATTATCTAAATCTTTGATTATATTCCGTGGAGACTGGAGTTCATCGCCGTATTGATCCCAGAATAATCATTGATCATGGTAAAAATCAAATTGGGTCTCGTCCCAACCATGCTTCCACTACGCCCAGAACCTTCAACAAGATCTCAAGAATCATCATAGGTGGACTGTAGTGAAGAAGAGTGTTTTTGAGTTTGTTTCATTATACCACATCTTTTAATAAGTAACGGTTCAATAACAAGTATCGTTTTGTTTATTCAACCCCTTGAGTTTATAATACGAAAGTATGAAATTAAAATGATTTATTTAATAAAAGTAATTTTATATTCAGTGAAGAATTATAATTTTATCTAGGTAATTATTGAATAAAGGATTGAATCAGCACATTTCCTCCCTATATGAGAATATTTTAGGGTATAATCCATGATTTGTTCATGTGGATGAGGTCAAATAGTTCGTTAGAGTTACCATGGATAGTAATTAATGATGGATATTCCTGATTCACATCTTGATTGTGGAGGAGCTTGCATGTAGCTATTATTTCAATTTTATATTTGAGTATTAAATTCCAGTATCGGACTAAAATGATCATCATAGTTCATATGTATATATTTCAATCTTATGTGATCTACTTTGTATGGATCTGGGATAATATGCTCTTGTATTTATAATGTTTAAATAATAAAATCTATCACAAATTTATTTTTATGTAACCATTTGAGTCAATGTATAAGAGACACTAAAATCCACCAATTTATTTGTCAAATATTTTTGAGTTATGAAGGAATAAATCATCCACTCAATTTGATGAATGAAATATATGGACCCCAACTTAAGCATTGTAAAATACATATATTTATGTCATGAATTAAATCACATAATATATATGATCCTATAAAGTTTATATTTTTAGACTATTTAGTCATATATCATACATAACAAAACCATGTTATGATGTGGTCATGTCTGGTAAGTATCAATTTTTCTAGTAATATAAAAATTTAAAACAAAATAAGTTTTTTCATGAAAAATCATAATGAATTTACACTTGAATTATTATTTTCTTATACTGATACCTAAACCTTGTGAAAACTTTTTTAAAATGTGGTAGGATCCAAAAAAGATTAGTAAAGGACATAAAAGAAAAATGAGAAACTGATTAGTCCATTGTAAAACCATGAGTTCATAAAAAGAGTTTTTCCTTAACCATTGAGCTAAATGAAATAAATTTTTTCCCCCATTAATTAAATAAGACACTTAATAATAAAAAATAATATAAAATTCATAACCGTGAAGGTTTTTAGGGAAAACACGATAACACATGAGAACTATTTTCATAATATATACTTTTTTACCCAAAAGAATCATAATAAATTTTTACCTTTTCAAAACACATAACTTCCTTCAAAACTAATTATCAATAAAAGAAAAATCATGTATGTTTCTTGGGAAATATTATTCATATAACATTTTCATAATTCTTACCTCCTTAGAGAACCGATACAAATTGAAATAACCAAATGATTGACTTCCAATATAATTACCTAATGTATTTGAGAAATATTTGGGAACAACCATGATCCTGAGCTATATTGGTCTTTTAGAACCCCTGATTTGAGATATATAATCTTTATTTATGACTTTTTATGTGTATAATGTGGTTGGATAATAGTTGGGAGAGTTTGGAAGGTTTTGGGATGGTTTTAGGGGTTTTCTAAGGGCATGCGGTTTTCCAAACAGTGCGACCACCCAGGTAAACCATGAAACATGGGATATTGGGATTTGGAATAGTTGGCACATGGTTTTACTAAACATGTCATACAACCATGCATGGTCCACCTTGAGGCAGTATCAAGTGCATGATTAGCGCACAGTTTGTCTAATTATGTGGCTAAAACATTCCCAGCTTAAAAAAGTGTTTTTAAAAATGGGGCTTGGTTAATATTTTCCCTAAACAACCCAATATTTATCCCATTTAGCCCTTACTCAGTATTTCCTCTTATCCAAGGTTAGGAAACCTCTCCCACTCATCCTGGAAGTGTTTTAAAGGGATTTCTTGGTGTTTTGAAGGTAAATCTCCCTCAATAATTCTTCTCTCTTGGATGTTTTGTGGTTTTATGTAGATCTAATTTTCCAACTCTAATGGTTTCATAGATACAATTCATTTGCAGATAGATATAATTTTTTTCAAAATTATGGTGTGTTTTGTCCTTATTGATGTTAGTGGAAGGGATCTAAGGAATTTTCATGGAATTTTCACCCAGATTTGGGGTGCGGGTGTGCCGTGGGTGTATTTTTCCAAACCCTATTGTAGGTGGGTTCACTCTTGAATATATTTTTCTAGTAATTGAATGATTAATTGAAAATGAATTGGATTTTCTTGAAATTTATTAGGATTTTTATGTGAAAATAAGGGTTGAAACCCATTTTTTTTTATGTTTTTTGGATTTTGGTGAAAACGTTTTATAGCTATGAAATGTGATTGTTGTTGGATATTAAAATGTGGATTTTAAAATTGTTGGTTCGGTTGGTTTATGGAAAATGCTTTGTTAAAAAATGTTTTCAATAAAAAGGCTGTTTTATTGAAATTTTGTTTGTCATGAATAATGGATTAATGCTGTTTTCAAATACTAGTTGATTTATTGAAGTGGTTTTGGAATGATGTGGGAATTATTGATTGTCTTAAAGGATTTTTTGGTTTTAAAATTGTTATGTAGTATGGAATGGATGTGTTTGGAGATATGCTTTTGGAAATTGTGGAATTTCATATTGTCTTAATTTTGGTAAATGTTTTTATTCCATAGTTGTTGGGTTAAGTGATTAATCATGTGTTGTATGGGATGGGTAGTGGTGTGAAGTGCCCCTATAAAAATGGATGGATATTATCATGAAGTACCTCTATAAAAAGGGTTGTAAAGTGGAGTGAAGTACCACTATAAAAAGTGGACAGGTTTGGATGTGAAGTTCCTCTATTAATGGAACACCGAGCTTGGGTGTGTGGAACTTGTGAATATAGTTAAAATGTGCATGTGGCCACACAAGGTATATTGAGTTATGCCAACATGAGTTGGGGAAATTGGGTAATGATATACTTGGATATGTTTCCTTTTTTAGCCCATAAAATGTTTTTTTTTCAAAGACACCACTTTACGGCTGAGTAAGAAACTAATATAAATCACTTTCAGGAAATGTGAGAACCAAAAAAAAGAAGAACCACAAGAAAAGAAGCATGTCCAAGGGGATCCACTATTGGAGACACATGATAGAACAAATCCAAAACAACAGAGGTAGAGGATGGCTGATGGAAAGAGATTCATTGAGACCATTGCAAAGACACTGCCATGCCGAAATAGCACCCCAACATATCCAACTTCACTAAAGTCACCAACACAATCCAAAACATTGTGGAATCCATCATATTTCCTTTGAAATTTTATGATTTGGGAAGAATTTTTCTTGATAAGGGTGTGTTTGGATTGCTAAAAATTATTCCATTGTTCATTGGTTTTATATAAATCTCTTTATATAGATGTTCTAATGGGTTCTATCTAAATAGAATGTGTAGGGAAGTCATTTGGGGAAAACCTACTGAGTATTCTTACTCAACCCCTTCTTGTGAACTTGGTTGCTTTTGCAGATATTGTATTCTGAGGTACAGGTTAAGGTATGACATCACATTTATGGAGTGGTGCCTTATAATGATTGGGTAGTTGTGGATATGGAGCATGGAACTTGGTGTGGATCTATGGAGTTATGTCATGGCATCATTGGGTTTTATTTTTTATTTTTCTTCTTGTTAATCTGATTCTAGAATAATGTTGGTTGGTTATGTTGGACCTTTGCTAATTTTATATTGTAGTAAATTATTTACATGCAATATTTAGTGGTTTGGTAATGGAACCTTTGGTTTGGTGTATTTTTCAAAGGGAAAATTATCCAAAAATTTTAATGAAGCCCTCAACATTTATTTCCAGCCTTTAGTGCCTTTGAAATTTCTCTTGAGGATAAGTAACACCTCCTCCTCGAATCAAGCCAATGAGGAGGGGTGGGATGAAACAAGTGGTATCAATTTGTTAGGTCCATAAATATCATGTGAGACAAGTCTTATCCGGTTCATGGGAATTTATTGTTAGCCTTAGAGGTGACATTCATTATTGTTTTATTCCTTGAGTTAGGTTGGTAGCAAGTGGTAAGTCTGTTGGAACATGAAATGTATATAATAAATGGACATACCTAACCCTTTTATGATAAAAAAAAATTTACCAGGGAGTTGGGAACATAAGTTTTTAAAGACACTTATAGTATCTTGATCTCATTATCGTGGGTGAAACGAATGAGATGAGCATGGAATTCATGGTAGAAATAACTTCCAACTATGATTTCATATTTCACGTAGAGTAATGATCTATGTTGTGGTATGAATGTGTTGATTTTTGAAAAATCTGGAAACGGTTTTCCAATTTTTGGTTTTGAATAGAGAATGGCTATGGTATTTTGAAAATGGGTCGACTTTCAAAAAATAGTGAATTTTTCAAACTTGTTTGAACATTTAAAAATAGGAATTTTAAAATCATGGCTATGATAGTTGAAATGTGGTATAATTTGAAAATGTATGCCCTCAATCACTAAGGAGTGAGATACATGGTGGTTGTTATGTTTTTAGAAAATGGCATCAGGTAGATATCATGCAAACCAAACAGAGGGGGCTGCTGAAAATGTGGTTGCACTTAAGGGTCTAGTGAAACAAAAAATGGTTCAAAGTATAGTGAATGAATTCAATGCCATGGAAAGTGAGAATATAAATGATGAACTGGATCATGTGGACCACTCGGTCTAGTATCAGAAATTGAATCTACCAATGTTTGAGTACGATTGTAAATGAGAAAGGTTATAAGGGTGGTTGAATTGGATGAATCAAATCTTCAATTTTTTGGGCACACCAAAAAAGTTTCAAGTAAATATAATGATGTACATGTTGGATGATCTTGCACATTAGTGGTGGGAGATGGTGAGCTCGGATGGAATAGACCAAGGTATGACATGGGAGGGATTTGAGTAATTTTTGACCAAGAAATTATACCCTAACATGTTTAGAAATCATAAAACAAAAAATTTATTTAGTTTGATGAAATAGAGCTTGTCGGTAACAGATTATGTGGAATAGTTCCTTAACTTAGTCTAGTCTACATATGAGTTTGCAACTAGTGTGTCCTTGAAGGGGACGATCATTGAATCATAATTTTGGTAAGATTTGTTTTTAAAACTATGGTCCTATATATAAGAAATTATACGCACATGATAAATAGATCATCAGTGTCCTAAAGGGACATCTTGGGGGATACAAGTGGGGGAAGATTGTTGGGGACCCCAAGAAATGGTGGGAAATATAACATAGGGAGAAAGCGGTATATGGAAACTTATTTTCAAGGTGAGATTAATGCTCAGAATATGACGATAGGATTAGTGAATATTCCTATGAATCCTTAGAGTAAGCCATGTTGTTTTTGGTATGGTTCTATAGGACACATGAATCAAGATTGTATGGAAAAAACTAAATCATGTCATAAGTGAAAGTAGATGGTCAATCTTCAGCATTATTGTCACAATGCTCTGAGCTTGGTTGTTCGTGACACTCCTCAGGGGTCACAAGCACCGCATGACTCAATTGGATAGGGGCTTTAGCATACCCCTCATCAGTAGAACATAATTATCCATGGTTATGGGAGGAACACCATGACACCCCAAAAGGGGAATAAAGAAAAAATTGTGAATAGAAAGTAGCTTTTTGAAGCTGAGAAGGTTGTGGTGGATGATTATTCGGGACCATTAATGGTTAGAGGTATTTTTTCCAATTATAACTTTATGCAAGTGTTTTTTATATGGATGTGTCCCATTAATTTTTTTCTTATCAGGCCCACATTGACTATTATGTGGGAACAATGAGTTTTTCGAAGGAGGATGGCATCGATCATATCATTATAGGAGGGAACGATGTAGATGTGGGTGAAATGGGATTTTTAGCACCATTGGTGGGGAAAATATCATATCAGTTGGAGTATTATTCTTTGGCATCGACAGAAGATGTTGGTGGAACCAATTTTCCAATAGTTATTGATCAGTTTTTGGATGTATTTCATAAAGAATTATTAGGGTTTCACCGATGAGGGAAGTGGAGTTTATGATTAATATCCTTCCATGGACTAGTCCTATATCACCTCCTTCATACCGTCTGGAACCATCAAAATTGAGGGAATTGAATGTGAAGTTGAAGGATCTATAAAATAAAGAGTTCATCTAGCTGAGAACATCCATGTGGGAAGCACTAGTCTTGTTTCTAGTTTATTGTAATGCATTAGGATTAGGGTTGGGGTGTGATATCATGCAAGTGGATCATGTGGTTGTGTATGGATCATGAAAGTTTTGGTTTCATGAGAACTACCCAACACATGATTTGAAGTTGACTACAGAGGTTTATGCATTGAAAACATGTCATCAATATCTCTCTGGTGATAAATTCACCGTGTTTACCCATTTTAAGAGCTTAGATAATATTTTATCATAAAGGGATTTTAATTTGAGTTATCAAATATCAATGGAGTATCTCTAGATGCTTGACTTCGACTTGATGTACACACTGGGTAACATAAATTCATTGATAGAAGCATTAAAAGGGAAGTTATGTGTTCAAGTGGTGAAAAAAGATTAGGATTAGTGGAACTTTATGTTGGTCATAGATGACATGGAGTTGGAATGAAATGACCAGGGTGATATAATGGTTTTATTTCTAGTTATGTTGGTTCCTAGCTTGGTTGGTTTGGTTTAAGAGGTGCAGATGTCTAATTTATAGTGTGTGTCTATGAGGTCAAAACTCAATGGTGGGGAGACAATTTAGAGTTTTAAACTAGATGGGAGTTCAGTTGTGTGGTTTTAGAATCATATGGTTGTACTAGTGTATTGTGAGGAACAAAATCACAGTGCATACCATCATTCTATATGCGCAGTTCATCCTGGAATTCAGATAATGTATAAGGCATTGAAATCACAGTTCTGGTGGGTGGGTATGGAAAGGAATGTGGCCAAGTTTGTTTTGAGATTCTTGAAATTTTAGTAGTTCAAGGAAGGTAATCGTTTTTCGTCATTTATGTTTCAGTCTTTACCTATACCTGTGTTGAAATGGGAGCAGATAACTATGGATTTTGTTACAAGTCTCCCAAGAATGGTTAGGAAACACTGTACTATATGGGTGATAGTAGATAAAATCACAAAGTTGGCCCATTTCATCCCTATTTGTGAATTTTATACATTGGAGGGGAACTCCAAAATCTATATCTGGAAGATGTTAAAGAGTCATGGGGTTCCCATTTCAATTGTATCAGATAGATATCACATGTTCATGTCATGATTTGGGAAATCTATTCTGCAATCCCTTGAGACTCGGTTTACGATTATCATTGTGTATTATCCTTAGAAGGATGTTTAATCCAAGAGGATGATGAAAACATTAGAAGATATGTTGAGGGAATATATGATGGATTTTGGTGGATCGTGGGAGGAAACATTTTCTTTAGTAATTTTCTACAAGATTAATATTTATCAGGTGTCGATACACATGGATCTGTTTGAATAATTTTATGGGAATTCATGTCATACTCCAATCTGTTGGGTAGAAACATGTGAGACTTATATGTTTGGGCCGAGCCTTATCTAAGAGAGTACATAGAAGATTAATCTGACCAGGAAAATAATGGAGATAACTAAGTTTTGTCAAAAATTGTATGCGGACCATCATCGATGACCATTGTATTTTAAGGTGGGTGATCATGTGTTTTTGAGAATATCTCCTAGGCTTGGGTGTCACCATTTTGGAAAGAAGGAAAAGTTATCTACATGGTATATTGGGACTTTAGAGATACATGAGTGGGTTTCATAAGTGGAATATCTATTGGAATTTACAACATGGTACAGTGTGGTGCACATTGTGTTTCATTTTTTCTCACTTAAAGAAGTATCAACTAGATCCTGATCATGTGATTCGATGAGATCGTGTTAAGCTAGAGTTGGGTGCTTCATTGGTGGGCGTGCTAGTGTAGAATTTGGATTGTAAATAGAAATTATTGCATGGAAAAAGTATAAGCCTAATGAGGGGTTAATAAAAACATGGTTAGAGTTCAGAGGGGACTTGGGAACATTAGAATGAAATGGCAGAGCAATGGCGTGATCATTTTCATAAAAGCATTGGTTTTCTAAATTCTAAGGACAGAAATTCCAATGGTGGAGAGAATATAACACCCCTTGTTGGAGGTTTATAATAATTATTTTCCCATTTTATGTATATAATGTTGTTGAATAAGGTTTGGAAGAGTTTGGTAGGTTTTTGGGAAGGTTTTGTGGCTATTCTACAGGTACACGGTTAAGGAACACATTTTTCTAAACTAAGAAGACACCCAGGTAAATTGTGAAGCATGGTATAATGAGATTTGATATGGTTAGAACATAGTTTTTCTAACCATGTGTCCCAACTTTGCAAAGTCCCCTTGAGGAAATAGAAGAAGCACATTTAGCATACATTTTTTCTAATCATGCAACTAAACTATTTGTGACATAAAAAGAGGGTTTTCAAAAATGGGGATTGGACCAGACATTCCCTAAACACCCCATTATTTCACTCATATAGCTCTAACTCAATATTTCATCTTCTCCAATGGTAGGGAACCTGTCCTAATCATTTTAGAAGCATTTTAAGTTTTTTTTGGTGTTTTTAAGGAGGATCTCCCTTGGTAAGTCTCCTCTCTTGATAGCTTTGTGGTTTTCCTTAGATCAAAGTGTCTATCTATCCTAGTTTCTTAGATATACTTCTATTTCAAATATATCTATGGTTTTTGTTTCCATTAATGGTGTGTTTTGGACTTCTTTATATTAGGATATGGGATTTAAGGTGTTTTCGTGGAAGTGTCACCTGGATTTGGGTGTGGGTGTACCGTTTCTCAATTTCACCAAACCCTAAGGCTGGTGGATTTACTCTCAACTCCATTTTTCTTGAACTAGAAGGATTAATTTAGAATTAATTCATTTTTGTTGAAATTTAGTGTGATTGGGATGTGTGATGCTTGGTTGAAACACATTTTGTGGTTTGTTTTGGATTTTGGGGAAAATGAGTCATGGTTGTGAAATGTTCCTTGTTAATGGATTTTAAAGTGTTGATTTTAAAATTAGTGGATTGGTTGATTTATTTAAAATCATTTCTAAAAAATGGGTTTCAATATAAATGTTGTTTTATCTAAGGGTAGTTTGGCATGGATAATGGCTTAAGGGTGTTTTCAAATAATGGGTGATTTATTGATATGTATTTGGAATATTGATGGAATTTTTGATTGTCTTAAATGGTTGTTTGGTTTTGAAATGTTTGGGTAGTATTACTAGGCTTCATTTGTGGATATGATTTTGTAAATTTTGGATTTTTATGTTGTTGTGATTTTCGTAATTTTTTTTGTCACATGATTTTTTTCTAAATTGATTAATCATGTGTTGGATGGGATTGACAGTGGTGTAAAGTACCACTATCATAAGGGATGGATTGTGGCATGAAGTTACACTATAAAAAGGGTTTTAAAGTAGAATGATGTACCACTATAAAAAGTGTATGAGTTTGGATGTAAATTTTCATAGTCAGAGGTACACAAAGCTCAGGTGTGTGAGACATGTGAATAAGGATGAAATTTGTATGTGGCCATGAAAGGTGTGTTGAGTTATGCCAACATGGGTTGGGGAAAATGGGTAAATATGTCTTCAGCCATCTTTCCTTGGAAATGTGATGATTTGGGAAGAATGTGTCTTGATAAGGGTGTGCTTGGCTTATTGAAAAGTGTTTCATTGTTAAATGGTTTTATATTTTTTTTTATATAAATGTGCTAACAGGTTCTATACTAGTGGTGTGTGTAGGGAAGTCAATTGGGGAACACCTAAAGAGTATTATTACCCACCCCATACTTTGGTACTTGGGTTCTTTGAGAGATGTTGTATTCCGAGACATAGGTAAAGGTATGGAATCTAATTATTAGAGTGATTTTTTATAATGCTTGAAAATTTGTGGAGTTGGAGCAAGGAACTTGGTGTAGATATTGGGATTTATATCAAGTAATCCTTGGGTTTTTGTTTATTCTTCCTCTTGTTACTCTGATTCTAGATTATTGTGGTTTGGTTATATTGGTCTTTTGGTAATGTTGTATTGTAGTACATTGTTTACATGCATCATGTAGTGGTTTGTTAATGTAACATTTGTTTGGATGATTTTATTTAAAAGGGAATATTTTCCCCCACATGTAATGAATCCTTCATTGTTTATTTCCAGCTTTTGGTGATTTAGGGATGTATCTTAAGGCCAATTACCACCTCATCCTCAACTCAAGCCAATGAGGAGGGGTGAGATGTTAAATATGACACCATTCACCCTGATATATATTGGGATCACCCATTTCAATAATTTTATAAGGAATATACCATGAATAAAACATTTTATATTTCACCTTTTTTTGTAATCCCTTGAAAAAAGTACTGTGAACACATATGAAAAAAAATTTATTTATTGAAATATCATTTCTTTTCAAAACCCTTTTTAAAAAGTAAAATTACTATATGGTTAAATTATTTTTCATCTATTAAAATATGAAATCGTGTAAAGGGATAAAGAAATAAAATAATTTTTATGGCGGCACAATTTTTTTTCATTGTATATTTTAAAATATAACATTGTTTTTTTCTTTTTTAAAAAATGTTATGATGTTTTTTATAAAAATAAAAAATACTATTCCATTTGAAATAAATTTAATGATTGAAAATAGAGAAATAATAATTCACTTAATAATTCTTTAATTTTCATATAATGTAATCTATAAAATAATTTATAGAATGTGGTTACTGAAGAAAAATATATAGAGAATAAATCATTAATTTTTTTAAGAAGTTATATTCTAAAATTTTCCATTCCATTGAGTTTGACTTTACATGTATGTTTGTTATTATCCTGAATAATAAAATTATATCATTTATATAGATTCTTATGATCATTTTTCTTGTTTATTACTCCTTTTTTTAATTATTATAATCAATTACATAAAAAATTGAGTTCATATGTAGAGTTTTCATGATACTCATATTATAATACCAAAATGGCATCAACAAGTTTACTATAAATAAAGTGGAAATTATTTCATATTATCCATCATCATATTCATTAAAAAATTATCTTTATATGTCCATTATTTTTTAAAAATAAATCATAAATTTTTGTTTTGATGAAATGACCAATATTTCAATCATGGAGACAATAGTTCGTATATAATCATGAGTAACAATTCCAATTTTAAATGAACATTATGAAAATAAGGTATGTATTATATTATAATTTCGTAATTATTATTATATCATTAATACCATATAAAGGTTTACACAAAACGACTTCATAGGTTGGTTTTAATATTGAAACATGTCCAATAAGAAATTATGGAAGAGTTTTGGGTATGTATTTTATGAAACCAATAGTTCCTAATGTGTGGAAAAAAGAGGATAGGAGTGTCCCTTATATAAGAGAAGGGAGGGGAACTCTTGGAATTTCCAAACATGTTAAATTAATATAAACTAATATTCATATTCAAAGGTACCAAAATGGATAATGATATATGATAGTATTATTTTATGTTTAAATACACTCATAGAAATAAAATTAGACATGTTTGAGTGTTTTTTGACATTGATCTTTTCATTATAACCAATTTAAACTATTTTGGAAAATTTCTTTACTATTAATGTTTTTACTCTTTAGTGGCCATGAAACATACTATAAAAGAAGAAACATAAAATAAATTTACCATAGTCAATATTATAAACTATTTAAAATTCACTAGGTAAAATATATGATTTGTAGAAAATTTAAATCATTTTAAAACCCATTATTTATTATAAAATAAAATTAATGTCAATTTTTACAAGATTCAATTAACTTGACTACAGAAATAAAAATAGATGGATGGAATTCAAATAAAATATTTAATCATTCCTAATATGTCATTATTATCTATAAAATTCATGTTACATAATAATTCATTAAATTTGTATTACTTTATTTTTTTAAAAATAATTTTATTTTTTCTATTAATTAAATAATTACTAGGTCAGTGTCGCATATCCTCTTAAGGTAATTATTTCATCACAATAAATTATGAAAAAAATTTACTTGAAAACATAAAAATATTTATCTTTAAAATTACTATTTAGAGTTGAACATAATTTTTTTATCCCTATCATAATGTATTAATGATATTAGAATAAATTATGATGATTTTTTTTATTTTTTTATTTACTGAAATTATTATGTATGTCATAATCTTGTCCATATGGCTACAAAGTGGAAAATTCCATTGAATTAGAGGATATATGGTCGATATATATCCATAGAATAGAATGTTGACATGTTTTATGTAATTATAACACTTTTCTTTTTAGTTCAACCCATGGTAAGCCTGTTTTAGCCTTAACTATGGTAATAATTTTTTAATGTTTTTAGTATTCGTTACAACCAAAAATTTTGTTGACCTTATTACATAATAATTATTTTAATTAAAAATATGGAATCCATTTATTAAATTCAATTCACACAAGTTGAAAAATTTAATTTAAAACCAATTCTATATGCGTGACTAGAATTAGTGCTCCGAAACATGCAATTTTCATTGAAAAGAAGATTTTAAATTAATTATATGATTAGAAATCAGTAAGATATTGTTTTTATTTAAATATATAGTTATAATATATATATATATATATTATTTATATAATTCAGTATTAGGGGGTATTTAAATTTAATAATAGGAATAAACTTTATGCAGTTGAAAAACTTTTTTAGAAATGAAATTTTTAAGTTTAAAAATTAGTTTATACAAAAACTAAAAAATATGACTCAAAATAAGTTTATTAAAATATTTAATAAAAAATATTTCATATGATACTTTAATACAAAATAAAAAATATAATGGGGATTTTAAATTACAAGATTTAGTTAAAAGAAATTACTTAATTTGAGAAATCATTAATTTTCAATGTTAAAAGATAAATCCTTCATTTATAAAAATCTAAAAAAGTAATCATAGGATATTTTTTTGTATGATAAATTTTAAAAAAATATTTTTTTATAGTTTAAAATTCAAAAAAATTAAAAACAATATTTTCAATGAATCCTTATAAATAAATGATTCATAAAACTATTTTTATTTTGTAGAAAACATACGTAATATTTTTATAATTAATAAAACTATCTAATTAATTAAAAATAATAAATATGAAAACAATTTATCTAATCATTACCTGGGTTTTTAAATCTTGAATTTTAAATTTAATTCTTTTAATTTTATTTACTCATTAAAAATGAGGAGAACCTTCCCTCGTAGAATATTCAAATTCCAAAATTTATTCTCTAAAATTATTGTTTTTCTAGAAAACCATGACCTTATGAATAAATTTATTATATAAAACCTATGCCTTTAGACAAAAATTGGAGTATCCGATTCCTAATAATTTTTTTTATTCAAGCTAAAGTACCTTATGGCTCAAAATATGATATTAATCTGGTATATATTTTTTAACATCAATAAATGAAAACAATTGTGAAACTATGATAAAAATTAGAGGAGAGGTCACTCAATAGGAAAAAAATCCAACATTCACTAAGATTTAATACTATCAAAACGACTACATACATAGCTTCCCATTTTTACCAAAATTTTTAACACTTTTCATTGGATATAATTTAATAAAAATCTGATCCACTACCTCAAATTATATATCATTCATTATATTATCTATGTAGACTCTCTACCTTATATGAGCTATACCAATATGTTGTTTAATAAAAATTTCTTTTTCACCCATTTCATCTACTAAATATTATCCCATAAAAATCATTTCTCCAACATCATCCCAAAAAGTAGGTTATTAACAATGCATTCAATATAATTCCTAAAAAGCATACATCTGTATACTGGAATGAAAATCATTATTATATAAAAAATAGACTCAGGAAAGATGTTAACCCCAATATACATGTTAATCCATTGAATAGTCATGAATCATATATTATAAGGTCTGAATTCTTCACATGGAATGTTAATTAGATTGAGTATAAAAAAATCTATAGAAATTTAATTCAATACCCAATGAATTCTTATTTCAATTAATAAAATTTGAAGTGAAACTAGAATCATTTTTAGTCGTAATAGAGAGAGTAAGTCCATGTATCCTAAATATATCCTTATCTTATAGTGAATAATGTTAATAAAAATATAGATTATCTAAAATTTAATGTGAATGAAAATAATTATTTATTATATTAACAATATCCTAAATCTTATTATTTTCTTGTGATGTACATGTAATTACCACTATAAAATCCATATATATATTTCCCCATTTTATCTCTGGAACTGGAAAAAGTTTAAGCATCCCATTTTTTAAATTTCATTTGGATTTTACCTATTAAAAATTAATTCAATTCATGGTAAATTCAGTAATATCCACTCCCATTACACCATACCAGTAATACTCTTGAAGGACTCTATACATCATTGTACATCCAAAATGAATGGAAAATAGGGAACTATGAGCATCACTCATAAATTCTTTCTTCAATAATGAATAATATGGAAAACATAATTTTCATACATACATGATAACACCTCCTTAATTAATATTATTCTATATAAACATACACTTCTAAATAGATTATACATTTTCTATTAAATTATGATCCCCCATATGATCATGGTTAATTAATTTTGATAAAGGTGATTTTACTAAACCTTGAAACAAAATTGCGAAAGCACCAGCATCCATGTGTTCTAGGAAAAAATTCATTAGATCATTAACAAAATAGTCATTTTCTCAACATTAAATGGTTAAGGAATCATTAATTTATCATATTCAAAAAATCGACTACTTTATTTTATTTTCCATAATGATAATTAATCATGAAATGGTAATCAATAATTAGTTCTAAACACCTTTTATGATCCATGTTCAACTAATGTTTATTGAATATATATACTCTAAACTTTTATGAATAGTATATATTTCACAATTTAATCCATATAAATATTTCCTAGAAAATTTCAAAAAAAAACCTAAATCAGATAATTTTATAGCATGTGTAGTATTATTTAACACATGAGGTTTTAGTTGATGTAAAGAATAATAAATTTTCACACAATTCTACACCAGGACACAACCAAGTCCCTTCAATGGAGCATTACTATATACAGAAAATTCACTAATTCTATATGGAAGTCATAAAAAATATAATTCACAAATATTCATTTTAGTTCATGATAAAAATCATAAAATTAATTCATCTATAAGAATTTAACTCATTTTCACTTAAAGTACTTAGAGTTTTAGAAAAATAAAAAAAGCATCAACAAGGTACTATTACTAACCCACTAATCTTGGAAAATGGTAAATATTTTTAAAATTTTTTGGTATTAAAAATTATTCAACAATGTTTTTTTAAAGGGGTAAATATTTATGTCATCTTTCAAAAAAAATGTCAAAATAAAGAAATATGTTTCAACTAAAAATCATAGATTCTAAATTTATGATATATTTTATTTTCTATTAATGTTTTTAAAACAATTATTAGGTTTCGTTAATATTCCAAATGACTTTTAGAGTATAAAAAAATATAATCAATAAAAAAAACAAAAAAAAGTCACTAATATATCAGGGAAAAATCTATTCATGAGTTCTATAAATAAAATTGGTTCATTAGACAATCCAAATGGAATTAAAAAACTCATAATTCCCATATCTAGAATGCAATGTTTTCTATAAAATATCAACTTACTTTACCATCAACTAATCATACACCGACCTAAACACTTTTTTTAAAAATTATCACACTCCTTAGAGATGATCTAACAAATCTTCAATATGAGGAATATTATACTCCTTCATAATTGAGATGTTATTCAAAGCTCTATAATTAGTATAATGTGTCATTGAACTATATTTGTTTTCTAAAAATTAAATATGATCACCCTTTACTGATGTTATTGGATGATTTAAATCTTTATCAAGGTTCTCTAGTAACATTTTTTTAATTCCACAAGTTCATCATGGGCTATATGATAAGGGGTTTTTGAAAATGGATTACTAATAGGTACAAAGATAATAGTAAACTGCACATATTTTTTAGGAATATCATTAGGAAAATCATTAAGAAATAAATCCCTATGATTATTTATTATTGGTACATTACTAATTTAAACATGTTCTTTCATTTCAAAAAACATGATATATGTAACTGTAAAAACCATCTCAATTAAATTTTCTTCATGAAAGGTTATAAAAGGTATGATATCATCAAACATAAAACTATTAGCTCTAAAATCTATATAGGATTGGTAAACTAAAATACAATCCATACGAAAAATAATATCAAAATCTACAATGAGCAGTTCAATAGTATTTTTAATAAATAAAATCTCATTAATAATAATATAAGGATTATAATAATTAATTGATCCCTTAATGTTTCTGCATAAAGTTTCAACAAAATTTCTATATTTTTATAATGATTTTATACCACCATTTAACATTAAAATTTATAATCAATGGAGAAATAAAAAAAATTCATTTTAAAATAGGGTATTAGTATAATTTGAATAAAAAGTAATATAAATTTTACCACTTCAATTAATAAGACAACATTACCTATGATAATAAACAATATTTTTCAAAATATTTGAGTTACTATCTGTAGATAGACATTATACTAATTAATAAAATCAATGAAATTAAATCATCATATCATCAGATTTTTGTTATTCATACATTCATCTTCCTTTAATTAATGTTCCATATATCCAAACATTCAATATTGGTGTCATATCCTAGGGTTTATAATAAATTCACAAAGATGTTTTTTACCCCACTTATTACATGATGAGAACATGATTTTCCTACTACTGGACTTATTTTTTGGATGATTCCTCATTACATTCCATCTGTAAATGTTCATCTACTTGCTATATGGGGATACATAATCATAAAAAAACTCCATATCTATCTTCTCAAAACATAAAACAAGCTTCTTGTAAAATTTTAGCCCAAATTATCTAAATATCCATTGATATATTGGGTTTAATCTTGAATAAAAATTATTAATTTTTCTATTATAATCCTAGATAAAAAATTATGCATACCTTCTAATCGGGTAAAATTTTCTTCATATACATCCACTGAATATTCTTCATTCTATCTCAATTACAAGAATTGTTTTTACAACCTAAGTTTTATATCATATGGAAATTATTTGATGATGAAAATATTTTTAAATTCAACCCATTCCAAGGAAGAAATATCTTATTTATCTATGATATTCCAATTCATTTACCAAAACTGGTCGGAATCACGTTCAAAATGATAAATTGAAACAGTTACCTTTTAGTGCCCTAAAAACACATGAATTTGAATTTCTTATATAAGGATTTCATCAATCACTTTGATACAATATAGACATATGATCCAATAAATTGTGGAGGGTGGTGTTTACTAAAATGATCAACAATAGACATGTTTCTTTTTGGTTGATTGAGTTTCTCTCTAGCATGGATTTGAAAACCAATTATAGCGGGCATTAACTAGACCATCACTACAACATTATGCTCATTTCCAATTCCAATGATTTATGACTATTGATTTGGAAGGATATTTTCCCCATGGTGACTTCCTACTACACATTCTCTATTTACAATATGGAAACCCATTTCGAACAAACATAGTTTAAATTAATTAACAAGTTAATACTTAATTTATATATCATTTTAACTTAACCATAATGTATAATCCTTTAATGATATGTTATTTACATTATCCTAAAATCCAATGGTACATAAACTATTCTTATTATTCCAAATATAAGGAACAAACCATACAAATTTAATAATAATGAGTTATAAGTCAACAATTATTTCTCTTACATTTTAGTATATTTTTATCCTTAGAGATTAAGATAATTATTTCATAACCAATATATATCTAAACCATATTTTATAATGCGTTCACCACTAATTAGTGTAAATTTTTTCAAATAATACAAAAAATTTATAATGAAAATTGTTTTTTATCAAGAATATTTTTCTTATTTTTCAAATTTCATTCATCATTCTTCTTACTTATCCATAAAATCTATAGAAAATATTTATAAAATGAGGTATGAGAATAAAAATAATAGAATGGGAAATCAAAATAGAAGGAATCTTGTTAGACCATTTTAAATGAATGAGTACATAAAAATAGTTTTCCCATAAAATTTGAAGAAAATGAAATAAAAAATAATGCCCAAATATTTTAATAAAACAAATTATAAGATTACATAAATTAAAAAACATAACCATTAGGGTTTTCTTAAAGAAGATGAAAACCCATGAATTTTGTTTTTACTAAAACATGAATTTTAACCCTAAAAGGGGAATATTCATTTCTTACCTCCTTAAATAATGTTATTTTCATGAGAAATCATAACTATAAATTTAAATCTCAGTTAGGTTCATTGGTATATAATATTCATAGAACCCATATAGAACTATTAAAAACTGGAATAACAATACAGTCAACCTATAATATAATTAACCAATGCATTAAAGTTCTATCTAGGTGCACCCATCATCTAGAGCTATATTGGCCTCACGCGAAATCGTAACCTATATCAGTATCACAACTTTTAAATAAGATTCAAGGACCACAACATCAGTAAAAATTATTATCTTGAATATTTTTATCATTAATACTTGAGAAACTCTTTTTACCTTATATGGAAAACTTTTCCAACCATTGAAATATACTTTCATTTTGAAAACCATTATCAAATTTAAAATTACCTAATGGAAGGGAGAAATATTTTTCTATTGAAGAAAAAATAAAATATAGTAATGGAATCAACAAATAAAATAATAGTTAAAATGTTTGGACATTTTTTTGTTACCTAATATGTTAAAATATAAAATTTCTTTTTTGTTTTTGTATTGAAAGTCAAAACGATTCATATGAAGTACATAAAAATATTCCTTTTGAATATTTTTGATAGAAATAAAATAGGAAAAACTAATTTCATTTATAATTCATTTATATCCATATAAAAATATACATAAAATAATATAATGAATATATACATTGAAGGAAAATATTTATAAAATAAATTGTAATAACATTTAATATAGAGTTTTTAGTTATGGTGTACATTACCATTAGTCTGATTCATCATGTAAATAATTTAAATTAATTAATAATGAACTTATGTTAATTATTAACTTTTTAAATACCCTTTTTAGGTTTACTATTCAATTTATTTATATTTCATAATCATATACTTAATCAATTGAGTTCAGGTTGAGAGTTTTGACGATATTCATCTTCTATGTACAAAAAGACATCGGTTGGTTGAATATTATAAAAGAGGTTATTATCATAACATATTTAGATTAATAACATTGAAATAATTATAATTTTTAGATATCAATTATTGTTTTGTAATTCATTAGGAATAAAGGGTACAATAATGAAATATACAATGATCAAGGAGACAGTAGGTCACACATACACATGAATAACGTTACTATTTTTCAACGACTATTGTGGAAAGAATGTAAGTATTATATTATTAGTAAAAAATGATAATTATATCCTAAATAACATGTTATTTCATTATATATATATATATTTTATGTGATTTATTGATGAAAAATGATTCACATCGCTTCATGGAGGTGGTAGTTTGAACATAAGTAGGAATGAAATTATAAATTTTCATTGAGTGGAATAGTAGAGGGGTAAATGAAATGTTATCTTTTCATAATGATACATTTTTCCTGTAAATTATGTATATAAATTAAACACAAAATTACAACCATCTATAAGATGGGGTGATATAAAATGAATGCCACTGGTTTATGAGGTGGTAGCTTGCACGAAAGATAGTTTTATTCCCCATTTAATGGATGAGAATATATATATATACACAATTAAATTAACATAATAAAATTTCATTATACGAGATATACTATTATTGTTATTTTAACATGTTTTATTTTTATTTGCATATGTTATAAGTAGAATGAAAATTAGAACACTTGGTTAAGAACTATAACCCTTTTTTGGACAACCTCCAGTGATTTACACAAAAATATTTCATATGTTTATTTTATAATCAAACCAAGGAATCCAGAATGTGGATAGGGGTGTATGAATTGATTTGGGAATGGATTTCATAAAAAAAATATCTTTTTATGTGTGTTGAAAAAAAAGAAATGATGATATATTTTATAATAGATTAGAGAAGAACTCTTAGAATTTAATAAAATATTAAAATAATAAAAATTAATTTTTATTTTCAAAAGACTCTAAATAAAGATGGATGTAGAATAAGTTCATTTTTTAATAATACCACTCATCCAAAAAAATTGGACATGTTTATGTGATTTTTTTACCCTTACCATTTTGTTTTAACCACTCTTATTGTTTTTTGAAAAATACAATGTTAATAACGTTTTTACTGTTTATGGGACATGAAACAACCTATAAAATAGAATATGGCCCACAAATGGAAAATGGTTGATAGTATCAACCATTTAACATTCACTTTTCTGATTTTTTTTTGAAATTTATATCATTAAATACATTATTTATTATAAAATATCATTACTGTCAATTTTGTTACTATAAATTTAATATGACATTAAAAATATCAATAAAATGATTGAATTTGAATAAAAATAAATACCACATCTTTCATATGTAATAATTGTTTCAAATAATCATGGGAAAATTTCATTAAATTATATTTCAATGAATACTTTTAAAATAATTTTTCATTATATTTCTATTAATTAATTAATTACTATGACAGTGTTACATAAGCTCTTAAGGTAATTATTTAATTAAAAAAAATTAGAAATAAATTTCTAACAAAAAACAATGATCATTAAAATGAACTTTTTTAAATAATCATATGTTTCTCATATCTTCCATAAATTATTAATGTAAAGACTCAAAAATTCCGTGGAATTTTTTTTCTTAAATAAATGGGAATTTTACGAGTTCGTAGTTTCTGATGGTTCATGATTCCAAGGCCTGGTGTTCCCAGAATCATTTTCTGAAATTTTTGTTAAGTTTAAGTTAACGGGCGTAAGCAGTTTTCCTAAAAAAGTGGAATAAATTTTAAACAGTTACTCGGATCAGAAATATGAGGGCACCGTTGCGCTCAGGATGGCGGGTTTACCCTAGGCGTGACTTAAGTTTAATCGGCGCAAGCCTCTTGTGAGAAATCCCAAAAATGGTATAACTGTAAATAAAATAATTAAATAAAATATTTTATTTTTCAAATGCATATAACTCAAAAACGGTAGCTCAGATTAAAAATACTAGACCACCGCTGAACTCGTGAGGGCATGATTTATTTAAGAAGATACTAACTTTGGCCGGCGTGGGCCACCTGAAAAAGTTAGTTTTTGGCCGCAAATAAAATAACTAACTGACAATTTTTTTATTGTAAAATTCATAACTTTTAAATGGTAACTTAGATTGGAAATATGAGGGTACCATTGGGTTTGTTAGGGCGTGTTTCACCCATGAAGATCCTAACCTTGACCGTAGTGGGTCAAGGATGGCTGTTAATAATTTTCCGAACTTTTTTTTGGGTATGTTCAGTAAATGTACGAGCGGGCTTTTGAACCAGTGCACAGAATTGAAATCTGAGGACATCGATTAACTTGCAGTGCCGGTATTCGCATAAGAGGACCTTTACCGCAGTTGTGTTTTATCGAGAGTGGAAGTTAATTTTGGGGGTTTTCTAAATAAATTGGATAAAATATGTGTAGCATTTTTTTATTTGATGGCGGTTAAAACCTCCAAAGGGAGGTTAGTGGTGGGGGCCACCAAACCATAACCTCCCATGAGAGGTTATAGTGGTGGGGCCCACCCACACATAACCTCCTTTGAGAGGATGTTATTAGGTGGGGACCCCACGAGCTTAAACCCACCATTAACTCCCTTGTATTAATTGGACAACTCTCCTCATTAATTGGAACCTTTCACCTCCTCTAATGTTTTGAATTTGAAGCATTCCTTAGCATTAATTAAATGAGTCACCACATTTAATTAAGTACAACTTTGTGGTGTTGTTCCTAAGATTTAATAAGACCATCCTTTATTTCTTGTTGGGGTTGGCATAATCTTGCTTGGGAGAGCTTGTGATAATTGGGGGGATAATAATCTCTCGACGAAGAACGACGACGCCCAAGAAGAACAACCATCTTCCTTCCTCTTCCTTCATGTCAAGGGAGAAGACGCCGTCCGCTAAGAGCGCCACCAATGACAAAGTCTTCCCCTCCAACATTGACGGAACAACGTCCGTCTTCCATGACAACTATCTTCCGTGACTCATCAACGTTCGACGACAAAATACGAGTTAGGGGGTTTATTGTTGTATTGATATTGTACCCCGTCTTCTTACCTTCTTTCAAGGTTATAAAGGGTTTTATGCGGAAGTCTATATTGATCATCTTCTACTTTTGTTGAGTCATTTGTTATCACCATAAATGTGGAGAGTTTGGGCCAACCTCACACGACTCGACACTCTCCGTCGATTTATTTGTGGTGTACTTCGAAGCGGCAAAGAGGCATCAGCGAAGAAGATGGAAAACAAAGGCTGCCCTACCCGTGGCCTCCGTGAACCACACCGTCGGCCAAGAAGTAGTCGACCCGCGCCCCGCGCCTCGCCGGCGCGCTGCCCGGCCTACCCGCGCCTCTCCGGCGTGCTGCTCGGCTTGCCCGCGCCACGCCAGCGGGTTGCCCGGCCTGCCTGCACCCCTGGCGCGCTGGCCGGCCTACCCGGCACACCCCGGTGCCCACCACGGCGCCCTACCCACGCTGCCGGCGCCCCGCGGCGCCCTACCCGCGCTGCCCGGTGCACCCCGCAGCGCCCTACCGCCTTGTCCGGCGCCCTGCCGCGCTGCCTGGCATACCTCCGTGCCCTGCCTAGCACTCCTCGGTGCCCTACTGCTCAGACCGGTTCCTAAAACACTGCCCGACACCCACGTACCCTGCTTGGCGCACCCGCGCCCTGCCGGGTGCACCTGCGCCCTGCTGGGTGCACCCGTGGCCTGTCAGTGACCAGCCGGCCCGCACGCCCCCTGCGCGGCTTGCCCGCTAGCTTACTGAACTAGCCCACGGCGCCCCCGCAATGTCGCTTGTCGAACCGGCCCGGTCTCCTGGGCCGAGTTACCGAGCCGCCTACGTGGTGACTATTGGGCCGAACCGCCCTCGCGGTCCGCTCAGCCGGGCCCAGCGGACCGGGTCAAAATTTAGCGGGCTGACCCGCCCAATGAGCTAGGTCAGACCCAACGAGTCTGACCAGGTCAACCCAGACTAGGTCGTCCCAGACTGGGTTGGGCCGAGTCTGTCCGATCGGGTCGGACGGGACCCGGGCCCAATACTAACCCACTACCTTCTTGGGCCATATCTTTGGCACCAAACATCCATTTGACGAACCATCTGCGGTACTCATTTTATTGGAGCATAGCCGTCCCTTTGAGTATATCCCACTAGGGCTCGAGGTATAGTTGAGTCACGGTCAGGTTGGTTCGTACATGAATCCAACCGGGCCCCCGAGACTAAAATGCTAATAACTCACAGACTGGGCGTTCAATTGACGCGCCGTCTATTACGTTGAGACCCCGATGAGGTGGCGGTCCTTTGAGATACTTCCACCTGAGAAGTTGTGACACTTGGAGTATCGACCAGTAGCTCGTAGAGCAGATCCTCCCGGAGACGAGCAGACAGAGTGCGGAGACCTAGTAGCTGTAGACTTGACGACTGGTTGACCGATTCAACTCGGAGTGATTTGACTATCCCAGTGGACGGAGCGCCCGGTTTGGCAGAATACCATGGAGGACGGAGCGCCTAGTTTGACAGAAGACCCGCGGTACTCGACAGGAGGAGTACCTCTGACGGATATTAGGGGGAGCGCCCGGTTTGGCGGCAGACCCACAGCGGATGGAGCGCCTGGTTTGGCAGCAGACCCGTGATACTTGACAGGAGGAGTACCTCAGCAGTCTAAGGTTAGTGAGTAGCACCTTGGAGTCATGACAGGGCCACTGTACTCGATAGAGGAGGAGTTCTCCAGCATCCGTGGTTTCGATAATGAAAATCCTGGTTTGAGCTAAGTCAATGTTCTTTGTGTTTTCCTCATGATTGAGATGGGTTACTTGACAACTTAGGTATATGTATGGTAATATACCTAATTAATGGTTATCCATTGATTTCATACTTCGTGGTTTGTCCTTGTTGGATTTTGTGAGACCTTGAGGGTCTCAGGGTCCCTACTGAGTATCGTTATACTCACCTCTGCACGGGCTATGCCTGCACCTCGTTGTGTTGGATGCAGATGACAGACAGTGCTTACCGAGGTGAAGTGTGCGAGGACTGTACGGTGGCTGGAGGTGGACCTCACGATGAGATGGTACCCGGAGGAGACAGACAGATGTGGAGCGCTGAGAGGGCTATCTGCACCTACCCTTTATGTCGGATCTGTGGTGGACGATCCAGGAGATGCTAGACACCTTCTAGCTTTTTGTCTTTTAGTTGTATGTGTTTGTCTTTTACTTGTAATTTACTGTTGGGCTTGTATTTCCGGCCCCTTTTACTTTCTAGAACATCTTTTGTTATACAGTTTTTAATTAGTGTTTGCTTCCGCTTGTACTCTGGTTGTGTGTGTTTACGTTTTATAAAGGCAACACCTTCCCAGTTTTAGGTAATTACGCCTTTGGTGATAGTCGCCAACCCCTGGCCTATGGAAGGCAGGATTGGGGTAGTCATGATGTGGTCCCCGAGGGACGGTTCGTGACAAATTGGTATCAGAGGATTCGATTCAACCGCATAACTTAGTACTCTGATATTTCTTTTCTGTGAAGCAATAGTGTTAAGGGTACTGAGTGTGGTTTTCAGTTCAGGGAGTCCAGTGTTGGTGCGGTGGTCGACGTACCCATACACCAGGACCCTGAATACTGATTCCTGACTTAGTACACGAAAACACTGATTGTGTGTGTGTTTTCAAAAGTTTTCATTAATTCAGCTCAAACTAGGTCAGCTCACCAGGTATAGTCTTTTGACCGTGTCGCATCTGTTCAGGATGCCTCCACAGAGACAAACAGTTAGAGTTCTGAGAGAGTACACGATGATAGCCCACCGAGCGACGAGGCTCCAGTGCATGGCCCTCTTACCATGTTGTCACCTTTGGGTGGTGTACTACCAGCACCATCACTTGTTGGGCAGCAGATGCCACCAGCCGTACTGGAGGACAATGCATGCCGACTGAGCGCATTACATGAGTTCCAGTGGTAGATGCCTTTGAGGGTACGAGGCGAGACAGATTCCCAGGCAGCAGAGGACTGACTGGAGGAGATTGATAGATTTCTCCACCTAGTTTAGACACCAGTAGAGCAGATGGTGATCTTAGCTACTAGTGTTTCCTAGTGAGTAACCATGAGGCTGGTCCACATAGTAATGAGGATTTTGTATGTGGACCTTTGCCCGATATTGTACCTTCAGGTAGTGTGTCAGCTATATCACTACTTGTTGGTCAGGAGTTTCAACCGGTGGTACCGTTTGGTGACACATATAGGCTTAGTGCCTTACAAGTGTTTCAGCATCAGATACCCCTCAGGTTCCGAGGTGAGCCCGACTTAGAGATGGCTGAGGACTGTCCTGAGGAGGTGGTTGAGAGTTCCCTTCAGCTTGTACAATTTCGGTAGGATGACATGTCGGTAGCTGGGTATTCATCGAGGTGTACCGATCGTTCCTGGTACTTGATGAATACGATACGATCAGTGCTTCAGATCTTGGACATCTGGGTGAGGTGTGTTTAGTGACATCTGAGCCAACACTTTTTCCTCTGTGCATTCCTACCTATGTTAGAATTCTAGAGAGAAGCTTTGCGGTTGAATGTTATTTGGATGAGCAGATAAAACTAGTGAATGTTAGTAGTGGGAAAGTAGGAAACTAGCGCCAGTCTCAGAGACTTGGGTGTGTAAACTGTTTCAGAAAGAGGAAGTATTAAGGATAGATGAATCTGTAGAGCAGTAGACATGGAAGCAGAGCCAGAAGAGCAGCATGAGGTGGTGTGCATTTCGACATGATACAACCACCCACCGTTATAGTCCCCGCCAGGATCAGGGCGCTGGAGGGAAGTGGAAGAGAATAGCTGCATACGGTCAAGGAGTGTGACCCAAGGGCTCTAGGAATGATTCGAGGTACAGACTGTGTCTACTACTATCTGTCGTATCAGTAGACATAGGTACCAATCATTCCTTACTTCCATGAATCTTGTCCCATACCTAGAGTTTCCGGTTAAACCGTTGACTTGAACCACATGTCTAGAGATACCTTTGGGAGGAGACTCAACAATCACACTTACACTGATGGTGTGATATGACCCTCAAGGTGAGAGTTTCGGTTGGAACCACTTGGTGAAAGTGTCGGGGCCTTACGACATTGGTTTGGGTATGGATTGGACATTCACAGTTCATACTCAGATTGACTGTATTAGGAAACAAGGTTGTGGTTTATCTACAACTTTGGAGTAGGGTTTTCCTTGGTCAGCAAAAAACAAAACCCAGACAGCACAGGATCAGCTCATGCATAGGAGGGTGCATCTGATCACTCTTGAGTCGGCCGACAGGAGATGAAGACCTCTGGAATTTGAGGATGGCGACCACGTCTTTCTAAGGGTCTCACCTCGATAAGGTTTACAGAGATTAGGCCGAGATGGAATGTTATCTCCAAGTTTAATCAGACCTTTTCAGGTCCCCAGTAGAGTTGGAGAGGTGGGTTACCACTTATCTCTTCCATCCCAGTTGCATCGGGTGCATGACATGTTCCACGTATCCTAGCTGAGGAGATACGTACATGGCCCTTCCAATGTCATCGACCATGGAGAGCTGGACGTCGATGACGGGGCAAATTTTACAAAGGTTGCAATGGAGATTGAGGATCGATATGAGTGGGTCCTTCGTGGATGGTCGATACCTCTAGTGTACGTTTTTTGGAAGTACAGGAACCTTCAGGAGAGAACATGGGAGCAAGAGGCTCATATGCGGGCTCAGTACCCCCATTTTCTCCCTTAGTTCGAGTTATAGCTTACGAGGACGTAAATACCTAAGGTGGGGAGAATTTAAAGACCCAGAAATTCCATGGAATATTTTTTTCTTAAATACATAAGAATTTTACGAGTCTATAGTTTTTGACAGCGCATGATTCTGAGGCCTGGTGTGCCCGAAATCATTTTCTGAAATTTTTGTTAAGTTTAAGTTAATGCCCATAAGCAGTTTTACTGAAAAAGTGGAATAAATCTTAAATGGTTACTCGAATCAGAAATCCGAGGGCACTGTTGTGCTCAGGATGGCGGGTTTACCCTAGTCGTGACTTAAGTTTAGTCGGCACAGACCTCCTATGAGAAATCCCAAAAATGGTATAACCGTAAATAAAATAATTAAATAAATTATTTTATTTTTCAAATTCTTAGAACTTACAAACAGTAGCTCTGATTAAAAATCCGAGAACACCGTTGAACTCGCAAGGGCATGCTTTATTTAAGCAGATACTAACTTCGGCCAGTGCGGGCCACCCAAAAAAGTTAGTTTTTGGCCGCAAATAAAATAACTAAGTGACAATTATTTTATTGTAAAATTTATAACTTTTAAATGGTAACTCGGATTTGAAATCCGAGGGTACCATTGGGTTCGTTGGGGCGTGTTTCACCCATGAAGATCCTAACCTCGACCTCAGTGGGTCGAGGATGTCTGTTAATAATTTTCCAAACTTTTTTTGGGTACGTTCAGTAAACATATGAGCAGGATTTTATATCTTTTGAATTGGTACTCAGAATTGAAATCTAAGGACACCGATGAACTTGCAGCGTTGGTATTCGCATAATGATACCTTTACCACAGTTGCATTTTATCGAGAGCGGAAGTTAATTTTGGGGGTTTTCTAAATAAATTGGATAAAATATGTATAGAATTTTTTTTATTTGATGGCAACTAAAACCTCCAAAGTGAGGTTAGTGGTGGGGGCCACCACACCATAACCTCCCATGAGAGGTTATAGTGGTGGGGCCCACCCGCACATAACCTCCTTTGAGAGGATGTTATTAGGTGGGGCCCCCACGAGCTTAAAACCCCCATTAACTCCCCTGTATTAATTGGATAACTCTCCTCATTAATTGGAACCTTTCACCTCCTCTAATGTTTTGAATTTGAACCATTCCTTAGCATTAATTAAATGAGTCGCCACATTTAATTAAGCACAACTTTGTGGTGTTGTTCCAAAGATTTAATAATACCATCCTTTATTTCTTATTGGGGTTGGCATAATCTTGCTTGGGAGAGATTGGGAGAATTGGGAGGATAATACTCTCTTGATGAAGAATGATGACACCCATGAAGAATGCCCATCTTCCTTCCTCTTCCTCTGTGTCAAGGGAGAAGACACCATCTGCTAAGAGTGCTGTGAATGACAATGTCTTCCCCTCCAACTTTGACGGAACGATGTCTGTCTTCTGTGACAAATATCTTCCGCGACTCATCAACGTTCAATGATGAAATACGAGGTAGGGGGTTTATTGTCATATTGATATTGTACCCCTTCTCCTTACCTTATTTCAAGGTTATAAAGGGTTTGATGTAGACGTCTATATTGATCAAATTCTACTTTTGTTGAGTCATTTGTTATCACCATAAACGCGGAGGGTTCGGGCCAACCTCACACGACTCGACACTCTTCGTAGATTTCTTTGTGGTGTAATTCGAAGCGGAAAAGAGGTGTCAGCGACGAAGACAACAAAGAAAGGCTGCACAACCCGTGGCCTCTGCGAACCGCACCGTCCGCCAAGCAGTGCCCGACCCGCGCCCTACCTCGCGCCTCCCCGGATCACTGCTCGGCATATTTGCGCCTCGCCGGTGCATGCCTGATCCTCGCCGGCGTGCTGCCCGGCCTGCCCGCGCCCCCTGGCGCACTGCTCGGCCTGCCTGCGCTGCCGGTGCCCCGCGGTGCCCTGCCCGCGCTGTTGGCACCCCGTGGTGCCCTGCCTGCGCTGCCCGGCGCACTCCACGGCGCCCGACTGCCCTGCCCGGCGCCCCCCGGCGCCCTGCTGCGCTACCCGACGCGCCCCCGCGCCCTGCCTGGCACTCCGCGGTGCCCTTCTGCCCTACCCCGCGCCTGACACCCTGCCCGAAACCCACATGCCCTGCCCGGCGCACCTGCGCCCTTCCGGGTGCACCTGTGGCCTGTCGGTGACCAGCCGGCACGCCTGCGCCCCGCACGGCCTTCCCGACGGCCTCCCAGCCACCGGACTTCTGAACCGGCCTGCATGACCCCCGCAGTGTCGCTTGTCAAACCGTCTTGGTCTTTCGGGCCAAGTTACCGAGCCGCCTACGTGGCGACTATCGGGCCGAACCGCCCTCGCGGTCCGCTGGGCCGGGCCCAGCGGACCGGGTCGAAACATGGCAGGGTGACCCGCCCAATGGGCCGGGTTAGATCGAGTGAGTCTGACCGAGTCGACCTAGACTGGGTGGGGCTGAGTTGGTCCGACCGGGTCAGACCAGAACTGGGCCCAATAATAACCCATTACCTTCTTGGGCCATATCTTTGGCACCACACATCCATTTGAAGAACCGTATACGGTGCTGATTTTCTCGGAGCATAGCTATCCCTTTGAGTATACCACACTGGGGCTCGGGGTATAGTTGAGTCACGGTCAGGTTGGTTCGTACACGAATCCAACCAGGTCCCCGGGACTAAAATGCTAATAACTCACAGACTGGGCATCCGATTGAAGCGCCATTTGTTGCGTTGAGGCCCCGATGACGTGGCGGTCCTTTGAGATACTTCAACCTGAGACGTCGTGACACTTAGAGTATCGACCAGTAGCTCCTGGAGCAGATCCTCCTGGAGACAAGCAGACAGAGTGCGGAGACCTAGTAGCTATAGACCTAACGACTACTTGACCGATTCAACTCGGAGTGATTCGACTAGCCCAATGGACGGAGCACCCAGTTTGGCGGCATACCCATGGCGGACAGAGTACCTAGTTTGGTAGCAGACCCATGGTACTCAACAGGAGGAGTACCTCTGACGACTATTAGGGGGAGCAACCAGTTTGGTGGCAGAGCCACAGCGGACGGAGCGCCTAGTTTGGCAGCAGACCCGCGGTACTCGAAAGGAGGAGTACCTCAGCAGTCTAAGGTTAGTGAGTAGCACCTCAGAGTCGTGACAGGGCCACTGTACTCGACAGAGGAGGAGTTCTCCAGAAGCAGTGGTTTCGATAATGAAAATCCTGGTTTGAGCTAAGTCAATGTTCTTTGTGTTTTCCTCCTGATTGAGATGCATTACTTGATAACTTAGGTATATGTATGAGAATATACCAAAGTAATGGTTATCCATTGATTTCATACTTTGTTGTTTATCCTTATTGGATTTTATGAGACCTTGAGGGTCTCAAGGTCCCTACTGAGTATCGTTATACTCATCCCTGCACGGTCTATACCCGCACCTCGTTGTGTTGGATGCAGACGACAGACAGTGCTGACCGAGGTGGAGTGTCTGAGGACTGGAGGGTGGACGGAGGTGGACCTCATGACAAGATGGTACCTGGAGGAGACAGACAGATGTAGAGCATTGAGAGGGCTATCTGTACCTACCCTTTAGGTAGGATCTGTGGTGGACGATCCCGAAGCTGCTAGACACCTTCCAGCTGTTTGTCTTTTAGTTATACCTGTTTGTCTTTTTCTTGTACTTTATTGTTGGGCTTGTATTTCTGGCCCCTTTTACTTTTCATCACATCTTTTGTTATACAATTTTTACTTAGTGTTTGCTTCCGCTTATACTCTAGTTGTGTGTGTTTATGTTTTATAAAGGCAACGCCTTCCCAGTTTTAGGGAATTACACCTTTGGTGCTAGTCGCCAGCCCTTGTCCTTTGGAAGGCGGGCTTGGGGTAGTCACAATGTAGGCCTCGAGGGACGGGTCATGACAATTAAATTTATTTAACTCAATGAAGGTTCTTCTTTTTTCATTTTAATTACATAAATTATTATATATGTCATAATCATTTCCATACAACCTAAAAATAGAACATTTCATATAATTAGATGATATTGAGTCGATATATGGTCATACAATATAGTTTTGAAAAGATTTTAGTCAATTATAACCTCTATATCTTTAGTTTTACCCCTCATAAACTTGTTTATCCCTTAACCCTGGTAATAAGGTTTTATATTTTTTACAATTTATTATCCCCAATTTTTTTTGACCATATTTAATAATAATAAATATTATAATTTAAAATGTGGAAACCATTTTACCAAATAAAAATCATATAATTGATAGAATTGAATCTAAAATCTAACCCATAATCTTGAAGAATGTGGGTTCCCAAAAAATAAAATTTTAACAGAAAATATATTTTTTCATTAACTCTATAAGTAGAAAAAATCATTATATTAAATTCAATTTTTTATAGGAAAAAATATTTTCTAAAAATTTATTTAATTATTTACCTATTTAGGGTAATTTTATTTAATTAAAATAAATAAAAATTATGCATTTAAAAATTGTTTTATAGAACTATATTTTTAATCATAAAATATTCTTGTAAAACAATAATGAAAATATATTTTAAAAAATTAGTTATTGAGAATATTATAAATTAGGTTGTTCATATTTAACATTAAAAAATATTAAAAAATATTGATTTTTTTAAATTGAACGATTTAATTTAAATAAATTAATATATTAAAAAAATTATTAATTTTCATTATTCAATGAAAAATAATTCATTTCTGAAAAATAAAAAAATAATCCTATGAAAATTTTTGATAAGTTAAACTTGATAAATAAATAAATTTTTTAAATTTCAAATTAATTTTTTTTGGAAATTTTACTTTTAAATAAAATATTATAATAATAGAGTTTAATAAGAGTATTTATTATTTGTTTTAGAAAAAACGATTCATATTTTTATATGAATATATTTTTCTAAATCATAAATACTAATAAAGTTGAAAATGATTTATCCTATCATTACTTGGGTTGTTACAAGATAACATGTATTTTAAAATTTCGGACCACTATGTTGACCAATTATATTAATTCTACGTAGAATGTTGTCATTGATTTTTACCAAAATATTCTTGATCATGAATATTTTAGGTGATATTATATATATCCTGCTTTTATAGTCACAATTGGGCTGGGTTCATAAATTCATATATACATTTAAGTTGTATAGATATGTTCAAATCCCATTGTGAATTTTTTTAGTAGAAGGATGTGGATGTCAATGATGAATCAACCATTTCATAGTACATAGTGTTGATTAAGTATAACCCTAAGAAGAAAATTATTGGTCATGTTAAAGCATTAGTGTGCATCCTATAGAAGGATTTCAATATATAGATGAGATTGTGGGAGTTTATAAATTAGATGTGATCTCAGAACCCTCAATTCTTTGAGTGAGTTATTATTTTAGGTGAATATTGTATAAGGTAGAGAAAATGTTGTGGCATAATTTGTTTCTTTTGTAAATTTAAATGTTTTTATTTATATTCAACAAAGTGATCACAAAATAGGTTCATTTATAAATCATTGTAGGTCATCATTAATATTGAAAATTTTAAATTTTAATATTTGTATCATGTATTTATAAATGAGATAAATAATAATTATCTTGTAATGTTCCACCAAAAATAACATCCAACACCATAGTTTCATTCAGGGGGGGTTCCTTAGGATATGTAGAATTTTTAATTATATTTATACCCTAGGACCATGCCCTTTTCAAGTCATTATAATATTTACTATTTGTGTTAACTCTAATTTACTAATTAATTTCAACAACATTAACTAGGACAAAAAACCTCTAACAATGAATAAAACCAAAGAGAGGAAGATTTTATATCATGATCCTCATGTAGGTGGAGTTTCTTAATGTGAAACATTGACTAATACCAAAAAATGATGTTTTACTAAATCACTATTAATGAAGAACATTGTATTTTTCTTAAATCTCACTATTCATCATGAATTATTTTTTTCTTCAAAATATTCATTTCATTTCTTATATTATTTTAGTATTTGTATGGAAATATTATTATTATAATTCCATTCATCTATTCATTTGATTAATAAAATAATTATAATTGGAATTTTTGTTGATGGACTATCTCCCAGTCATTATTCACTAATATTTTGTGAATTTTTTCAAACTGAGATCACCATCACTATCCCACTTAGGTCCATAAATCATTTGGGAGGGGTTTCAAGACCACTCTCATGAAATATGGACACCTTTTCCCTCCCACTCATTCTTTTTCGGTGTAAGACTGATTGATGAGCCATCAAACCTCATGGAGGTCTGTGTTGGTTGAGGATGTGAAATAAGTTGTGTCAAGGTGTTCATCTCAAGATGTTCAATTAGAGGTGTCATCATTGAGTCACATAATGTTTTTTAATATATTTCCCATTAAATAAATTTTATATGCTTTATAGTTTGCGTTACATGCAACATCGAGTTTTAACGAACCACAATATATAATTAAAATACTATTATTTAAACATTATAGTTATAAATAATCCATTTAATTTAGAGGTATGAATATGAATAAACACATTAAAAAATTTGTATATTGGTTCTAATCAATAAAAAAGTGTTGAGTAATTCTTATGAAGTAAGCCCTCAATTTCTAGTGGTCTTTTTATTCTTCCAAAATGAACTTTATTCTAAAAAGTTCTTTATTAAATTTTTGTATTTCAAATATATTATTAATTTATTACAATTTTATAATTTAAGGTTCCAAAATTATGTTCATTTTCAAAATTATAATTCTAAAATTAATATTGTCTTATATTTTGGGTTTTCTTAAAATATTAATTTTTCATTGCATAGTGAAAAATAATTTTTTTATAAAAGAGTCATCTACATACATTGAAGAAGATAAAAACTAGTTTAAATTTGATCTTGAATTAATATAAATAACTTTTTTTTAATAAAAAATATAACTAACTACATATTAATTAGTATTATACATATCCTTGAAATAAAATTACTTTTAGACATAAAAGGATTTTTCTTCCCAAAACTGTTCTTTATCATGGTTTGAGGGATAATTATAAAACTAATTTCGACCACATATAGAGATTAAATTATGTTAAATTGATTCCATATTTTTAATCATAAAAAATAACATTATTTAATATGGTCACCTTAATTGTTTTTTGTAATGAATAGAAAAAACATTAAAAATGCATCACTATGGTAAAAAGGAAAATCAGGTTTCATAATGCCAAATGTAAGTGAGAAGAAATTTTTTCCTTATAAATCTTATTGAATAATTATATTTATAAAATTATCACTTTATTCTTTATATTTATTATTTTTATGGTAAAATTTCCCATGAATGTGACCAATATAATGTTTTTAGTAATGAGAAATTTAAAATGTCACTCAATTACTTTTAAAAATATCTTATGTGTTCACATTAAATAAAAGAAATTTATGAAGTAATATTAATGTTTATTTTTAGAATAATAAAATTATTTTTATTATGGTAATTTACTTCAAATTTTTATAAATTATATAATAACCATAAAATCTAATGAAATATTGACACAATATTTTTTCAATTAATCGAAAAATAAAATTTAAGATTTTAATAATATTAAATGTGCTAATAATTTTTTTGAGTTATATAGTTATATGAAATTTTGAGAAACATATGACATATTAAGGATATTTTAAAAGAATATAATTTCATTCCATCTATTTCTTATTTACATTAAAAATCAACTCAAATGAATAGTTCCCAAATTGACGTGAATGGTATTTTTTAATAAATAATATTTTATTGAATGATATAAAATTAATGAGAATATTATATTTATCTAAGTTATTGTAATATGGTTTAAAATATAATCGATAGTCTATTTATTATTCATTTATTAAATTATTTTTACATTTTTATCACTTTAATATCTTAATAGTTGTTACTGCAGTTAAGGTTAAAATTGGTTAACTTAGGTGTCAAACCAAAAGATAATCTTTAAAAAACCAAAAAAAAAATTTCTTGGTTAATGGGATTTAAATTATATACTATATTTATTTTTAATCTCTAATTATATTCATTTGTTTTTCCTGAGGCTGACCATTATTAATTCTATTCATTTATTAAATTTTTAAATCACCCATCCATTCACAGAGAAAAGGGAACATATTCTTCACTATTCATCAAACATAAAAATACCTTTGATTTAGGAAATACCATCCCATATTCATTAATAACATCATTTATGACAAAATAGGTTCCTTATGTTATTTTGTAACCCATCATAGGAAGTCATTTCGAGAAAATATAAAGAGGTTTTCTCAAGAAGATGTATCCTTCATAACCATGTGATTTTGTTTTATTTCTTCGTAAAAAACATTAACATATTATTTAAACATGATTATATAATAAAATATTTATCTAAAATATAATTATATTTTATTATTTTATTGGAACACTTTATATCCAAATCCCTTTCAATCAAATTGGAAACCAAATTGTTAATTGTGTGTACGACGGGTTGTCAGATCATGAACTGTTTTAATTAATTTTCAATAAACACCACTCACACATTGATATAATTATGTATTATATATATATATATATAATATTTATGAATTAATTAAAAAATTTTAAATATAATTTCACATATACTATCTTTCATTCCAATCAATTGGAAAAATGATAATGTCGATCATGCGTACATGTGAACTAAAGCCTCCACAAAGCAATGTTATTTTTTTCATTTCTAAATTACATGGATGATAATAAGAATATATTTAATTGATATATATGTTTTTTATAGGAATTTATAATTAATATTTAACTTTATTTTTTTCCATCCATTAAAAATTGAGAACAATATTCATGCGTACATATGACTTACCATCACTATGAATGATGTAATTTAGTTTTCTATCCATATCATTTATGGTTGATTATATATATGTATATAATGAATATATTTGATATTTATATCATCATTATTTTTTTTATATTATGGAACCATGATAAATATACAAGGACCAAAACTATAAAACGAAAACATACTAGAATAACGAAGCAGTTAACACCAAGAATAGTGATTTTAATAACAAATTGTTAATAAATGTGTGAAAAATGTTAGATGTGAATCATAAATATTTTGATAAATATTATTTGGGTTCTATAATACAGTTATAATAAATATATATTAATTATATTGGATTTTTGAACTTGTAATGAGAAATTCAGGGATTGAGGTATTGGATTTATGTTTTATTCTTAATTTTTAATCAACATTGTTTATTCTTGAATTTTTGTGAAGGAAGTTATAAGATCATAAAAGGTATGGGATTTTTTAGGTTTCTAGGGAATACTTTTTTATATTCATTTTTTCAAATTTATTTATTCAATAGAGCAATGTATTTTTATTAAGTAAAACATACTATGTTTTACTATTCATTCGAGAATCATTCTCATCCTTCCCACTTTTTTAAAAATAAAATCCAAAATGTTTTTTATATTATATTATTTTGTTTAAATTTATTTTTAACCTTGTTTAGAATATATTTTCTAAAATGAATATTTTATTAAATTTTCAAATGATCTACCTTTTTTATTTTTACAAAAATGTGAATGGAATAAATTCCTATAAGTTTTATGGCTTTAAAAAAATATATTGTAATTATGAAATCTAAATGATATGAAGTCACCTTTTCATGTTTCCATAGTGAACTACAAAAAATATTTTCCCATAATATTTTGGACATATTTTCTTTTTAAATAATTCATCTCAAAATTTAATGGTTATTTTCCTCACAAAGGGGTTTTAATAATGTTTTTATGGGATTCATACTCATTAATAAAACATATTAAGGTGTTACTTATGTTTTAGTGGGGATATGATCCAATAGTACCATCTATATTATTTCTATAGATTATTTATGATTATGATGATAAAAATTTTATGAAACCAAATTATTTTCCAGGAGTTATAATGTGATGGATTTATGAAATATTTACAAAACCCATTTTATTTATTTGTGTTATGTTGTAATGATTTTATGACTGTTTAATGATCATGTGTCACTCATACATATGATATTGATTATATGATGTATGGTACCAGAATTATATTTCACTCTTATTAACTGTGTAAAATATTATATCGCATGCTATAATTATTGGACAAAAGTTCATGTGCATGGTATACCATGGGAACCACATTAATGTGAATAATCCACTATGGGATGAAGTCAGTGATTCATGATCCATTATTATGTGGTAAATAGGCAGGTATTTGGGACCCCCTATGATTTGATAGTTTCTATAGTTTATCTTTTTGTATTAAATGGTTTTAATACCTATTATAGTGCCACATTTTTTTGAAATAATCTGTTTTCATGATGGATTTATAATTATTTCTCATTGTTATGAATCACATATTTTAAAATGACAATTCATTACAACTTTACTTATGTTTATGATCTTAAATTTATTTTGTATGAATGTTTTAAAGAATAACCTTGATCTCATAGCTTTATTCTTATATTTTTCAATAATATGATCTTCAATTGATATATCCAATGTTTACCCTTAATATGAATCTAAACTCACCCTTTATTATGTTTCCATTACCTAGGAAATTTAAATAAGTTTTAATTAGGTAATGTTATATAAGAGTACAATATAGTAATGTTATTACGGGAGATGTTCATGATCTCTATAAAAATAAGAATATGCTTTGTTTATTCTTTGAATACACTAAACCATCATGGTTTTTAGGCATTTATTGGTGAAATGTATTGAATATTTATATAAAAAGAGGTCATTGTTATTAAGGAAAGTATTAGGTCTTTATAGTTGGTATCAATGGGAGTTAAATTTAACCTTTATACATTATATTTCGAGAACATTTTTGATAACCTATAAAATAATTCACATTATTGGATAAAATCATAAATTGTTTGTAAAAAATATTTTATGTGGGTTTCTTAATAATACATCCCATTCTAGACACTCTTAGTATATGTGATGTGTCTATAATTTCATCTATGGGTTATAAACTTGAATATATTTGGTCGAGTATATCTTGGCATTAATTTTTTTCATGGTAAGTGTTCCATTAATATGCACCTATTTTGACACTTGTAGGGGATATTCTTGGTTTAATTCACATTCAATTTTTGATCCATCATGGAGTATATGAATTGGTGATAATCATGGATAACCATGGTTATACCTAATGTTTTAGAGATTTAAACGTTGTTTTCCTGTTTTAGAAATCCAATTAATGATTTTTCATAAATATGATTTCTGTTTCTCAAATATTGAATTTTTGGATTTATTTAATGGTTGGAACTAGGGGGAATATTGATAACGCAGAATGTTTTGGACAATGCAATGATTATGATTTACTATATGTGATGATGATAGAATTGAATGATATTTTTTTATTCATAATTAGTTATCATACTATATGATTAAAAGACATTACCTTAACCAACTCACAAAATCACAAATGAAGATAAGGAATGAGTCTACTAAGAGTTTAGTTGGTAGATACTATGGGTAAAAGAATGCTAAATTTAATTCATGTCAAAAATGTGATAAGAAAGGACCTAAAAATAATGTTTCAATAGGAAATAAAAATATTTTTAGAAAATAGGGGCATATAGAAAAAAGTTTATTAGAAAAAATGCGGAGTTGAATAGAGAGAAATAAATTTCATCATAGAGTTCCATTTATCATTAAATATCTTGAATGTGTGGATCCAATGCATTATCTGAGTACAATATATATTTTAAAGGTTAACTCCTAGAAGAAGAAATGAGATATATTATACCAACCAAAAATGTGAAAGGATTGATGCACTTTTTTATTTGCATTCTAGAATTATGCTATATAATTATTTTTACCAATGGTATTTTTGTTTTAAGATTATTGAAATATCTACGAATTGTATTAATTTTAAAAGAATATTTGACATAATGTAGAATTAAGTTACGAGTTATGGATATCATCATGGGTTTATAAGTTTAATGTTGATCATATTGTAAATTTCATAGACTCCCCCTTTTGGGGTTTTAAGAGATAGGATTTTATTAAGATTAAAGACATTTTCAGAGATTTTTTAATGGGAAATGGTATATGTAATAAAAATGTTCAACATGATATATTCTTTAAGGAAGATTTATCTTTTTGTATGTTTGAAGTCACTGATAAAATTTATGATTTATATGATCATTGTTGATAGAAGTTAATTTTATGGATGTATAACCTATTTATTATGGATTTAGAAGAATTATTTTAGTATAATAATAGTAAAAATTAAAACCTATCACATTTGTAGAGTCCATGTGGTTTAGACCTACAAGAGAAAAGAGACAAGGGTGAATTGCATTCACCTATCCTACATGATGTCTTAGGTAGTGTGACATTTCATTTTAAAAAATGGTGTGATAGATAAAGATTTTTTTTGAATGTATGTTTTGTTATAGAGATAATATTGGGATTTGAAACTAATTCGGTGATTAATGATATCTAAGAAGAAGTTCACTATTTTTAGAACTATACACGATTAATTCAAAAAGAAATCAATGTAATACCATTTGAAGAATAAATATTTTTTTGTGGAGGAATGTATAAAACTAATGTTCCTCTATAGTGATTCAGGTTATTCATTGTAAGGATAATACATTTTGGAAATTTTCTGATTATAAAATATTCATCTTTCATATAAGACATTTTGAGTGATTTTTGTTATCTATAGAAAAATATCAATTCATATTAGATTAATATGTGATCAAATCATGCTAACAATTGACTATCAATCAACATCAAGAATATTATGAATAATTTTAAATCAATTACACATCGAATGATTTAATTTGAAAATTAGGTATTATTATTGATTCTTTGGTGGTAAATGTTTTATTTCTTCAAATGATGATTTATTTATTTAGAGAATTATCCTTTATTGACCATTTTGGGTTGATGAAAACTGAATATAAAATGAATGAATTACCCTTATTTTATAGATCTTGTAATATATGAAAATATAGGTTTAGTGATTTAGACATGAAATATAAACCTAGAATATTGATTTAGCGGATTAAGAAAAGAAGATAAAATTGATCAAAGCACAACCATTGGATGAAACCGTTCTTATAATATGGAATTAAATCAAGAAATCATATTTTCTCATGTTCACTCTCTTAAATGTAAAAGAATCCAAAAAAATTATTAAAAGGATGTTTAAATAAAATTTTATCTGATTAAAATAATATTTTATGAATCAATAGTCTTTTCACCCATCAAAAATTTATGGTTTTTTGGTTATTACTGTTCTTCTGACCATGTCCTCCATTAGTATCTATTTTTATTTTGGTGTTAGTTTTTTCCTTTATTTCAATATTTTCACATCTCAATAATGTTGTCCTATTTTTAAACATAGTATTGTGGTATTATATATGGGGTTTTTATTTATCAATCCATATTTTCAAGATAAATTTATATTTACCCTTTTAATGATGTGTTTTTCCATAGAAGATATTTAAAATTTCAAACACTTGATTATTGAGAACATGTTCAAATTTAAACGATTACATTAATTAAGGGCGGCGAGAAAGTATCACCCCAAAATATTATAAAATATTTATGTTCAATTAAATTTTATTTTGTTGATAGCTTGTGTAACACGTAAAACCTAATTTTAACAAACTTCACCATAATATTAAAATGTTATTTTTTAAAAATGATTATTATAAATGAGTTGTTAAATTTAGTAGTTTTAATAGGAAGAACAACATTATGAAATATATATTATTTTTAATATCAATAAAAATTTTCAATATAATGGGAAGGAAATATGTACTCAATTTATAGTTGTAACATCTCAACCAGAATCCCCATGTCCAAGATGTAATTCCATGTGACCTCACAAACATCTCCCTATATTAAACAGGCTAGTGTCTAGTAGTGATATTCTGAGTTCGTTAGTGGGGAGAATATATAATAAATACCATGTCATATGATCAATAATGAACAAAAAAATATAATGAATAATTAGAGTATACATGGGGAAATGTAATGATGATATATAAGTAACACAAATAAAGAAGCTCTCATAAGAGGAAATCATGTCTATAGGAAATAAAGTGGATAATTTAAATAAATAACTTGTGGATCCTCTTGATTCTATTCCGATCTGATATTAGCTCCACGCTTCTCAGCTCAGCTATCAACTATATGGCCCTTTTACTTTTCTAGATCCCTCATGAAATCTATAAGAGCATAAAAATTCCCGAGTATGGTGTGATTACATGACTCTGTAGGATATCGAAAATGTGTCCTTAACATGTTGTACTCAATTATAAAACTATATTTCATAATTGTTATCAATTCATAACAATAAAAAAATACCATCCAAAATCAAGTGGATTTTCATTAATGGAGAAGCCACAAACCCTAGTTCGTACCTATTTCATCTCTATACTGTATGGATAATAATGGTGTCAGATGAATCAAGGATAAGACCTAAGGGTAATGAATCATGATATGGAATTATGTGATCATGAGACTCAACATCACTACTCATTAATAAGGTTATGTACTCAAGATGCACCAGGGATAAATATCTAAGCATCAACCGTTGGACATTGAGTAAAATACTAGGGATTGAGAGATATTCATCATCCCTTAGTCATTGAGGAAAAAAATGTGGATCAAGAGATAATCGACATCAATTATTCCTCATTGAAAAAAGTTGGGATCAATAGATAATGATAATCCCTTAGTCATCATGGAAAAAACTAGGGGTCAAGAGATAATCTACATCCCATAGTCATTGAATATATCACACGACATCACTTAGGCACCGTCATATAACTACCTTGTGCATAGGTCCCTCATTGTAATTGTCCAAATCCATGCATACTACCCCACCAAAGGATAACATTTCACATTGGTCCACCTAACATAGGTTAGAAAAAAAATACAACAAAGCATATATAGAGTGATAATATACATCATCCAGTATAACATAAGATCATAAGTAAAATAGAACACACAATTCATGTGATAAATATGAAACATAAATAAAAATCTACAAGTATTCTGGACATCAAGTGTAACATAAGGGTTCTAAGGATACACACATAACCACATGTGATCATAATCTAGCATTGTCATCCAAATATGTCAACACATAATCATATTAATTGATATCATGTGTAAATGAGCAGAAAATGTGATTAAATTCTCACTTCAAATAGACTCAGTGTAAAAAAGACAGGTTAAACTAGTCATGAACAAATATTCATGTAATTACTATAAAAACATCAACATTCAAAGATCACTAAGGTTTCCTAAAACCAAAACCAACTATTTTATCGCAAAATGAAATAAAACATCGCTTGTAATGACATATTCCATCTCCTGGATAATTTTAAAATTATAATTTTAAAATTATCATTTGATAATTTATCATAAATTATAATTGCATAATTATATTTATATAATTTATCTTAAATTATCATTTTATTTATATATTTTAATAATTTATCATAAATTACCATTTTAAAATTGTATTTTGATAATTTCTCTGAAATCACCCTTTTATAATTATTTTTTCATAACTTCTCATAAAGTAACCATTTATAATTAAATTGTTGAAAATTTATCATAAATTATTACTTTATAATTATTATTTTGATAATTTATCTTAAATTATCATTTTTTAAACCCATGTGATTATTCTTTGGTGATTTTTTATTCTATAAATTATCTTTTGATAGTCAAGAAATTATATTTTGATAAAATTGATAGTTTTTCCAAATGATAATTTCCTTAAAATTAATCTTTAATAAATTGAATAATATTACCTTTGAAAAAAACAAGAAATCATTCTTTGATAATTTATTGTAATTATCACTTGATAAATATATTTCCATTATTCCTTGCAATTATATATTGATAATTATAATTACTCAAAATTTGAAATTTTTATTTATAATTATCATTTGATATTCTTGTGTAATTTACATTGATAATTTGATAGAATTATAAATATATAACTATAATAATTATCCTTTGATAAATTGTGTAATATTATCCTTCATAATAATTATTTTTAAACAATATTATTTTATATTTTATTTTAAATTATCCATTAAAAATGTGAACTATATGATTGAAAATACCTCACTCCCTTCAAAATCAAGGATGTAATTTAGGTTTTATTCATCAATATGAGATCAACATCATCGACAACACATCAATCTGATCAGTAAGGGAGATGTTTTCTAAAAGTGATGTTTGGATGAAATAAAAATTATAATAAATAAAAAAAAGCTGGTTATGACTTATGTGGGGAAGAACCCATTGCAAACTTGGTTAGGAAAATCCACCAATGGTAAATTAGGATTTCTATAACTCCATCGATCCCTTCATATTTGGAATGAGTTTCATCAAATTTGACGATGTCAACAAAAAATTGGGATATGATCAGATATAAAATACCAAACATATATTCTATCATTAAATTTATAGAATCTGAAATTTAATCCATTATTTCAACTGAAAATTGATGGTGGAGGGTTTTAATTCACCTGATTAATTCATTGTTAACAGAAATAGTTCAAATTAAAGGTTTTAGATCAAGGAATGTGTTTAAATTGAGGTTATTTCTAGCCTTGAATAAGACAAGAAATGAAATAATAATTATTAATTATATTAATAATATAATAATAAAAATATTCGAATAACTTAATTTTATGGGCGATTTGATCAAATTCCCAACATGAATAAATTTATTCATCTTCTATGATTAATCCCACATTTTGGACCTAGACGTGGTATTAGATTTCTCATATGACCCACAGTTTGAGTGATATTAATTATTTATTATTTAAAAAATGGAATAATAAAATAATTAAAAATAAATGAATATTTTTATGTGGATTGTTGTGAAACACCCAACGCGCATAAATATTATACCCCACCTTTGGTAAAAACCCATTTTATAGACATAAAAGTGATTTCATATTTCTCATATGATGAACAATATGTGATATATTAAATTATTTACAAAAAATAATATAATAAAAAATATTGAATAATTTATTCTCATGATCAAGACATACAAATTTATTAATATTACAAATTTTATACCTTTCCTATGGTAAACACCGCATACTGCACCTATTGGAGGTCTCTAATTTCACATACCATGCACTATTTTAGGGCTATTCAATTATTTTTAATAAATTAGGCTATTGTAATATAATATATTAAATATTTTAGTTTCATATTTTCCAATGATTTAAGAGCCATGAAATATCACACAAACTCAGCGTCTAACATATAAAATATTTTATTGAATATTACAAGGTGTTAACTATGATTTTATGGTTAAAAAAATCCTTTAATACATTTATTTAGTGATTACTATTGTTAAATAATTTTTTACATTATAAAATTATAATTTATAAATAAGGATTTTTATTCTTTTCAAAAAATTGGATATCAAAATTCTCCCCCACTATCATCTTCTCGTAATCAAGATATATCATTAGTGGTCTTGCTCGAACAACTCTAGCCACTGAGATCAAACTTTAGACCCACGCTCACATGTTTTCTCCTAGATCCATCCATGCTACCACTGAATCCAAACTAGTGGTACCAACATTACTCACAAGAAATTAATTTTTTGATCTATGATCAGAATAATATGCTTCTCATAAGATGCATCGTTATCCAGATCCACATTTTTTCAATCCATAATATGCACATGTTTGGGTATGTACCTATGAATATGTGACACATCTAAAAATTATTGCACACCTTGATAGTGATAAAGGAGGTCTAGATGATAAACCACTATACCTATCCATTCGGTGATATCAAAGGGTCCGAAAAATGATGTTCAAGTATCCATACTTCCTTATATGTCTCCTCCCGAACTGAGGAGTCACTCACAAAACAGACTCAATCACCCATAGAAAACTCCAACGGTATCCTCCAATAGTCAACATAAGATATATATATATATATATATATATATATATATATGATATGAGTGGTGACAAATCTATTCATAATAAAATTAACCCTCTTGGAGGCCACCTAAACCAAATTGGGCCCACAAATGTTGTCTCGTCAGCCTCATTCAAACAAGTAGTGATCTCCATAGTATCACATAAATAGACTCCTATAGTTCCATATAAAATGTAGCCTAGCAACTATTATTGAGATGGAAATAATTCAAATATAAGTGATCATTACATGCTCAAATAAATTCTAAAAATTATGATTGAATCTTATACACCAATAGCTATATAGTCTGATTAGATATTCTATCATTTTGAGGATTTTATGTCATGATCAATCTCATTTGAGTCCATAGGGATTTCTATAATCCATTTTATAAACATGATGTAAAATGTGTGTCTCAACACAACACCTATTTTTCATATGTAGGTACCTTTGAGTCAATATATTACGAATTATATTATGTAACATATAAATAAAACATATAACACTATAGATATTGTGTTACCAAAACATTAGAGGGAAGACCATGGTTACCTAATCCATGTCATATGTAGGGTAATTCCACTCAATGGATCATAGTGGATGAGAACCATAGACTACTACATACTCTTTTTACTTCACCACCACTCCCAAGATGATGCCTGATGCAGCACAATAGACTGCATAACCAATCCCAATCATAGGGAATTTTAGTACAAAATTTGTAGTCATTATTCTATTTAGCTCATGGAAAGCCTCTTCAAATTGTTCTGACCACGAGAATTTCATACCATTCTTTTTCAGATCTATAATGGGTGATGATAATCAGAATAAGTCATAGATAAATTTTTAGTAATTTTCTACTAAACTTAGAAAGATCATGATCTAAAAAATGTGGGGACATATCTAGGGCATTACTGCCTCAAAATTATTGAGTTCTAAAGATATAGTGGTCATAGATTCCACATATCCTACTAACTTCACCTCTTAAATCTATAAGTCACATGTTGATATCATGGCTTAAATCATATGTAATCGATGTGTTCTCAGGGATATCTCTAGCTGCCTAGATTTTTTTCTGGTATCAATGAGTCTATAAAGATTTATTTTGAAGAAAACCATGATGAATTATTCTTAGTTATAGATGGGAGGTCATTTTAATGAGGTCCTTTAACATGGGTGGTATGTTCAACATCATGAGGAAACAACATGAAGTACTCATATAGTCCATACCTTCTCCGAAATAGAGACTTTAGAATATCCTCCCCTATAATTCACAACTAGTGATAGATCGATCAACGATAATTCTTGTAGAACAAATGGGATCCCCATAACTAATTGAAAGGATCATATATATAGGGAAATTGATATCAATTCATAACTATCACCTGATTCAGCTACCAAAAATCAATGTATATCTAATAACTATTGTCCCCCTTCTGGGAAACAAATATCGGTTAACCAAATTGTAAAGTACTCAAATTTATAAATACCTTTCTCTACAATTTATACATCATAACATTGATCTCATTCATTTTAGTTGGTATTAATGATATGAGGTATTGAATTGGTTGCACACCAGACATGACCTACTTTTAAATTAACCTACCAATCCTTCAGTTTTTTTACTAGGGAAAATATCCACAAAAATTAAGACCCATGACTCAACATCTTGAGGGCCTCCAATTCCCTAGAAGGATGAAGAATTCATGAGTGGAATTAAGGGAATATTTGAAAGTAGTTCTAAAATACTATTCCTAGAACAAAAAATTAGCAAGATACTTCTTGGTTGAATCATCCCCGTTTGCATAACCAAATAATAGGTATAGGAAAAAGATAAGTTAGGTTATCTTACAAATCTAGTGGGAATATAAAAACATACTCCTTTGTAGAAGCATTCCATCCCCACTTCAAAAGTATTTCTCTATGAATACATCAATGTGACATCATCTTTAACATGATGGGCCATTGTTAACGTTAAAAATACCCTATTCATTATATGGGATCAAAAAATATATTCCCAAGGAGTCTACCTACAACCCAATGTATAACCCTCCTAGTACTAACCCATGTCCCCATAATTGAACATTAGTCACAATCATCATATATATAATAACAAAACAACAAGCCTAGTTAAACTAATTAATTAAAATAAAGATATATCATAAAAACATGTAACTCATATATATCACACAATGAAACTATCCCAAATAGATATGGTAAAAAAAGGAATTTAATAAATGAATTATAATGTAGTATAAGAACACACACACACGCATGGTATGTGAGCCTACATACCTAGTCATGATTCATGAGAACATTTGAAATCCTATAAATCACATATCAACATCATGTGAAAAACCAAAGGTTAATTTAATCAATAGTAATAAAAAAACATAATTACCCAATTTATGGAAACTCATAGGTCAACTATATAGTGCTTTATAGACACTATGATAGTTTACATTTCTGAGTTCCAATCATCCAATCTCTAGTCGAACATGTCCCTACCAAAAGCAACATAAGAACATGGCAGTTAGTAACCTAACCTTTGATACTGTTATGTTACATACCAACCCAAATCATCAGGTTTGAGATGAAATTCCATGTGACCTAATTTTTATCTCCCTATTCACAAGAGGTTGTTTACTAGAAGCAAGGGTATGCATCTATCAGTGGGGAGACTATACCATCGATATCATTTCATAGGACTAATAATAAAAAATAAACAATATAATGAATAATCAGAGTAAATATGTATAAAATTAAAGATGGAATAAATGTAATACAAATAAAGAAGCTCTTATAAGTGGCAAGCATGTCCATATGAGATAATGTAAATAATGTAAATAAATAAAAAAATAGATCCCATAGAGTCTTTCCCAATATTTTACTGGATCCATGATCCTCCAATCATTTATCCCCCATATGACCCTTTCCATTCACTAGATCCATCATGAAATATAAAAGATAATTGAAATGAATGAAGAGGGTGTGATTACAAAACTCAGTAGGACACCACCAAGGCATCCTTAACCTATGGTGACCATGTATGATAGGGTATTCTATAATAGTGTCCATGCACAACAGTCATAAATATAAAATCCAAAACTGAGAAGATACATGCTAAGAAAGCCACCAAAAACACCAGACCATACCTGCATTAGCTCTATGATGGGTGGAAAATAATGGTTTTATAAAAATCAAAGATTATTCACGAGGTTAATGACTCATGCTACTCAACATCATGTGGTTGTGTAATTCGACATCACTTACCAACAACAAGGTTATATTCTCAAAATGTACTAGAGATCAAGAGATGGTTATCATACCTTGGAAATCATTTTATATACTATGGATTGGGAGATACTCAGCATTCCTTAGTCATCAATTAAAAAACCAGGGATCGAGATAATAACAACATCCCTTAGTCATCAAGGAAAAAACTAGGAATTGAGGGCTAATCAACATCATTTAGTCATCAAGTGCCTCACACAGCATCCCTAAGGCATCATCGTATCCCTACCCTTATCATAGGTCCCTTGTTGTCATTGGTGGAAGCAATGTACAATCCCCCTCTAAGGGAAAATATGTCACGATGTTCTACCTATTTTTGGTTTCCAAGAACAATAACACAAGGCATATATAGCGTGATATGATACACAAGAAAGAATAACATATCATTATATATAAAACAACACACACAATACATGAGACCAACATAAAAAATGAATCACAAGGTTCAAGTACTCATGGAATCTTGTGTAACATAAGGGTTCTAGGGCTACACACACACACACACCCATATGTGACCATTATGTATCATGGTCATAAAAATATATATACGCATAATCACATTAATGGGAATCTTGTGTAAACCTTACCAAAACAATAAGGAACTTCCTTCCTCAAAATTCATTGATGTAAAAGGGTTGGGATCAACCAGTCATGAACACCACTTTGCGGCCTTATTATCAAAATGTCGACACTCAAGGATCCCCAAGGGTCCTAAAAACCAAAACCAAATATTTTTTTTTCAAAAGAAAAAACATACCGCATGCAATGACACATTCATTCTCCAAGATAATTTCTACATTATAATTTTATAATTATCATTTGATAATTTTTCAACCACTATTCTTTTATAATTATATTTTGAAAAATTTTATTAAATTATATTTTTATAATTATATTTTAATAATTTCTCATAAATTACCATTTTATAATTATATATTGATAATTTCTATTAAATTATTATTTTATAATTTTATTTGGTATTTGCTCATATATTTTCCATTTATAATTATATTTTGATTATTTTTTTATAACTTATCTCTTTATAGTTATATTTTGATAATTTCTCTTAAATTATCCTTTTATAAATCCATGACATTGTCCTTTAATAATTATTTTATTCTATAAATTGTCCTTTGATAATATAGAAATTATAGTTTGATAAAAATGTTAATATTTCAATGTGATAATTACCTTATAATTAACCTTTCAATAATTATATAATATTAACTTAAACAAACTCATGAAATTATTTTTTGATAATTTATTCTTATTATGAATTGATATTTCAATATTATTATACATGGATAATTCCATGTAATTATATTTTGATAATTATAATAATTAATCCTTTAATAATTTTATTTAAAATTATAATTTGGTATTATGGTGTAATTATCATTAATAATTTGATAAATTTATCATTTCATAATTATAAAAATTATTCTTTGATAAATTGTAAAACATTATATTTAATAATAATTTTATCTAAAGAACATATTATGATTATTTATATTAAATTATCCATTGAAAATGTGATATGTTAGATTGAAAATTCCCCACTCCCTTCAAAATAAAGGACAATATTTATGTTATGCTCATCTATATGACCACAAGGACACTGACAACATGCCAATCCTATCAGTTACAGAGAATTTATTGAAGATAATTTTTTGTATTAAATAAAAATAATAGTAAACTAAATAATAAAACCCCAGACATAGTTAATCCTTACATTGAGTTGAACCCTTTGTGCAATTAGTTGGGAAAATTCACAAACACTAAACTAGGGTTTCTGTATCTTCAACAATCGTGTTCAAAGAAGTCATTGGTTGGGTAAGATGTAAGTATATGAACAAAAAATTTGGATCTGATCAAATATAAAATGCCAAGCATGTATTCTATCAATGAATTTCCAACACTAAAAATTTAATCCACCTTATCAACTAAAAATTAATTACGGAGGGTTTTAATTCACTACATTAAGTTATTGGTGACTAAAATAGGTCAAATTGATATAAAAAAAGGTTTTAGATTAAGGAATTTGTTTTAATAAAGGTTATTTTGGGAATTTAAGAATACATGAAAAAATTATTTTTTAATTATAATAATAATAATAATATAATATAGATATTTATATAAATTAAATTTATGAGATATTTGAACAAACGTCCAATACATATAAAAGTTATTACCCTTCTAGGGTAATCCCCATATTATAGACCTAATGGTGGTTTTGAATTTCTCATAAAATGAACCATCTATGGAATATTAATTTTTATTATTTAAAAATAAAATAATGAAATAATTAAAAATAAACCGGTATTTGGGCATGCACTGTTATCAATCAATAGACATGTATAATAATTTTACCCTACCTAGGGTAAAATCCTAAATCCATACCTAATGATGGTATCATATTTTTTATACCAGACACCATTTTGGACATATTAATTTCATTTCATACTTAATATAAAAAACTATTAAATATTTTTCTCTCATGAGTGTGCCATCCGAACATCTAACACATACCAATATTATAGCCCACATATTGTAAACACAAATTTCTATACTTCATTTCTGTCTTGGATTTCATATATGACGTGCCATTTTGTTGTTATTAAATTATTTTGAATATATTACATGTCTGTAATATAATATATTTAACTTTTTATTTTGTCTTCATGGGTAATTACAAGCCTCAAAATCTCACACCAACTCAGCGCTTGACTCTGAAAAAATTTGATTGAATAATCTAATGTGTTAACTGGGATTTTACCCAAATAAAAAGATTTTAACATATTTATTAAGTGATTCATATTTATAAATCATTTTCACTTAAAAAACTTATAATTTATAAAAATGATATTTTTTACTATCTTCAAAAAATAGGGTATTACAATAGTGAAATCATTTTATGCTTCAAAAAATGACTTAATTTAAAAATTATTTTCATTTCATTGTGTGCTTGAAACATATAATTAATTTATATAAACTGTTTAATTTTTATTCTAAAAAATGAACTTCAATTTTCATTTCAGAATGTTAAAATTAACTTTCGATGAAATTTTGGGATTTTTCTATAAATATTGACTTTTCAATAAATAGTGAAAATATAGATTTGTGTAGATCTATCATTCAATTTAATTGAAAAATACCTATAATATTTTGAATTTGATCCAATATAAATATAAGACTCTTTTATTTAGAAATAAGTTAATTAATTACATAATGATCAAAATTATATGTGACCCTTTTATAAAAATACTTTTACTTTGAAACATGTTTTTTTAGAAAACGTTTTTTCATTGTTCCTTGTGAGATATATAAAAATTGAATTTCTAAAAATTATATATATTGGATTTTATAAAATATTTCATCTATTTGGAATCATAAAAATTAATATTATTTAATATTTTGATATTAATTTTGGGATATAATTAATAGTAAAAATAATAAAAAATCTTCACCGTAGTAAAATGGAAATTCATGTTAAGTTAGGTTAAAATGTATATTTATAGTAGATCGAGCCATGGATTGTTCACCAAATTCATTCCATAGAAAAATTAATTAAAATAATAAAGTAGTTACAATACATTCTTGGGTTGTAACGGTATTACATAATACATAAAACAAGGTAAAAAAAATAAAATACTGAATAAAAGCATACATGTCAGCACATACATCCTCAAGCCTGGACGAATACACATCAGCCTAGGTAGAAGCAAGATCCCATGACCTCCATGAGAAATGTCATCAATGGATATGAGGTTTATAAATGTATAGATATAAAGAATCAATAAAAAGAGTTTTTTTATTTCTCCTAAGAATAATTCATATTGAAATGAGAATATATAATTATATCCAAGTTGCTTGTACTCACTGGTAAACCTGGGAGAAAAACATTTTTTCCATAACATAAAATTAAAAATTCATGGAATATTCATGAAACATGCTTTAATTAGTTTCCTTTTCCTTTTTAAAAAATACAACAATTTCAATTTTTTTTGTCATTTTGAATACTTATTGACTTTATTTTCTAAAATCACATAAAGCTCTAAAATCAACTGGTAAAACAGAATTACCAAAATCCCACCAAGCCCTCTATAAAACCGATACCCTTATTGTGTCCTATACAATATTTTATGTAATGATAATGACACAACGTCCCTATCTTAATTTTAAAATTCACATTTATTTTTACATATGGAGGAAAGAAATTTGTGAATGAACATTAAATTATATTTTGAGAATAAAAAAATTATTTTCTAGTGGTAATTTATTTATATTTTTTAGTATCTATAAGATAAATTGTCTGCTTATGGATTGTCGACACCATATTTCTTTAATTAATAGAAACATAAAACAAATGATTTCTGAAATATTAAAAGTAATTTTATTTGATTTAGTAATAGTGTCTAAATAATTTTTAGCAATATATAAAATATTAGTGAGGTATGAAAATAATATATTTTAAACCCAAAATTTTCATGGTTGTTTTAACTTGATATTAAATTAATAGTTCCAAAATTAATATTAGTGATATTTTAACATAAACGATATATCATTATGTGATCAAAAAAACATAAAAAAATTATCATTGGGAAAGAGAATAGAATATTGTTGAACATATCAACCATGTTAAATTTATGAGTTTTTTTAAATTATGGTGACATTATTAACTAATTAATAACTTAATATTTGTTACAATAATTAAATTTAAAATTAGTTAACTAGTGGGTCAAACCCAAAAAATAAGGTTTAAAATAGAATATAAACCTATAAATTTTTTATCATTTTAGGGTATTTCAAATGCATCCTATCTTATTTTTGTATCTATAGCCATTTCAAATAATTTTATTGAATTTTTATATTTTTAAATTTTAATCTTTTAAAACATTCCAAAAGTCTCCTCCCCTCACTTATAAATGGGAACATACTCCTCTTTTCACTTCTTAGTTTAAAAGAATTTTTATCATCCAATACGCACAAAAATAGAATTCTTATTATAATTATAAATTCCTAGAGTAATTATATTGATTATAAAACCATCAAAGAAACACATTTTATGCATACCCAAAGAGACTGTCTGGGGTAGAGGGGTTGTTCTTAACTAAACAAGTTTGTTTTATTTATTCCTCCACCTCCATAAAATATTATATAATAATGATGATATAATAAAATATTTATATTAAATATGATTATACATTATAATGTTAACTTCATACACAATATATATATCCTCTTACATCAAATGGTAAATGATACCATTAATCAAGTACACGGAGGACTACTACCATGAGAAATGATTTAATTATTTTTACATCAACGCCTATCATGAATGGATGTAATTATGTATTTATTGTGAGAATATATATATATATATATATATATTATATTTACCAAATAATTATACTTATGTAATTATAATATCATTTATACCATTTTTCCTTTTAATCAGCTAGAAAATGAAAATGTCACTCGTGTGTAAGTGTGGAATAATGCCTCCACCATGTGATGTGAATCATTTTTCAATTTCTTATTTACATTGATGGTAAAAAAGATATATTTAATAAATATATATTATAAAAATTATTTAATAATAATTCTAGTAATATGTTTTAATATTTACAATTCCTTCATTCCATCTGTTGAAAATTGAAAACATCATTCATGCATACGTACGACATACCATCTCTCTGAATCGTACAATTCATTTCTCTATTTATATCCTTTAAGGAAGAATATATATAGTGAATATGTATGATATTTAAATCATTATTAAAATTCATAATATTATGGAATGATGATCAATGTACTTTAACTAAAACTACCGATCAAAAACAGACATGAAAATTGAAGCACATTTCACCCCATAATATTGATTATAATAAAAAATTATTAATAAATGGTTTGTAAAATATCAAAATTAAAAAAAATGGTATGATGGATATGTTTTTTATTATAATAAATTCATAATAAAATTAAAATTATAATTTAGGTGGTTTAAAAATTTATGAAAAATGTCAAGACTTGCGGTAAGAGATTTATGATTTAATCCAATTTTTAATCACGATTGTTTAAGATTGATTTTACGTTGTGGAAATTATATGACCATTATATAATAAATTCATTTAATTTTTATTCTCCGATTTTAATATCTTGGGAATACATGTTTTCATTTCATTATCATTAATTTAATAACTCACGAGACTGATAAAATGATTTATTTGTAAACTAACTACATTTTACTATTTGGTCGAGAAAAATTATATTCAATGAATATGTTTTTTTAAAATTTATTTCATGATTTTTTTAATACTATAAAATTATAGTTTAATTTCATTTTTAACCATGTATTAAATTTATTAAAATGGATTAAAAAGAATCTTCTATTTATTTTCCAAATGTGATACTTTTTTTATTTTTTACAGAAACATGAAATGAATTTTATCATTTATCTTATATGGAATGAATGAAATTTCCTACCTCCAGGACCAATTATTATTTTGAATATTACATCAAAAGTTTCCAATTTAATATTAAAATAAAATATTTTCCCTAATAATTTGTAAATTTTTATATTTTAATAAATTAATTTTAAAATGGAAAGGATATTATCCTCATGAAAGAGTTTTCAATGATCTTTATGTAGTATTTTGTTTCATTAATAAAAAAACCATTGGGTATTCTTATTTTTTTCTAGGGATATGATAAAATGTTACCATAATTACCATTTATCTAGACGTTCTATAATGATGATGATATTTTTATGAAACCCCTATATTTCCCATGGGTTATGCCATGATGGATTAATGAAATGTTTGGGAATCTGGTTTTTTCATTTGTTATGACATGATGAAATGATGAAAGCATAATGATGTTATGGAAAAAATATGTTTGGTTTTAATTTTAAAAGGTGGTCTTGGAATTATATATCCCAATAAGGAATTGTATAAATTATCATGTCTCAGGAGACTATAATGGGATATAACTCTATGTGAATGATAAATAATGAGAAACTAGTTGACATTCTTGATCAAATTTAGGATGAAGGTGGTGATTAATGTTCTATTATGATATAGGAAATATGTAGAGGTTAATTATACAAAATTATTTTATTGTCTTAGTAGTTAACCTTGAATTATAAAATAATATCTACACATTTTTGAAATTAACATATGGTTCATGAATGATTTATGATGATTTCTCATCTATAAAAATCATGTATTTTGAAATTATAAAGTGTTATTATATGAATCAAATATAAATTATTTGATATATTTTGGGTGAAAATTGTAGGATATTGTGAAGATATCATACCATAACTTTTATCTTATTATTTATAATGATTATTAACTGATATATCTCAAGTTTACCCTTAATGAGAATATAATCTAAACATTTATTATCTCTCATTTCCCCATGTTATGATGAAATAATTTATTTTGTATATGAATCATAAGATTTAAATATGGAAGTATATTTTTGGGATATGTTAAAGATCATTCAACAAAATAAGAATATTTATTATCTAGTCACTAATAACTTTAAATCATCATTAGTATCATGCATGCATTTTTGAAATGTATTGATTATTCATCAAAATATATGTAATAATTATGTGTAGAGAAATTGGGTTATTAAAATCATCAAATCAAGGGTAAAATATACCTTCTTATAAATTTTATTTTATAAGGGTGTGTGGTCAAGGTGTATCGATGGTTGGATTTGGTTTGGAAAATTACTAGATGAAAGGTATAAAAGATTAGATTAGTTTACACTATAGAAGAATTGATGATAATTATTGATCTAGACACTAGGATTTTTAAATTCCTTATGTGATTAAAATGTGTGTATACATGAATGAACAACATATATCTCATATCAAAAAGATTAATGGTTCTCAAGAGACTGTAAAAAATATAACAAAGAATTAATTTTTTCAGAACACATATTATTTTTATTTTTTTGGATCCATGTTATGGGAATGTAAATTACTATACAATCCATTATATTTATATATTATTTACCTGTTATCCACAATCCATATCCAATAAAAGTAATGACAAAAAAATAAAGTAAAAAATGTGTAGCATCTATAAACACTATCAATGTTAATTAAAAGAACATTAAATTATTTTAATCCCACGATTACTTTAATATAATTAATACTTCTTTGATAACCCATTGAGAAGAAAATTTTGTGTCATGTATAATATATGTTGTATAATTTTTTTCTTCTTGTTTTTTTAGTATCATCTCACCTGGTTGTCAAATTCTGAAAAAAATTATCTACATTGTTAGTGTTTTTTTATATATATCACAATGGTAGGGATCTCAAAATAATTGGAAGTCATTTATAAGGAATTTTTATTTTTGGTAACATAAATCATTAGAAGAAATTTTATGATTTGAATAAGAAATTTGGGTTATTCATAGGGTCAATATACTCATAGAGGCATTCATATGTTAGATTATAGTTCACCCACATTCTTTATAAGAATAATAATACTCTATTGTTCAGTTTATTGGCCCTTTAAATTATACATGTGGTTAATTACTCTTCATACTATATACTCAATATAAGGAATGACTCCCACATGTGGTTAATAGAGTTCAAATAATCCTTTATGTGTCAGGGTGTTGGATATATATACGTAAAGTTGGTACACCATTAAATGAACCAAACAGGTATATATCATATATATATATATATATCATCACTCATATGGTCAATTTAAATTTTCCTCATGCATTATATTTCCACCATTATTTATTTAGTAAATCTAAATAAATTTTTGGTATGTTATTTAGTTTGGGTGTCACATATATAATGATGTTTTTTAATTATATTCACCTTTAAGATATTACTTATATATATCTTGTGAAATTTAGATATCCCTAAAACATTAGTTGTCTAATCCTTAAATCATAACTATTCTTTATCCATAGTTCTAACTCTATTGTAGATTTTAAGAATTATTATTGATCTTATGTTGTTAATTTTTTTTGGTTTGTAGTATATATTTTTGTACTTCCATATACATGGATCCATTCAACACTTATTGTGTGTGTGTGAGTGTGTATAAATGATACATAGTTTAAAATTTAACATGGTGGATATAAATTTGTAGCAGTTAGTGCATAGTACGACTTACTAGTGGTTATATTATGAAAAATGATACTCTTATTAATTTAATAAAGGGTATTTTTTCCATATGTAATATTTTAATAAATTATGAATTTATATTATTTATTATTACTTACTTTAGATTATTCCTATGTGGTGTTTCATTGGATTTATGGTATGATTTTCATTCACAATGCCTTATAGTTTGATCCTTTTTATTTTATTATTAGTGATTATTCATTATATTATGTGTTGAATATGTATATTTTTAATGATTTTTTATCATAAATCCCACCATGTATGATACACTCTCTCAGTGCTAGTTTCAAACCCCTAAACCATTGGATGTTTTCTTGGGGAGCCTAGTTTTATCATTCATTTCATATAATAAACTACTTGGTAAGTTAGTTAATATAAATTATTACACAAAAAATAAACCACATATAACATTCTCTCTATTATAGTTGTTTTCCTTCCCAATATAACCATGAATCAAATATTTCACACAAACTTATCTTAAATAGTAATAAATGAAAAAATACCTAAGAGTTGGATAGGTAAAGACTATTTATCATGTAAAATTTCTCACCTATCAGGTTTATAATAGATTAAAAGTTATTTAATAGAGGAAAAATGTCATGATAATCTCAATGAGTTTGAAAAGTATTGAATTAACATTAGTATCAATAAAATTATTTTTTCTATTGACACTAAATATGGAGAGATGAAATTATATAAACTAATAACATATTTGAGAAACAATAAAATCAGAATCAAAATGATATAAAATTTCTGAACATTGAATGGTGTTATAATGATCAGGGTTGATTATTCTCAAATATTTTCATCCTTTAAGAATAAATTTCATAACATAAAAGATATTATGTAAAAAGATTGTCTTATTTATCCCTACCCCCGTACGTATTTATTTAATTGTCTTAAATTTAATTGTAATGTTCTAATAGTGTTTTTAAATATATTTAAATTTATATAATATTAAAATTAATATATTGTATGGAAACATCATAATGATTTATTTCCTATAAATATAACAAAAATCTAAGAAATTTATGGAATTATTGATTCTTCCCTATCCATGTATAGAATATTAAGATTAAATTCATTAATATAATGATATAAAAAATAATTCATTTACCTATTTCATCTCCTATAAATTAAAAAAATAGTATATCTTTTTGTGATTTTGATTATTTTTGAAGGTATATTATTAACAGTCTCGAGAGTGGATTCAAGTTATCTATATTTTAGGGTAATACTAAACTTAAACCTAAAAGGTCAAATGGTCAGGTTATTATTTTTCCCATTATGGTTTTCATTAATTTAAAATGATATTATGAGATATTAAATAGAATGTGTTATATTTTTTTCACTTTCTTTCAACTGATATATTTAATTCTTTCATATCATAGATGTAGAGACCCAAAACTTGACGTACATTGACATTACATTACATTTGCGGAATACTTAGTACATACACGCAAGGATCGTAATAGTTTAGTGTCTTTGGAAACTCGGAACGTAATCTTCTAATCGTGGCGAAAGATCTTCAACATCTCCTATAAAGATCTTCCCCTTTTTTTTTACCTAAAACCTTTCTTTATATCCTGGGGAAAAGAAAACATAAAAGGGTGAGCTCAAATGCTCAGTAAGGGTAAAAGAAAGAAATATCAATCACATCGTATTCATAAGAACATAACATTTTGGAAATCTTAACCTGCAAAAGAGAGCATAATTTCATAACATGGGATAAATCATGGCAGTGAAATGTAATCACAATAATCATAACTTAAAACATGAAACTTTGTGGCATTCACACATAATCATAGATAATCATTTCTTGTTAGTCAAGACTCATTGCCAAGACTATCTTAGTGGACAAAGTCCCTTTCTGAATCGAGTAACCCTCGTTTCAGTCCTGTTTCACTGAACCGGTATAACCTACCGTTCCAGCCCTGTCTATCTCATGAGATATAAAATCTTTACCCAATTCATTGGAGGGAGATATAGGTCCCACCCATCTCATAATGATACCATTCTTATGTGTGCCACAAAATCATAAATCATACATCATTGCATAACCCATGTAATAAAAATGGGATTCTTAAACAACATGACATCATAAAACCATTCAAATAAGATAAAGGAATTCATAAACATAATTCCATCACAACATAGTCAAATAAATGTAAAAATATGGATAGAAACAGAACCCTTTATTATCTTAGATGGAAAATAATTTTGATAAAACACTTGAATTGAATTCTTGAGGAAAATATCCTTTCTTTTTCAAAATAAATTTCTTTTCACAAAACATCATGCAATTTTAAAAGAAAGAGATTTTATTGAAAATAGTCATGAAATATTTTAGAGGAAGCTTCATGAAAATAAGGCTTTATAAAACAGTAGAAATTCATTCGTGCTGTATTAGTTAAAAAAAACATTCTTTGTACTTTTGTCGAAAAAGTCAAAATGTACCTCGTACGAAAAACGACAAAAGATTCCTTTCATATCTTTTACTGAAAACTCACCGAAGGGTAAAATTGGATTTAAAAAAATTGTAGGTGGATGTAAATAACATTACATATTGAGGAAACATGTATGTGGATGATAAAATATACCCCAGTAAATTTTAAAGTACAAACAATCTCAGATAAAAATGAGATTGTGATATTTCCCTTACCTTATGTCCAATTTTCTTCGTATGTGTCCGAAACTCCTGTATAATGATTTAAATAATGTCATTGACTTATTAAAGAATCATATTCATTGTTATGATATCATATATTGTTCACTTATGACATTATATTACCCGTTCTTTTGTAAATTCCATGTTAAAGAAGCGTTTTGGGTAAAATCGTTTCATTTATCGTAGGTGTTTTGACTTGTTGTTCTTGACATTATTATTACTTATATCATGATTTAATTACTTCCAGAATATAAAACATGATTTATATATCATATATATTCAGTATATATATATATATATAATAGATAGATAAATGAAATGAAAAACACCGTTCATGGAGACGGTAGTCCGTACGTACGCATGAACGCTGTTTTCCTTTCCTTATTGTCTTGAATGGAAGTAAGTAGATGACATACATATATATATATATATACATAAATCCAGTAGCTTTATAATGTCATATATTTCATTATTATTTCTTATATATACTTTATAATCATTCTTAAATGGTTAACATGGAGAATGAATCTCATCGCGTCGTGGAGACGGTAGTCCGTACGTACGCACGAGCGATGATATCATTTCCATAAATATTGAATTGAATTGGAGTGGATTATACAATATATCAGAATAAATATGATTTTGTAATAAATATTTATAGTTATTCTTTGCACCATTATACCCATCCATGTAAGGTGGTGGTGGAAAATAGATTACACCACGGCGTGGAGACGGTATTCCGTACGTACGCACGCGCGGTGATTTCTTTTTCCGTAGGATGGATAGATGGTGAAATAGGGTTGTTTCATACTTATAATAACATATCAGTATATGAGTGATACTGATGTTATTACTTCATAATGAAACAACCTAAGAAGAATAAGTGGAAGAAGAAATAAAGTTGAAAGAATTGGTAACGGAAATTACCTCTTCTTTGAAGCGCCTCTTTGAGACCTCCTCTTAGGGCACTAAAATTGGTCTTTGAGGAAGACCAGAACCTCTAGTATGTTGCTAGGGAAGTGGAGAAGAGATTTTGGCAGAGGTTTACCGAGCTTGAGTGCTCAAATTGGTGTGAGGAGGAGGGGGAGGAGGTGTCCTTTTATAAGGGAGGAGAGGGGCACCTTAGGAATATCTCAAAATATTATTTTATATTAAAGTCAAAATCGGTTTATAATGGTTCCAAAGGGTCTTATTTCGAAGCTAAAGTGGGGATGGGTCGAAATCCTATCATCCAATAGGATTTAGACAAGTTTATGGTATTATTTTAACCTTATCAATTAGATTTAACTCTAAGTTAAATAATTTAACTTTTACCGTGTCTTTTTGTTTTCTTTCACTATATGGTTAATAAACTTACCATAACATGCCAAACGAACCCCAAATTGTTTATTATTAATATATATATCCTTATCTAAGTCATTGGGCCGAACCTAAGATTTTTAGGAATAAAATAACAATTAATAATATAATATTAGATTTAAAAACTATTTTGTGTCAATTTTGACACTATTTGATATATGATTTTTGTGAAATTCATAACAGAATTATATGTTCGAAAAAAGTTGATTAAATAAACACTCATATATCATAGTAACCTAGAAAATTAGTGGAATTAATAAAAAGTCTCAAATTACATTTATCTTTGTGTTTATAACATCAATTATGTCAATATTTCATAAATAAGATAATTACTCCATCATCTTTGTGTCATTAATAAATTAAATTATTTGATGTCTAAAAATTAAAAATAAAATACCATTCTGTAGGAAATCTTTTTATCTTTCTAATGAATATTTACAATCTAATTTATCTCATGTAAAACCCTATATAAAAAATGTTTTAGTAAATAAACTTTGATTTTAACTCTTTTAACTCTTCTTTGAATTAAATAATAATAAATGTCCTAATATAATCCAAGTGGGCCTAAATGATAATAATTTACACTTAAGGTTGTTTTTGGTCGATATAAACTTGTCCAATAGGATTAGGACATGTGTTAGGGTAATATTAATATCATTTTTACCCTTAATTACCCTATTTACTTTTAACCGTGGTAAATAAAAGTAAAAAGTTACTATTCACCAAAAATTATTTTCATCTCATTGAACCAAATTTTACTTACTGACATCAATCGTGTCTCTAGGATTTTTGAAATTCCATTCACAGAAGCGGTAAAATTAAGTTTTATGAAAAATTCAGTTTTTTTAACTACCACTTAGTAGTTTCACTATTCATCAAAAATTGAAGGTTTTCAGAAAAATGCCAAAATTTCATCCTAAGCTATATTTCATATTCCAAATTCAAAAATGAAGTCTATTTTACCAAATTCATAACATAGAGGTTTCATTAATTAATTTTATAATTAAATCCCGCTGTTAAAACAAATAGCGTGTTTTTAAGAAACAATATCTATCAAAAGATTGACACTTATTTATGTCTGGTGTAAATGTGAAATTACATCCAATGACCAACATTGTATTGAATTGTAAAAATATATTCTAAATATACTTTAAAACCACTCAAATTAATAATTTATCACTATTAATTATTTCGATTAAAAAAAAGTTGTTTTTAATTAAAATTTAGTAATTTTCACTATTCATCAGAATATGAAAGTTATCTGAAATGTACCAAAATTTCACCTTAGGCTAAATTCGATACTCCTAATCCAATAATGAAATCCATTTTGAAAAATAAAATTTACAAAATTTCAAAAAGTGGTTATTACTATTCATAACGGCTAGTTTTAATAACATTTTAATAGCATATCGCTGTTTAGTGAAACTCGTTATTGCGTACTACACACGCTATCGAGGAAGGTCGCGATTGCGTGTAATGCAAGGCAAGTCAAGGATGCGTGTTGTGCAAGCTCCTTTTGGTGTAGCGTAAAACACAAGACATTAGTAAAATCTCGGGCTGTTACATTCTACCCCCCTTAAAATGAATTTCACCCTCGAAATTCGTCGGGGTTATAAATGGTTTACTATTCGAAAGTTTCTTTAATAAAAACCCACATCGTAAAAAGGAATACCAAAACCAATATTTAAAAACAAAATTATGAAACTTAACGGTTACCCAAATAAACTAATCACTGGGTTTCCACATAGGTGAAAATATGGATATGGAAGAAAAATCTAACCATCATGTTCTGATGGAGAGTGGTAGAGAACATGGCTATGGAAAAGCCAACAATCACAAATCCATAAATTTGTGACGATCTAAGGTACCATACGATTAATCAGATATAAGATCACTAGGACAAAATTTTTTTTTGGTTTTCAAGATCGTTTCCCTAAAGTTGAAGAATTTGAATTAGAATAAATACTTACTTTATTTTGGTACAGTCGCACTATTGTTCTTGCCTTGAACAATTTCCACTTCATCTCTTAAATAAATGAAGTTGAATTTGGTATTCGTGAAGTGTTAGCAGATCATGTGATAGAATGACGGGTCATTCCATCTGTCTCAAACAAAAGGTTAGCAAAAATTATATACATGAGTCGATCTATAGTGAGATTAATCATATATGGTTCCTAAAATGGACTTATACTTCATATATCATACTGCTTAATATAATAAAACTAGTTTCTACTAAACAGGGACTTCCTGTAGGCCAGTGGTAGGCGATAAAGGCCAGTCGTACTTCGGTTGTGGGTTCGATTCCCACAGCCTTGTCCGACGTGATGGGCTGTCGCCCGTCCTGCAGGTTGTCCTTTTTATAGAACTACATTACTATAACACCCCATCAATAATATCGAAAAAAGAACTTCTATCCTTAAACAATACTATTTTATGTCCAACATAATCCATTCTAGTCTTTAGGCTTATCCATAATACTGCAGTCCACTTTCATAACATAGTGAAAACGATTACCAGATATTTAACACCATCGTCGATCCCCATATATCATAAGATATGTTTTGTTGGTCACATTCCAAACATTCAAAGGCGTTAATAATGTATTCTCTTGAATACCCATTGAACCATAGTGAAAACTTGAATGCAGTAAAAAGTTAACACTTTTCACGTACTAAAATCCTCAAAATTCTATATACTCAAACCATGATATCACTTAGTCCTTATATCAATCATGAGTTCATGAATACTGTCAAACATTTCATTTTCTCCTTATCCCTTCATTATGCACATATCATCTACATTCCCGAAATATCTGAATAACCTTTCATGGATACTTGTACCATTAATCATACACTTTCAAAACTCAAGGAGGGACAACAGTGTAATAATCCTTAGATGTCTCTTTATTCCATAGTACCATGAGATTACTTATACAACATTACACATGATAAACATGTCATCATTCCACTACCTTCTTAAACCATTGACCGAGCTTCAACAATTCTTTCATCTCACATATCATTTGTTGTCTCATCATCATCATCAACATAAATACTACCCATACGACCATACTGATTCTCTTCATGAGACTTTACCTTAGGGAATTGGTTTGCATAATGCCCGTACATTCCACATTTAAAACATTTAACCATTGTTGATATCGTAGCAATACCATTATCCTCATCCCTGGTGTTAACTGAACCTTTTCCTTTGCACTTACTGGCTTTGTGTCCTTATTTTCCACACCCAAAGCATCTTCTAGTTCCTTTGAAACATTCTCCTTGATGCCTCTTCCCACATGATTTACATAGGGGAAATTGAACTTTCTTTCCTCTATGATCATCATGAAACTCCATCTTTCTCTTATTAGCCGAGTCAGGAAACTTACCAAATTTTACTTTATTGATCATATTATGAGATTGCTGATTCGGCATAATAATGATGTTTGGACTTCCAAATCCCATTTCATTTGGTTGCTCATGAAGAATATCATTCCATTGTCCATCATATCCTCCATTATCGTGAATCACCTTGTTTCCAGCCATTTTCTAAAACCCAAAAAGAATAGTGTGAGAGGAAAAAATCACAATAAAGGGGGAGTAACTTAAATATCTAACATATTTGGTTTAATCTAATATCGTTACCATAGTTCTAGGACTATATCCTATACGTATACTTATCCTTAGGGGAATCCCTAGACATACCTTAGAAATATCTCTAGGGATCTCACTAATGTTTTCGCATCCTAGTTTCCAAAGGTTGACTAATCCTTTCCTCTGATACCAACTGTAGAGACCCGGAGCTTAACGTACATTGACATTACATTAAATTTGCGGAATACTTAGTACATACACACAAGGATCGTAATAGTTTAGTGTCTTTGGAAACTCGGAACGTAATCTTCTAATCGTTGTGAAAGATATTCAACATCTCCTATAAAGATATTACCCTTTTTTTTACCTAAAACCTTTCTTTATATCCTGGGGAAAAGAAAACATAAAAGGGTGAGCTCAAATGCTCAGTAAGGGTAAAAAAAAGAAATATCAATCACATCGTATTCATAAGAACATAACATTTTGGAAATCTTAACCTGCAAAAGAGAGCATAATTTCATAACATGGGATAAATCATGGCAGTGAAATGTAATCACAATAATCATAACTTAAAACATGAAACTTTGTGGCATTCACACATAATCATAGAGAATCATTTCTTGTTAGTCAAGACTCATTGCCACGACTATCTTAGTGGACAAAGTCCCTTTCTGAATCGAGTAACCCTCGTTTCAGTCCTGTTTCACTGAACCGGTATAACCTACCGTTCCAGCCCTGTCTATCTCATGAGATATAAAATCTTTACCCAATGCATGGGAGGGAGATATAGGTCCCACCTATCTCATAATTATACCATTCTTATGTGTTCCACAAAATCATAAATCATACATTATTGCATAACCCATGTAATAAAAATGGGATTCTTAAACAACATGACATCATAAAACCATTCATATAAGATAAAGGAATTCATAAACATAATTCCATCACAACATAGTCAAATAAATGTAAAAATATGGATAGAAACAGAACCCTTTATTATCTTATATGGAAAATAATTTTGATAAAACACTTGAATTGAATTCTTGAGGAAAATATCCTTTCTTCTTCAAAATAAATTTCTTTTCACAAAACATCATGCAATTTTAAAAGAAAGAGATTTTATTGAAAATAGTCATGAAATCTTTTAGAGGAAGCTTCATGAAAATAAGGCTTTATAAAATAGTAGAAATTCATTCGTGCTGTATAAGTTAAAAAAAACATTCTTTGTACTTTTGTCGAAAAAGTCAAAATGTACCTCGTATGAAAAACGACAAAATATTCCTTTCATATCTTTTACTGAAAACTCACCGAAGGGTAAAATTGGATTTAAAAAAATTGTAGGTGGATGTAAATAACATTACATATTGAGGAAACATGTATGTGGATGATAAAATATACCCCAGTAAATTTCAGAGTACAAACAATCTCGGATAAAAATGAGATTGTGATATTTCCCTTACCTTAGGTCCGATTTTCTTCGTATGTGTCCGAACCTCCTGTATAATGATTTAAATAATGTCATTGACTTATTACAGAATCATATTCATTGTTATGATATCATATATTGTTCACTTATGACATTATATTACCCGTTCTTTTGTAAATTCCATGTTAAAGAAGCGTTTTGGGTAAAATCGTTTCATTTATCGTAGGTGTTTTGACTTGTTGTTCTTGACATTATTATTACTTATATCATGATTTACTTACTTCCAGAATATAAAATATGATTTATATATCATATATATTCAGTATATATATATATATATAATAGATAGATAAATGAAATGAAAAACACCGTTCATGGAGACGGTAGTCCGTACGTACGCATGAACGCTGTTTTCCTTTCCTTATTGTCTTGAATGGAAGTAAGTAGATGACATACATATATATATATATATATATATACATAAATCCAGTAGCTTTATAATTTCATATATTTCATTATTATTTCTTATATATACTTTATAATCATTCTTAAATGGTTAACATGGAGAATGAATCTCATCGCGTCGTGGAGACGGTAGTCCGTACGTACGCACGAGCGATGATATCATTTCCATAAATATTGAATTGAATTGGAGTGGATTATACAATATATCAGAATAAATATGATGTTGTAATAAATATTTATAGTTATTCTTTGCACCATTATACCCATCCATGTAAGGTGGTGGTGGAAAATAGATTACACCACGGCGTGGAGACGGTATTCCGTACGTACGCACTCGCGGTGATTTCTTTTTCCGTAGGATGGATAGATGGTGAAATAGGGTTGTTTCATACTTATAATAACATATCAGTATATGAGTGATACTGATGTTATTACTTCATAATGAAACAACCTAAGAAGAATAAGTGGAAGAAGAAATAAAGTTGAAAGAATTGGTAACGGAAATTACCTCTTCTTTGAAGCGCCTCTTTGAGACCTCCTCTTAGGGCACTAAAATTGGTCTTTGAGGAAGACCAGAACCTCTAGGATGTTTCTAGGGAAGTGGAGAAGAGATTTTGGCAGAGGTTGACCGATATTGAGTGCTCAAATTGGTGTGAGGAGGAGGGGGAGGAGGTGTCCTTTTATAAGGGAGGAGAGGGGCACCTTAGGAATATCTCAAAATATTATTTTATATTAAAGTCAAAATCGGTTTATAATGGTTCCAAAGGGTCTTATTTCGAAGCTAAAGTGGGGATGGGTCGAAATACTATCATCCAATAGGATTTAGACAAGTTTATGGTATTATTTTAACCTTATCAATTAGATTTAACTCTAAGTTAAATAATTTAACTTTTACCGTGTCTTTTTGTTTTCTTTCACTATATGGTTAATAAACTTACTATAACATGCCAAACGAACCCCAAATTGTTTATTATTAATATATATATCCTTATATAAGTCATTTGGCCGAACCTAAGATTTTTAGGAATAAAATAACAATTAATAATATAATATTAGATTTAAAAACTATTTTGTGTCAATTTTGACACTATTTGATATATGATTTTTGTGAAATTCATAACAGAATTATATGTTCGAAAAAAGTTGATTAAATCAACAATAATATATCATAGTAACCTAGAAAATTAGTGGAATTAATAAAAAGTCTCAAATTACATTTATGTTTGTGTTTATAACATCAATTATGTCAATATTTCATAAATAAGATAATTACTGCATCATCATTGTGTCATTAATAAATTAACTTATTTGATGTCTAAAATTACAAATAAAATACCATTATGTAGGAAATCGTTTTAGCTTTCTAATGAATATTTACAATAGAATTTATCTCATGTAAAACACTATATAAAAAATGTTTTAATAAATAAACTTTGATTTTAACTCTTTTAACTCTTCTTTGAATTAAATAATAATAAATGTCCTAATCTAATCCAAGTGGGCTTAAATGATAATAATTTACACTTAAGGTTGTTTTTGGTCGAGATACACTTGTCCAATATGATTAGGACATGTGTTAGGGTAATATTAATATCATTTTTACCCTTAATTACCCTATTTACTTTTAACCGTGGTAAATAAAAGTAAAAAGTTACTATTCACCAAAAATTATTTTAATCTCATTGACCCACATTTTACTTACTGACATCAACCGTGTCTCTCGGATTTTTGAAATTCCATTCACAGAAGCGGTAAAATTAAGTTTTATGAAAAATTCAGTTTTTTTAACTGCCACTTAGTAGTTTCACTATTCATAAAAAATTGAAGGTTTTCAGAAAAATGCCAAAATTTCATCCTAAGCTATATTTCATATTCCGAATTCAAAAATGAAGTCTATTTTACCAAATTCATAACATATAGGTTGCATTAATTAATTTTATAATTAAATCCCGCTGTTAAAACAAATAGCGTGTTTTTAAGAAACAATATTTATCAAAAGATTGACACTTGTTTATGTCTGGTGTAAATGTGAAATTACATCCAATGACCAAAATTGTATTGAATTGTAAAAATATATTCTAAATATACTTTAAAACCACTCAAATTAATAATTTATCACTATTAATTATTTCTATTAAAAAAAAGTTGTTTTTAATTAAAATTTAGTAATTTTCACTATTCATCAGAATATGAAAGTTATCTGAAATGTACCAAAATTTCACCTTAGGATAAATTCGATACTCCGAATCCAAAAATGAAATCCATTTTAAAAAATAAAATTTACAAAATTTCAAAAAGTGGTTATTACTATTCATAACGGCTAGTTTTAATAACATTTTAATAGCATATCGCTGTTTAGTGAAACTCGTTATTGCGTACTACACACCCTATCAAGGAAGGTCGCGATTGCGTGTAATGCAAGGCAAGTCAAGGATGCGTGTTGTGCAAGCTCCTTTTGGTGTAGCGTACAACACAAGACATTAGTAAAATCTCGGGCTGTTACAATAGAATTTTGTTCACTCGTATGTTTCTTTGAAATATAATTATATTATAGTTAATGTTTTACTATATTGAAGGAGGATATTTTTTTTTGTTGAATTTATAGTTTAATTTTCATCATGATTCTCGTCCATGATATTTCACTTGATGTTGTTTTTTGGGTATTGTTGACATTATAATTATTTAATTATATTTATTTATCTTATATATGTAGGAAAATATTTTATTATGTTAATGAATTTTTAATTAAAGAGGCATTAACATGAGTTAATCCTAGATAAATTATTTTTTTGGGTCTCATAAGACATATTTGATTTATGGGATTGTGATAGACAAAACAAAATACAAAAAAAATTAAATAAATAAATAAGTGAATAAAAGTAAACTAATGACAAAAATCCTAAGATAACTACTTGAGTGAAACTGGGATAACCATTAATGGTGATAAATTGATTAAATTCTTATTATATATGTTTTAAAAAATCATTTAAAAAAAGGAATGTTTCATAGCAGCAAAGCACATATTGTTTCTTATGGATACATAAAAGAACTCAATTATTATATATGTATATTACTATTTTTTAAAATTTTCAATTAAATTTGATAAAATATATTTTTATTTGAAAATTGAAAATAATACAATAATACAATAAGGGTAACTTAATATAATAATGATAAATAAAAAAAATAATAATAAGAAATTATATGAACATATAATATAATTAACATGTCAAATATGAATAATGTATTTTTTCACATACATAATCATTTCATCATTTGAAATGTCATGTATTCATTTCCAAGACATCATAAACCTAAGTCATGGACCACCGCTAACCCACTATTAGAACCAGAAAAGGCTTAAAACCAAGTAATCATAAATAGAGACAATGATTCAAATCTATTAAATCATAAAATATATCATAAGGATGACCATTTGGCTGTCATATTTATCACCCAAATATCACTGAAATGGTGTTAAATCATGATCTCATGACATATGAACAATTATATAATGAATTGGATGGTTATGAATATTATGGGTTGATCAATTTTCATATTTATATATATATAAACGTATCATTTCCATAAGAATATGAAATCAATCATAAATCTATTAAAATCACAGAATTATTTAACCATGAAACTATATCTAATAAAAACCAAGATATACTAATAATATAGGTAAATACCCTACCAACAAGATAATAAATCTAAGTGTATCCTCAAAATATATTAAAATTGGTATAATATTAAGTTAATAATTTCTGTATTCAGTTAAATATATACCTATTCAAGTGAAAATTATTTAATCAAAATAGTGATGTTTATGTTATTAAAAATATATATGAATTTTTAGAAATGTTGTATTAATGAAAAATAATGAAGGGACTACCAATACAAAATAGAAAACAATTTATCTAGAGATAGCCACCTAATTCATCTCATTTGACTACCAATACATCAAGGGACTATATTTAACCAGGATCCACCCATATCTATAGGTCCAAAGAATTCCATATATAAGAAATATTCTATTTAATTCATGAAAAATATTCCTTCTCAACAAATATCCTTTTTTATTAAGGAATATATATTTATCAATATTTTTCTAGTAAATTAGAAAAAATTCAATGAAAATGTTATGTTTACAAATGGTATAAAATTTATTAAATAATAAAATATATGATATATATAATAATTATTTTAAAATAAATGTAACATGAAATAGAAAATGATCACAATAATGTTATTTCTTCAATATTAAGTTAAGAGTCACAAAATAAATTTATAATTCAAGATAATTTTTACCTCTTTGGTAACTTTGAAATTTTTATCCCTTGAGGAATAAACAAGAAAAAAAACATTAATCATCATGAATAAATATTTATTCATTTTAAATTAATAAATGGGTTAGTATATACATTGCATAAAATTTTATAGGTTTATATTAACATAGATTTCATAGTGAAATATATATTGAGAGGAAACCACTTACCATATTGTAACATTTAATTAAAATACCCTTTGTTGAAATAATTAAAATTCAAAATTTTAATTTCTTGAATTTTTTAGGATTGTTGATATTACATGTAAAAGTGTAGGTATGCATACCTTATAAATGAAATTTGTTGCAAGATAACAAAATATCCCCCAATGAAGGAAAATTGAGATGAAGTCCCTTACTACGTGCTTCATATTAGTTGAATGTACATAAAAATATTGTATAATGATTTTAATCATGATATTATTTGATTATAAAACCATATAAATATTCATAATATCATATATTATCCTCTTAGAATATTTATCACCCAATTGTTAATAATATTTAATTATTTTCATTGTCTCAGGTGTAAATTATCTGGTTTTTTCATGCTTGTTTTGTTATGAATGTTTCAGTTCATAAGAATATAAAATATTTCCATAAAAAATACTAATATAAATTATATAAATATAATTTTTTCATTAGATACATTTTTATAATAATTATTAAAATTTAAAATGGAGAATGGATTATATAACTTCATGAAGACGGTAGGCTGTACATACATTCAAGTGATGTTAACATTTTATTAATGATATAATATGTAATGAAATATATCAAATATTAATTTTAAAGGATCAATATTGTGTCATATATATCAAATATATTCATTAAATTTATACTTATTATATACAAGGTAAATAAAAATAAAAAATCAAATCTCATCAGTTCATGAGGAGGTAGTCCACCATACATAAGAGGGACATCATAGTAAATTAGAATGGTTGGAATATTAGAAGTTATATGTGATATTAGAAATATATAACTATTAAAATATAATATATATCATAAACATGGGTAAAATACAAAATTATATCATGCTTTTAAAACTAGTGATTGACAATGAATTACATTAGCTTCTGAGGTAGTAGTCTACCATACTCATGATCAGTAGTCTCTCATCCCATCTGGTGGATGTAGAGATGATATAGGTCATTACCATAACATAATTACTTATAAATTAATTTAAGATACTGATTTTATTATATAATAATATTTTAACAATATTTTTAGGATTTCTAATAATAGAGAAATAAAAAACACTCGTTGATGAAAATTACATCCTTTTTTCAAACAAGATTGTTAGGTTTGGAAATAAAATACACCCTATGATGGATTTATGATAAAATATGATATAGGATGTTGGGAGAGAAGTAAGGAAATGATTTGGTAATTTATTAGCTGAACCAAATTGTTTTGGAAGGGTGAAGAGGAGAGAAGAGGGGTTGCCTTTTATAAGTGAGGTGAGTGGCATAATTGTAATTTTTTTAAGATAAAAAGGAGTACCCTTGTTTTTCACATGCCACAAGGCTCTAAAATGAATCATTATTGATAACATAAGATATATGTTCAATATATTCCCATAAAATGTGTTTTTACATGTTTTTGGTTGTATTTAATCCTTATCTTTTTAGTTTAAACTACTAGTAAACTCATTTTAACATTAACCATAATAATTTTTTTTTACAATTTTTATTATTAATTTTTGTATGAATTTAAATTTAATATATTAGGAATCATTAATTACTCTAATTATAGATATTGTATAAATTTTTCAAAATTCAACTCACATAAGTGGAAGAATTTAGTTTATAATTAAAATACAATATGCCTCAAGAAAGTAGGATTTCAAGGATAAAATGCCCAAAACTTTTAGACGTTTTTATATCAATATTAAATAAAAAATTGATTCCAATTACCTTAATTGTATTAATAGATATATAATAGAATTAATTTAAATTGTAAAATAATATAATTTTTTTATTATTTTATATTCTTTATAAGATATGAAAATTATTAATGAAACCATTATTTTTTACTATTTAGCAAAAAATGCATCTTTTCATAAAATTAGAAAATATTCAGTCCAAGATATCATTTCATGATGATATATATATATATTTTATTTTTTAAAATAAAATTCATAAAAGTTACAAAAATAAATTTTAATATACGTTCACAAAGGGTAAAAAAATGTTTTCTTCGAAAAATAATGTTTTTCAAAAAATAATTTTTTTTCAAATGATTCTTATTTTATTTATAATAAATGAATATCACATGAATTTATTTTATACTAGTGTAAAAAATATAATATTCAAAATTTAGTTACTAATCTTCATACCAACAAATTTAATTTCTAGGTTATGATGCTATACAATATTACAATCCATTTAGATATGGATTTGTGTGTTTTTCAAGCTATCAAAAAGATTGAACTTGATTAAAGAGAAATATATCATAAAGTATCTTGGTGTCACATTATCATTTAAGATTAGTTTTTTATGTCAAATATTATGTCCAAACCACTTTTTTCTGTAGAAATCACAAAGTGTGACATAACCAATTACATAGAATTCCCTCCAAACATCTATCAAGTGTACAATGTGTTCCACATATTAACTTTAAACATGTACCAATCAAATAAATCACATGTACATGGATTAAAATAACTATAATTATAACATTCCATTTTATATTGGAAAAATATTGTGAAAATATTGTACTGATGAGATATGTTTTTGATAAATAATATCACCCATAAAATCAATTTTGCAAAGAGGAATCATAATTTAAAGGAAGCTATGTTGGATCAAAAGTATGAATGAGAACAAAGTTCACAAAAATTGTATTCATATGGGAAATAAAATATAAAGTATGAAATTATTTTAAGGGCATGTAATGTAATAACTGATTATTTTAATAAATAATTTTCCATAATTAAATATTGTATGAGTAGATTCTCTAACTTGGAAAACAGAACTAAAACAAAAGTTACATAATAATAATAAAATTATTTAAAATTAACATTAAATAAAACACATTAAATCTATGATTATGGATAGATGTAACCATATTATTAAAATTTATAAAAAAATAAAGCAAAACAAAATACATTTTATTATTATACAATACTTATTTCTTGATATTGTTTTTTATGTGTTACGAGAAATTATATTGAATTTGTGCTATCACTTTTAGAATTTAAATCATGTAGAATTATTTAAAAAATTTAATTATTTTATTAAAATTAGTTAATATTATCAATTTAATTTTTAGGCAAAAAATTATGTTGTCAAGGTAAATATTTTTTTTATAAAGGAACACATCTTTTTCAATGAATTATTCTTTTATAATTATTATATTTATTAAATGGATCTGTTTTCAATTGAAACTATATTAATTTTTCCAAAAATATTTTAAAATTATTTAATACTCATTTAATTTTTTAATCAATATAAAGTAATATTAATTAAACTTAATGATTAAAATGATTTTTATAAGAGAATCGTTTTCCAACATATTATGTTCTTTTATATAATTGTTAATTTTATCATCTTTAGAAATTTAATTAGATTAAAATTGAGTCCAAATTTAGTTTGAACGTTTGAAAGTTTTTATGAAGAATTCTCTTATATTTTTAGGGATATAATAATAATCTTGGTTAATTTTAATAAATATTAATAGTAATTAAAATAAATAGCCTAACATGGTTGAAATTTTAGTTTATTATTTAGATAAATAGACCTTATTTATAAGAATCAACATTAAACTTTACATATTCTGGTGAATTTAAATATAATTCATTTTCTTTCCTTCCTAAAGATATTATCAATTTAATGTTTTAGTGAATTTGGTCATAATTTAAACATGAAAACCAAGATTCCTAGAATGAGAAAACTATTAAAATAGTATCCATTTCTTCCAAAATATAGTTTTTTAATAAAGCATTAATTCATTTCATGAAAAATATTTAGAACATTCAGATTGGATTCTTCTTTTCCCTTACCCATTCTTAGAACCTGTGAAATACATTTTAAAACTGGGATAAGAAGAAAAATATTATTAAATAACATAAAAATAAATAAAGAAATTGGTATTCCTTCAAAACATATAAGCATTTGAAATCATTTTTAACAAAGATATACTTCTCTCCCATAAAGAATCATATTCTTAAATTACGAGAACATAAAATTTCCATGAAATATATTAAATATAAATAAACCATTTAGGAAACTTGGGTAATTATTTTATTAACATTATTACATATTATTTTATCCCTTGTTGAAACATTATGATTTTTAGCCCTCAAGTCTACCATACAATGCATCCTTCACTTCTACCTTATCATGTAACCATCGTTGTAACACTTGGAATAACCATTACGATGAACTTCCAACACACACATACTGAATAAATTGGGGGCATATTAGGGACCCACCCATAGTTGGTTTATAGTGTAACCACTTAACATCATAAAAAATTCACATGAATAATAAAATAATCATAAAACATGAATAATTTCATCTTAAAACATTTCTTTTGAATTTTACAAAAATAGAAATAGAAATTTGGATTTTAAAAAAAATACCCTGATAACGTGTTTGACTACATTCAAATGTGTTCAAACCACTCATATAATGGTTTATATATTGTTAAAAATTTATTATAGAAATATATTCAAATTTATAATACGTTATATGAAATTCATATGACATCTTTCAACCCATTTATTAACAATAGTTTTCTACTTTCAATGTCTCAGGTACATTTATTTCATGGTTGGTTAATTATAGATTCTCTTTACAAATGGAATAAAAACACCTTAAGTGGAATGAAATGGTATTAATATGTTTCAAAATATTTAAATGACACCATATATACTTTTTTTCTAATATGAGGACGATTCATTTGATAAAACATTAATGAAAATGATTTAATTTATTTTGACGGTTTTTAAAACCATCCTAAACTTATATCATTTCATTGAATGTAATATGTATAAATTAGTTCCACAAAACTAATAATGTTATTATATACATATTTAAATTATTTATCCACAATAATTTTTTTATGAATACTTATGAAGGAGGCAAAAGAAAATGAAAACTCATTACCCACAAAGGCAGTGAATCGACACTTCAAAGACGATGATTTCATTTTCTATAATAAGAACAGAAGAGGATAAATTTTATGATGGATATTAAATTAACACAATAAAATTGTAGTATATGTAATATAATAGATTTGTCATGTTACTTGGGATATGGGAGTTTAGGTGAGAATAAAAAATACAAGAAATTAAAAAGAAAATAAAATAAAATGAAATAGGATTTTACCTATTGAATTCTCATCCTTGAGAATCTCGTTAGGAAAATTGGATTTGGACATTTATTGAGACAAATTGACCATGGATGTGGGGGAGAGGTTTGTGATTAATATTGGGTATAAATTTAAAAATATTTAATTACTTGTATGTGTGAGGAGAAGAGGTGGTGAGGGGGGTAATTATAGGGGAGGAGAGGGGTGTTTTCTTAATATTGTATTCATTATTATATTATTTTGGCTCAAAAATATGAATAATTATACAATTATCACTAAATATTTTAAAATAATGAGGGGGAGGGGGTTATAGATTATGGTGATTACATTAAAAATGACTTAATTAATAGTTTATTTAACTTATAATGTATATATACCATAATCTATCAAAATTTAACACTCACCAAAACATCAAGTATTTTAAAAAAATAGAAAAAATTCACCATAACTTTTTTTCAAAGTCTATAATTATAAAATTTAAAACATTTTATGAAAGTATTTTTATAATTATGTGAAATTTAATTTTTAATAAAAATCATTTGTTATTTGAAAAATACAGCTTTTAAAATAATAACTAATATTATGACACATTTAAAAATTAATTAATGTCTCAAAAAATTATTTTATAATCATAAGACAATGAAATATTAATTTATGAATATATTTTATGAAGATAATTTTTTTAATTTATTATATTAATTATAAATTCTTAAATAAATATTTATGGTTCAAAAAAAATATAAACACATATTTTATTATTTTTAAAACATTTATTTACTTATTTGATGATATAATTATTTCACATTTTAGAATACAAGATACATAAATTTTATTTATAATATCATAGGAAAGGTTATTATTATATTAGTATTGATACTTTAATTTTGATAAATACCAATTATTTTAGTTTCTATTTATAACGAATTTACCTTTTTAATTATAGAATGAAAACAATTATTTTATAAGTACATGGGTTTTAAGATTCTTCCCACCTTCTATAAATTGTGTCCTCACAATTTTTATTTTCTTATTAAACATGTTAGTATATCTTTACCTAATATCATTTTTATATTCCCATGTTACTTCTATAACCAAGTGCTTTCTCCACAAAACATTTATATGGTGAATTAATTTTTTTGTAATACATTATCTCTATGGTCAATAATATAAAGAGGCTTCTCTTTAAAAGAATGTTTCTCCTCTAGCTGAGGCACATACTTTATTCAAATAAAAACATAAAACAAATTATGTACCTATGTATAAATCATAGTAAAATCAACACACTAGGCCACTGATTAAACTTTCTCTTATATTTCATAGGTCATAATAAACTATGGACGCATCTTTACCTTTATTCCATATTACATCACACTTTTACATAGCGAAACAATGAGAAAGACATGATCACCTACCTCAAAATAAGGAATCCTTCTTTCAATTATCTACATTTAATTTGGGAATGTTCTATGATTTCCTAATATTTTGTTGGGTCATCATTACTTTCTCATCCACTTCATCTACTAATTCTGGTCCAATCAACTTCATTTCCCTAACTTTATACCAAAATTATATAGTTCAAAACTAAATTCCATATAATTCCTCAATAGGTTCCATCTATATACTAGAATGATAACTATTATTATAATAAAAATAAAATAAAAATGATGCTAATCCCAACTACCTTGGTATTCCACAGTATATGATTGATGCATTTCCTCCAATGTATTAATTGTTCACATAGTCTTTCTATTATATTGAGGATTAAAAGAAGTGTGGAAATTTAATTCATATCCCAACAACTTCTAAATTCCCTTCCAAAAGATAGAAGCGAACCTTAGATCACTCCAATATACACTGTATACTAGAACACCATGTATCCTGAAAATCTATTTGAGGTACAGTCCATATAGTTGATTTAATGACTATGTATCTTGAATAGTAATGAAATTTATAGATTTATTCAGTTGACCATTAATAACCCAAATTACATTATTACTTTGAGAATTATTCGGTAGTCCCACTATGATGTCAATAAATATATTTTCCCTTTTCAACTCTTTCATTGGAAAATGATGAAGCACCCCCTTTGGTAGCTTTCCAAATTCTTTAACTTATTGAAAAGTCAAACATTTTATGGAAAAACCAGAAATATACCTTTTCATTCCATCCCACAAGAAATACTCTTGAAGATCCATATATATCTTAGTGCTTCCAGGATGAACTAAAAATAGATAATTACGAGCTTCACTTAATAACTCATTCTTCAAATTTGAATCATACAGCACACATAATCACTTCCAAAATCTCAAAATAATTTTTTTTATAAATATTAAATTATGGAAACATACCCATTTTCACCAATTCTACCTTTTTTTGTAACTCATAATCTTTCTTGTATGATTACTTAATTCTATCTGATAGAGACCATTGAACTGAAATCTACTATAGGACCAATGAATTTCCAACACCATTAATTTCTAAGAAAAAATTAATCAAATCATTAATCAAAGATTCATGTTCCTCATATCACATGGTTAATGATTCATAAAGTTTTTGACTCTAGGAATTTACTACATTGTTTTCTTTTCCTAGGTGGTAATGGATCGTTCAATCATTATACTATATGATTTCATTCCATATTCACTATATCATGTTCAATTCCTTATGGTTAAAAATATATACCTAAAACTCTTATGGTCAGTATATATTTCGCATTTGGATCTATATAAATGATGTCACTAAATATTTAAAACAAAAAACCCATAGATACTAATTCCAGATCAAGTGTGGGATAATTTAATTCATGAGGTAATAATTATCATGAATATTAAGTAATTACCTGATCATTATGCATTATAATTCATCCAAGTCTCATAAATTAAGCATCATTGTAGTTTAGAAACTCCCAATTTATAGAAGGTAGAGAAAAAACTTGATCATTCACCAATATTTATTTTAGTTCCAAAAAAAACATCACAGCCCTATATCGAAATAAATTTAACCCCTTTTCATGTTAACATAGTTATAGGTATAGATAACCATGCAATGTTTTTAACAAACACTATTATTATCCTACTAATAAAAAACTATGAATCACAGTAACATTTTTTGGTCTTTTCCTTTCATCAAACACTTTATTTGGTGGGATCAACTATTATTAAATTCTTATTTACAATGTTCATATAAAAATAAATATGTTTCAATTAGAAATCACATTTTATAAATTTACCATTTAACATATTTTCATTAAGTGTTTTTATAAAAATACTTATATGTTCTTCTTGGTCCTCATTAAATTTTTAATAAACCTAAATATCATTAATAAAAAGGAAAAAAACTTATCTAAATATTAAAATTAGATTCTATTCATATGATCCATAAATACAATAGGAGAATTTTTTAAACCAAATCGCATATAAAAAAACTCATAATGCCCATATATTGTATGAAGAGAAATTTTTGGGATAAATTCCTCCTTAATATTTAGTTGATGGTACCCCGAACTCATTTCAATCATGGAAAAATACTAAGCTCCCTTTAATTGATCTAATAAGTCATAAATACAAGGTAATAGATATTTATTATGACTAGCAATGTTATTAAAAGCTATATAATCAATGTAAAGTGTCACAAAACCACATTTCTTTTTAACAAACAAAATAGGTGTACCTCATGGTGATGTGATAGGGTGAATTAAAACATTATCAAGTAACTCATATAATTGATTTCTCAATTCAAAAAGTTCCACATGAGCCATTTGATAAGTGGGTCAGGAAATTGGCTTAGCCTCATGAGATAATTCAAAAGTAAATTCAACTTCATGCTTAGTTATAACACATAAAAACTCATCTAAAAAAACATCCATGTATTCATTTACCACAGACAAGTCATTAATATGAACAATTATCATATTTTCAATAATATGTGCGAGATAAATTTCATTTCAATATTTTAAAAGTTTTTTCGGCTTCCTAATATGTTATTAATTTTATGAGTTCATTCTTGTATACGAACTAAAAGTCCTTATGATAAACAACATCTTTATCCAAACAATCTATCTTAGTATGATAAAAAGAATTTCAATCCATACCTAGAGTGACACCAAACTCTATGAAGGGAAAAACACAAATTATTTTAGGTAATTTCATTCCATAAACAACAATGAGAATATTATTATAATTTTTTCCTTAATTTTTACCCTTGGTGTTTTTACCATATGTTCTAGTTTCATTTCATGAGGTAAAATTTCTGATATACCATAATATTTCTCAGAAATTATGGAATTTATAGGCCCAATATCAAATAGAACATTAAGAAAAATGTGAGTAAACAAACAATGTACTAGATAAAACATCATTGGATTCCCAATCATCTTCTGAAGGAGTCATAATAGATTTTAATACAAATTTCTTTATAAAAGTCCAACTACGTACTAACATTCAGTTCATTCTTTTGGATGATATGTTTATAATTACCCCACTCACCACATTTAATAAAATTCATAGTTTTTTTATCAGAATTAAACATATGATTATTGTCATTGCAATCTGATCCATATACCCACCCATAACACATTAAAAAAACTTCCTAGATTTGTGTAGGCTTTACCCATGGTTATTTTTCCCACGCTTTCAAAAAACTAGAAGCAGGACTTTATTATCGTCAAATTTCTTAGATTGATTTTTACCAATTTATTTTAATCTAGAACTTTAATAGAAATTGTTATCAAAGTACATGTGATCATTGTAAAACTCTATCCATAGCATATCCTCACATCAAACAAGTTTCTTATAAATATTTAATTACCAAGAAGAGAATAAACTTCAGTATCGATGTTCAAACATGAGTAAAAACAATTGATTTTACTACCAACACCCTGAATAAGATTTAGAGTTCACCATACCAATTGAGTGAAGTTATCTTCATACACAACAACTTAATATTTCTTTTTTTTTTAAATTCAAGTAATTTATTTTCCATCGTATGTCGAACCACCTTAGGAAAATATTTTTCTAGGAATATATTCTTAAATTCATCCCACTGCATGGAATCAATCTATCTTCTTTCCCTGATATTATTAACCATTGGAGACCACTAGTCAGTTTCATATTCAAAATGATAAATAGAAAGACTAAAAATTTGATTATATGAATAACCCAAGATATCAAATATCATATCAAGGTATTTAATCCACATTTAAGTTACCAGTAAGTTAAAAGATCTACTAAAATTAAGAGGGTGTTTTCTCATAAAATGTTCTACTTCCATCATGTTTCTTTCGGGTAGCTCTATATGTTCTCTTTAATGTATACCACTACCTTTTATAGACTGTGTAAACTAATCCATTACTATAAAAAACTTCTTGGTTCTAATTTCCATCATTCTAGGTTTTGGATTCTGAAGGATATTATCCTCTCTGTGCCTTCCAAACATCTTCCATATTTCTTCTATATAAAGACATTCTGAAAAAACATATCATCAATAAAGAAACAAGGTAATATTCAAAGACTATATCATTTCAAACCAAAAATAAGGTAAAAAACATTTATGGTATTCTATTAATATCATATAAACCCCTAATGTTTTATAAACCATTCTCTAACACCAACTATATGGACCTGGACAACAATATTACACATTCTAGTATATTCAACATGGTTTCATTTTCTTTCCTTCCCAAAGATAATATCGGTTTAGAGTTTTTGATAATTAGGTCATAATTCACACATGACAAACAAAAAGAATACATAGAGTATACTACTTGAAATATTATCTATTTATTCCAAAATGAAAATGTTTTTTTATAAAAAATGAATTATTTTCATGATAAATCATTACAGCATTAATATTGGATTCTTCTTATCTTTTATGCATCCATAAAAAATGTGAATGTCATTTTAAAACATCGGATGATAACAAAATGATTAGGAAGAGACATAAAAATATGGTATAAAACTATTAGTCCATGAATACTTATAAACATATGATATAATTTTCATAATTATATACTTCATATTCATAAATAATCATATATATAATTTGTGAGAACATTTGATTTCCATGAAACCATGAAAATATAAACAAACCATTTTTGTAACTTTGGGAATAATTTTCATACCAAACATACATAGGATTGTAACCATCATGGGTAACTCAGGATTTTTAACCCTCAAAATTTCCTTACAACCTGACCCTCATGGATACCTTATGGTGAAACCATCATAGTTACACATGGAATAACCATTACTGTCAAATTTCAACATAAACATGCCCAATGCATTGGAGGGATATCACGAACCCATCCATATTTGGTTTATAATGGAACCATTAATCATAAAAAACAATGACCAAGAAACAAAAAATAATCTTAAAACATGAATACTTGCATAATAAAATATTAATTTTGAATTTTGTAAAAATATAAATTTAAAAGAGTATTTTTAAAGAAAAGTCCCTTATATCAAGTTTAAATTCCCTAAAAAATGTTCAAAACTCCTGTATAATAGTTTAGAGAGTGTTATAAATTAATTAATGAACTATATTAATATTTATAATACCTTATATGATCTTCTTTAAAGACTTTTCATCCATTTATTAATAATGTTTTGTTATTTTCATTGCTTCAAGTGCATTTATTTCATTGTTTCCATGGTTGGTTCATTATGTTTTTTTTCAAATGAAAAACACTTTCCAAGTGGGTTGAAATGATATTAATATGTTTTCATAATTTAAAATGATAACATATATCATTTTTTTGATTATTGATGATTCATTTGATAAAACATTAATATAAATGATTTATTTTAGGTTGTTAGGTTTTACGACTATCACGATCATATATTATTTTATTAAATGTTATGTATATAAATTAGTTCCATAATACTAAAAATTTTGTAATATATATATATATATATATTAATATATATTGTGACTATAATAATGGGTTTATTACCAGCCTGGAAGGTGGTAAGGGAAAATGAAACATTGTTATCCATGAAGGCGGTGAATCATCACATCAAAAATGATGATTCAATTTTCAATAATAAGAGGAGAATATGAGAGGTTTTATGATATACATTACATTAAAATAATAACATTCTTGTATATGTAATATAATACTCATATCATGTAACTTTTTATAGGGTATGTGAGGAAAGGAAAAGAAAACAAAATAAAATGAGAAGAAAATAAAAGAAAATGAAATGGGATTTTACCTCTTGAATCCTCTTCTTTGAAAACCTTCATAGAGGAGTTGGATGTGATCTTTCATTGAAAAAAAGGCTCTTAAAAGTGGGATAAGGGTTTGGTAAGGGATTTTGGAATAATGTGTACAAGATTGAATGATTTATAGGACTAAGGTGAATAGGTGGTGAGCAGTTGTATTTATAGGGGAGGAGAGGGGTGTTTTCTCAATATTTTATTCATTATTATATTTTTTTGGATCAAAACTATGAATTGTTATATATTTATCACTAAATATATTAATATATTATATGGGAGATTTGGATTATTATTTTTTACATCAGAAATGATTCAATAAATAGTGTATTTAACTTATAATGTATACATACTCTAAATTATCACATTTTACTATTCACAAAAAGCAATTTTTTTTAGAAAAAACTAAAAACTAAAACCTAACCACTTATCATTATCTAGAATTTAAAAATGAACCGCTTTTTATGAAAATAATTTTCTAATTATTATAAATGAAATTTTTAATGAAAATATTAATTTTTTAAAAAATACAAATTTTTAAATTATAAATGATTTTAGGGCACACTAATAAAATAATTATGGTCTCATAAAATTATGTTATAATCATAAGAAAACAAAGTTAATTTATGAAACTATTTATGATGATAGATTTTATTTTAATTAGCTATAATAATTATAAAATTTTAAATGAAATTTTATATATCACAAAAATGCCTACACTTAATTTATTATTTTCAAAACATTTATTTACTTATTCAAGGATATAAATATATCATATTTTAAGTTATAAGATACATAAATTTTAGTTTTACTCAAATAGGTGATGTTAATATTCTAATAGTTTAAATTCATTAATTTGGATAAATACAACCTACTTATTTATACATGTATAATGAATTTAATTATTTAATACCAGAATGAAAAAAATATTTTATATGTACCTAGGATACTATAATCATGATAATTGTTTTATTTTTTGGAAGTAATAACTATATGTATCATAATATTTTCCCTTACAAATTAATTAATCTCTCAAGTAATTAATTTCATTCGCCTTAAATAACATTATTTTCCAATCATTTTTCATCTTTTTCACCTATAAGAGGACCTCGGTTCCACCCATTTCAAATCCACACACCTAGTATAATTAATGTATCATAAAATGATAATAATAAATATATTAATATTTTATTTTGTGTCTAATATCTAATGAAACTAAACATCTACATCCTTAATACGTTGATATTATCATGTAAGGTAATGGCTTAATAGTTGAAAGATTATAGAATAAAGGCATGTTTGGCATTGATTTCCTCATTATAAACTTTTTTGAACTAAATTTTATAGAAGTTACATTTTAAATAACAAATCCCTTTGAACCATATTTAATATCTCCAACATCACAATGATTATATTGTTAAACTACAGATATTTATATAATACATAAGTGATGGAAGTAAGAGGTTTCCTAAATTTATATATATAATACTCAAAAAATATATGCTTTTTTGGGCGTGGAATGCTTAGTTATGAAATTATCTAGAAAATTGGATATGTAAAAACATAAAAAAAAAGATAAATTTACATTTTTTGTTCTTGAAATATGACTACATAATAATAAAAAATCTATATCTTACAAAAATTAATGGTCAAATATTTCATATTGTAAACAAAGTGCAATGTTTGATTTATAAAATTGTGTATTTTTTTAACATGGTGTGATCTTAATTTATTGTTTATTTTTTATAGTATATAAGTAGAAAAACATTTGTAATATCTAGATGGGTGATGATGGCGACTCCATGAAAATTGTGAATAATAAATGTAGCATGAAACAATCAAACAAATATCACAATTTATTTACCAATAGAAAAAAATATATTATTTAAATGTAAAAAATATATATATATTAAAATATAAATTTACATTTTCATAGTGTTCTAGAAGACTCTTATTTTCATTGGAATATAGTATTAGGAAAATATAATGATTTGGAATTAGATAATATATCTATTATAGAAATAGTCAATACTGGTCAGTAAAAGAAATTTAAATCATCCAAATCCTATAACCCTTTAAAATTTAGAAATTAAAAAAAATTAGGTCCATGTGTAATGTGTTATCATTTTAGGATTTATTTTTTTGTGCAAATTGTTCTTTTTGGTCATACAAAAAATATGATTATCAGTGAAAAACCATTCATGTTTTCCATATTTGATGATAATAGTAGATATACTTGGAATTTTTTTCTAACACTAAAATATAAAGAACCATATTCTTTAAAAAATTACTTGATTTCATAACATAAAAAAAACTCCTATAGTCACTATTTAGTGTGATTGTGGTTGTGATTTTGTAAATAATAGTTTTGAAATTTTTTACCTAGTAAAAGGGGAGAGAGTTCCCATGATAAAAAACTACACAATAGAATGGTGATTTAAAATAATAGAATATATCCATAAATGAAAATTTCAAATTAATTCTTTGAGAATATTTTCAATATAATAATATCTATATAAAATCTATAAGTATAATCTATTACCCTATAAACCATGTTTGAAATAAAATATTTCTTTAAATAAAATTATAATGATTTGTAACAATAAGTAATTATTAACTAGTATACATAAAAAATATTTGATAAACATTTTTCATATTGAATTATATATATAATCATCATAAAATTGATTCAAAAAATGATGAAGGAATATCTTGTGTATACCCCCCTCTAGTAAGGCACATTATGTGTTCATAAAATGTATATGTTGATTGGATCCATAAACCACCATATGTTTTGATAATTAAAAAGATTTATTTGTTTTATTTCCATTTATATTCTTGATAAATTTTATTGTGAATTAATTAATGTTCGATTATCCTTGATTATATAAAAATATTTACTTGCTTAAAATATCCTTAAATTTAATTTTATAATTTTTAATAACATGATGTAAAAGCTTCATGTTAATTTTTTAGGATATATAAGTCTATAACTGAAAGTGAGTGAAAACATTTCAACAGCTATGGGTGACTGTGATAAGTTAACATGTGTGAAAATTTAAAAAATTATCAATGTCACTATGAGAATTTACATTTTTTGAAAAGTTGGCAATGTCTAGAAGTTACCATGAGAAGTGATTGAGACTGAAATTCAAGAAAAGTCTATTATTGATATTGATATATGTCCATAATGTAAAATTTGGAAAGATATGTAAGTGACCATGTGAACATATTTTGAATGAAAATTTGGTTGTCAGTAAATGACTATGAGAAATGAACTTGATTATAAATTTTAACTAATTATAAACCTACCATATGCAAAAATAAATTACATACCAATTGAATAAAAATATACACACTAAATGAAAAAATGCACCTACCACATGAATTTTTTTTACTATATGCACAAAAATTATGTGACCACAAGTAGAAATTTTAGAAACTATTCAAATTTTTTTTATGAGTAATCTATATTCACATATTTCCTTTTTCATATTTTATCTCAAAAATGATATGATTTATTTATAATTCTATATTTCTATTTTATTCATATTTTTTTCATATGTTATTATTTATTTAATTATTCCACACACACTTCATAATAATTTTAAAATTTAATGATTTCATTTTGAATTATTTTTTTGTAGGATTAATGATTATCACACGGGTTGAAGTTTAACACTAGTTTTATTGGAGGATAAAATATAAAAATTAAATATAGTTTGAATGTGAACAATTTATCATTAATATTGATTAGGATTAGTTCAAGGTTATTAATATGTATTATTAAATATAGTAATAATTTTTCTAATATCATTTCTCTCTATACAGTTTGTATTTTATAGAGTATTGAGAGATAACTTGAATAGTTCAGTGATTAAATTACAATTGTTTGTCAATATCAATAGTTAGTTTTACATGAATTATGGGAGTATCCCAAGGAATTTATATCAATTTTCATAGACATATTTACTGGTGTATAAATTTTTTAATTGTCTAATGGTTATTTTTTTACAACATAATTTTCAATTTCATAGTATAGCTTATATTTTCATTTGCATATAGATTTAATAAATTGAATTTATGAAGGATATTTATAGAATTATAAAAGGACAATGTAATCATTTTTATTTTTTGTATAAAAGTCCAAAATATTCAATAATGATTGAGAGACTAGGATCCTATTTTAATCTTTAATGATTCATTGTTTTCAATTGAGTCATGGCGCTTCATCATTCAACTATGTATAGAAGAAAAATACCAGGTAACTGAGCTTCATTGTTTCAAAATCATGAAGGTCCTAATAACTACATAATCCAAACAAAAAAATATTGACTGGTGATCATTCAATGGTTTGAAATTTTTTATTAATATTTTTTTTTTATTTTTTTGGATCTATTGTCACACATACACATCATACATGGGCCTATACTTCACTAAGAAATGTTATGCCTAGGTTTGGTTTTTCCCAATAGATGACTAGGTTTATTCTATCACCTTAGAAGACCAGGTTCCACTTGTCCCATACAATAGTATAGGAAATGAATACTCTTATAAGAGTCCATTATTAGTATGTACCATTAAAATTAAGGGTTCATCTTAACTCATAACATTAGATAGGTTAGGATTGAGATTGTGATAGTCTTTGTTAGGACATCAATAAGTAATATATTGGGTTGCATTCCCCCAAAAAAAGGATAGGATCTGACTAAACATAACATAATCAAAAGGTTATTATTGAGAATGTAAAATTCTAGGATGGGTCTTCTCCTATAACATTTTTTTTTCAAAACCCTTAAATGAAAAGGGAATTAGGTTAAGACTCCACATGTACAAAATATGAATGTAAAGTGTTTTCAATCTCTTTCAAAAGTGATACACCATTATGGGTGCCATATTCATTAGTTTATAAGAGGGGATAAAATTAGAGTAGGATCATTTAGATATATTGTACTATGAAAATTTATTTTGATCATCTTTTACCATAATGGAATTTATTTTCTATCTCATTTGTTATATCTGTGTGGTTGAATTGATTAATATTTGAACTAATCACATTCTACAGAGAAAGTTTAAAATATGATTATTAGTTAATGGAATAAAAATCACCCTTATTTTCCATTACCATAACCCCTCTGAGACCTAATAATTAGTTTCATAGAAATACTCTTGGGATAATGTTTCTTTTCACAGTTTTTGATACTTTAAAATTAGTATCATTCTTGAGTTCTTTTAAAGATATATTATACTTCCTATAATTATTTATATTAATTATGGTAACTTTTTATTATAGTATTTGACAAGACTATGGGAAGTATCTTTTTCAGTTATGGAAAATATAAGGAATAAAAATGGGTTGTTTTTGATGATGCCACTACATTTTAGTGGCACTAAGTAAAATCAAATGATGATCTGGATAAAAGTATATATGTATACTGTGTATTGAGATTTTTTTGGATATATTGTGATTAAATATTATGTTTTAGCTAACTTATATCTCATTGATTTTAATGTATAAGATTTAGATAAATATGATATTAATTATTTTTCCATGGATATTCTTTATTTTTATTTTGTTTGAAATATTTATAAATGTTTTTAAAGTTGTAGAAAATCTTATGAAACATGGAAACATCATGAAAGTAATATACTTTTAGAAGGATATTCCACAAAAAAATAAAAACAAAGTTTTATTAAATGAGATATCACTCAAATTAATTCATGTTTTTATTTCAATTATTTGAATATTTTTTGTAATGGTTTCACGAGGAGATGAATTGTTCAACCAAATTTTAAATGATAGAAAATTTGAATAATTTTAAAAAGAATGAATATAAATTTGTGACTTCATGTAGTGATTTTAAAATCTTTTACAATAAGGATATAAGTCTAAAAGAAACATGTAATAATTTGTTTATTGAAAAATATTCTATGGTACCATTTTCACCACCACATTATTGTTCATGTTATATTATTTCATAGAGTAGAAAATTTTGAAATCTATGTGTGACATGTATAAATAAATATAGTGTTTTTTTTATTTTCAAGATTCCATTAATATTCAAAATGATGATACTACTATTGATGATCAGATGTAAATTTTTAATTCATATGGAGATAAAATAAATAAAATTTATTCTATGACTTTTCAACTCAAAGAAAATTTTAGAAGGTTTCATGAAAATAAAATGATTTTTCCCTTAATATTATGATTTTTCATTCAAAATTTTTAATTCTTAAGGAACAAATGAGATGTCAAATAAAATTCAAATAAATTTATCTTGTTCCTCGTATTAAATGATTTCTAATGACTAGGAATTTTCTCAAACAAAAATTAATGTATAAATTATTAATTATATAAATTTAGAAATTTAGATTATTTTTTGAAAAGGAAAATCTATAATAAATGAGATTCATTTAGAAATATTGAAAATTTATCTTATTTTAAGAATTACAATGATAAATTTAATTACATAGTTGTGGTTATTTTGGTCCTGTTATGCATTGAAATAATTTTATAAAGGTATTTGTTTCTCAAATTTCATCATTTATTCATCCTAAATGTGGATTTTTTCATATTATTCTTGTGATTCTACTTTAATGTTTAAATAATAATTTTTGCATAAATTTAATTTCATGTTTTAATCTAATGTTATTTCCATAAAATTTAAATAACATATTTCTTGGGTACCTAAATGTACGTATCTAAATTACATGAAATTAAGATATTCTTTATACCAACATAATATATATTGTCTATTTATTATGTTAAACATGAATTTTGTTATATCTTTATTCATGTAATGTTTTCATGATCATTATATGAATTAGAATTTTATATTGATTAATGTTTATTACTAGTTATAATTTTTTAATGATACCATATGAATCAATTTTTAAATTTTTTTTGGGTTAATGAACATGACTAATATTGTGCTTGTTTAAAGAAAATATGACCTAAATATGAGTATATTTTAGCTTTTATATCATTAATACTCTATTATTTTGAATGTTATAATCCATTATAAGTTTTTTGATATTTTTTATGGCAATTTATTATGTTTTTTAATTATCAATTAAGTTTTAATTATATGATAAAATCCTTTAGTTACATTAAAACTTCATTGAATATTTTGTAAAATTATTTTTTGATCCTTTCAATATGAATTCATTTTTTAGAGGAATGATCAAAGTTGGAAGTAATTTTTTTTTAATACATTAAAATTATCATTTTTAATGGAGATCATCAATTTATGGGGAGTTAAAATTGTTATTAATTCTGAATTTTCTCAGGATATTTGATTTTTATATGTGATGATTTCATTTTTTAAATTTTAAAATTCATATGGATATGTTTTATCTTTTTTGGAAATAAGAATGATGATATTAAAGGGGAATAATTTAATGTTTCTTATTTTTATTCCTTAATTATGAATATTTTAAAATGTTAAATATATAGATGTTTAATTCAATTCGTTATAAATAATAAGTTAAATTGCTTCTTCACTGGTTTATCTAGGTGGGGATTCAACTTATTTATATAACTAGTCTGTTTGTTAAAGATAATATAAGGAGGAATTGACATAGATAGTTTTTACTCCAACATAATATTTTTACTAGATATATCTTTATATATAGCTCTGAAATTTCATAGGAGAAACCCTTATTACATTTTTTATTTTTTACTAGAATACAAGTCATAATTTGTGAATTTTTGAATCTAATTTGTATATTTTTATTTAGAATGTAGAAAATTTAAATATGTACCTTATTTAATTTCATGGAAATTCAAGGAAAAATATAAGTGTTTTTAAATATAATTATTTATTCATGATTAATATGTGATGTTTTTAATTTTTAAAATATATTGTTTTGAAAATATTTTAATCATAAACAATAAGGGATTTAAAATATATTATATTTTTTGTTTTAAATTATTTTTTTGTATGCTAGAACAAGAATAGAATTATTTTATTTAATTATTTTAATTCTATTATATTCATGCATAATCATATATAATAATTTATGTGAATATACAATGTATTTAAATGATAAATTTTTTCGATGTACATGATATTTGTAGAATCTAAAATCCATTTCTTATAGATATTATTAAATTTATATATATATTTCTTTATTATGTTACAATATTATAATTTATCATATATGCTAGACAATGTTAAATTACTATTTAAACTTTTAGTTTTCATAAGTGATTATTTTTTGAAGTATTTCTCATCATTTTTCCTAAACAACTTTAAAAATTATCTATGTTGTATAGTGTCTTATTTACACCTATTTTATAAAATAAATTATTATGGCTCCTTGATATATGTTTTTAATAATAAGTGTTTTAGTATTTTTATACAATATTTACATTCATTTCAAATAGATAATTTTTTTATTTACATTTTATCTTTTTGATATTTTCAAAAGGGGGGATAATTATTAAATTATACCTGATTTTGTAACTATGAAAAACAGGGAGAATATTGACTATGCCCTTAAGCCACATTACCATTTTATAATTACAGATATTTATTTGTTTTATTTCATTTTAGTTTATTTATTCTTTATATTGTGTATTGACTAATATATTCATAACTTTGATTATATAATAATATATATTTTCTTAAAATATCATTACATTTCATTTTTGATTTTTTATAACATGTTATACAAGATTCAAGATAAGTTCTTAGTCTAAATATGTTTTATAGTAACCATAAATGAAAATATATATGTGTTCAGTAGTTACCATGAGAAGATATTGAAAGTGAAACTCTGAAAAAATTTTCAAGTGACTATAACAAGTGAAAATGAATTCAAATTTGGAAATGTATTGAATTGATTTTCGGAATTAATAGTGAGAGAAAATATAAAAATACTATGAAGTGACTATGAAATGTAATTATTTGAGAAAATTTGGGAACTTTTTTAAATGAGTGTGAGAAGTGTACATGTGTGAAAATATGGTAGTATATAAGTAAAAATGACACAAAATATGAGTAAACATTCAGATAATATCATATGAACCCCTTGAAAAAAAGTGTTCTGGCCACATGAACACAAATTCACCTACTGTATAAACAAAACTATTCCTTCTTCTTGAGGAAAAAGGATATATCATACAAAAATTGTAACAAATATGTGAAAAAAACATACATAAAACATGAAAAAAATGTATGAAGCATATGATAAAAAATAAAGTGAACTTAATGATTTTATTTTTAATGTATTTAACTTACCTTATGACCTATAAATGGTCACTTATTTTAGTTGTCATATTTTTCCTCAAAACATGCTTTATTTTATTTATAAATTTATATTTTTATTTTCTACATGTTTCTGCACCATGTTTATCATGATATAGATAATCATTAAATAATTATTAATCCTTTTAATACTAATGAATTTAATTTGGAATAATTTTCAAAGTATTAAATTCCAAACACATGGGTTGCAGTTTAAGGTATGTTTCTAGGTATAAATCTATTTCTAGATAAAATATGGTTGAAATATGAATAGATTACCTTAAATTTTGATAGTTATTCATTCAAGGATATTAATATGAAAAATCCAATATATTATTAATTATTATATTCATGTTTTTCTTTATAAAACATGTGGTTTATATAATATTGAGAAAGAACTAAAATAGTGTAATTTTTAAATTATAATTGTTTGGGAATATCAATTGCTAGTATTTCATGGATTATATGTATATTAAAAGTAATTTCTAATCAATATTTAGGGATATATTTACTGTAGTATTAAATATTTATTTTTCTAAGGATTATGGGCATAAAAAATTATTTTCATTTTCAAATTATAGTTAAAAGGATATTATATCTATAGAGTTTTTTTCATTTAAATTTATAAAAGGGATTCATAGAACTTAAAATAGAGAAACTAACTATTTATATTATGGTTTATAAAAAAAGATCAAATATGTAGTTAATTGTAATATAGGTAGATATATATGTACTCTTTTATCATTCACAGTTTGAAACTTAGTCCTGGAGATTCAATATTCAATTAGAAACTGAAGTAAATAGATTGCTTCCCAAGAAACCTTATTTCAACATCATGAAGGCCATAAGCATAAACAGATCCAAATTCCAACATCTTCATCGATTATCACTTACTGGTTTAAACTATTTTATTCATCCATTGTGTGGTAATTTTCTAGGATGTATTTCCAAACAAAGCACATAATACATGAGGTTATGCTACCATAAAAAGGATATATATAGGTTTAGATTGTCCCCTTATAATTATAGGTTTATTACATCCCCTTACATAAATAGGTTCCTTTTAACCTTAATGTATTACAAGAACCTACTACACCTATATGTGTCTGGGTTTAGTCTATCCCTTAGAAGACCCCATTCCATTTTACCTATAGTGTAGAAGAGTTTTGGATGGAGCCTTTTAGATTCTAGTTTGGGTTTGCACCTATAAACTACTAGTTTAATCTTCCACTGTTAAAAATTGGGTTCCAAATACAACTAAAAAAGGAATGAGGATATGATTGAGACTTTAAAATTATAGTTCGGGTATTCTGCTATAAAATACTTTACTCTTGTATGAACATATAAACGAAAAGGGAATTGGGTAAATCCTTCTTGTGGGTAAAAGGATAATGTAATCATTCATCACTATACTTCAATGTTAATATACTATATTGGGTGACATCACTATTAGTTCATGATATGAGTGAAGTGTATAAGAGGATCATTTAAATCTGAACTACTATAAAAATATCTTATTTTTTTATTTTAAATTATTTCATTTTCATTATATATAATTTATTATATTAGCATGATTTAATTGTTTAATATTTTAATTTATCACATTCTAATCATAATGTTTAAACACAAATCTTTTTTAATAAAATATCACCCTCCCTGTAGATTTCCATAACCCCTCTAAAAAATAAAAATATAAACTGTTAAATGAAACATTAATGTATTTTTTTGTAAAACTTATCCTTATTTAAGCATAAACATTCACTATATTCAAATTGGATTTGTGTCTTTGAAATCCCTTTTAGATTGTTAATGGATGTGGAGTCCATAAATCAATTATTAATATTCCTAAAATTATAAAAAATGGAAGAATAACATTTGGAAGTCAATCCAACAAACACTAATACATTATCAGAGAATAAGCAATAGAGCTTTATTGAGTATTTTAAAGGTCATCTTATTTTAGAAGTGATAGGGGTGTTCTAAATTAAGTGTTATAAATGTTTTTTTATTTTCTAGAGTAAGGTATAATTAGTTACTAAAGGAATAATCAAGAAGAGGGAAAAAATTTAAGTGAAAATATTTATGTGGTTTATAGTCCCAATTTGATCAATACACTTCTCTTGTTTATACCCCATATTAATTTTTTGATATATTAAGTCAATATTAATAGTTATTTTATTCTCAGTTAATTTTAGGAGGATTTTTAAGTTGGAAATCATCTAGGTTTTTAAATTTAATTTTTTTAGAATATGTTTTTAAACTAATAGTATATTTTTATAGGCTTAATTGTGATTAGAGATATATGAATAATTAGTTTTATAGTTTACTAAATCAAATAAATCTTGTTAATGGAATAATTGAGCATTTTGTTTTTTATAATGAAGGGTTTTAATGAAAATATTATTATTCAAACTTAAATCCATGATATCATTTTTATCTCATCTATGAAATCATTTTTAAATATTTTCTTATAATCTATATACTGAAGGACTAATATGAGAATGGTGGGAGAAATCCAAATATCTATTCACCTCCAAATGAAATAAAAAATAGAATTAATAACACTATCTATACATGATTATATTATATAATAACTTAGATATTTATCTTTAATTAGGCCTATAGTATTATTAATCTTTTTGGTACCACCTATAACCATCATCTTGAGGAATCCATGAAAGTAATTAATCAAAATTTAATCATAGGGTAGATATGAAGGTTAATTTGAATGATGGATAGTCGACCAAAAATTACGTACTTTTCATGGTTGTGTATATTATTCTAAAAAAATATGAAGGAATTCAATGTTAAAGAAATCTATAGATTCTTATTATATCATTAAGGATCTATGGAATGTGATAAAATATATTTGTGTAGAATAAATTTTTAGTTAATATTTATTCTAAGAATATATTTTGAGGATGTAAAATAGATTAGAAGAGTGCTTATAAGACATGAAATTTTGGATGTCTGAATTGAGTTTCTTATTTTATAAACAAATATAACCAACATTCCCATTACAATAAATATGTAGAATATATAGAATTTGGAAGTTATTTTGGATACATAAGACACTAATAGAAATTTGTTTTGGATTTACATAATTTATGATTATGAATGATAAAATAGGACCAATATATTTTTCTATAAATACAACACCTCACTCAAATTAATATAAATGAATCATAAGACAATAACCCCTTTGAGATCATTAAAAAAGACATTATTATGATGTTTAGTAGAACAAGAAAATATTTGATTGATATTTTTACAAAGGTATTAAATTATGATTTATTTTAATGAAGTAAATATATTTTTTATATGATTGAAAATTAATCTAAATGTATACCTATTAATTCACATATACCCATACATTGAAAAATTCCACAAGATATCAGTAGAAAAAATATGATATAATCCCATAGTAAATTTTTATTTTAGGTAATACACATTATAAAATAGTTCATTAAATTATTTTTATAGAATTAATTATATATTTTTTGAAACCACTAACAATGAACAATTATAAATATTTGGAAATTAACATTTTAGAAAAATTTAGGAAAACTTTACAATACAATATCATTCTTATGTATTATATTTTCTCAAATTATTGTAAATAAATGATAACTCTATATTTTATGAATTTCTTTTTTGTTTATATAAAATGTTTATATTTCATATATATTCATTATTCTATTTAAACATCGTAATATTCCAATTAAATCTTAATTAAGGAAGGATTATTATCCTTTATTAACTAAAAGAGTATTTTTTAATTTTCTATTAAATTTAATATAATCATTTTTGATCATTTTTAGGAAGCCACATTATCTAAGGAATAGAATCTGTACATATCAGATGATAAAACAAAAAATGTTAATTCACATCACCTTTTATTATTTTTAATATTTCATTAAATAAAATATTAATGTTCATTTATCTCAATAAATAAATTTTTTAAATTATTGAGTATAATTTTTATTCAATAAAAAGTAATTTATTATAATTTATTAATTATAAAATGGGTGAGAAATTTTTTGGTTTTATTTTCTTTTAATATAATTGTGTATAATTTTAATATTTCCTTATTTTTAATGCAATAATTCTCAATGGATTAATAATTTAACAATGTGTAGGGATAAATTGAGTTTGGTTGTGTTTTTAAAAAGGGATAATTAAATTGAAATATGGTTTATTATTTTGAATGTTTTAAATTTTTTTTGAATAAATCTATATGAAATATTAAAGGATATGTTTTAGTTTTCCAAAACATTATGATATAGAAAATTTTAACTAGAAAATATTTAAAATAATGAATTCAGATTTTAATTTTTTTCGAAAAGAATAACATTAAATTAATTAGTTGTTATTGTTTATTTATTTTCAAAATGGGGGAAATTATTTTTCAATAACACTTATTATCCTTGGTTTTCTAAAACATCATAATATACTTCAGTTATGTTTTTATTTTACATTCGTTTCAATGCATTATTTATCATTTATACATTATTATTATATGAATGATTTATGAGGAAATGAATGTATCTATACTTTAAACAGAACAAGTAACATGTGTTCAAAAGGAATAGAGGGTTTAGAACATCAAATGGAATTATTTGAGGCCACATCCATCATATGATGGGGAGTTTCATATGATGATGTTTCAATTGAACAAAATGAACTTGAATCTAAGCATTGGAGTTTATTATAGCGGAAATATATAAATTCTATATCTCTCATTGTAGATCAGTTGAAAATTATGAGATAAAAAAGTTTACTCACAACCAGGATGAATAGTTTATAAATAAGTTTTATACTATTCACAATCTAGTTTCTACTAAAAAATATTTATTGTAACATACTATTTGAGATTCAGATTGAGCATTTATGTCTAATCATTTATTTTTAAATTCTATGGCATTTTCCAGTTATAATACCTTTATATATGTTGTATCATGAATGATTTGATTCATAGTTTGGGAAGAATTATTTTCTAATAGTGTTGATCAATGGATTCTTATGATAGAAAGATAATAGATTTTGACTGGGTTATAGTCAATGAAGATTAGGGATCATAAGATTTTAAATGATATTTTTATCGAATAATCACATTGGGCTATGTGAAATTTTTGAAACATCCTTATCAAATAGATTTATATTTTGATATCTATAGTAGTTGTTGATTATAGAGTCGAAGAACATTATTTTCCAATACATGAATTCCTATGACAAATTTTTTAGATCATTCATCCCCTTTGTATAAAATTAAATATTTTTTATAGACTAGAAATTTATTGTTAATATATATCCTTTATAAGAGTATAAAAAATTACATCCTTAACTCTATGAATTGTTGTTACATTGATGAGTTTTTATTTTAATTTCTAATCTAATTTTTCTTTTTAATAAAATATGTGTTCACTAATAATATATTGAATTTAATTTTATTACTTTTTTACATTCATATTATTGGATGATATATATTTTGATAAATCTATCATATAGTGAGATAAAAATTAATAGGCATGAATTTTATAGTAGTTCACCCCCTCATGAATTCACATATTATTCACCTTTTTGAGACTAATAGAATCAATTTTTTAGAACACTTATAATATGATCATAATACCTTTTTCATCAATGATCACCAAGGGAAAACATGAGTATAGTTTAAAAGAGTGAGATTAAATTCATTGTAAGGGTTAGAAAATTATCATTGTGCTATTGTTGATTTATCAATATATCATAAGAATGTATGATAATGATACTAAAAAATGTTATTTTATAATGAAATAAAATAAAAAATTCATAGTATTATCTTGTATTACATGAGTGTAAATTCATTTCTATTTCCATAAAATCATAATATTGTTTATTTTTAAATAATTCATGTGTTATTATATAACTATTTTAAACCATAACAAAATAATCATCAAATATGGGATTATATAATATGTGTGTTGTATGAAATATAAATAAAGGAATGTGAAAAATACCTAATCATGTCATTATAAGCCTATGTCATGTCATTCAAAAAGATAAAAAACATATGTTAAGGATAACAACCAAGATTCCACAAAACATTTCCACTATTGACCACCATGGAATCATAAACATAGTCTAAAACACACATATAAGGAATCATATACATATGATAATGAGTAATGACAATATATCCCAAAAAAGATCTAAGGATCACTAACAAAGATTCATAACATGACATCATCAGATACAAAAAATATACTAATTCATTATAGGGTTATCAATCATTAGAACCAAATATCTTTATAATTATATATCCTTCTATTTGAGTTCCATAAAAAAAATGAAGTCAATCATAAATCAATAAAAAATAATGAATTTTTTCCCATGCAACCGAAATGTCTATCCAATGAATTAACATATTAATATAAGTAAATACCCTTTAGTCGTGATAAATAAACTTATGTTATACAAAATGTATAATATAAAAGGTATATTTTAATTACAATTATGCCATATTCTATTTAAATATCTGGATTTCAATCTGAACAAATATTAATAAAAATATGTTTGTATTTTGTATTCCTAAAGGAATGGAGTTAATAGAAAAAATATATTGATGATAATGATATAAAATTAAAGTGATGTAACAATACACTGTGATAGAATTAATTTTTTCCTCACCATATAACTATATGAACATTGATGATGAATTAGAGAACTTTTTTAACATAGTATTCATTATGATAAATATATTATTCTTTTAAATAAAATATAAGAAGTGGAAAACAGGTGGAAGGTAATGGTATCCTAAGATTTTTGGAGAATATTTCATAAGAAGATGAAAAACTATATATGTTTTAAGAAATAATATTTTTAGTTTTTATAATATTATGAAAAAAATAATAAAAATATCATTTCAATAAAATAAATATATACAAGATCATATTTAAATAAAAAAAATTAATTTATAAATTTATAACGATAATAATGTAAAATAAATACGAGTTCTTTGAGAATAATATTTTTAATAATGGTGATTAAATTGATTTATATATCATGAAAAACTATTTACCAATTTTGGATATACATTTTAGAAAAGTATAAAATGAATTTCTTCCAAAAAAACATATTCAAAAGGGTATAAAATGGATTTTAACATGACATTTTCAATATAAAAATTCTGAAAAATGGAACCTTAAAAAATCAATAGTTTTAAAATATAAGAATCTTGTATTAAAATTTGAATGAAATTTAAATGTTCTTGTATAAAAATAAGAGGCATTGAATTGATTGAATTATAAAAGGGAACCATAACGATATTCTTATTCATATAAAAATATGGACACCCATTATGAAAATAATAAATATAATTATAAATATTCTAAGTGTAAGTGAGAGTGATAATGTTAATATTTTTATTATTTTTCATATGTGTTTCAATGATTTAATCCTTCTCAATTAGTAAATTTGATTATATTTGTATCATTTTAGTGTTTTTGGTGAATTTTGGGCTTTATTGTGAAATTTTTTTAATTCTGCAAAATACACAGCATTCAAGAGCTTCTGTTTTTTAGGAATAAAATTTAAATTGAAAATCCAAATTTAGTGATTACTTTTTTAGGTTTAATATGTTCTTGGGATTCATCTTTTTTTTGGACCTAGACACAATTCTACACATAATGGCATAGAAAAATCTTTTTGGGCAGTAGAATTAACCCTACCATATTAAATTATAGATATCACATTACAACCACCAAAAAATGATGTGATTTCAGATTTTTTGGTATAGGGATTCAAAGGGATGTTTCACATTAACATTCATAAATTAAAGATCTCATTAAGGTATCTTTTGAGAGAGTCTTAGGGGAGTGGGTGAAATAGTGTTTGGCGTCCAGGAAATGAATTGTTCATTGATTCAGACATATCATTCTTTCAACCTGTCCAAATACTTTGAATTTTTTTTGGTTCGATATAAAACTTCATTCCAAACATCTTTTAAGAAGATACCTCTTTGAGGTTCGACTGGATGATGGGAGGAACCGAAGCAATCTTTTGGAGGACAGATTCTAGAGGAGAAAGATTTCTGTTGTTTGTTTTCTCTCTTTTACTCTTCTTAAATTTTTAGTGAAATATTCTTCCCCATTATTCACAATTATCCTTAGCATGGTGGGGTAAAAATACGTGTGATTGTGGAAGTAGAGCTTTTCCATTTTGTAATTCATAAGTTCTTTCAATTAATTTTTCAAAATCCTTTTCTCTATTATGTGAAATTGGTTTCAATTTATTTTAACAATTTTTATTATAATATATAATTGTATTTGATTTTAGATTCTGTTTAGTTTATTTCTTTGTTCAATGATAAATTTCTCGCTCTTCTAGTATCTGGTCTATTTATGATGTAATAGTTCAGTTCTTAGTGGTGAAGTACTCAGTTATCGTCGATATGTGTGTGAGTATTAGTGAACGTTATTGATTGTTTTGTACAAATAAGGCCTAATTGGGAATTTCCAAAGTCAATTTAGGGGATTATGTACAACTATATCACACAATATAAGGAGAGTAGACAAATCTATGATTTTAGTAAGGTTCATTCTCAGCATTATTATTTGACTAAGGGAGTGAGAAGAAACTATTGCACATTATCACTTTTAATGACTTAGCAGAAGAGAATTGGATAAGTTGAATTATGATCGAATTATAATTGAAGAACCAAACCTGACCTAATCACTATATCATATAATAGTTTTCAATATTTTTTTTTATAAATTTCATCTTAATTTCCTTCATTTTTTTGGTTTCTTTATTGTCTCTTCTAAATCAAACTTCAAACACAACCACCACTCTATTCTCTTATTTTAAGTGACAGATTTATTATTGTGCACTCCTCTCTAGATACAACCTATTTTAATTAATATATTACATTTTAACTTAGTAAAATATTGTTTTTACACACCCCATGATAGGAATGTGTCAAAACATGATGTCGTTGCAGGGGAGGTACTACCATTATTTTTTTCTTCTTATATTACATGAATAGAAGTACAAACCCCAACCCTTTCACCATAGAACCTTAAATTGAAAGAACCTTGTTAAATATATTTAGAAACCTAAATTTTCAATATTAATTTGAGTAAATTTCACTTGTATACTCGAGTGAAACTTCAAGTGTTCACTCTGAGCCTGTCATCATTGCTGAAAATCAAAACCAAACACTTAGAGACCTTTGTGCACAATAATTCCTTAATCAAAACAATAATTTTATCATGTGAGTGTTATAAAATGATTTTTAGATAAAACCTAACATGATTCCATTGCTCTAAATATTTCATAGCTTGGTAGGTGACGACATAACCAGACATATTAAAGAGTTCAGACATGTCTACTCTAATTTCAGACCTTAAGGAGTAACTAAGGAACATGTAGAGTGGAAGGAATTCCCATTTTCATTAGATGAAGCTCCCAAATAATGGTTGCATGGCTTACAACTAGGAGATTTGAATTATTGGAATGACTTGGTTATTTTCTTTATGAAAATATTCTTCCCCACCTCCAAAATCACAACCATTATAAAGGAAATCTATGCCATCAGATAGTCATATGGAGAAACACTTTACAAGTATTGGGAGATATTTAAGAAGCTATGCGCGAGCTGCCCAGATCAAGAAATTGAGGAGAATCACTTTATTCTATTATTTTATCAAGGCTTACTAGACAATGATAGAAACCTTCTAGATGCATCATCTGGAACAATAGGTATTCATGAGGTAAGAAATTATAATCCATCATCATTATTAGAAACTATGATTAAAGATATAACTATATTGGTGAGACAGATGGACTTGAAACAAGTGGGTGACCAACAAGAACCGACTAAGGTATGTGGTTTAGGCTTATCACCTGATCATGGACTTGAAACAAGTGGGTGACCAACAAGAACTGACTAAGGTATGTGGTTTAGGCTTATCACCTGATCATTTCATAGACCAGCATGATTAAATACTGGGAATGGAACGTTTTAGAAGATACTTTTGGATAATACAATTTCAGAAAAATCAAGGATGAATAAAGCCTAACAAAGTACAATTTGGATTTGGAAATTAGAAGAATCAAGCTAGAACCCCATACAAAAATTAGTTTATAAACAAACCCCATTCCCGAATTAATTCTAGAAACCACAACTATTTCAACAAAAGAAATCTTAAAACCAGCCTTCTTACCAACAACCACCCACTTTCTAAATACCCTATGAGCATCCATCCACCAGTGCACAACCTCCAATTCAAAACCAACAACAAAAATATGAGATTAATGGGATAAAAAACACCATAAAATATTTTTCTAACAAGTTTGAATGTTTCCTACACTTACTAACCAAAAACCGAGGAAACATTCTATCCAAAACAATCCCAAACCCAAAAGGGAATGTCATCATAATAAAAACAAGAAGTAGAAAAGATCACCCACCACCACCATCCTATGAACCTGATACAAGACCACTTGAGTTAAGAGATAATGAAGTTGTAAATTTTGAACATTCTATGAAAATGCACAAATAATAAGAGGAGAAATAGGAGAAGGAAAAGGATAGGACAAGGAAGAAGAGAAATGAAACACCACTGAAAATTCAACAAATAAAAATAAAGGCTTTCCCTCACCATTTACATCAAGTATGATTGAATTGAATAGGTTTCAAGAAGAAGTGATTCAAAAAACAATTCTAGACACCTTATAGAAAGTAGAAATCAATATCCCCTTGCTTGAATCCCTCAAACCAATTCCAAAGTATACCAAAATTTTGAAGGATATTTGTACCAAGAAGAGGAAAATTCAAGGTAATGAGAGGATCAACTTGGGAAGGAGTGTCTCATCCCTTGTCACACCATAGTTTCCAACCAAATGTCAAGATAGAGGGAAGTTTTCCATTCATTCACCATTGGTTCTTTTAAATTTATCTAATGATTTGTGTGATCTAAGTGCTTGCATTAATGTATTGAATCACTCAGTATACACTTCATTTTATATAGGATACTTGAATCCCACAAGATTGGTGGTCTATCTTGAAAATATATCCATTGTTTTCCCAACAGAAGTTATAGAGTATGTCTTGGTGAATATCAAAGATCTCTTATTCCCAACTGATTTCAATGTTCTTAATATGGAATTTGATAGGATCCCATCACACTCACCTATAATTTTTGGGATACCATTCATAAATATATCCAAAACCATCCTGAATGTCCATTAAGGGACCCTCACTATAGAGTTTGGTGATAAAACTGTCAACCTCCATATTTTTGAATCTATGAGGCTCCCATATGATGATAAACCCCTCTTTGCACTCTCCCATAAAGTTGGTACTGATCCCATTGAAGGATCAGGTTTGTTCCATGAATTATTATCCCTTTGAGAGACTTTATCCATTTAAAATATCATTGAACATGAAAATTCCCAAACTCCTAGAGATTCAGATTTTATGTTGGAGGAAGAGGTAAAATATAATTCTTTTGATGATTTGTAAAATGATAAAGATGGTGACATGATTTATTTTGTGTAGAATTTCCACTATTTAGAAGTGGGGAACCTCAACTTAATTTCATCCCTTCACCATCCCCCTGATTTGTAATTCAAACCACCCCATAATAATTTAAAATATAATTAACTTATGGAGGGAGAGAAATTAATAGTTATAATTGCTAATAATTTATCTGAAATCCAAGAAAAATCTTGGATTTAGATTTTGTGGAAGAATTTGCATAAAATGGGGTGGATTTTATGTGATATCCTAGGGATCAACCCAAAAATATACTTATATAGAATTCTTCTTGAGGGATATTTAAAACCTATCATACAACTCCAAAGGAGGCTAAACCCCACCCAGATAGAGTTTCAGAATAATGAGATTGAGAAGTTATTGGAATATGGGATCATCTATCCCATCTTAGATTCACAATGGTTTATCCCAATCCATGTAGTTCCAAAAATACTGGCCTAAATATTGTGAGGAATGAGAAGAATAAATTAATCCCTATATGAATTCAGAATAGATGGAGAGTGTTCATAGATTTTATGAAGTTAAATTAGGTTACTAGAAAATATCATTTCCCCATTCCCATCATTGACCAAATGTTAGAAAGATTGATAGAGAGAACCCATTATTTCTTTTTGGATGGATATTCAGGTCATTTTCAGGTACTTATTTCTCCCAAGGATTTGGAGAAGTCTACCATTAATTGTCAATTAATAACTTTTTCATAGAAAATAATCCCATTTAGATTGTGTAATGCTCTAGGTAAATTTTAGAGGTGCACGTTACATATTTTTTATGTTCATATTGAAGACTTATTGGTGGTTTTCTTGGATTATTTTATAGTTTTTGGAAATTATTTTGACAAATTTTTGAAAAATATGGAAATAGTTTTGAAAACATGCATTGAAGATATCCTTGTTTTGAATTTTGAAAAGTTTCATTTCATGGTTGAGAGAGAAATTTTATTTGGAAATGTAATTTCCAAAAAGGGCATAGAAGTTGAAAAATTAAATATTGAAGTCATAAATTATTTTCCTTACCCAGCTTGTGTGAATCATGTTAGATCATTTTTAGGACATGAAGGACTCTAAAAGAGGTTTATCAAATATTTAAATAAGATTTATATCCCTATATCTAGATTAATTTTGAAAGATGAAGATTTTGATTACAATGGTGCATATATTGAATCCTTTGATGAGTTGAAGAAGATATTGATTACACCATCAGAAATGTATCCACCAAATTGGGAAGAACCATTTGAGAAACTTTGTGATGCTTCAAACAAAGCGGTTGGAGTAGTCATTTCTCAAAAAATCGAGGGCATGCCACAAGTCATTGCCTGTGACTCAAGAACCTTATATGTGGACCAATTAAATTACAAAAAAATAGAAAAAGAGTTTTTAGTAGTTGTCTTTGCTTTAGAAAGATTTAGATTATATATACTTGGAACTAAAGTCACCGTGTTTTCTGGCAATGCAGCTCTTAGGTACTTGATGAAGAATGCAGAAGATAAACTGAGGTTATTAATATGGATAAAAATACTGTAGGAGTTCAACATAGAAATCAAACACAAGAAGGGATCTGAGAACCAAGTGTCTGATCACTTAAGTAGACTGCCCAACACTACTGGAGATGAAATTCCTGATAGAGAACAACTGAATGACCACATTACAAGAGAGAATTTTTACTTTATTGATTGAGAAGTGACTTGTTATGTTGATATAATAAATTATCTGATAACACCTCAGGTCCCCTCTCATTTATATTACCACCAAATTCAAAAGATGAAATCTAAAACAAGATATTACATCTGGGATGATCCATTTATTTGGAAGATTTTCAATGACCATGTTATAAGAAGATGTTTTCCAGCAAGTGAAATTGATTCTGTCATTACGTTTTGTCACACTTTAGCTTATGGAGGCCAGTTTGGACCTTAGAGTATAGAAAGGAATGTTTTATAATATAGACTTTATTAGACCACACTTTTTTAATATTCTCATGAATATTGAAAAAGGTGCAAAAAATGTCATTTTTTTGAAATATTTCAAATACACACGAAATGCCCCAAAATCCACTGATTTTTTTTTGTGAAATTGTGGAATTTTGGGGGATATATTTTATGGGACCTTTCCCAATGTCATTTGGAAATTCTAATATCCTTCTTGAAATTGATTATGTTTCCAAATGGGTGGAAGAAAAAGCCACCCGGACTAACGATGCTAATTTTTTTTGTGATTTTGTTAGGGCTAACATATTTTGTAGGTTTGGAGTTCCTAGATCCATCAATAGAAATCAAATGACTCACTTTTTTATTTGGATAATGGATTATTTAATGAATAAGTATGAGTTATATCAAAAAACATCAACTCCATATCATCCATAGGCCAATGGTAAAGCTGATGTATCCAATAAGGAAATAAAAATAATTTTGGATATGATTGATAATCCAAACAGGAATGATTGCAGCCAAAGGTTGGAAGATACATTATGGGATTATAGGATAGATTACAAAACCCCGATTAGAATGAGTCTATATAGGTTTATTTATGGGAAAAGTTGTCATATTTTAGTGGAATTAGAGCAAAAGGCATATTGGGATGTAAAAAAGATGAATTTGGATCTTGAAAGGGATGGAAAAGAGAGAAGATTGTAGTTGTAGGAGTTGGAAGATATTAGAAGGGAAGATTTTGGAAATTATAGGATTTACAAAGAATGAAAAAGGGTGTCTCATAAAAATCTAATCTAACTGAAATACTTCCATACTAGAGACACAATATTGTTATTCAATTCAAGACTCAAGTTGATGCCCAATAAACTTCATTCTATGTGGGAAGGTCCATTTATAGTTACTCATGTATATCCTTTTGGTGATATGAATATTTTGAAGGATGGAGTGCAAGAGCCATTCACTATTAATGGACATCGACTAAAGAAATTCAATGGGACCATTCAATCAGATCCAGTGGAGGGGATCACACTCCTCCAAACTATTTATCAACAAAATCCACCAGGTCATACATCTCTTTTACACTTTCTTGATTTCTATGATTCATTTTAAAATATTATTATATTTTACATCCATTTGAATGCATTGAATACACTGCATCATTTAAGTTTAGGGTAGGGAACCTTTGTAGTTTAAGATTTTTATTTGTTGTATCTTTTTCCGATTTTCAAAAAACATAGTGTGTTTTTTTTCAAAGTTTAATGGTTTTATTTTAATTTTTTATTGTTTTTTTAAAACTATTGGGAGGCATTGATTATATTTCAAATTTTTGAAAACAATTTCCATGATTGAAACAATTTATTCCATGAAAGTGATCTTAAAAGAATGAAAAAATGACTTTGTTTCAAGTTCAAATATTTATAAATTTCATGAAAAGTACTTTAATTTTTAAATCCCATTCCACAAATCAGTGTCTATATATTTGAAATAACTTTCTACTAAGGCTTCTGAACTACTGTTTTCATATTCATTACATTCACCTCACTTATTAAAAGAACCAAATGATTCTTGATTTCACTGGAATTTGATTTATTCTTATCAAAACATGAGGGTTTAAGGTATTAATGTTTTAAATGATTGAGGAATTTATTTTTTCTTGAAATAACCCTTTTACATAAAATCCTTTCTTATAATGGCATTCTTTAAACATTTAATCCTTGTAACCCTTAGAATCCATGAAACTCCTGTTAGGTTAGCCACATTACAAGACAATTTTCCATATCCAACATTCTCAAGAAGTAAAATTGCACAATCTAGTTGAAATTAAGTGTGGGGGAAGATGTCTTGTATTGTCATACATCATTTGGAGATACTTTGGGTGAAAATAAAAAGTTGAAGGAATTTTATTTTTTCTAAAAAAATCATTCTTTTGAAAGTTGTTCCTTTTCTGAAGCTTTCATGATAAGAGAAGTTGTGCCTTTCTTGAGCTTCTAATGGAGGACGAAAGCTGTTCCTTTTCTGGAGATTTATAAAAACATTATGTTTAATAAGATTAATATTTTTCTGATGAAATTATGAATTGGGTGAACATTCCATGATCTTTTATGATGTCAAATATTATTTTCGACTAAGGGGATTTAGGAGGAGACCATACTTGATTGAAAATTAGAATAATTCAATTTTTCTTCAAAAATCCAAGCCCTCCTCATTCATCCTCCGATTTTTTTAACATCTAAATCCTAAATACCAAAAGACATAGAACAACCCTAAGAAGTACTCATGATAAACACAAGTCCTTAACTCACATTGGGTGGAGATTAATGGATTTATCAAGCCTATGGAGACCCTTTCATGATTATTAGATTAGAAAGACATTGTTGAGAAATTACTTTTATGTGACGAGTGAAAATGAATGTTAGGGAAGTGTTTCATGTTCATGGGAGGAAAAAAAATGAGGAAATAAATTAAATGAAATAAAATTAAGAAATTGAAATAATTTTTTAGGAGGCATGATATATTATGTTTCTTGTTGTCAAATTGGTGATCTCATGTGTATGTGTGTTTTATATTTGTCCTAGTTTGATTTTGATGTTTACTTGTTAAGGAGTGCAAGTGCTAAGTGTGGGGGAATTAATAGAGTTAATATTTTAATTAATTTTCTTTTTTTTTCAATGATTTAAAATGTCCCAATTATTCAATTTGATTATATTTTCATCATTTTAGTGTTTTGGTGAATTTTGCGCTTCATTGTAAACATTTATTAATTATAAAAAATTCATAGTTTTCAAGAACTTCTATTTTTTAGGAATAAAATTTAAATTTTATATTCAAATTGTGTGACTCCTTTTTTTGGCTTCATATGTTCATGGGATTCATCTTTTTTCTCTAGACCTAGACCTAATTCAATACAAAATGGTACAAAAAAATCAATCAAGTGGAGAAATATTTCTGGCTGATATAATGAACCCCACCATATTAAATTAGACATATCTCATTATACCAATGATAAAATTATGTGATTATAGCTATTTTCTATATAGGACTTCAAAGGGATGATTTAAATTAAATTTCATAAATTAAAGAGCTCATTAAAAAATATTTTTAGCGAGTCCAAGTAGAGTGGGTGAAACAATGTTTGGCGTCCAGGAAAAGTCACGTTCATTGATTTGGCCATATCATTATTTAAGGCTGTCCAAAGAATTTTAAATTTTGAGGGTAAATAGGAACCATAATTAAAAAAATATTTTATGAAAATAGCTCTATAAATTTTGCTAGGCTGGTGGGCAGAACAGAAGATAACCTCTGGAGGAGTAAAATTTCTATTCTTTGTTTTCTCTCTTTTACTCTTCTTAGTTTTGTAATGAATTCTTATTCACCATTATTAAAAATTACAATTAACATGGTGGGTTAAACTTCTGTGTTATTGGGTAATAAGAGGTTTCCCATTTTTTAATTCATGTGTTCTTTCACTTAATGTTTTACAATCCTTTTCTATATTCTGCGAAATCAGTTTCAATTTCTTATAAGAATTTTTATTATCATATACAATTGTTTTTTATTTTAGATTCTATTATTTTTATTACTTTGGTCAATAATCAATTTCTCCCTCCACAGGGATCTTTTTTATATATTATGGAATAGATCATTTCTTAGTGGTTAAGTACTCGGTGATTACTGGTACGTGTGTGAGGAGTAGTGAACATTTTTGACTGTTTGGGAAAAATGATACCTGATTGGGAATTGCCTCAGTCAATTAAGGGTATTCGAAATAGATCTACCAAACAATTAAAGGAGAGTATACCAATAAAAGTTTTTGGTAAGGTTTATTCTCACCATTATTATTTGACCAAGGGAATAAGAAGAAATGATTGTGGATTCTCACTTTTAACGACTTAACATAAGAGAATTGGATAAGTTGAACTTTAATAGAATTACAATTGGAGAACCAAACCTGAACTAATCAACATCTCATATAATAGTTTTCAATCACTTTTTTTTATCAATTTGATCTTAATTTCCTTCCTTTTTTAGTTTCTTTCTTGTCTTTTCTAAATCAAATAATTTCAAAAACAACCACCACTTCATTCACTTATTTTAAGTGAGAGCTTGATTGTTGTGCACTCCTCTCTAGAGAAAAAATAGGTTAATTACTATACTAAATTTTATCTTAGTAAAATATTGTTGTCACCACACCCTATAATAGGAATGTATTAGAGATATATAAATAATTATGGAAAAAATATCATCATGAATGAAAAATATTTAGAAAACTACATAAAAACAATGTTGGATCTGAATTATAAATCCCATAGGTAGAAAAGTAGACTAAAAACTCATCAGAAATATAGGAAATATATAATAGAATGAATTCATTAACATTGATATGATATATATAATAAATAATAAAATTACAAGAAATATATGGAAACTTGTAGAGACAACCTTACTATGAGTCCTGACAAAATTAGAAGTTACACTTAAATATTATATATTAAATTTTGGTTAATTATTTTATTCAATCATAACATTTTTATTTTTTCTTTAACAATAGTTATTCATTTTAAATATTTTATTATCAAGTATTTTTTATTTATTGGATTAATATTTCTTGTGTTGGTTGAAATGACATGAATCTATGTGGTCTAACCCTTTTTCATGTTTCCGAGGCTCATGGAGATCGGCGGGGGAATAGAAGTGTTATAGAGGAGTTTGGATATGAAAATATAGAATGAATGAGATTAAATTCCATGGAATACTTACACATTGTGAAAGTGACATTCATAAATTGTGAAGGTATGTTTGACCATGTATAATTAATCAAGGTTAAATAATAAAAAAGAGATATGTTTTTTGATGTGAACATAACATGAAAGATTACACTACATGAAAGGGGTTTACACATCATGAAATTAAAAACTATTGTGATGTTATATGAATTTTAGAAGCTCAGGTTATTCATAAACCAATAGCTGTAGTATCTTCCTCTCTCATTTCTGGCAGCCAATGATCCAGTTCATCGGTGTTTTGGATCCCATTCGAAGGGGACCAATCCTTAGAAATTCTCTTCAATCTGTGGTGAACTGAGTTGATCCATGACGTTTTAATCCTTATTTTTCTATAATATCCTCCATTTTTGGTTTTGTTTCCTCTCGTGTCATCCCACCATGCTATGGTGGATAATTATCCATGTTTCCAATGGGGTTTTCTTATTTTTTGTGGGTGTGGTTGTGTTGCAGCATCCTCAAATGGATGAAATCAGTATGGGAGATATTATCAGAGATGTGTTAAATAGTTCATTATCCTGTGAAGAAATTTTATTAATTTGAAGTAATGGATTCATTTCATATCTTACATTATTTATGTTTAATATTAAATTGATCATGCTTTATCCCTTTGGATGGAAATGAAATTTACTAAATTTTTTTTTAACTTCTTAATGTAATTTAATAGAGATTAAAAGTTGTTTTTATATACTATGATAGTGATATTCCACATGATTTTCATATTAGTGAGGTATTTATTATTTTCTTTTTTAATATTTAATTCTTGATGTAAATTGGTAAAGAATGTAAAGACATGAATTATTTGTTAATTAATTGGATTAAGAATGAAGATGAATGTTTATTAATTCCAGTTATTAATGTGATTTTATGTTTTCCAATTGAATAAAGTATGCATTCTTAAGTTGAAATTAGTTAATTAAGCAACCACAAGATAATTATTTTTTATAATAATTGAAAAAACATGCTAATTTATAATGTTATTTCTTTAGGTTTTTTAATCCAAAATAAATGGTAAGGGAAAGTTTCAACTTTTATATATTTTTATAGCCTGAATATATAGTTTTATCATTGTTTGAAACTTTTAATATATGGATTAGAAAATTCGATAATGAATAAGAATCAATTTTTTTTATAAGGATAGTTTTATAGGGCCCGAGTTTTATGTTTTTTTGGTGATGGTTGAGTGCCTTGTTTTGGAGTTGTTGGAGCTCATTTTCATTAGATGGTATAATGTCATATTTTGAGGACCCAATTACCCAGTTTCATACTTGTTTGTTCTTGATAATTATGGTGTGAATTGGATAGGAGCCTTGTGTTTTGAGATTGGAATGATGGATCTTGGTGGTATGATGTGTGATTTTGGGTTTGGAGGACCAGATTTGTTGTGACCCTAGAATGGTTTATCATGGGATGAATGAAAGATGATATGATATCATTTGATGCATGTGATAGTAAAATTCATCAGCACATACATTTGTATTTCAGGGATAAAACCAGGGGAGAAGGGATATGTCAAATATGTTCTTACCCATTGAAGATATGCTGAGAGATGGTATTGTCACATGAATGTGTTTAAGGGACGATGGGGCAGTTTTAGGTTTATCTTCTTTCCATTACCCACTTCTTGAAGTATTTGAAGGTCCATTATTTCATGTTTTCTTCTAGTGGTAGATTAATGTGGTGTACATTGAGTACCTAGTTATTAAATTATTCATTTAATAAATTAAATTAATTTGTAAACCATGGGTTTGTTTGATGATGGAATTCAATTGATAAAAAGGTGTTAATCTTGATAAACCAAGTCCTTGGTCTAGATTATATCTAAAGGGAATAACTTTATTTTGATATTTAATGAAATGTAACGAAATGTGGAATAATTTTATTGGTTAATTAATAGATAATATATTAATCAACATAAAGTGAAATATTTAACAGAAGAAATAATTAATGTAGATATTTTATATGATTATGTTCCAAGAGGATATCTGGTCATAGTAGTGGCATCTGAGAGTTTGAGTGACATTAGCTTCATTGGATTCAAATAGTAGTATATAACTATAGTGTTGTTGTGATATATATTTTACAATGTATAATATATGATTTTATATGATTCCCTAAACATGTGTATTGGGAAAGTAACTCTTAATGGACTCTGGGAGGGTATTTTTCCCAATATCCTAGTGTAAGGATAGATAAGTGACTACCCCCTCTAGCCCCGCTCTCTCATCCTTATAGTTACATGTCTAATTATTCATATTGGTTAGTTTCCCCACATAAGTGTGTAGAGGGTTGATATTTCTTATAGTTATTTCACACACATTTATTACTAGATATATTATTCAATGGTGTATTATTGGTATGATGTGTATATGTTGTGATGGATTGAGGTATATATTTTATGTATGGGATGTAATGGATTGAGGTAAAAAAGTCGATGCTTGATACACACCATAAGGGATGTGGTGTGTTCGAGAAACTAATTGGTTACTATTTATTTGGTGGTATGGGATTATGTAGTTATGTGATGCATGATGTTCATGTTGTGATTCCAAACCCAATTGTTTTCAGGACAGATTACATTTTGAGATTGATACTCAAGATATGCAAAATTGGGGTAGAGTGGAAACCTAGTGGGAAAACAGGATAGGGGAACCCCCTAATGTGTTATTATATATTATATTCTATATTGTTTGAAATACATAGTTAGATATATCCATGATGAGGTTTGGAATTTAGTATACCTATTTAGGTGATGAGATAGTTTCACTATTGTTCAATGTGCTTTAGCATTCTTTCATTGTCTTTTGCAAGAGAGAATCATTAGAGGATCCTACTGAGTATACATTTATACCCAGCCTATGTATTTATAAACTATTTTCAGGTTGGTTGGATCTGGTTGGTGATCTTTCTGGATATTACATGATTAGGGTTTATTAGGAGTTGTTTAGGCTTCGTGGTCAATGTATTTTTTTTTAACTATATGGTACTTGTAGTTTAATTTCAATAGTTTATTACAATATGATATTTCATTGTTTCACTTAGGTTTTCTTTCTATATATATTTCTGAGTTGGTTTTTGTTGTTTTATCATTAATTTCGATCTTTTCTTCATGTTTCTCATAGGGGTTAATGCCTCCCTTTTCATGTTTTTATACCATCAATGGTTGTATCCAACCCGAGGCCTTCTAGAGTCGGGACTTGGGTGGTAACCATATAATTAACCTCATTATGAAATCATTGTGGGGAGGGGTTGTGATAGAGTGGAATTAGAGGTTTAGGTTGAGGGAGATGATGAAAATTATTGTTAGGCATAGGTGAGGTTACATGGTTTGTTTATGAAACAATGTCAGCTAAGTTTAGTAAGTTATATAAAAATAAGATATTGACTGAGACAAGGGTATTTATACCCCCCTATGATCAGATGCACATAACATTATGTTAATTGATCCTATTATGTTAAGAGATACGAGTTGTAGGGTAGAGACCCAGGAATGGATCATGAATCATTCTTAATTGTGTCTATTTTTGAAATGGTTAGACCTCTAGATAGGGTAAAAAATTAAAAAATAAAATAAAAAATTAGTCAATTAATTTTAAATATTCTATATTATAGGTTTAGAAGATCTAAAAATTATTTTTAAAAGAATGGATTTAGGTCAACATCCTCATCAAGTTCAGGCTGAATATGTTCAGTAGGATTTGCTGATAGATTATTATAGAGTAGAGGTTAGTGATGAATTAACTTAAAGGATAACATTCCAAGAGTATAAATTACATAGTTTGTAGATGTGTGATAACTCTATTTTAGACGCTGTTATGGAAGAATGGTTGGAGGAGGTTGAGATAACCATCAGTTTGATATATGTTTAAAAGGAGCACCAAGTTTCATTTCCTGTGATAATGCTTCATGGATTTCTGAGGCAGTGGTGGGTTTTATTTCTCAGAGATCACGAGGATTAAACAGTGTCATGGGAGAAGTTTCATTACCAGTTAAAATCATAGTTTCTTTCTTCAACGCCAAGGAATCATGTTGTTCATAGAGGCTTACCCTTCAGCAATAAAGTTCCATCATGAGATAGTTTGAGATCTGTTTTAGGAACCTTTTGTGATATTCTTTAGAACTATTTCTAGATGAGGAGGTAAGGGTGAGGCACTTTGAGGATGATCTGCATCCATAGATCCAGTACTAGGTCACATATTTATAATAAGAATATATATAGTGGTACTAGAAAGAGACAAGTTTATTGTGAGAATGTTGGAAGGAATTAGTTCATCATGAGTGGGGAGTCATCAGGATTCCTCATGAATAAGATTTGTGGTCTGGGTTCCAAATTTACTGGCTAGAAGAGTTTTCAGTTAGTTAGGGGTAGTTCCCAACCATAATCATCATATTTCTTCATGGGCGGTGGTTCCATGAAGAATGAAAAAGGGTAATACACAGTTTATCCTACAGAATTGAAGTCCATTAGTGGAAAGACTTCCCAAAATTTATGAGATTTCAAGGTGTGAAAGGTGTTTCTATTTAAGTTACACCATTGAGGCCGATCAAACTAATGAAGCTGTAGTAAGGTTCCCCTATTTTTGGATCAACATAGAAGAGATGTGGTAGGTAGGGGAGAGCCTCAAGATGATCCTTATCCTTATATAGTAGATCACAATCATGGATTTGGTCATAAGTATGGTCTGAGAGTCCATGGATAAGGTTGTGGTTAGCTTCATGCTTTAACATTGCTAGCTCTAGGTGATATATACATAATTTGAAGAACCATTTTTTCCACATGGGTGCATTCATTATTTGATTTTGGAGTGACAAACTCATATATATCACCTATTATCATCCATGATTTTGGAGTTGAGTTAAAGATGGATCCATTTTAATTACTATTGACTATACCCATTAGAGGTTGAGCTAAAATGTATGAATTATTTAGAGACTTTGAGCTAGTTCTAGGGTTGAATAGTTCGTGGTGATATATATTATGTTTATAGATACATCCATATTACAACATCCTTATCACAGACTGGTTGTATTTGTAGATACTATTATGGATTTATTTAGGAAGAAGGTTGTTTTCTATGATGATGATGGAGATCCAAAAGTGTTCATTGGTGAGAAATACCCTCAGATGGTTGGGAGTAATTTCCCCTCCTTGACTTGTTTGATTTATGAGTTGATGATGAGTTGTTGGTGGATCAATAGTTGGTGTTCCCCAGGTTTTTGGAAGAGTAAACTAATGTATTCCATGTGGAGGTTAAAGAATTACCCACTCCATGGGGGATTGATATTGGGATCATGATATAACTAAGTGTGCCTCCTATATTGATGCCACATTATAGTATGGAACCTTCTGGGTTACGAGATCTACAAGTAAAACATGATTATCTGTTGTTTTGAGGTTTTTTCGACCCAGTGTGTCGCCTTTGGGTGAATTAATTTTGTTCATGAAGATGTTCGATGACAGTTAGTAATGTTCTATCAACTATCATTGCTTGATCCATGTGATAGTGAAGAGACACTATCTACAACCACATATTGATGATTTATTTGATCAATAGATGGGATAATTTCATTTCTTGAATAACTATTTTCTGTCTGGATATCATTAGACATGGGTGACATATGAGGATGTTTATAAGATAGATTTCTTTCGTCATCATGGGAATTATGAGTTCATTGTGATTGATTTTGGTGTGACGAATGCTCTAGATGTGTTCATCCGAATGATGAATAATGTTTTTCAAGAGTTCTTGGATATGTTCACGGTGGTATTCATCGAAGATATAATTTTTTAATACATGTCTTAGGAAGAGCACATAAAGAATCTCCATTCGGTTATAGGAGTTATTCTTTATGATAAGATGACTGGAAAGTTATAAAAGTGTGAGTTCTATGCTTATGAAGTCCATTTCATAGTAAATTTGGAATCCTAATAGGGAGTAGAAATGGATCCTTAGAAGAAAGTGGTAGTTGTGAATTGGGAATCCCCCAAGACATTGGAAGAGCTTTAGAGTTTCAATGGTCTTGTTGGCTACTATATGAGGTTCATTACTGATTTCTCTTAGTTTGCAACTCCTCTGAAAGATTTAACCTAGAAGGATAATTGGTTCTTATAGACTGACCATTATCAGGATGATTTTGAGTACACGAAGGAGAAGATTGCTAGAGCTCTATTTTTTTAATTTTGATGGAGTTCAGTATGAGGTTTTCTATGATTATTTGCATCTTGGTTTGGGCTATGTTTTAATGCAGCAGAGATCTGTTTTTTCTATAGAGAACCAATTTTTCTTACATGTCTATAAGAAAATTTTAAAGATAATCAACATAAAATCCTTAAAATACAAGATCTAAATTATTACTGGCTTGGAAAAATTAATACTATACATAAAATTTTTATAATAAAACATAAACACTGTATAATTACTTTTTATCTAGATTCCTAGTGGCCTCATTTACTCTATTATATAAGTAATCACTTGGGGATACACATCAAATAATATTGTGATATAAAAGATTAGTAAGAGGAAAAATAAGAACATAAATCAATATAACATGGGTGAGTATTATCATTATCATTATATCATAAGCATGATATCATCATCATAATTATGGGAGGAAAATTTAGATAAAGTCATGGAATGTAAAAATTCATAAAAATTCAATATCATGTCATAGTGGTTAAATACCACACATAGTTGAGAACAAATATATCATATTTTTCATGAATAATTTTTTTGGATAATAATAGAATAATTATTGTGAACAAATATATAATCATTTTTACCCATATTTCACATTATCTCATGTGACACATCACATTGCCCAATTTATTAGAGCACTATATAATTCAGGGCACACCCATAACATTATAACATTTACATAACCATGCATGCCACATAGAATATATAGAAATATTTGATAGAAAATATCCCATGGAAATGAATGTGTATTATTTCATATATAAAAAATTCATGAAAAAAATGTGGGGTTACCAATTTATAAAGTGAAAAAATATATTTTTTAAAATATTCATCATTCTTGAGTGAAAAAGAAACAACTCAAGAGGAGTCAAATTATGTTTTGGAAAGAAATATTTTTATTTGAAATAAAACCAGATTTTGAACATTTTGATCCAATAAAATAAAAGGGTAGAATAATGAAACAAAATTTATGTAACATTGAGGGAAATATCTACATAGAAATTTGGATAGAATTAGTGATAAGGAAAATAAAGGGAGTTATGTTTGATAATATTTTTACAGTATGTTGGAATGAATTATTCAATTTATTATCTTGGATAATAAATTTAGGTTAATTAATTATTAAATCAATAACCTCATATAAATTTATTTAATTTATTATAATTTTATTAAGTTCATTTCTTACCATTTTGATGAGTTATAGAGTTCAATTATTTCATCCTGAGAGTGTTTTATTCTTTGTTTTCATGATCATTTCTCTTGCATACAAGTATAGATGTTAATGTATGATTAAAATAATTCTACAAAATTGAAATTATATGTAGGTAGTTAACTTATAGAAGCTTAAATGGTATTATACATTTTTTGTTTTCCATATATGATGATGATTAATTAGATAAAACAATGATAATCGTTTAGATTGATTTTGTGGTTTTTTGATCACCATGAATAAGTTTTATTTTATTATTTGATATTTTGTATATATTGGTTCAAGAACAAATAAATTATAATATAAATTTTAAAATATTATTAAACAATTATAATGGTTTTATTACCATCCATGTATGTGATAAAGGAAAATGAGTAGTTTTTATCCTCAAAGGAGATAAATTAACACCTTAGAGACAATGTTTTCTTTTTTAGAATAAAAGGGATATGATAAGAGGTTTGATGATGTAATATTACATTAAAATAATAACATTATTGTATATATAATATATTTTGTTTATAATACACATGGATTAGGTGAGGTGATGAGATAATAATAAAGTAAATGAAATTGAAATGAAATTGAAAGCAAATGAAAGAGGATTTTACATCATGAATTATTCTTTCTTTGAGAAAATCCTTAGGGAAATTAGTTTTGGACATTTGTTGAGACCAAAGGATCCTACACTTGGGGAAGGGGGTTGGGAAGATTATTAGGAAGAATTTGGACAAGATTCAAAGCATGTAAGGTGTGAGGTGAAGAGTTGGTGAGGGGTGGTATTTATATGGAAGGAGATGGGTGTTTTTTTATTATTTTATTAATTATTTTATAATTTTTACTCAAGAATATCAACAGTTTTAACCTTATCACTAAATATATTAAATAATTAATTGTAGTTTGAGATTATGGTCTTATATAATCCATACATTATTTAATATTGAATGATTCACGTATTTGTTAAATACTGTAAATTACCATTTTTACTATTCACACAAAATTCAACTATTTTAGGAAAATCCAAAAAATTCACCCGAAACATTTTCAATGATTATAATTCAAAAATGAACTCCATTTTATGAAAATAATTTTTTAAATATGATAAAATTAATTTTTAATTAAAATCATCATTTATTGAAAAAATATATCTTATAAAATTATAACTGATTTTTTGGAACATTGAATAATTAAATAACTTCTACGAAAATTATATACATAAATAATAATAGAAATATTAATTTCTGAATAAATTTTATTTTAAATCCTTAAATTAATTATAATATTTTAAATAAATATTTATAACATACAAAAATACCAACACTATATTTTAAAATTTTAAAACATTCATTTATATATACCATGATATAAATATACAATATTATTATTTATAAGATAGATGAATTATATTTATACTTTCATAAGTGAGGTTAATATTCTATTGTATGGTTTATTATTCATAATGGTCATGTTAGTATTCCAAGGTTCATGTTACTATTCCATCAGTATAGGTTCCTTAATTTCTATGGATTTCATGTATTTAAATATTATTTTATGAAAATAATGTTTTTATAGAGAAATTTATTCTATTTATGTGTTTTATACCATATAACATAATTATAAGAAGAGAAAAAAATTCATTGAATTTTTTGGGTTGTTATAGAATCTTATGGGTCTCAGCAGTTACATCTCCATTAGTGTAAATATTCTACCCATGATATTGAGTTGGCAGTAGTTGTTTTTGATTTGAATATGTAGATAAATTACCTCATCGATTATTTTTTTTTGTTTTAATGACCATATGATATTGAGGTTGGTCTTCTCTCAGATTGAATTTAACATCCAAAAGTGTGGATCGATGAATTCTTTCAGGATTATGACTTATAAAATTTATATATTCCAGGAAAAAAGAATTTTGTAGGTGATGTGATGATCAGGAAGTCACGTAGTGATGTCATTCATGAATATATATATTTTTTAAGGGTGATGTAAGATCTCCTAGTGATTCATCTTGATATGAGATAGGTTAGGGGAACAGGTTTCCTTTTACTAATAAAAGTGCAATCATCTTTGATACAATAGGTGGATGATTCCCAGCTGGGGGATTCTAAGGTTGAGATATAGAGAGATTGATTTGTTTTTGGTGATTCCCCTAATGGTTTTTTTGATGATGGAAAACAACAAGTGTTGTTTCAGGGATAGATTTTCATTCCTTCCATGATGCATGAGATGGTTATCTATGAGTTCAATTCTTCTCCATTGGAATTACATTCAAAGGTGAAAAATATATACCAATATTTGGGAGGTCAGTTTTGGTGGAATGGGTAAAAGCATGCAGTTTTATAGTTTGTTTCTCGATGTTTTTTCTACCATAAGGTGATGTTTGAATATTTTTTTCATGTGTGGATTCTCTAGCCATTAATTATTCCCCAGTTTAAGTGGGAGGAAATATCAATAAACATCATTACCAGTTTACCTCAATCCCTGAAAGGAAATGGTTATATATTGGTCATATTGGATCATTTGATAAAATCATCTGTCATTATAGTAATTTTGGATTCCATATTAGTGGAGTTGTTGTCATTGAAATATCTAAAGAAGGTGATTAGACTTCACATAGACCTGAGGATGATGACATTTTAATGAGATCATTGTTCTATATATAGGGTGTGGAGAGGTCTCCTACATTATTTTAGTTATCATATTTGATTTATCACTATTTTTAAACATTGATAGACTCTCAGATAGATCATACCATTTAAACTCTTTAATACATGTTTCACTTTTTCTTCCTAGACTTTGGAAGTTCATGGAAGAGTAACCATTACTTTGTTATGTTTTCTTACAATTTTTGTTTCCATACCACAATTATAATATAGCGAGTTAAAGCTTTGTATGACTGACCATTCCATTATTTGTTGTGTTGGAATGGGGTTGGAGAGGTAAACATTATTGGGCCAAAATTAGTACTAAATATGTCATATAAGATTCTAGTAATTCATGGGAGGATCAAGGTAGCGTATGATCCTTATAAATCCAATGTTGATTACATGAAGAGACCTATGGAGATCAAACATGTGAATCAAGTTTCTCTAAAAGTTACTCCTTTTATTGGTAAGTGAATGATTGGTTTTGGGAGTGAGCATCCTCACTAGCTTGTTGATCATTTAGAGGTGTTTCCTCATGTAAGATCTATGTCATATCAGATAGAACTCCCCATATAGATAAGCATTATACATAGTAATTTTCAAGTGTCACAGATCCACCATTATCTACATGAAGACTATAATTTTATCAATTGGGGAGAGATCGATGTTAATGATGAAGAAATATTTAAGGAGCATCCTGTGGACATCCAAGACTACTAGAAGATGGTTTTTTGTGGGAATATTATTCCCTTGTTCTATGTCTTGTGGAAGAATAGTGGTCTGGAGTAGATTACTTGTTAATTTTAGTCACATATATGCACTAAGTACCCTGAGTTATGTTTATATTGGCTCTTATTTTGTGACATTCTTCTCTTTTGGATGTAGATATTTAAAGTTTATGATGTAACTTAATCTCGTAGCTTGTTGTGGAATCACTCTTGTATAAGAGGAATCTACCTCAAAAGAATGTCTAGGATATGGTTTTATAGTTTTCATGGTTTTGTTCTTATTTTACTCTGAGTGATGTGGTTGAGCTCCAGTGGTGGAATGATCTTTTGAGAGGCTTCTCACAAGGTGGCTATTCAGATAACCCCTTTTCATTTCTCTCTAGTTTAGTTTGGATTCATAAGGATGAGAAATTTTTGAGAGGTATTTAATGTCTTGTCCTGGATCCATGTGGTCCAACCCTTTTCATGTTTTCGAGGATCATGGAGATTGGAGGAGGCTTAATGTGGTCTAGTAGAGTTTATCAGAAAAATATAGAATAGGTAGATTACATGACATGAAAGTGAGGTTCATTACTTTTTTAGGGAAGGTTCACAACATGTAATTAATATATGTTACATAATATGACAGTTATTCATTTTTCAGTTTCAACATTACCCGAAGGACTAAATGACATGAAAGGGGATTACACTTCATGTAATTCCCATACACAAATCTATTATAATAATCTTATCCAATCTTGTTATTCATAACCCCATGGTAATTGTAGATATCTATCTAGTTTCATGTAGACAATTAATATATCTCCCTCAGTGTTTTGGATTTCCATCTAATGGGATCGATCCTTCAACTTCTGTCTTCAATCCAAGGTGACTAGATTTGATCTAAGGAGTGTTCTTCCTTCATTTGTTGTAGTTTCTCCTAGTTTGATATCATTTCCTCAAATTCCTTCTTTCCATACTATAGAATATGATATAAAGTGATTCTAATTTTTTTTTTCATGTTGGCTATTGGTGAGGATGTACAACAACATCTTAATATTGATACAGTTTATTTGGAAGAGGTGACTAGACATCTGTGATGTGGTCTGCTCTGATACTAAGATCATTGAAAAAATTTGAGGTAGGGGATTTGTTAATTCTATTAATTTATTAATTTTGAATCATAATTTTACCATTATTTATCCCTTTGGATGGAAATTAAATTAACCAAATAGTTATTTAACTATATTTAAAGAATTGGTTAGAGAACTCATGATGTTTATTTATATTATGATAATGGGTTGCCTCAGGATTTTCATAATATTATGATATCTATGCGATGATATTTTGGAATTTTTTTCTTGATATAAATTTTTAAAGACTATAATGTTGGGAATTCATTGGAATTTAACTAGATTTAGAATTTTGTGGCATATTTGTTGAGCCCGGTTGTTAATATACTTTGTTGTTTATCATTTTGATGTAATTATGAATGTTTATATTGAAATTATTTAATGAACACAAAGTATAATAATAAATGTTTATAATAATTGAAAATAAATTTTAATTTAGAATGGGCCTTCCCATGGTTTTTTGAAACTAGAATAAAAAATAGGTGCATGTTTTTCCTTAAATATCTTGCTATATCGTGATGCATTATGTTTCTCGTATTTTAAAGCAATTAATAAATTAATTTTTTAACTCAAGATGGAATAATAACCACTTGTGTGATAATGATATTTTTTTAGGGATTTAATTTCCCATCTTCTTAGGAAGGTCAAGTTCCTTGGTTTGTAGAAGTGAGAGCTTGTTCGCATGAGAAAGATAAATTACTTTTTTGAGAGGACAATTTCACTATTTCTTGCTTATTTTTCAGGCTTCTTGTGGGGTTTTGTAGATAAGGGCCATGTGGTTTGATCCAATTATAGATAATCATATAGGGATAAGGTGTGATATGTGGTGGGTGGCCCATATATGTTTTAAGAATGGTATTGATGAACATGGGATGAATAACATATTATGTGGAAAGAATTGATGTTTGCGTTGGTGAGATGAATTGGTATATACATGTGGGTGTTATGGATGACAATAGAGGAGATGAAATAAGTTAAAACCTGGATAACCTATTGATTATATGTTTATATATGGTATTATCACATGAATATATTTAATGGTAGATGTCCAGGATGCTTGTTTATCTACATTCCTTTCCCCACTGCTTGAGGTAGTTGGAGGGGATTGATTGTATGTTTTCTCATGCAGGTAAGATAAGATAATTTAACAAGAGTATTTATATATGGAATAATTATAATAATTAATTAAATAAAGGTTTAATCCATGTTATTGGTTGATGTTGGAATGAAAATTCATGAAATATGTTAATCTTGATAAACTAAGTCCTTGGATTAAATTTTTCCTGGAATAATTAGCATTACTATGATATTTAATTCTTTGTAAATAAATGATAAATAACGTTAATTTTTAATTAATGGATAATTAATTAATTAATTTAAAGTGACTTGTCTAATTAATGAAATAATTTAGTTAGCTCCTTGATTTGGTAATGTGATTATAGGATATCTAGTTGTAGTAGTGGCAATTGAGAGATAAAGGGATGTTAGCAATAGTTGAGTATCAGACTAGGTCATTCCCATAGTGTTGTTGTGACATATATTATATCATGTATATTTTCTGATTTCATATGCTACCCACCCATATCGATTGGGAAAATGACACCAAGAGGACTCTAGGATGGTTTTTTCCACAACATACCGATGGGAGGATGCATTAGTGATTACCCCTATAACCTAGCTCTCTTATCTTGGTAGTTACTTATGCTAGTATGAACGACTATTAGTTTTCACATATATGTGTGTAGAGGGTTGTGATGGCTTATGATTATTTCACACACATGTATTAACATATATTGTATCCAAAATTTTATTATATGTATGAAGCGTGTAATTTGTGATTTATTGATGTACTTATGCAGTGTATGGGCTATAATGGATTGGGGTATAATACCAGATGTTTTAAACATTTTATACAGGTTGTGGTGGACCTCGAAAACTATAGGGTTTCTATTTGGTTGTTCATATAGGATGGTGTGGTTATGTGATACAAGATTTTCATGTTGAAATTATTATCTGTTGTGTGTTCGGGATGGCGTACATTTGGTTAGATATTCTCAGGATGTGTGAATTTGGGGCTGAGAGGAAATCCATTGGGGAAGAGGCCATCTGATACCCTCTATTTTTTATTATATTATATTCTCTATTGTATGCGATACTTAGTGAGAGATATCCATGGTCAGTTTGGGAACATAGTATACATGTTTACGTAATGAGTTAGTTTCATTGTTTTACACTATTCATAATCATTAATTATTTATATTTTACTCAAGAGGCTACGAGGAGGATCCTATAGAATATACTATTATACGCATCCTTTGTATATATCAACTGTGTTTTAGGTCTAGTGGATAAGGTTGGTCATTGGGATAAATATTATGAGATGAGGGTTTAGAAGTTGTTGTTTGGGTCCATGGTCCCTTCCATCCTTAACTTTTTGAACTTGTAGTTTCCATTATGTTTTTAGTAATGTATCACACATTATGGTCTCACCTGGGTTTTCTTTATATATATATATATATATATTTCTTTGATCATATATTGTTTTTTTACTCTTCATATCTCTATATTATTTATGTTTCTATGAGAGGTTAATACCTCCCATTTTCATGTCTACTATACCCTCAGTTCTAGTCTCTAACCCAAGTCCTACTAGAGGGAGGACTCGAGAAGTTACCATCTCTCTCCCCTCATTGTGGTTTCCTTTTAGGGAGGGGGTCATTATAGTTTTCATTTTATGGGACTCGAATTTATAATTAAAAAAATAAATTATTTCCATAATAATGACCAATTTTGAATATACATTGGTTCCATGATATTTATATGTGTCATCTTAAAATTTTTATTTCATTTAAAAATGACGAGGAGTTTAATATATCAACATATAGTTATAAATTTAATGAATATTCCTTGGATAAATTGTTTAAATTCTTAGAAATAAAAATGATCGTTCGCATTCAATTTAATTCTTATCCTTAATATTTATCCATTCTATAATCATAAATATTATATTATATTGTTATTAATATTATATTTAAATATTAGATTATTATTTATCAAAATACATATATGGTATAAGTGAAAATAAAATATCATGACTCACTTCTATAGCGTAACATATCCATGGGTGAGTAATGTTTAAAAAAAATTTAAATGAAGGGAAAAACAATATATTTTTAGTGATAATAAATACTTATTTTTATCATTAAAATGTTTTTATATACCTTTGATATATTACATATGTCATGGAAAGGGGTTAAAGGATAATTGAAATGAAAAAAATTTATTTTTCAATATGTGTTCTTATATTTCAATTAATAATGAAAACTGGTTCCATGAGACTATATTTATAATAAATAGTCTTAAATAAGTTAAAATAATAAAAATAACATGAATATGAAAATATTTAGTCATATTGAAATGTTATTTTAAAGAATTATTAGAAATTTTTTAATAGTAATGGAAAAGAGAGAATTAGAAAACTAGTATTCCAACATTAAATTTTTTGATGAAAAACTATTTTACAAGAGGGAATGTATACTCCCTCATCCAAATGGATTAAAATGATATTAATAACATGAATATTAAACCATGTATGCAATATAATTTGGTGTTCAGACTATATTTATGTGAAATAATACTCCAATAAAAAAGGAGATATAAACTTAGAATGCTTATCGTGCTCTTCGAAATGAATACATTGGAGGGGGAATTATACATTCATAAGAGGAGATTTTGCATATAGAATAGGATTTAAGAAGCAAGGAGGGAGTTTAGAGGGGTATTTTGGTAGATATTGGGAACATTTTTTTATGTGATAATAAAAGGGTGAATGAGGAGTGTTTATTAAGGTAAGGGGAGATTTATTGAAAACAATTATATATTATTTTACTATTTATGACAAAAATTATGAATAGTGTTGAATCTATTCAAATGTATTATTATATTGTTAATAGAGGTGGTTAATTTGATATTAATCCCCCACAAAACCAAATTGAATCTTTGTATTAATTTATTAATTGTAAATAATCAAAAATAATTTTTTATTAGAAGAAAACGTTAATAAGGCTTCAAAATTTAAAATACTGGTTAATAAAATCAACTTATTATTTTTAATTCATTATTTTACTCTTAAAAAAATTTTAATACATAAAAAATGATTTATTAATTTTTATTTCATATTTAAATCATGATGATATCATTAATCTTATCATATTAATTAAATAATTAGTTTGTAGTATTCACAAAAAAATCTACTTTTTTTAAGAAAATATCAAAATTTAACTTTATGGTAATTTCAACATGATGATTGGGGAAAAAATTTAATTTGAAAAAATTAATATTTAAATATTAAAAATTGATGATTTAAATTAAATCATAATAAAATTTGGATAAAAAATATTTATACATATAAAATAAATAAGTTTCATAAATTTAATATTACATAGAACACATCTCTATATTTTAATTAAATACTTCGGATCATAATTTTAGTGTGATGATCATTATATAATTAGAATATAATATTAGACTAATTTCCCTTTTACCTTTTAAAGAATATCATTATGAAAATAAAATACAAACTAATTTTTAAAAGTAATTGAAAATATGTGTAATTTTATTTTCAAATGTATATAATAAATACTTTAGAATATTATTTTTCGTGTAAAAAATTAATTTATGTTTTTAAAAGGATATTATTATAGTAAAAAAATATATAAACATTATGAAAAGAATTATTTAAAAGAAAAAATGTACTATTGTATAAATTGAAAATTCATGATAAATATTTTATTCAAGTAAAAATGATATTAAGTCAATTATTTAATGTATTATGCAAAACAAATTAGAACATTATATTAAATGGCTATAGAATTTATTTTACATCCATGAAAACAAGTATCATACTATATTAACAATTTTTTTGTAGTGAATTAATTAATATTTAAATGACTATATGAAAATTAATATATTAATAAAAGTAATTTTTCTTTAAAATGAATATATATTTGTAAAAAGATTTTGAATATTGTAAAAGAGATGAAATATATATGTCATTTTTCATATAGAACATAGAAGGGAGTTGATTTTGTATCATCCTTTTACAATTTGTTTAATGAAGAAACAATTTTTGAAAATTTAGGATTAATATCATATCAAAAACTTAAAATCAAATATATACAAAAAATTAAATAATTAAAATTATATATAAAAAATATTTACAAGGATCTACCCTAATGTGGCTGATTAGATTTTTCGTATGGTCTGGTTGATTCCAAGACACAAATATTTCACTTAAATAATAATGTGACTAAGAGGAGGGATGATATAATCATTGATCCTTGACCTTTTCCCATCACAACACCTATTTATGGTTCATAATAGATCATATCAGTTTACTACATAAAATCAAACATGAAATAAGAACATCACTAGTATCGTTTTTGACACATCAGAATCAATTGAAGATATCTCATAAGGAATCAATAAAATTTATAAATAATTCCACCATTATTTTAATCATGATCTTGATGTCTATAATATTTATTAGAAGCATAAAATAACAAAAGTTTAAATAATAATTTCCTTATAAACCCTTTTCCATAATTATATAAAAACACCATTTCCTTTTTAATGCATTGTTCTAGTCCCACCATTACCCATATCTTCTTAATATTTTAAAAATATAATCATATTAGATGAATAAATATACAATTAAAATTATTGAAATTACATGAAAATAATTTTCTCAATGGAATTATTTACATTTTTAATCTCCTAGTAAATCAAATGTGTTATCTTGTATATTAATTTCTTATCAAATTATCAAACCCCAATAGTCATTAAATCTCATTTAGCTTTTCATGTGGGGTTGATACTAATGATGTTGACCCCTATTTAATGTAGTGTTTTTAAATGAGTTTATACTATTATAGATTACATCTTTTAAACATGTATATGATTTCATATTGAGAATTATCCTTATAATTTCATCACTAAAATACCTGGAATAAATTTTAACTTAACTAATAATGTATCCTAATACATAAATTCAATGGATATTATAAAACCATAAACTAATTTAATTTACCTTTTATAGAACTCCCAAAATCATAGTTTTATAATTCTTCAAAATATTTCATCTTCCAATTAGAGAAATCGTACACGAGCTCAAACATATCATTAATATCACTTGAAATTATCTCCCTCTTGATCTAAAAATATTTTGTATTATGAAAATTATATTAATAATGATTCAATAAATATTTCATATCCTATAGAAGATACGATGTACCACACTAAGATATTATATATTGAAATTATGAATATATGTATCCAATGGAAAACAAAAAATATTATTATGTATAATAAAATGGAACTTATGTATCTTAATTTCTTATTTTTGAAAACATATTTAATTAAAAAAATTGTTTAAATTTTATCTATTATCGATTTCATATTATGTGTCCAACATTTATCTAAATTCTTCTATACCTATAATACAAAATTCTAAAATATATAAGAAAAAATACATAGATCTTAGCTTAATCTTTCCAAAATCATCATACAAAATATTCTTCAAATTAATATCATCTAAAACTATTTCTAAATACAATAATTTCATTTAAAAATATATGTTTAAAAAATGAAATAGACCATAAAATTTTCTAAAGGTTATATAATCTCCCACATTACTGATTTTTCAACACCCACAACACTTCAAAAAATTATATAATTTCTAAAAAATACATCAAATCATAGAATTTCATAAATATAAATTTCCAAATACCACACAAGATAATCAAGAAATATTTTCAACTGAATTAAATCCCTCAAAATAAGAATTTATGTCATTCAAATTTAATGATCCCCCCTTTAATCAATATAACAAATCCTCATATTTTTTAGCAATGAATCAAAACATTGATTCCATAAGTTTGTATGACATTGGTTTTTTAACACTTTCATTTTTTTTAAAAAATACATGGCATTTTATTGAATGTAGAAAAATTATTCACGTGATAATAAATGACTGAACAAGTATAATAAACTTCAGGTCTTAAAATATCTCCCTTGGCCTAGCCATGGTGAATTAATCAATAATAAAATCCATTTTAAGAATATATTCCATGTTAATGTCACTATTTTTTCCTAATCTATGATAAAATGATATTTAATTTATATATTCATTTATATATAGTGTTAGATTACATTTTTGGATTTCTAAACTTTACATTGGTATTCACATTCAAATTTCTTTCAAATTACCAACTTTATGACTTACAATTTCTCTTTTTTAAATCATTTTTACATGTATTTTTATTAGAAAAATTCATATATTTATCAATATATATGTAAAAAAAATTTATTTCTTGAAATATAAATTCACACTATGATCTACTGAAAATAGTGAACCACATAATGATGACTGTCAGTCATCATGAACTCTTTCAAGTATCTCCTTGATGGGGACTATAGAGATTTGGCCGAGACGACAAGTTATCACTGAGGTTTATCGGTTCTTTTCTGATACTTTAGAGGATAAGCGAGGTAGCATACTGATTGGATCTTCCACCGTAGTTGGAGAGGGTGCACGAATTCTTCCATGTATCCCAGTTGAGGAGATACGTGCACGACCCATCTCACATTATCGACCAAAAAAAGATGGACTATGATGATGTGGTAATGTTTACGGAGGTTCCAGTGAATATTGAGGATCGATAGGACCATGTCCTTCGTGGGCGGCCGATACCTCTGGTTCGCATCCGCTGGCAGCACGAGTACCTCCAAGAGAGCACATGGGAGCAGGAGGCTCAGATTCTTGCTCAGTACCCAATTTTTGTTGTTTTTCCTTTGTTGAGGCTTTCGGGGACGTAAATCTATAAGGTGGGGAGAATGTAATGTCCTGGAAGTTCCATATAATTTTTTTATATGGAATTATTTCCGGACCGTGAAATATGACGGCACGCGATTCCGAGGCTCAGAGTACCCGAAATGATCTATCGAATTTTTGTTAAGCTTTAGTTACCATACGTAACAAGTTTTCCAAAAAAAGTGGAATAACTCTTAAACAGTTGCTCAGATCAGAAATTTGAGGACACCATTGCGTTTAGGATGGTAGGTTTACCATAGGCATGGCTTATGTTTTTTCGGCGCACGTCTTCTGTGAGAAAACCCGAAAATGGCATAACCATAAATAAAATAATTAAATAAAGTTATTTTATTCTTCAAATTATTATAACTCACGAACTGTAACTCAGATTAAAAATCTGAGATCACCACTGAACTCATGAGGGTATGATTTCTTTAAGAAGATACTATCTTGGGTTGGTGCGGGCAACCATAGAAAGTTAATTTTTGGCCATAAATAAAATAATTAAGTGGAAATTATTTTATTTTAAAATATATAACTTCAAAATGGTAACTTAGATTGGAAATATGAGAGTACTGTTGCATTCGTTAGGGTATGTTTCAATTATGCAGAGCCTAACCTCGACCAGCATGGGTCGAGGGTGACTGTTAATAATTTTCTGAACTTTTTTTCGGGTACGTTCAGTAAATGCATGACCGGTGTTTTCTATCTTTTGAACCATTGCTCGGATTAAAAATATGAGGACACCATTGAATCTGTAGGGTTGAGATTCACTTAAGGGAGACTTCACTTTGACCGCAGTAGGTTTGGAGAAAAAGTTATGTTTTGGGACTTTTTAAAATAAATAAATAAAATAAATTTGTTATTTTATTTTCATTCCTTTCCTCCAACGGATAAGTGGAAACGTGGGACCAACGACGTGTCAAGCCAATAAATGGCTTGAAATTTCAATTCTAAGTAACTGAACCATTGGGGAATTAGGAAGTTTTTAAATTAATGGGCCTCCATTAATCCCACGAACATTACACACCCTCCCCCTATCCTATTTATATGGTTCTTGGGGAGTGGTGTCGGCACTGCTTCGGCAAGCAACGATTTGATGACAAAGTGCAGTGACAAAAAACCCTTGGAGGATGGAGCCGGTACCATCATCCCGCACATATACTTTACCTCTTACCTATTGATTCTCCATGCATTCTTCAGGCATACCTGAATGCCAAATATTTAATGATGCTGGAAACATAATATTTTGTTGAGCGCGACATATGGGCACGAAGCCCTCAACCAGAGGATCGTCAATACGCAATATTTTTATTTTTCAGACTAAGAATGAAGATACAGTGACCCATGGAATAGGAGGAGGGTCAGCACACCGGTCGGCCACATGAAGGTAGGGTGGCGCGCGTCCGCATCGCCAGATGAGAAGGAGACCACCACCGCTTGGCCGTGGTAGAGGCCAAAGAGCGGTTGGCACCTGGCTAGCTGCAGTGGAGCAACGGTGTGTAACCGAGTGGCTGGGAGGAGGACCGGCGGGAGCACTCGGCCGGTCGTGGCAGAGCGGCGAGACCCACTTGGGTCCTGCGGGTGATGTGGCAGCGCCCTAAGGGGCTACCCTTTGGTGTCCCGAATGGAAGGGGGAACTCCCACTTTGGTGCTAGCTTGGGCAGACCTTTCCATTGGGCCGTGCCACCGGGTTGTACCAGTGGTCCGGGCCGGGCCGCCCCTACGCGGGCAGGGCTGGGCCGCCCCCTAAGCGGGCAGGGCCGCCCCTACGCGGGTAGGGCTGGGCCGCCCCCTAAGCGGGCAGGGCCGGGCCGCCCCCTAAGCGGGCAGGGCCGGGCCGCCCCCTACGTGGGCCGGGCCGGGACACCCCCTATGAGGGCCGGTCCCACTGAGCCCTAGGCTATTCAGGCTAGGTCGGTCCAACCGGGTTGGACCAGACCCGGGCCCATCCGGACCCAGTTTTTCCATTTTAGCCATATCCTGAGAACCATGCGTCTGTTTGACAAACCATCTGCAGTACCAGAGTATTTGGATCTGGATGGTCCTTTTGGTATACTCTACTTGAGTTTTGGATAAATTTGGAGTAAAACTGGGTTGGATCGAACCCCGAATCCAACCTGGCCCTCAGAGCGAAAACACTAATAACTTACAGACCATGCGTCCGATTAACGCATCGTCTATTGACTTGGGTCCCTTATGATGTGACAAACCTTTGGGATACTTCTTCATAAGACTTAGAGGTTGTTGAGGTACAACTGATGGTTTGGGGAGCAGTTCTCCCAAACATGCTATTAGTGGGAATCCAGTGGCTGGCAGTGAGGCAGAGGTTGGATATGGATCATACGGAGGTTAGATACCTATCGACTCTACGCGAGTTGGATCCAGTGTGGGTCATTGTGGGGGTTAGTACTTATCGATACTGTGTGGGTTAGCGCTCAGTGATCCTATGTGGGTAAGTACATACCGATCCTGTGTGGGTCAGATCCTGCGTGGGTCAGTGCTCAGTGATCCTGTGTGGGTCAGCACATACTGATCATGTGTGGGTCAGATCCTCTGTGGGTTAGCAGAGGTTAGTACCTATCGACTCTAGGTGGGTCAGATCCTATGTGGGTAATTGTGGGGGTTAGTTCATATCGATCCTGTGTGGGTCAAACTCGGTATGGTCAGCAACAGTACCTCTTGACAGAATAAGATGACCTAGATTTGTGACTAATCATCCGTACTTTTATAATTTACTAATACCTAGTTTGAGCTGAGACTCTATTTTAACTAAGACTTTTACCTTTATGACACTATCTTTGTGGTGATACCTGTGTGGTACTTTTACCTTCGTGGAACTATCTTCATGGTGATACCTATGTGGTGCTTTTACCTTTGTGGTATTATCTTTATGGTGATACCTGTGTGGTTCTTTTACCTTTGTGGTACTATCTTTGTGGTGATACCTGTGTGGTACTTTTACCTTTGTGGTACTATCTTCATGGTGATACCTGTGTGGTACTTTTACCTTCCTGGTGTAACCTTCACAGTGTTACATGTGGGGTACTTTTACCTTCGAAGTGTTACCTTTGTGGTGTTACCTTTTTGGTATTCGTCCCTCATGTATGAGATGTGTATATCTTGATAACTTAGGTGTATGTATGGGCATATACTTAAGTAGAGTTGATGTCTTGCTTTGTGGTTTTCCTTTGTGGAACTTTAGGAGACCTATAGGGTCTCGAGGTCCCTACTGTGTATCGTTGTACTCACCTCTACATGGGACTTTCTTGCACTTTGTTGTGTCATGTACAGATAACGTACAACATTGATCGAGGATGTGGGATCCAGGACTTTATAGTACTCAGAGGTGGACCATTTGGTGTGACATGACCCAGGGACTACTGATTCTGGCCCCTTTACTTTCAACAATCTTTTTACTACAATAGTTTACTTAGTGGTTGCTTCATGTTGCATTCTACTATGTGTGTTTGTTCAAGATTAAAGGTAATGCCTTCCCTCTCTAGGGATACGCCTTTTCGGTGCTAGTTATCAGCCCCTGGACTATGGAAGGCGAGCTTGGGGTAGTGATGGCACAAGCCATGGGGGATGGGTCGTGACATGATTCAACATTAGTTTTAACTAAAATTATTTCTTGTCCTCAAATTTAATTTATGATTTTATAAGAATCAAGTATATTTTATCTCTTATTATTTATCTCCACTTCCTTAAATAAAAACATCTCAATAGAAAAAAAATTAGTGTTATGTATTGGTATAAATGTTTTTTCCTTAATAAGTTACATTTTTTTAATTTCCTTATCTTCATTCTCATGGATTTATCCAACATATTCACATTCATTTTGAAAAAATCTCTTTAATAATATGTTTTATTTCATGAGTTGTGTGTTTTGTTCACGATGTTCTTAATAATAACCATTAAACCTTTGTTATGTGTAATTTTAATCACCATATTACCCAATTTGTGAGTTTTATTTTTTGTTTTCAATTAAGAGATAATTCTTCAAAGACATCTAAGAAAATTTTCCATAAAATGATTAGTTTTTTGGGAGTAGTCATCCTCTTCATTAATAAGTATGATTCTTATTTTTACTCATTTTATCATATTATTTATTATGAATTCTTGTTTTATTTTATCTTATTAACCTAGTATTACATTTAATTGGTTTCTTTTTTTAGATCTCTTTCCCAATATATTCAAAAGATTAATCTATTCTTTCCGATCAGCCTCACCTTTCTTGTTTGAACAATCAATAAAAAATTTTCAAATTCCACCAAAATAAAAAAATTATGGAATCATAATGTTGTAATTTATATCTCCTATTTTAACAATGTTTTAAATTAGTGACATTATATTCACATACTCTTCATTTTTCTAAATATCAGACTCATCAGAGTGCTATTATTTTTCTTCCATGATCATAACTATTTCTATAGATTTAAAATCCATATCCTTTTACAATTTAATATTTTTCTTGGAAATATGAGTCATTATCATCTAATATGTAACAAGTATGTTATATTATTTATTAATAGACGAACAATATTTATATATATCCATTAATTGAAAAGGGTAATTTCTCATTAGAATCCTAAAAATGGTTTAAAAATCCAATATCTCTAGAAAATATCTGACATTGTCAAAATTATCAATATATTTTATGAATTATTCATAAATAGTTTCATCATTATATTTCCCCAAATCCTCAAAAATATCTCTCTAACGTTTTATCTTGGCATAATTCACTTTTAGAATCCCCACAAAAATTTTATTAAATTTATCCTATATTTTTTTAAAATAAATGTCGCAATATATTTATATAAAAATTATCTTTTAACTACATTTGAATTGAATTATTTATATTTAAACCACCCTCCAAATTCATATTATCATTATATGTACTAGGAGAATCAAAAATATATTTTTTAAACCTAATATTTGTTATCCCAATAACCAAAAGGATATGAGAAAACAGATTTAGAATCCTCATATTCCTACATCCATGATAATTACTTCTACCAATTATGGGAATACATCTACTATTGATTGATTTTTGATTCTACATCCTCAATTTAAATCATGAAATCATAATAAATATGGAACATATATTTTTCTAATAATACACAGAGTTATCATATGATTGATGATACGCTAAAGTAAAGGGGGATTGATTTTTTGTCATCCTTTTTAAATTTATTTTTTATAAAACCAAATTCTTTGAAATGTTAGGATCAATATTATATTAATAACCCAAAAATAGTTGGGTAAAAAAATTATGTAAAGAAAATAAAGAACATATAATTATTTCTTGGTCCTCAAACAGGGTGAATATGTATGTGTTTTTTTCAGCCCTAACCTAAACATAAAACCACCTTGATATATATACCCTAATCCCATCTTTAACATCCAACCATCTCTCCTAAAACCTAACACATCCCTAATATTTAAGACATGAATTTTATTTTAAAAAATATCAATATCACCTATAATATCTGGGACACTTCAACAATAACCGATGGACTTTTATAATCCTTTAAAACATTAATTAATAATTTAATCTTATTTTTCTTCATGATATTGACATACATAATATATTATGAAAGTGACATATTGACAAACATGAAATAAAAATTTCAATCTCACCAATTTTATTTAATTTTCCAATAATTGATCACAATTCTTTATTCTCACACACTTCCCCATTGTATTTTGTCTAATCATCATATTTTTGAATCAACATCCAATTAGAATAGAAATTTAATAATTTGAATCAGTAAAACAAAATTGTTAATAAAATTATAAAATATTTCAATCTCCCAAAAAATGATATGAATTGGATCTTATATTATTTTCCACTCACTATGGTTACATCCTCCAAAAATACTCAAATATCAATTAACTAATCACATGGTATTACTCTACACAATACTCAATTCGATTATATGAGTATAATATCCCCTATACAATATTATCCTTCAAATATAATTATTCAAATCACTATATTTAATGATAAAAAATCCATAAAGAATTATGATATTTAAATATATTTTTGATCATCAAAACATCACATAAATCAATTCTCCTTTTATGCTACACTGACAATATGAAAACTGTAATTCTCAAAAAAAAAAATTCATTCTTCAAAGAGTTGAATCTCATTTATGTTCAACTTTCACTTACATATCACAAAAAATTAACTTCCATATACTCTAAAAAATATTCACCAATATCACTAGAATATGACACATGAATCAGTAAATGTATTGTATTATCCATATTATCTTATGTAACACTATAAGATAATATTTATTGACTTAAAGATGTTACCTATCATATAGAAAAACTAAAATAATATAATATATGATAATATGGATCTTATATAACTGTTTTTATTCTATATAATCTAATGAAATATAATTAATTTAATTTATTATAAATTATATATCACCATGTTGATATTACATATCGAACGCTTGGACGAATTCTTCATCATATTATATAAAGATTTCCAAAATCTAAATATGAGAATTAATTGAAATTAAATCCAATCAACTAAAACAACCATAAATCATCTTTAAAAATTTCAAATAAAATCAAAATTATTCTGACTAAATATCAATGCCACTCAAAAGATATTAAAAAATATAAAAAACATCCACAATTCCAAGAGTTATTCATGATATTTAAAAAAAACTATTCCAATGTGTAATTATTAATCATAAATTTCTATTAAACAAAAGATAATAATTTTAAGATAAAAATATAATTTAAACTATATGGGGTGATAACTATGTGTTAAAATTCTTGGTTATATACATTAAAAATCAATGAAAAATATGCATTTAATATTTACATAAAAAATTTATAAAAGGAAACTATTAATTGATTCATCAGATATATAGGAAGTTACATCTTCACCTTCAATAATTTTGGAACAATCACGTGTAAACATAAAAAAATAGTGTGAATTTATTTCCTCACTTCTATAAAAACATGAACTATCCATAATTTTCATTTATAACTAGTTTTAGGATATAATATATCATATTATATGATAATGGATTCTTAAGTTCATCCATTGAGTCATATTTGATGGTATGTTTATATCATAATCAATAATATATTCATCTTCCTTGTTCTGGGAAGTGACATGGCCCAATCATGATTAACGATTGTACAATTGGTGATGATATACAATGACATCTACTCTAATTGTTGAATTGTATCTATTTACATTATAATATACTTAGAAGACACATTTTTAAAATTAAAGATATCTTTATATGGAATTTTTCACATTATAATGCAGTTCACATCCCTTTGTCAGAATCTAGATACCGTAAAATATAATTAAGTCAATGTTTACACTACAATCCATCATTTTTTGTGAGAAAATAATTTTTTTCTTATATACATTTTTTTATTTTATTATACTATATCTATGTCACTAAAAGTGATTTTTAAAAACTGAGTGATATATTCTTATCATTATTATTGAATTAATAATTCATCATAAACAGATGTTTTTTTAGTGGTTATGATTGAATATAATATTTTTAGTTATAGAAATTAGCTATAATTATATCATATATTTTCCTGTAATCACTGTATTAAAATAAAAACATTATCACTAGGGGATACATGAATATATAATTTTTTATAATAAAAAAAAAATATATTCTACACATTTTAAATTTTACATTTCATTTACCCATCATTGCATTCAAAACACCCACACTATAAAAATAATGAAAAAATGATAGTTTTATGTTTTCAATTACAATATAATATATAATTCATAAATTAAATTTACAAATTGAACAAAATAATTAAATTAAATTAAAAATTTAGTAAAATTTTGGAAAATTACCAATTTTATGTGAAATATGATATATTAAAAATCTAATAGAGGTAAATATATATATATATATATATTGTATTACTAACAATGGTATTTTATTTTTTACATTAACCAAGTGTATATTTTCTAATACAAAATTTTAAAAATTTATATTAGAGCCATTATCACCTCTTAGAAAATGGTACATGGTTTTATTTCTATGACTTCAAAAATTATATATTTTTTTCATAAAATGATCATGATTATTTTTTTACATCGTATAATTTAGTCAATAAAAATTTAATAATCAGTCCATGATTTCCCCCTCTTTATCTCATTATTTTTTATCTTTCTAGAGTAAAATGATATAAAAACCATGAAATTGAGATATCTAATAATGAGTCAAATAAAATAAAAGTTATATTATATTAATTAACCATAATATAAACAATATTTTCTAAACTCTTTATTCATATTTCATAAATTTATTCAACAATCTCTCTTCTTTTAAATAGAAACTATCATGATATGGATTATTCAGGATCTTTAATTATGTAATAACATCATAGTTTCCCATTTTTGAACTATCCATCCACTATAATTTATCTCACACATTATTTTATAAATTGTAGTTATATTTTTTGTGTGTAAATAGGAAATCCATGATATTTATTTTTTAAAATAAAATATTTAATCTGTTTTATTTCTATAACATGATTTTTATGAAAAACTAATGAAATTAAAAACAATAAATTATTTTACTGAAAAAATTATTTCTTGATCATCTAATGTATTATATATTCAATATATGAAATTTTCATAAATGAACATGATATAATATTCATGACATAGGGAGAAACTAATTTCCCCCCCTTTTTTATTCAATACTAATCCACATAAATATAGAATATTTTATATATCCTTAAATTTATCATCATTATTCACATGAAATTTATTAAAAATAAAAATTTAAAATGATTACTCTGGATCAACCATATCTCACCATAGGATTATTAAAAAAACCATAAATACAAATACATTGTGTATTTTTCGGAGTTAGTTTTTTTAAATCAATCACAATGTACAAATGAATATATAATAAATAAAATCCACTCACTGAGATCTAATTTTTATTAAAAACACTATGAAAGAAGAGTAACCAAAATAATTTCAACATAACTCATGAAACAATTTTTTTAATATATATGGAAATACTCATAATCAAAAAGTATTTTCCCATACCTACTGGTAAAATTAATTTCCTCACACATACTTATTAAACTTGTTATATATAAATAATTTTCCTTGCCCCTTTTCATGTAGACAATATTAACCCTTCAAATAAATTTGTAATAAATATTTTAAAATCATCAAATTATATTTGAATCATAAATCCCATTAAGATAAGATATATTGAGAAGTAGTAAATGGAAATAAAAAAAATTAATAAATAACATAATTCATTCATGTTGTCTTTATTTTATATTATTAATGTAAACATCTTCAAACCAACAAACTAGATATTTTATCATATTGTGATCCAAATCTTTATAATCTCCTAAAAAATTAGAAATAAATTTTTATTGAAACATTGACCTTTATGATCCTTGTATTATTTAGCAGCTCGAAGTGTTTGGCTTGGATTTTTTAATACATTATTTAAAAAAATGAACATGATGAACACATATTAAACTTTTTCATATGGGAAATAAAATCTATTTTGAGTAGGTATACATGAAATAATTTTCATAACACAATTAATCTTCTTATAATTATTTTTTATTTTATCATTGTTTCTCCCAGTCAATTTATGCCTTCTTTAATTTCCATTAAATGAGATGTCATGCCAAAAACAATAAATTCTAGTCCTAAATATTCCAAAAAAAATCCATCATATAAAAAACACAATTAATGTTGGATGTATTTCTAGAAAAATATGATTGATGTTTGGGTCCTTTTTAGAATCATTCCACCATTTCCATAAGGGAAATGGATTTATTAATTATTCCAATATTTGTTGGGTATAGGGGTGGGTTATTCATGACTTTACCCAAAAAATCATTCCATTATTTGGATTTCAAACCAAAACTAGTAGTTAATTAGAAAAATGATATTTATATTTAAATGTTGATTTTTTAATGATTTGAAGGTTATTAGATTGAGATGATTCAACATTTATTTCTAATGAAATTATATCTTATTCTCACATTTAATTTCTGATTTTATAAGAATAAAGGCTATTTTATATCTAATTATTTATATCCACTTCCTTAAATAAAAATGTATCTATAAAAAAAATAGTGTTATGTATTGGTATAAAATTTTTTCCTTGATAAGATTCATTTTTTCAATTTTGTTATCTTCATTATCTTGGATTTCTCAAAAATATTCACATTCATTTTCTACCAATTCTTTAATAATATGTTTTATTTCATGAGTTGTGTGATTTTTTCTTGATGTTTTTAATAATCACCATTAAAAATTTATTATGTGTAATTTTAATCACCATGTTAATCACTTTGTGAGTTTAACATTTTTTTTACATTAAGAGATAATGTTTCAAATAAATCTAGAAAAATGTTCCTTAGAATTATTTGTTTTTTTGGAGTAGTAATCCTCTTAATTAATAAGTATAATTCTTATTTTCCCCATTTTAACATATTATTTACTATTATTTATTATTTTATTTTCTCTTATTAACCTAATATTACATTAAATAGGGTTATTTATTTCATTATATATCATTATCAATATATTAAAAATATTAATCAATTCTTTTTGATCATCCACACCTTTATTATTTGAATAATGAATAGAAAATTGAATAATTCCAACACATTAAAAAAATTATGGAATCAAAAAGTTGTAATTTATATCTCCTATTTTAACATATTTTTAAATTAGAGACATTATATTCACATACTCTTCATTTTTCTAAAAATCACACTCATCATAGTGCTATTATTTTTCTTCCCTGATCATAACTATATCTATAAATTTAAAATCTATATACTTGTAAAATTTAATATTTTCTTGAAAATTTGAGTTATTATCATCTAATATGTAACAAGAATTTTATATTATTTATTAATAGAAAAACCATATATATCTATTAATTGACAAGGCTAATTTATTATTAGACTCATAAAAATGGTTTAAAAATCCAATATATCTCGAAAATATATGATTTTTTCAAAAGTATCAATATATTTTATGAATTATTCACAAATAGTTTTATCATTATATTTCCCCAAATCCTCAAAAATTTCTCCCTAAATTTTTATCTTGGCATACTTCACTTTGAGAATACCGACAAAAATTTTCTTAATTTTATCCTATCATTCTTTGTAAAACAAATGACGCATTATATTTTTATAAACATTATAATTTAACCACATTTGAATTGCATACCTTATATTTAAACCACTATCAAAATTATTATTATCATTATATGTAATACGAGCATAAAAAATATATTTTTTAAATATAATATTTGTTATTTCAATAACCACATGGATAAGAGAAAACAAATTTAGAATCATCATGTTCCTCCATCCCTGATAATTCTTTCTATAAAATTTGGGAATACATCTACCATTGATAAATTTTTGATTATACATTATCAATTTAAATCATGAAATCATAATAAATATGTAAAATATATTTTTCTAATAAAACATGGAGTGATCATATGATTGATGATATGAAAAAGTAAAGGGAATTGATTTTTTTTCAGCTTTTTCTAATTTTTTTATATAAAAAAATCTTTGAAATGTTGGATAAATATTCTATTAATAACCCAAATGTAGTTGTGTAAAAAAATTATGTAAAGAACATAAAGAACATATAACTTTTTCATGGTCCTCAAAAAGGGTTAATATGTATGTATTTGTTTTTCAGGACGATTTCAACACACATATGAATCACTAATGTTTTATTTTGATTAACATAAAATATTGTATCACCATTAAACCTCAAGAGTTTCCAAACATAGAATATATATAATATTTTGTATAATTTATCCCACTATGTTCTCTCTCCAATTAAAATTTTTAATTATTAATAAAACTATATTTTCTAAAGAGTTTACAACCTTAAAAAATGATCTGTCAACCCTATCCTAAACCAAAAACCACCTTGATATATATACCATAATCCCATAATTAACATCCAACCATATTTCTTAAAACAATAACACATACCAAATATTTAAAAAATTAATTGTCTTTAAAATAATATGAATATCACCTATAATATCAAGGACACTTAAACAAAAATTGATGACCTTTTATAATCCTTTAAAACATTAATTAGGAATTTAGTATTATTGTTCTTCATGATGTTGATAAACATAATATATTATAGAAGTGACATATTAAAAAACATGAAATAAAAATTTTATTCTCACCCATGTTATTTAATTTTCCAATAATTACTCACAATTGGTTATTATCATGCACTTCCCCATTGTATTTTATCTAAGCTACCTATTTTTGAATCGACATCCAATTAGAATAGAAATTTCATTATTATGAATCAATAAAAAAAATTTCAATGAAATTATAAAATGTTTCAATCTCCCAAAAAATTATATGAATTTGATCTTATATTATTTTCCACTCACTATGTTTACATCCCCCAAAATACTCAACTATCAACTAGCTAATCACATCAGATTACTTTACACAATACTCAATTCAATTATATGAGTATAATATACCCTTTGTAATATTCTTCTTCAAATATAATTATTAAATTAACTATATTTAATGATAGAAAATCTATAACGTATTTTGATATTTAAATTTATTTTTTATCATCAAAACATCACATAAATTAATTATTTTTTTATGAAACACAGAAAATCTAAAAACTGTAATTAAAAAAATCATTCTTCAAAGAGTTTAATCACATTTATGGTAAAATTTCACTTACATATCACATAAAAATAACTTCCATAAACTCTAAAAAATATTTACCAATATCACTAGAATGTTACACATGAATCATTAAATGTGTTGTATCATCCATATTATCTTATGTTCCATTATAAGATAATACATATTGACTTAAAGATGTTACCTATCTAATAATAAAACTAAAATAATATAATATATTATAACATGATCTTATATAATTTTTTTATTCTATATAATGCATTTAAATATAATTAATTTCATTTATTATAAATTACATATCACATTTTTGATCTTACCTATCATACGCTTAGTAGAATTCCTCATCATATTATATAAATATTTCCAAAATCAAAATATAATAATTGATTGAAATTAAATTCAATCAACTAAAAAAACTATAAATAATCTTTAACAATTTCAAACAAAATCAAAAACATTCTAACTACATATCAATTAAACTCAAAATATATTAAAAAATATAAAAAATATCCACAATTCCAAGAGTTCTTCATGATATTTCGAATAAAACTATTTCAATGTGTAATTATTATTCATAAATTTCTATTGAACACAAGTTAATGATTTTAAGATAAAAATGTAATTTAAAATATATGGGGTGATAACTATGTGTAAATATTCTTGGTTAAATACATTAAAAATCAATGAAAAAAATTCATTTTATATTTAAATAATAACTTTATAAAATGGAAACCATTAATTTAATAATTGGACATATAGGATGTTACATCTTCACATTAAATCATTTTGGAACAATCTTGAGTAAACATTAAAAAATAGCGTGAATTTATTTACTCACTTCTATTAAAACATGAACTATCCATAATTTTCATTTATAACTAGTTTTAAGTTATAATATATCATATTAGATGATATTGGTTTCTTAAGTTCATCCATTGATTCATATTGGATAGTATGTTTATATCATAATCAATAATATATTCCTCTTCCTGATTATGGGAAGTGACATGAACTAATCCTGATTAATGATTGTACAATTGGTGTGGATATCCAATAACATATAATTTAATTGTTGAATTGTATGTCTTTATATTATAATCTACTTAGAAGACATATTTTAAAAATTAAAGACATATTTATGTAGAATGTTTCACATTATAAAGCTGATAACATCCCTCTGTTAGCTTCTAGATAATGTAAAATATAATTAATTCAATGTTTCCAATATCATCCATCATTTTTTGTGATAACATAATTTTTTATTATATACATGTTTTTATTTTAGTATACTATATCTATGTCACTACAAGTGAATTCTAAACCTGATTGATATATTCTTATCATTATTATTCAATTAATAATTCATTATAAAGAGTAGATTTTTATGAGTGGTTATGACTGAATATAACTTTTTATGTCCATACATTTTCTAGAATTTTATCATATCATTTTCTATAATCACTGTATTAAAAAAAATAAAATTATCTCTATGGTAAAGATGAGAATTTAATTTATTATAATAAAAAAAATATTATACCCATTTCAAATTTTACTTTTTATTTACCCATAATTGCATTCAAAACACCCACACTATAAAAATAAAGAAAAAAATGATATTTTTCTATTTAGAATTACACGTTAATGTATAATTCATAAATTAAATTTACAAATTAAACTAAATAATTAATTAAATACAAGACATACTAAAATTATGAAAAATTCAAAATTTTATGTCAAATATAAGATATTTAAATTCCAATAAAGGTAAATAAGAAATATATATATATATATATATATATTTCTATCACTAATAATGGTATTTTATTTTTTACATTAACCAAGTTTATATTGTCCAATACAAAATTTAAAAAATTCATATTAGGGCCATTATCACCACTTATATAATTCTATAGGGTTTTATTTCTATAACTTCTAATATTTTATATTTTTATCATAAAATGATCATGATTTTTTGTTTACATCATATCATTCAATCCATAAATATTGAACAATATGTCTATGATTTCCTCTATTTATCTCATTCATTTTTATCTTTCTAGAATAAACTGATAAAAAAATCAAATTGTGATATCTAATAATGATTCAAATAAAATAAAGGTTATATAATATTAGTTAACCATTATATAAAAAAGTGTTCTAATATTTTTATTCATATTTCATAAAATTATTCAACCATCTCCCTTTTTTTAAAAAGAAACTATTGTGATATGAATTATTCAGGATCTCTAATTATGTAAGAACATCATAGTTTCCAATTTTTGAACTCTCCATCCACTATAATTTATCGTGCACCTTCTTTTATAAATTGTAGTTATATTTTTTATGTGTAAACAGGAAATACATGATATTTATTTGTTAGAATAAAATATTGAATCTATTTTATTTCTATAAAATTATTTTTTATGAAAATACTAATGAATCTATAAATAATACACTATTTTCCTAAAAAAATATTTCTTGATCATCTAATTCATTATATATACAATATATGAAATTTTCATAAATGACCATGACATAGTAATCATGACATAGGGGGAAAAAATTTTTCTTCTTTTTTTTTTCAATACTACTCCATGTTATTATAACGTATTTTATATATCCCTTAATTTATCATCACTATTCACACTAAATTTATTCAAAATAAATATTCCAGATGCTTACTTTGGATCAACCATCTCTTGCCATAGGATTATTACAAAAACCATCAATGAAAATCCTATTTTTTATTTTTTAGAGTACTTTTATTTTTTTAAATAGGTCACAATGCACAAATAAATATATAATAAATAAAATCCACTCGCTAAAATATAATTTTATTATAAAACACTAAAAAATAACAGTAAATAGAATAATTTCAACTTAACTCATGATTTTTTTAATATATCTAAATCCCCATAATCAAAAAAGTACTTCCCCATATTGGCAGGTAAAATTCATTTCCTCACACACACTCATTAAACTCGCTATATAAAAACTATTTTGTTCTCCTCTTTTAAAATAGACAATATTAAACCTTCAAATAAATTTATAATAAAGATATTAAATTATAAAATTTTATTTGAATAATAAATCCCATTCTGATAAGATAAATTGAGAAGTTGTAATTGAAAATAATAATAATAAAAAGTAATATAATTCATTCAAGTTGTTTTTATTTTATATTGTTAATGTAAACATCTTAAAACCAACAAACAAGTTATTTCATTATATTGTGACCCAAATCTTTATAATCTCTTCAAAAATTAGAAATATTTTTTTATTAAAATTTTATTTTAGGATCACCACATATTTATGTAAGAAATAGATAGATGGTAGCATAGATAAAATTGAAATTGAATTATTTGATTAACAATTGAATCATAGAACTAATTTTTATAAAAATACTTTATTAATAGAGTCATTTTGGAATTGAATTTTCTCAAATAAATAAATGAATATTGATCATATAAAATAATACTATAATATATTTATATTATTTTTCATTATACAACATTAAAATCTTGAAAAATCATTTATATTAATTTATGACCACATTATGAAAAACTCAATGATAATTATAGTTTAAAATAAAAAAAATGAAATATTTAAAATATAAGGTATCTATTTTATATCTCTATGTATGATATTTTATATAATAGTTTGGGATAAAACCCATATCAGTGATTAAAATATTATATTTTATTCCATTATACTATCAATATATTAATATAGTAAAACCATATACATTTTTTAGTTGGATAAAAAATTATAAAATTAGATATTTTCAATTTTCATTAATCAAACATAAGCTAAATTATTTTATAATTTTTATTAGAAAATTAATACCTCATTCTATATTATTATACATAAATTTATAGTCCCCATAATGTTAAAAATTGTAATGATTTTATAATTCTACACAATACCAAAACAATAACCTATAAAAAAGTGAAAATAGTACTCATGCTATAAAGAGATTTAGTGTATTCCATGTAAAATGAATTTATCACTACTATAACACATCCAATAAATATATCTATACTAATTGCACACACACACAAACAAATATATAATCCCAATTTCAGATACACGAAGAAAAATTATAAGACACAAAATATGTCTATATCATATGATCCAACTCACACATTCTTGGTTATACTAACATATAATGATCAATACATAAGAAAAAATTCTATTTCATATATCTAATTACACAATAAAATAACATGTTAGTCAAAACTTTATAGTAATTAATTTCCCCTTTATTATTTAATAATGGGGATATATATGATATAATTTAAATAGGATTAAAAGTCTACTCATTATTATAAAAAATAATCTATGTATCAGAGATAACCCCTACCGTCTGAATATATCAACACTAGGGTTGGTGTAATAATGGTATTAAAGTATGATAGATCTCATGTATGATAACTTTTTAGCATCAAGTAATGGGAACTAAAAATTTCTTTATACAAATATGATTACTAAATATAATATGACTGACTTTCCTTAGGATTCACATTAGTGGGTCAGTCCATATAACACGTCAGGATTAATTACCATAAGTGACCATTGTGTCCCTATAATTAAAATATTTATAGGTTATAATAATCTTTGAAAATATATGAAAAAATATCTACTCCAGACTACTCTTATATTTCCATCGAGGGGGAATATTTCATTACACCATCATGAAATTAATATAATCGTCATCAATTAGTGAAAATGTATAAATTTACATTAAATATAAAAAATGATACTTTTTAAAATGAAAATATGATAAATTATATTTTGGATTATGAAAATAACATATACATTAGTTTTAAACCCTATAGAATATATTAAATAACTAATTATATACTAAAAATGTTTTTGTTGATTTATTAACTTTGGAAACATGAAATTTTTTCACATCATCAATATAAAATGCATTTTCTTGTTAAATTGTATTTATTAAGGATGTGTTTATTTATTCGGTGAGACATGGGTTTCATAGACCACATTATATCATTATTTCAGAATAATACTCTACTAGGATTAATATATTAGGAAAATCCACATGATTATTAATAAAAAAATTTATCAAAAAACACTCATTCATAATATATGATAATGTAATAAATACTTATTATAGTGTATATTCAACCATTTTTGGAGCGTATTACTCTATACAGTAGCACCATAATTATGGTAGAATAGAAATATCTATCAATATATAAAATAATAATTTCAATTATTAAAGAGGAATAACTTTAACTCTTTATAATGAACTATTTATTACCACTACAGACCAAGAAAAATTCCCTAGTTATGTTAATGTTTATATTGTTATTATTCCTAACTGGGAACACTATGGTTTCTACAATGAATATGGATAATTAATTATAATATAATTAAAATTATTCTCTTTAATGGTCATTTTTTCAGAGTTTAGAGGAATTACTCCCTCTTTCTTAATGCACATGAACAAATGAAAAGGACATGATATAATAAATTTTAACTCGTTCAAACACACTGGGCTCTATAAAAAATATATACTTTGCAAATGTATTGATAAACCAAAATACAATATGATTACAAAATGTTACAATTTAGATGATGTATAAAGTCCAAAGTAGTTGTAACCACTCAAGCATATAGATCTCATTATTCTTTTGATGAGATTACACACACTGTAAATAAATTCAATTGTTTGGTTTATAAAAATAAATTTCCATAATTATTGCGTTAATGAGCATAAGATTTTTCATGTTGGTAAATAATTTTTGTAACATCCTAATCCATATAATCATCTACATCACAAGAGTTGGAGAAATATATAAAACATGTTCACCTCCCCATATATCAATTTTTATTAACTTATTTTAAGAATATGATTATATCAAACATTGATATTATTCTCGCTAGATCATATCATACAATAACTCAAAATTAACAAAAAAACATCTATAACATGCTATAACATTAGTTGGATAAATCTATAAATATAGTGATTAATTGACCATATTAATACACATTGAAAAAAATAAATATATTAAAATATTAATTCATAGATAAATAATCATATAGAAATAGTAATCATTCCATCAGATACTCAAGAATAAACCCAAATGGTCTACCCCTACCCGATTAAACCATTAATATTTGTTTATGTAACATTCATATAAAAATAATAAGTTGAAAATATTCACCATGTTTATAGTCAAACAACCTATATCACAGTTACTCCATGATATCTATACTTTGGTATCTTGGTTATTAATTGGAATTTTAAACTAATACCAGGAATATTATTTTCTACAATAGGTTTTCCAGGTGATGTAAAGTTAATTAGTCATGCCGAACTAGTTGAAAAAAAAATCATTTTTAGGGGAAAATATAAAGAACCATTATTGTGAAATTCTTCTAGTAGTGAGATATTAAGTAACACAATTGGTTAAAAAATCCAATATATAGGGAATAATATATCACATTAGTGTTATGTATCATTTTTATAATTGAAAATAATAAAACTAACAACAAGTCTAAGAAATACCCAGTTTATGAGATATAATAAAATTATACTAGTTGGTAACATTCCCAAATATAAAAAATATATTGTTTTACCACTAGATAAAAACACACCTATATATGGAAATAGAATACCATACCACTATTTAAAAACTTGGATATTTTTATAAATACAATTAATAAAATTTAAAATCAAACATGAGATCATCAATATAATGAATCCTTAATATCATTCCACACATTCTAATTTATCCACAAGTTTAAGTAATTATTAAAACAACATAAAATATCAAGAATAATCATTATAATCAGAATAAAGGATGATGTGTTCCCAATCCAAGAAAATGGATAATATATAAACCACCTTCAAGTGAAACACTATATAAAATATAAATATCCTCAATTTTGGTTATTATAATTTACCATATCATATTTCCTATATAATTTCATATATTTTTCAAGATGAAACCATTTGGGGATCATCCCTTAAGTCATATCTTTCACCACATAAGTGATGCAAATATCTGTATTTTAAAACATTATCCTCATGTTTAATTTTATAATAAATATAAACTATCAACTGGAATGAATAATTATTTTTAACTTTGACTGGTTATCAATAAGGGTCAAACAAAAAATTCATTGTATATTCCATTCATCCCCATTTTTTACATTATAAATTTATAATAAATTAAAAAACTAGTTTTTTATTCTCATCACTGTCTTAGTTTATAAATTGATAGACTACTGAACAGATTATTCAGAGTTAAAATTTAAATTCTAGACTCAACATACTCTCCATAAAAAATATAAATGGTTTCCCTTTTTGTCTTATGATGATTCCCATTATATCTCATTGGACACTATTATGGGTGATTCTATCTAAAAAGTGAGAGATCGTTTAAACATATCCCTCCACTAGCACAAAAATCATAATTCTCTATAGATCATCGCATGTTAGCAATCATGCCTTCACAAGGTCATTGGAGTCATTACCCATGCTCTAATACCATATGTGTCATATTTTACTTTTTAACATAAGAATATAATCTATCATGTACCAGAAGGAAACTAAATATCATAGGAGATTTTTAGGGATGAAAATTGTGACTCTATTAGGGAATGCATAATTCTACATAATAACCCAATCCCAATCATCACTTAATATGGGTAGTCTTGTCATCTTACTTATCCCTCATAATAACACAATGGTAATTAAATTTTAAATACTGTATAATTAGAAAATACCTCTATTTTCCATTATTTTTACTCAATTTCAAAATTTCCATACCATATATCCCCAATATTTATAACCCCCAACATCATCCAAAAATTATCAAATGGTATTACTATTGATTCTTATTTCCTATAAATATAATTATGGTGGAAAAAATTCATAGATAATAACTATGAAACTATAACTGAAACCTACTCTAAGAGGATGGTGTATAGAAATATCCTTGTGAAAATATGACTATATTAGATGATTTATCTTCCAATCAATTAATAATTATTAAAATAAATTTAAAATTCTATAATAAATAGGAAAATAATATTAATTTACCAGAAAAGTGTGCGAATATGTGCAATAATCATCCCTATGCACCTCTATTAACAATAAGAAAATTTCCCACTATTATCAGGTGTTTTCACACTAATTTGGGGAAATCATGAATTTAATCTATAATCGTACTTCATGAAATCAGATAAGAATTAAATGGAAGAGAAAAAAAAATCAAGGAGATGATTTAGTCATAATCTATTATGAGAAACACTTATGATTTGATTATATATTAGAGGGTAACAGGGATAAAAGGTGCGAATAAATATGGAGAATAGTAAATAATAAAATTACAATTTTCCCCTGTAAAATAATTTCATGACAAAAAATGTATATATTGTTTTCCAATATGAAACCTAGTAGTTACCATTTAATTTATCTAATTCCCCTATGAATATATTAGATCACCCAGTGGGTTTTTTGACTCACTAGAGACTCACTATTACATGTTTCCCCCTAACCATATAATTTATAGAATTTGTGAAATTATTACACTATAATTACTCTCCTAAACAACCAGAAATTTTTAAAATCAGCTATACATTTCCCAAAAATTTTATAAAATAAAATATAATCTAATTGTCCATCACTAAAAATCCTAATATGGTTTTTAAAATAAAACATGAATGATTATATTTTTTTAAAATGTCCAATTTTCAAAAATAGTGTATTCCAAATTCATTCCTAAAAATAATTTATTACACACTTTTTAGGTCGTAATACATAAACACTTATGATATGTTCTAGTTGATGATCTATACACTCACATCCCCAAAAAACATGAAATCCCATACAATCTAGTTAAAGATAAATTTCTATCCTAACAAAATCAATTTCACCATAACAGTGATATTCACATTGTTACAAATTACTAATATTACACTCAAAATATTGACATCATTTTTCTACACCAAACCACTATCCACTCATGTCTTCACCCAACCAAATACCGATTATCTAGGTCCAAAATTCACAATCTCGCTCTTAATACATAGTCAACCACCCAATTTTATTTTTTATGGAGTACATTATCATACTTTTAACATGTTTTTACACTCTATTGATTTGAAACCTTAGTAGTATATCCTAAAAATTATAAATCATTTTTACCAAATTTAATGACTCTTTTTGACCTAAATTTATTGGTATTTAAATCTAGGATTTTACTATAAAACTATTATTTTGTGCTTTCAAATATCCAATAACCAATATGAAACCATAACCAGTTGAAGTTTATATCCATAGAAAATTTCATATTCTTTATTCACTATTAATTCACATTGAAAAATTGTATTATATATTATAATATTATTGTTTAATCTATACCTAGATATTATTCTTAATATTCATCAATCAGCTATGATATTCTATAATTCCATTATCATCCGATTATTATTAATCATAATAAATTCTCATTTAATCTTAGTAGAAAACACATTATATCCCTCTCTCTAGTATTTATGAACCTTATAATGATTTTATATAACACAACTATAAATAATACACAGTCTATAAAAAAACCCACAAGTATAAATGAATGTATCTAAATATAAATAACAACTCTACCTTCCATGTGAATCTCTTTTTATCTTAAAAAAATTGAAACACCCTACAAGTAGTTTTAGAATATTCATTGGTATCCCACTATCACCATTATTGGGATTAAATTTTGATTAGTTAGTAACTGTGATGATCCAATTGAAATATTAGTATTATATATAATCTATTGTTCACCTGACTATATTTCACATCAATCAAGAGGCTGTGCATCATTATATATACGGATTTACCCACTATAACAACCCTGCTTTTTTATTACACACTTAAACCTGATTTATTACATAAAATCTTCACTTGATACAACATAGAAGATAAATAGGTCTAGTGTCTTTGGGGCTTAGGAACATTACATAACAACATAGAACAAAAAACACACAACATCTTTATTGAAAACATCCTTTGTATGATTACTACATTCCCTCATACTTATCATTTCATGGGATAACCTGAGGACATGCATAAGAAAATGGTGACCTATAAAGCCCAGTAAGAAGATAGACATGGAATAACATGAGGAATAAAATACATGTTAGAAAATAGGAATATCAATGGATCATAAGAGAAACATGAACATAAAGTCATGATAAAGCATAATAATCATAACATGGAAACGTGGCAACAACACTTAACATGTAATTACCATGAGCCAAGGCTCATTGTACATAGAGCATGAGTAAACCCTCATTGCATATGAAGCATGAGTAAAAACTCGTTTAACTTGAAATAGAATGAGTCAACACCCATTGCACATGACATATCATGATACTATACTTTATCCAATACATTAGAGCACTATCAGGGTGCACCCTTCTTAAACATTTCATTTCATGCATAAGTGTGCCACATGGATCATATAACTTGGAATAAATCAACATCATAATTTATTAAATGATTAAGTAATGTGGAATAAATACATTAATGTACCATTAAATATTTATATGTGAATAAAGGTGAATAACCTTGATAGATACAAGGGTATGGTATTCACTACATAATGATCTTAGCTTAGAAAAACACGGTGTAATTTCAGTAACATAACAACGTGACATAAGAATTCATGAAAATGGTTGATGAGAGAGAAAAGGGTGTCTCATAATATGTACATGAAATGGAAAGTAAGGGGGTAATATATATATATATGTCCCAACAAATATAATGGAATTTAGATGCATAATACAAAAGAATTACTTGGATGTAAAAGAGGAGAGAGAAATCTATCACGGAATTTCGGCATGGTAACGGGTGTACCTAGGACACATTAATGAGAGAGAAAGGGGTCTAAAATCATCCAAAAATAAATAATGAAGTATGGGGGAGGTGATAAATCATACCTTAACATTTTTAATTGAAAAAAAAGGGATAAAAACTTAAATAAAATTAGACAAAAACGAGAAAGGAAGAAATCCCTTACTTGGAAGTGTGGTCCCAAAGGATTGGGAGAGGCTTGAGAGAGGCTTCATGGGAGATTGGGGAACCTTTGGAGGATTATAGAAATAGGAGGTAAGGGGTTGGTCTAAATCCAAAGGCTTTGATTGAAGAGGAAGTGTGAGCTTGGGTGGGTTTATATAGGAAAGGAGAGGTAATTTTTTATTATTTAGGTTTGGGACACCTCACATTAAACTAATCAAAACCAAAAACCAGACCATGGTTTTCCCCATGGGTTTTTCCAAAGGGGATTGGAAAAAAATATTTTATAAGGCCAATGGATGACCTTCTTAAAATATCAGGGTTGCTTATGTGGAGGTGAGTTGCACTCTCAAGGAAAATAATTTAAAAAGAAAAAATGTTTTATAAGTCTTGGAGGGTCCACAAAAGCTTTGTAAAATAAATAAAAAAAAAATCTAAAATCACATTATTTTAAGGGTAAAACTTTTATTGGCCAAAAATAATGTTTATAGTATTTCATTAAATCACTATTGGGCTATTATGATGTCATAAAACACATTATATATTTAAACAGTATTTAATTTTTACCAAAAAATTCGACTGTCTCAAAAAATTATGAAAAATTAACCACTGGTTAATTTCGACATCCTGATTCCAAAATTAATATTCATTTTATCAAAATAATTTTATAAATATGTGAATTTTTACTTTTAAAATAAAAACCTACATTTACTGAAATTTCATGGGTTTTGACAAAAACAGTTTTCAAACCTTAATAAAAATTACAATTGAATTCATAAAATTATATGATAATTTATATTTAATAAAAAATAATTTAATAATAATAATTTATTAAAATAATATTTAATTCAAAAATCCATTAATTCATCAAAATAGATTTCTTAGATGAATATTAACAAAAAATACTATTTGTGCTTTAAAAACTATTTAAAAAGTAAAAATAATAAAATGAATGCACATTCCTTATACAAAAATAATGGACATACTAATAGTGCTAGGGTATTTTTAACTAACCCCTTATAACACCTGCATAAGACCGAATGGTAAGGTGTGCGATGGTGATAGACTCTTGGGGAGGCTCGGATAACATCGCTCGGGTGGTAATCTCTATTAACTTTCACTTCTCCCGTAGTCAGTTCCGCTCAAGATTAACATGTTCAAGCTCAGATTTGGTTTGGTCAAGAGAGAATCCCAATGATGCCACCTCCTTTCCAAGCTCCGACAAATGTGCTTCGTACGTGGCAATTCTACTGGATGAGGCCATCGCTTCCTTTTTCTGAGTAAATTGGATTTGTTAAAGCCCTATATTTATACTAATCATGTGATCACTATTCAACGACTATATTAGCAACGATCACAATTCATAATGATATTTTAAAATCCAGAAACATAAAACCAATGAAGTTCACATTTTATATAACCATAATAAGACATTTAATTAGATTAATAGAAATTTTAATTAATTAAATTTTGGGTCGTTACAATCTTCCCCCCCTAGAAAAATTTCCCTTGAAATTTCCTTTTCCCACACTAAAACAGATGTGGGTAACTTTGATTCATCACTTCCTCTGATTCCCATGTCACTTCTTCAAACTTGTGGTTTCACCACAATATATTAACGAGGGGGATTGTCTTATTTCGTAGAACTTTTTCTCTACGATCTAAGATCTTCCCTGGTTTCTCCTTGTAAGAAAGATCATCCTCTAGCTGTAATAACTCTGAAGAGAGTACATGTGAAGGGTATGGTATGTAATTTCTTAATAGGGATACATAAAAGATAACATGTACTTTGGCCATAGTAGGTGGAAGTGCTATTTGATTGGCTACAACCCCAACATGATGAAGAATCTCGAAGGGGACAATGTACCTAGGACTTAACTTCCCTTTCTTTAAAAACTTCATGACCTTATTCCATGGAGATATGCATAGAAATACCATGTCTCAAACTTTAAACACAAGGTCTCATTTACGGTTATCTGCATAACTCTTCTGTTGACTATGGGATTCCTTGATATGCTGCTGAATGGTTTTTCACCTTCTCCACCATTTCTTCGACCATTTCTGGTCCTAGCAGCTTACGGTCACCGACTTCATCCCAACATTCCGGTGTTCTGCACCTCTTCCCATATAGGGCTTCATAAGGTGGAATTCTGATCCTCGAGTGGAAACTATTCTTGTAGGATAATTGAACTAGTGGAAGATGTTGATCCCATCCTCCTTTGAAGTCCAAAGAACACACTCTCAGCATTTCCTCAAGTGTTTGGATAGTACACTCAGATTGGACCTCAGTTTGAGGATGATAAGCCGCACTGAAGTTCATCTCAGAATTTAGAACATGTTGAAGACTATTCCAAAACTTAGAGGTGAATCTTGGATCTCGATCGGATACAATAGATAGTGGAACTCCATACAGCCTTACCACTTCCCTGATATATATCCATGCTAGCTGATCCAATGAGAAATCCTCCCGAATTGCAATGAAGTGTGAAGACTTTGTAAGAAAATCCACAATAACCCAGATTGCATTGTTTCCTTTGGATGTATTTAGAAGTCTAGTGACAAAGTCCATGGTGATGATCTCCCATTTCCATGCTGGTATGGGCAATGGTTACATCATCCCATTAGACCTCTACCTCTCTGCCTTCACTTTCTAACACACCAGGAACATTGAAGTATACTCAGAAATATCCTTCATCATATTATCCCACCAATAATGCTCTCAAGGATCTCAATACAATTTTTGTTTCTTGGGTTAATATAGAAATTTGAACTACACGCACCATCCAAAATTTTCTTCTTCAGCTCCAGACTTGATGGAACACATAGTCTTTTTCCAAATCTCATAATTACTTCTTCATTAACACTGAAATCTGAGGATTTCCCTTTTCTGATAGCCTCTAATATCTTTTGAATTCACACATCATACTTTTGAGCATCCTTTAACCTTTCAAAAAGAGATGCTTGAAGAACCATTTGTGAAAGGATTGATGATGTGTCGTTATTTATGATTCCCATGTCCATCTACATCAAATCTAAGAAGATTGGGTTCTTCTCAATTCTCATCAATGATAGAATTGCTGGGTCCTTTCTACTTAGAGCATATTCAACCTTTTTCGCTTTCCTAGGGTGGTAATGGATTGAGCAGTCACATTCTTTGATCAACTCTAACCATCTTCGTTGGGCATGTTCAACTCTTTCTGTGTGAATATATACTTTAGGATTTTGTGGTCCGTATATATTTCACACATCTCCCCAAAGAGATAATTCCGCCAAATTTTTAAAGAATCACCACAGACAACTTAAAATCATGTTTTGGATAATTATGCTCATGAAATTTCAATTGCCTTGAAGAATAGGTAATGAATTTTTCATTTCTCATCAACACACAGCCCAGACCCTTATTCGAAGCATCACTGAATACCACAAAAAGTTCTCCACTTGTGGGTAAAGTGAGAACGGGTGCAGTGATAAGACTCCTTTTTAACTCCTTGAAGATTTCTTCACATTCATCACTCCAATAAAACTTTACTCCCTTCTAAGTTATCTTGGTAAGAGGGTTGGACAATAGTGATAAATTTCTCACAAATCGTCGATAATATCCAGCTAACCCCAAGAATCTACGGGTATTCGTTACGAATGTTGGCCTCATCTATCCCTCAATTGTATTTGTTTTGGATGGATATATAGATATCCCATTACTTGTGATGATATGGCCCAAGAATTAGACCTCATTCAACCAAAACTCACACTTACTGTACTTTTCAAAGAGATTCTCCTTTCGAAAGGTCTCTAGTACTATTCTTAGATGCTCCACATGATCCTCCTTGGTTTTGGAGTATATTAGAATATCATCTATAAAGACTACCACCAATTGGTTGAGGTAATCCCTAAATAATCTATTCATCAAGTCCATGAAGATTTCTAGAGCATTAGTGATTATGAAAGGCATTACTATGAATTTATAGTGCCCGTATCTTGTACGAAAAGTAGTCTTGGGGATATCTTACTTCTTCACCCTTACTTGATAATATCCCAACCGCAAATCCACCTTGGAGAAGTATTGTACTCCACACGGCTGACCGAACAAGTCATCAATTTTTAGGAGAGGATACTTGTTCTTTATCGTGATTTTCTAAGCTTAAGATAATCGATGTAAAGGCGCATTGACCCATCCTTCTTCTTGAAGAAGAGGACTGGTGCACCCCATGGCGAAGCACATGGTCGTATAAACCCTTTATCCAGATTATCCTGTAGTTGTTTCTTCAGATCCTGAATCTCCACAATAGCCATTATATACGGAGTCTTGGATATTGGAAATTCCCTAGGGATAATATCAATTGATAATTAAACATCTCTTCTAGTAGGAAGACCAGACAATTCCTCGTGAAACACTTCAGTGAATTCCTTCATAATTGGAATATATTCAAGGATGGTTGCCTCATTAGACTCAATCATCTGATCCATATATGTGTGATCATATGGAAGTAATATCCACACTTGAGATGATAAAGCTAAATAATATTCATCTTCTTAATTGCACTTATATAGAATCGGGGGTCTATTCTCCACATAGAGAGTGATTTCCCTCTCACGGGAATTTTTGTTGGCTCAATATAAGGAAATCCAATCCAATCCAAGAATTGCATAAAATTCCACCAGAGGGAGTATAATGAGGTTCTACAGGAAATTTAATCCATAGATTATGATAGGGGAGGAGTTATATTCATGGGAGGCAATGATTTCCCTATTTTCCATACTCACTGACATCTTTACTTCCATGATTTTTAGTGGTGCTGGGATTGTTCTACTAAACTTTAGGGAAATAAAAGAATGCATAGAACCTGAATAAAAATGTATATTCGCTATTCTTTAATGAATAACTAGCGTACTTTTCACCACTTTTTTGTCAGGGTTCAATTCGATAGTAGTTATTGAAAAAGATCTCCCTTGCTGCCTTGGAGGTTGTTGGTTGCCTCAAAAAACCCTTAGATTAGGGCACTGATTTTCAATATGCCATGGTTCTTTGCAGTTGTAGAAATGAAAAATGTGTTGAGGTTTGAATGGAGATTTTCTATCCTCTGTTTCAGTTGTGGGTTTTTCTTGTCAGTAGTTAATAGCTAGGAACCCTTCTGTTTTACACCTTAAGAATATCCTCTTCCCCTTTAGGCAATTTTTGGGGTGCTTCTTTCCACACCTTCGGCATGTGGGGTGATGGAACTTATTAGAATTGTTTCGTTTATCAATCAGACCACCAGTATTGAAGTCTACCTTACTCTTCTTATCCCCATGATACCCCTGAGATTCTCTGATAACCATTTCAACCTTGATGGAACATCATAGAATTTCCTCATAGCTGTCGAAGTCACGGATCACTATCTCTTTCTGTAGGCTAGGTTTCAGCCCACCAAAGAAGCGTTCAACCTTCCATTCGGGGGTAACGAAAAAGCCGGAGCTATATCGGGCAAGCCTTGTGAAGTTTTCCTCATACGCTCTGACATATTCGTCATGTTTTTACTTGAGGGAAAATAAGTCCCTTTCCATATTAAGTCAGTGGGTGTGCGAAAAATATTTATCGAAAAACATCTTCCAGAAATTCTTCCATTCCAATGACTCGATCTCCTCCTTAGGTTTCATATTTTCGATCAAAGTCCACCATTGATCAGCTTCACCCTCCGTATGATAAGAATTCTGGATAACCTTCTCTTGTTCATAACATTGAAGGATGGAGAAGATCTTTTCAATGGAGTTGATCCATTGTTCAGCGATTGATGGATCAGATGATCCATAAAAGTAGGAGGCCTTTGTCTCATGAATCTATTGATAGCGACTTGTTCTTTATTAGGGGGGGGGGGTTGAAAATTACTCTTTATCCATGTTTTTATTCAAATCTTGATTAAACTTAGAGATAATCATGACAAAGTTCACGATTCCCACTCCCATCGGATTGGACATCTCATTTACATAGTCATCACATTGATCTTCACATCGGTTGTTAGCTCGAGTCCTCCAATTACCGGACATAGGATGGAATAAAAGGAAAGTTAAGGGTAACACATAAAGGGTAATCCAAGGACAAAACTTATGACTTATAAATAACTTTTACTTCTTTAACTTATGAATCCATAGGCTTCAATCTATGCTATCTATGATCTACTCTCTAACATATATTCTTAGGGGAATTTTTTTTAATTCCATTAATAAGGGTTCATACTATGCTTGTAAATTAACCAAAGCATATCCCCTGGGAGTGTCGTAACCAATAGTGAAGTAAGGCCCATTTTCGTGCACTAGTTCCCATTCGAGTCCAGCTCAAAGAGGTGTTTTCGGGTTTTACCCCTAGGATACATCTCTGCTAGAGCTGCCTCTACCTGTTTGTATCCAGACAGGGATGTATTTGCTTGATAAACCACTTAATCAATACTCAATAATACTTAGATATTCTTTTATTATACATATTCTTATCTCTAAGTCTTCACTAGGGTTTTCTAATCCTAATCTCCAAAATAACTAAACCTATCCTCTGATACCAACTATAACAACCCTGCTTTTTATTACACACTTAAACCTGATTCATTACATAAAATCTTTACTTGATACAACATAGAAGATTGAGAGGTATAATGTATTTGGGGCTTACAAATATTACACAACATCTTAGAACATAAAACACACAACATATTTATTGAAAAATTCCTTTACATGACCACTACATTCCCTCGTACATAGAATTGCAAGGGATAACCTGAGGACATGCATAAAAAAGGGTGAGATATGAATCCTAGTAAGAGAATAAACATGGAATAACATGTGGAATACAATAAATGTTAGAAAATAGGAATATTAATTGAGCACAAGAGAAAGATGAACATAAATTCATGATAAAGAATGATAATAATAACATGGAAATGTGGAAACAACACTTAACATAGAATTAGCATTAGCCAAGGCTCATTGCACATGGAGCATGAGTAAACCCTCATTGTACGTGAAGCATGAGTAAAACCTCATTTCACATTAATTATCATGATTCAACAACTATTACACACGATGTATCATGATACTATACTTTACCCAAATGCATTGGAGCACTATCAGGGTGCGCCCTTCTTAAATGTTTCATTTCATGCATAAGTGTGCCACATGGATCTTATAACTTGGAATTAATCAACATCGTAAGTTATTACATGATTAAGTAATGTGGAATAAATACATTAATGTGCCATTAAATATGTATATGTGCATAAAGGTGAATACCCTTGATAGAGACATACTTATGGTATTCACTACACAATGATCTTGGCTTAGAAAAATGTGGTACAATTTCAGCAGCATAATGACGTGACACAAGGATTAATGAAATAGGTTGATGAGAGAGAAAAGGGTGTCTCATCATATGTAGATGAAATGGGCAGTAAGGGTATCATATAGATACATGTTCCAACAAATGTAATTGAATTTAGTTGCATAATATAAAATAATTACTTGGATGTAAAAGAGGAGAGAGAAATATCTCACAGAATTTCGGCATGGTAACGGGTGTACATGGGACACATTAATGAGAGAGAAGGGTTATACCATCATCCAAACATAAATAAGGAAGTATGTGGGAGGTGAGAAATAATACCCCAACTTTTTTAATTGAAAATAAAAATGCATAACAACTTAATGAAAATTGGATAAAAAAGTGAAAGGAAGAAATCCCTTACTTGGAAGTGTGATCCTGAAGTCTTGGAAGAGGATTGAGAAAGGAATTTTGGGAGTTTGGGGCACATTGAGAGGATTCTATAGATAGTATGGAGAGTTTGGGTCTAACTACAAAGGATTTGAGTGAAGAGTAAGTGGGAGCTTAGGTGGTTTTATATAGGAAAGGAGATGAAATTCTTTATTATTTAGGTTTGAGACATCTCACATTAAACTAATCAAAAACACATACCATCCCATGGTTTTTGCCCATGTTTTTTCCAAAGGGGAGTGGAAAAAAATATTTTATAAGGATAATGAACTAACTTTATAAAATAACTGGGTTGCTTATGTGTAGGCGAGTCACACTCTCAAGGAAAACAATTTAAAAAGAAAAAATGTTTTATAAGTCATGGAGGGTCCCCAAAATCTTTGTAAAATAAATAAAACAAATATAGAATAACATTATTTTAATGATAAAACATTTATTGTCTGAAAATAATGTTTATAGTATTTTATTACATCACCATTGGGTCATTATGATGTCATCAAACAAATTATATATTTAAACGGTATTTAATTTTTACCCAAAAATTCAACTATCTCAAAAAATTATGAAACATTCACCATTGGATAATTTAGACATACTTTTTACAAAAATAATATTCATTTTATTTAAATAATTTTATAAATATGTGAATTTTTAGTTTTAAAATAAAAACCGACATTTACCAAAATTTCATGGGTTTTGACAAAAACAGTTTTCAAACCTTAATAAAAATTACAACTACATTCATAAAATTATATGATCATTTATATTTAATAAGAAGTAATTTAATAATAATATTTTATTAAAATGTTATTTAATTCAAAAATCCATTAATTCATCAAAATAGATTTCTTAGTTGAATATTAACTAAAAATACTTTTTGAGCTTTAAAAACTATTTAAAAAGTAACAATAATAAAATGAATACACATTCTTTATACAAAAATAATGTACATAGTCAAAGTACTAGGTTCTTTTTACATAACCCCTTATAACACTGAAAAAATACTGAAGGGTAAGGTGTGTGATGGTGACAGACTCTTGGGGTGGCTTAGATAACATCACTTGGGTGGTAATATCTTTTAACTTCCACTTCCCCCGTAGTCGGTTCCACTCAAGCTTAACATGTTCAAGCTCAGCTTGGGTTTGGTCAAGAGTGAATCCCAATAACGCCACCTTCCTTCTGAGCTCTGACAAATGGGCTTAATACAAGGAAAGTCTCCCGAATGAGGCCATCACTTCCTATGTCTGAGTAAATTGGATTTGTTTAAGCCCTATATTTTTACTAATCATGTGATCACTGTTCAACGACTATATTAGCTACAGTCACAATTCATAATGGTATTTTAAAATCTAGAAACATAAAACTAATGAAGTTCACATTTTATATAACCATAATAATACATTTAATGAGATCAAGAGGAATTTTCATTAATGAAAGTTTGGGTCGTTACACCCACTCATCTAAACCATGTTCCTTTTAACCATATTTTTTTTCTATAATAAAACTATTTAGAATTCATCTCTCACACTAGATTTACTGCACTATTTTTTTCTCACAATACTATCAACAAGCCACAATACTCAAAGTATTACCTTCTAGAACTAACACACGAAAAGATGAAAAAATATTAGTTCACATGTACAATCCTCGAACAGAATATGGTGTCTCATAATTTTTATTATCATTTCATACCCAAATATATCCCAATAATTATCATGCATCATGTCCTACTAGAACTAATTCACCCGACTCCATGAATTTAGGATACTAAAGAGTCCTAGTGTGTATTGAAATATTTATTCTCTAAATGATTCATGATATCTATTTAATAACTTTTCACATATTCTATCCATGTTTGATCATTTATTACCAATCACTAAGATCACCATTAAAATGTTATAAATAAGCTATATCATCACTCACACTATTTATATATTATAAAAGACCCGTCTTTTATCTATACTCAAATAGTTTTTTAACTAACCAATCATAAAATAGTTCACAACCATCATCCCTATCTATTAAATTCTATTCAAATTAATGAAAACATTATCATCTAACTCTACTATAAAAAATCATACAATCATTATTTGAATCCCAATATTCCTATGTTATAATTCATATTCAAACTGTAATATAACATGATTATCATTAAAATTTCCTATAATTCACTATCTATACTAACATTAAAATATATTTCCATGTCACTTCTCATGTGTAAACAATTTACTCAATATTACATCACTAACGTGTGATCCCATTACACAATAAATATACATATTTTTCACATCTCTAAATTTATACCTAATTTATTATGAACCATCATATAGTTCAGTATCACTATGATAAACATATTATATTATTACCTAAAAAATAGACATTAAACTTCATAAATGGTAATATGAAACATTCCCTATAACTCATCCCATACACATGACTCACAATACCTTTAGTTATATCTCATTATCTCTAATATCTATTTCTATAATAATTACCCATAAGTCATATAATTAATGTATAATTAAGAATAAACTCTTCTCCCATTTTATATATATTAAAGAAATATATATTTTATGACATTAGTCCTTGGTCATTCATTTAGATCATGGTATGCACATACTCAAGTTACCCTATTTTGTGTTTTCATCACATCCACATGAAAATAAAAACCATAATTTAAAAATTATTTGTTTTAGAAAGGTCATCATAATTTTATTTATATAATGCAAGATTCACTCAAATTTATTTTGGAAAGCGAAAAATGGGTATTTATTGATTTTTTAATTCATTTAATACCATTATTCAAAATTACTATCATAGATTACATAAAATTATGTATTTTTTTTATCAACACAAATTACTTGTATGCTACATGAACAAAAAACTTTTTCACCTGAGAAAAATTCTAAAACAAAAAATCATAACTCATAAATTACACAAATTAAAAAAAATTAAGTTAACAAGTATAAAAAAAATTAAAAAAGTTATAATTAGGTTGTATCATGAATTTCCTCCAATATAATTTTTTTGAATAAATAATCTTTCTTCTTAAGATCTAGATAGTTCATAACAAATCAATAATACCCCAAATCAGAATATAAATTAATTCAATTTCTTGGTATAGATTTAAATGTTCATTTCTAGTTAACTATCTGACAAGTCCATGATGATACACTATAGAACTTATCTATGCCCCCTCTAAATACAATGTCATAATATTAGATTCAATGTAGTGAACATTCCTTGATCACCCATATATCATTTGTTTAGGTTTCTAAATAACCTCAATCACCACCACCTATCTTTGGATGGTGGTGTAAACTCCATCTATAGATAATAAACATGTGGAAGGAGGTTTTTCTCATTGAAAAATAAAAATAACGAGTATATCACAAACAAAATATTTATGTCACATATAATGAAAGAAACATGACCATATAATATTTGGAAAAATATTTGGTACCATCCTATCAGAAAGAATAGTAAATAAAGTGTATACTATAAATTTATCATGCATATTTTTATGTCAATGATAAAATTTGTCTAAAAAATAAACATTCCAAGAAAATAAAATACAAATATATGATATAAATGTTGTTATGAGACAAAACAAGGAAAAATAGACCCAAACTATGTGAATCACATGTTTGAAATCCCCTAAAAAACAATAATGATGACTTTTATTGAACAACTCCACATACCCTCTAAAAAGACATAGAATGTAGTCCTTGTTCTCAACAATACATATGGTTCTACACCCATATATATGTAGCAGATCCCTTACCTAAACCAAAAATAATAAGTTATCAATCTGTCCTCTTGGGTTAGGTGTTTGATATTTTATTTTTTCACAGTAGGTGGTTACTAAACAACCCCTACTAACCTATAATAAAATAACATTCATATAATTTTTTTTTGAATAATACATAAGTAGTGTAAATAAAAAATTACCCTAGATATACTATAGGAAAATAAATAGTAACATAATGGAATAACTCCATATATTGTGAGGGTATTTTATTTTACATACCATTGTTAGTAAAGAATAATATTGATGCTAGTTAGAAGGTAGGAAAATCATACAGTGAATCCAATCATGGTATAAAATAAAAATTGTTATAGAATAATCCTTTATGGTGGAAATATGAAGGGGTATAAAAATAAGTAACCTAATAATGTTTCTTGAGAAATGTAAATGGGTTTAAAAACATTTTAAATTATGATTATATACAACCACCTAAATTTTCCTAAAGTACACCAAGTTAACATATATTTATATATAAAATCTAATACAGGTTCTATAAAACATTGTGTAATGTCCCAGATCCGGGTGCCACACAATGGGTGCCCCGAACCCGGTTGGTCACATGAACTCAAGCACATTTCCCCAAATTCCAGAGGCTGCTGACTAGCAGTGAGGGCCTAGGAGTGATAGTGGGGACACTATACCCTCATTTTTCAAAGGGTAGAACAACAGAATAAATATAAAAATACAAAAGCAGAAGTAGTGAACAATATTAACCTAAAATGGACAACAGAACTGAAGTAAAGGATGACCAAAAATCATATATATCATGATGAAACATGTCTCTAATTCTAAGAAAGCATCCAAAACAAGATACACTACCCTCAGATACAATATATCCCAAAGTACAAAGTACAACCAATCAAAACCAAAGCAGTGAAACAGGAATGCAGCAGCATCACAAGACTAAGCTTGGACCTATGCTCTCCTAATCCTATGAAACAATCATATACCTATGTAGGGAATCGTTCCCGTACCGACACCTGAAACAATATAATCTATTTGGCCCAAGACATAACCCAAATAGGGTGTGAGAAATAAATCCCAGTCAGTAACCACTAAATCCCTGTCCCCAACTGTCAGTGAAAATGTGAAATAGTAGTGTGCAATAATGAAATGCAGTAAACTAGGGAGTACTAAAAAGTATATATTCCTACCAGTTATATTGTAATTTTAATAATTTATTTAACAATTACAAGAATATTATTTAGCTTGGTAGGTACAACATAACAAATCACCACAGTGAATATTCAATGTAAACATTGTCCTCAGACGTGCAAATCCTTTCCCTCCGGAAAACAGAAATGAAACCCTCAGGTGACTGCTCTAAGGCATAATGAATATTTCCCTCAGGCATAAGAACCGTTCCCCTTAGGCTAAATAGAACCTTTCCCTCAAGCTAAACAGAATCTTTCCCTTTGGCTAAACATAACCTTGCTCTCAGGCTACACAAAATCTTTCCCTCAGGTTAATCAAAACCTTGCCCTCAGGCTAAATAGAACCTTGCCCTCAGGCTCAACAGAACCCTTCCCTCAAGCTAATCAGAACCTTTCCCTCAGGCTAAACAGAATAAAAACAAGTAACCGTGCTGATCCCAAAGCATAAGAAAACAATTTATATATTTTTCCTCTCAATAAAACTCAAAACATATTATAATCATGGCATACCCATGGTTATCCTGGCCAAACAGCTAAAAAAAGGAAATACACCCTCGGGGTGGCCCTGGATCAAAGCAATGATCCCAAAAACAGTTTATACATAATCATAAAATTACCTATGCAATTCTAGGTATCTAAAAATTCAAGGCCTCAACCACACGACACCTCAAGCATGGGTGTGTGGCATAATGGAAAACAAAATCAACTCGAATGTTGGAATTAAACACAAGAACACCTAACTCGATCTCCTTTGATTGATATACATGAAGGGAGCCTCCAGAAACGACCTAGAACGACGTAGATCTGAGATAAATGATTACTTGTTAAAACTGAAATAACTTCCCTTAGGGAAAGAATTGGAAGGAAAGATTCAAGAAGAGGGAAGATCTTACCAGTGTGGTTCAAACGAGATTGACAACGGAAGAATCAGAGTCCCCATGTGTGATCATAAGATCTTCCAAGTCCCGACTTCCTCCCCCATGGATCCTAGTGAGTTTTATGCCTCCTCTGTCAAATGAGGAAGCTAATTCCTATTTTTAATGAAAAACATAACTACCCGGCATGTACTTTCACGTACACAGCATGTACTTTCATTTTTAACTGTTCCTCTGGTGACTACTTTCTACCGCATCACTATTCATCTTCCGACTAATTACACGGCGTGTATTACTAATTATATGACATGTAGTTAGTTTTTACACCCTTAATCACAAAAAATCCTACACACCATGTATTCTTATCCCACATGGCCAAATTACATGGCGTGTGTACAAAAGTACACGATGTGTACCCATAAATTTTGGATTTTTCCCAAATTTCCCTTGCTTTCTCAAAAACACTTAAGGAAGAGGAAAAGAAGAAACACATTCCTCAAGAATAAGAACTGGTTTCTTACAAACTTCCCCCCTTAAATAAATTCATCCCCGAATTGGCCTTCCAAGGGTGGTGAAGATATAACTAGGAACAATTATGGCCACTGAGCACGTACATCGGTCTCCCACTCCTAAGCTTTGTCATGTACTCATCCATGCTGCCATAACACCCATACGAGAGGAACTGAATGGCCTCAGAGAACTTTTGTGCTCCTATCAACAATAAAAATCAGATGCTCCTTAAAGGATTCATCAAACTATAGTTCAACCTCCTTGGGATGAAAAACATGAGACATGTCTAAGTGATAAAGGCGCAGCTGAGATACGTGGAAGATGTCATGCTTGACCCGGTTCCTCTGTGGTAATTCAAATCAATAGGAAACCGGCCCGACTCTCTCCAGAATCTCAAACAACCCTACATACCTCAGTGAAATTTTACCCTACCTCCTGATCCTCCTCTGTCCCAACCTCAGTGAAACATGAAAGAACACCTAATCCCCAACCAAAAACTCCAAGGGTCATCTGTGGCGATCAACATAAGATTTATGACGAGACTGTGCAGTACCCATCCACTTATGAATCAACATGACCTAATATGAAGTCTCCTGCATGAGACGTGGTCCCAGTAAAGCTACCTCACCTTCCTCCAACCAGAACAAGGGTGATCGACATGGGCTACCACATAAAGCCTCATAAGGTGCCATCTCAATAGTTGTCTGAAAACTATTATTTTAGGAAAACTTGACCTGGGGTATGTGCTTCTCCCAAGAGCCCCCAAAGTCCAGGACACATGCATGTAGCATGTCCTCCAGCACCAGTAGCATACGCTCGGACTGGCCATCGGTCTGAGGGTGGTAAGCTGTGCTCAGAAGCACCTGTGTACCTAGTGCCCTCTAAAAACGTTTCCAGAAAAGAGACATAAAACGGGTGTCCCTATCTGAAATGATAGAATGAGGGACCCCATAAAGATGTACTACCTCTCAGATATACAAATTCTTGAGCTCATCAATACTGAAGGTCTCCTTGATCGGCAAAAAGTGAGCTACCTTCGTAAGTCTTTCCACAACAACCCATACAATATCATTGCCTCAAGGTGAGCTCAACAACCTAGTCATGAAGTACATCGCGAAATCATCCCATTTCTACTCCGGGATGGGTAACTATTGTAACAGTCCGGCTGGACTCTGATGCTCCGCCTTCACCAACTGACATGTGGGACATCTCGTAACAAAACCAACTACCTCTCTTTTCATACTCGGACACCAATACTGACTCCTCAAGTCACTGTACATTTTTGGTAACTCCCGGGTGAACCACCCAATCTGTAGCTTGCAATTTACATATAAATTATCATGTATATCCCTTGGAACTCACACTCGCCCTTGGATACGTAGTACCTCGTCAACGCCTATTGTTCAACCAGGAGGAGGGTTCTCACTTGCAAATGAATCCTACAGAACTAGGCCTTCTGAACCTGATAGTTGTCTCATCCTCACTCTATCCCGGAGGGTAGAAGTCACATATAAGGATGAAAGATAGGTTCTCCCATGACTATCGTTCACTTCCAAATGCATCTCAAAGAACAAACCCATAAGCTTCCACTCACCACTGGTCTCCTGCAATGCCTATATCTAAGTCCTCCTACTCAATGCAGCAGCTACTGCATTACGTTTACTAGTTGTATATGCAAGCTTGAATTCGAAGGGATGTAGGTATTCAACCCACCTTCCCTATCTCAAATTCAAGTCACACTGTGTAAAGATATATTAAAGTCTTTTGTGGTTCGTAAACACCAAAAAAAGTTCTCCCAAGAGATAATGTCTCCAACAACGTAACACATGAACAACTATAGCCAAATCGAGATCATGCGTCATGTAATTCCTCTCATGTGTCCTCAACTCCTGAGACCTGTATAAAACTACTTGATCACCCTAAATAAACAATTCTCCTAGACCAATACCTGATGAATCATAGTAAACTGTATAGCTCTTCCCTTGCTCTAGAAGTATTAGGACTGGTGCTGATGTAAACCTTCCCTTCAGCTCCTGAAAGGCTGTCTCGCTAGCTTTTGACCAAATGAACTTCATAACCTTCTTAGTCAAACTCGTCAACGGTGCTACTAAATGGGATAAGTCCTATATAAATCACCTGTAGTAACCAGCAAACCCCAAGAATCTCCGTATTTCAAACACATTATTAGGATTCTCCTAGGAAACTACTACTCTCACCTTCTCCGGGTCCACCGTAAATCCTACCTCTGAGATGATATGACCCAGGAAGTGAATCTGGTCCATCCAAAAGTGGAACTTTGAGAGCTTAACATATAGCTGATGCTCTCTCAGTGTACTCAGTATGATCTCATGATGGGTGGCATGGTCATGTTGAGTGTGAGAGTACACCAAGATATCGTCCACATAGACCACCACAAAAGAATCCAAATATGGGTGGAACACATGATTCATTAGAGCCATAAAAACTACTGGTTCATTTGTGAGTCCAAATGGCATGAAGAAGTACTCGTATAGACCATATCTGCTCTGAAAGGCTGTAAACGGTATGTTTGATGGTATAATGCGCAACTGATGATATCCAAATCTCAAGTCAATCTTCGAGAACACTCGTGCTCCTCAAGGTTGATCAAAAATATCATCAATCCTCAGTAAGGGATATCAGTTCTTAACCATCAACTGGTTAAGTTTTCGATAATCCATGAAGATTCTGAGGGTACCATCTGCCTTCTTAGAGAAAAGGATAGGTGAACCCCAGAGAGAAATACTGGGTTGGATAAAACCCTTGGCTTGTAACTCCTCTAACTGCCTCTTGAGTTCCTACAATTCTGGCATAACCATCCTATAAGGAGGAATGGCCACCGATGCCGCTCTTGGAACAAGATCAATAGAGAAGTCCACCTCTCACTCCAGAGGTAGACCTAAAAAGTGTCCTAGTAAGACATCCCTGAAATGATTAACCACTGAAAGTAAATCCTTCTGAAAATTTCCCGGGTCATCCAGATATAAAATCACAATATGGGCTATCACTATACCTCGCCCACGATGCTCGGGTCCAGCTTGACTCGCCTGGATATCCCATTCGCCCTTGTATAAAAACTCTCTGCCCTCTGGTGATGTGAAACTCACCCTGAAACAATAGCAATCCACAAAGGCTCAGAAGGGTACCAACCTTTCCATCTCGAGAATGACATCATAGCCCATCATCTCTAAGATATAGAAGTCCCATAGGAAGTGACACCCACAAACCTCTAGGGGGAACTCCTTGCACTGACGCACACCTACTGTTCTAATTTCCAACAGAGTGTCTAGCGTAATGATATCCTAAGAAGAAGAAACAAAGATCCCAAGGCACTCCACAACGGGCATAGATATAAAGTTATGTTTAGCACCAGTATCGAAAAGTGAATAACATAAAACAGAAGCAACTAGAATAGTAACTATGATAGTTTATGGTCTGGGATCCTACTCTTGTTGGGTATGTTGCACTGCATATGTCTGCCCAGCGCTACGGCCCTGAGACACAGCCTGACTACCCTGAGATGATCCACCCTGCTGTCTCTGAGATCCTGGTGTCTGGTTACCACGACCATGACCACCACCTCGACCTAAGCATCCTGATGTATTCCAATTTCCTAACTGGTAAGAATCTTCTAGCCCTGCTCCTGCATGCGGAGTCTACGCAGAACCACTCTCACTAGTCACTGGTGGAAATGCCCTGCAAAAACGTTGAAGATGACCCATCTTTCAGCAAGCTCGACACTCCACTGGGTCACGTGGTCACTGGGGTCTCTTGTGACCCTCTTCACCACACTGGTAGTACATTATCTGGCCACTTGAAGAATTATTATGGCTATTACTTCCACTGTGAGAGAAATCCATATGCCACTTCCTCTTGCTGGTAGAAATATTACCAGAGACTATTGCTGAACCACCCTGGTCCACACCACTAGCTTCCCACAGGTTCTGCTCAGAAATCAATGCCTAGTTCATAATAGCATGCATTGTAGGCAACCTGAAAACATTCACCAGTGCTCATATGTCATATTGAAACCCATCCTGAAAGCGTCTAGCCCTCAATATCTCATCACCCACCAGAACAGGTTCAAAAACACTATAGTTCGATGAAGCGGGCAGAATAGTCCATCACTGAAAAGGTGCCCTACTGTAGATTCATGAACTCTTGAGATCGATATTCCCTTAGTGTCTCTGGAAAGAAAAAGCAATAGAAGACTGCCTAAAAATATTCCCACACCATGTATCGGTGATGCTCAGTCTGGTTGTTCACATCCCACCATCTCTTGGCATAATCACGCAGTATATAAGTAGAGAGCTTGACCCTCCTCCCAGGAGGCATCTCAAGATGCTCGAATATCGTCTACATAGAATAAAGCCATGACTCCAGTACCTATTGTCTACCATACCCAGAAAACGTAGGTAGATGCTGCTTTTGGAATATACGCTTCATCTCTGCCATAGATGTGGCAACCTGAGGTGCTCCCTGAAAGGTCTGCATGAACCGCATGAATCCTTCACAGAATTGTCCATCCGCTCCTACGTCTGGTATAATGGCTGGCACCGCATCTAGAACTACTCGAGGATCCACCAATAGCCCATTTCCTACCATCTCTAGAGTATACTTGTCACCAATCTCTTGGAGAACAACTCATGGTCGTCTCGGTGACATGACTCTACAAGGTCAAACACATGCCTTAGTTTAAGATCATCAAGGACTAAGAACGAGAAACATAAGGAGGGAATATGAGAAAGGAAATATTCAAGTTTTACAAAACAAGACTACATAGAGTGTATAATTACTACACAATGTGTTCCCATAATCCATTCACATGGGCATGTACTTCAACTAGAACTGGTTGTGTAACACCCCAAACACACGGTGTATTGTCTTAACAGACGACATGTACTTGAATCTTCTTTCCCTACCCGAGTCCTTCTACATGGTTAAGAGACATGTCTATCCAAAGACAAGGCTACATGGTGTGTTCAAGGTAGACACGGGATGTACTAGACAAACTTCACCATCCCGTGTTGTTAGAGACATGGCTTGTGTACCTAAGTTACACTACATGACGTGTTCCAGACGAACACAGCGTGTACTAAGAATCCCCAACCGACCCGTGTGGTTGGATACACAGCCAACTTCCTAGGTCAGACTACACAACGTGTTCTATCCTAAAACAATTTGTATAGATTATTGTTTACCTGTCCATGTTGTTAGTTACACAGGCGGACACAAGGTCAATCCTACACGACGTGCACAATCGGTACATGACATGTTTTCCCAAAAACTTCCCAATCCCATGTCTCTGCCCACACGACCTATGAAATAATTAGAGACTACACGGTGTGTACATAAGGTACACGATGTGTACTTGAGAAAAATAGTTTCTTCCTGAATAGAATAACACACGGTGTGTAGTCAAAACTACACGGCGTGTATTCTGGGTTTTTCAGGACAGTAAGCCTTTGAAACCACTCCAGATTCCAGAAAAACCCTGAAACGAACAACAAAGAGCCAAATTCTGATCCGTGAGGTCCTATACTCCCCGAAAACCAAATCATGTCATCCTATACATGTTATAACAAGGTAAACAAGTTGATGATCCACCAAATTCCGGTTGATGAGGGCCCATATTTCTCAAGAACCAAAGTTTCACGTTTATTCACAAAACCTTACATAAAAATACCCTATCAAATAATATGCATCTTATTAAGTCTCTATCACAACAACATAAATTTTATAGCATAACATCTATCACAACAATATGAAATTTCTAATGCACCTGCATGGCATGGAAACTATGCATGACATGTGATTTTCACATGTGCCTAAATAATTCATGTGATGGCATGCCCTCATCTCATCGAGTTGCAACTAAATGTAACCCAAGTATAAAATATAAACAAAACACCATAAGTGTGTCACCCAATGGTAAAAATAAAATCAATTGCAAAATTGTAAAACCAGATAAATCACAATTAAACGAGGTAGATTATATTTTCTCTGTACACGAGTTAGCTACTCCCAGGAATAGCTTATTACCAAATACCAATTCTACCCTATCCCTGAATATAGGATCAAAATAGTAAGTCAAAGAAAATAAACCCCTCTAATACCACTTTGTAATGTCTCAGATCTGGGTGCCACACAATGGGTGCCCTGAACCCGGTTGGTCATATGACCTCAAGCGCATTTCCCAAAATGCTAGAGGATTCCGACTAGCAGTGAGGGCCTAGGATTGATAGTGGGAAAACTATGCCTTATTTTTCAAAGTGTAGCATAGAGGAATAAATATAAAAACACAAAAGTGGAAGCAGTGGACAATATAAACCTGAAATGGACAGCGGGACTGAAGTAAAAGATAACCAAAAGTCATATATATGATGATGTAACATGTCACTAATTCTATAAAATCATCCAAAATAGGATACACCACACTCAGATACAATACATCCCAAAGTACAAAGTATACCCAAACAAAACCAAAGAAGTGCAATAGGAATGCACCAACATCGCAAGCCTAAGATCGGTCCCATGCTCTCCTACTCCTATGAAACAATCATGTACCTGTGTAGGGAATCTTGCCCTTATCAACACCAGTAGCAATATAATCTGTTTGGACCCAATACATGACCCAAATAGGGTGTGAGAAATAAATCCTAGTAGGTAACCACTAAAAACCCATGCCCAACTGCCAGTGAAAATGTGCAACAGTAGTGTGCAATAATGAAATGTAGTAAACTAGGGAGTACTCAAAAGTAACTATTCCTACCAGTTACATTGTCATTTTAATAATTTATTTAACAATTCAAAGCCCATGCTTTAGCTTGGAAGGTACAACATAAGAAATCACCACAGTGAATATTCAAAGTAAACATTGTCCTCAGATATTCAAATCCTTACCCTCAGGAACATAGAAACGAATCCTTCAGGTGACTGCCCTTAGGCATAACAAATATTGCCCTCAGGCACAAGAACTGTTGCCCTCAGGCTAAACAGACCCTTTCCCTCAGGCTAAACAAAACCTTTCCCTCAGGCTAAATAGAATCTTTTCATCAGGCTAATAAAAACCTCACCCTCAGGCTAAACAGAACCTTTCCCTCAGGCTCAACGAAACCTTGCCCTCAGGCTAATCAGAAAATTCCCCTTAGGCTAAATAGATGAAAAACAAGTAACCGGGCTGAGACCAAATCATAAAAAAGAAATTTATATATGTTTTCTCTCAAGAAAACTAAAAATATTTTATAATCATGGCATACCCATGGGTATCCTGGCCAAACAACTAAACAAGGGAAACACACCCCTGGGGTGGCCTTGAATCAAAGAAATGATCCCAATAGCAGTTTATACATAATCCTGAAATTAACTATGAAATTCTAGTTATCTAAACAGTCAAGGCCTCATCCATATGACACCCCGAGCATGGGCACGTTGCACAACAGTACACGAAATCAACTCGACAGTTGGAATTAAACACAATACCACCTACCTCGATCTCCTCTGATCAATATACGTGGAAGACACCACCAGAAAAGACCAAGAATGATGTAGATATGAGATAAACGATTATAAATTCAAACCTAAATAACTTCCCTTGGGGAAATAATTGGAAGGAAATATTCAAGAAGAGGGAATATCTTACCCACGTGGTTCAAACGAGATCGACGGAGGAAGAATCGGAGTCCCGGTGTCCGACCGGGAGGTCCTCCAAGTCCTAATCTCCTCTCCCACAACTCCTAGTGATTTCTATGCCTCCTCTATCGAACGATGAGGCTACTGCTTATTTTTAACAAAAAACATAACAACACAATGTGTAATTTCCTTTTTAACTTTTCTTATGGAGGCTACTTTCTACCCCCTCACTGTTTATCTGCCGACTGATTACACGGTGTGTATTACTAAGTACACAACATGTAGTTATTTTTTACACCCTTAATTGCTGACAAGCCTTCATGCCATGTATTATAATCCCACATGGCCAAATTACATGGTGTCTGTACAAAAGTACATGGCCTGTACCCATAAATTTGGGATTTTCCCCAAATTTCCCTTGCTTTCCCAAAAACACTTAAGTAAAAGGAAATGAAGAACCCGTGCCTCAAGAATAAGAACCAGGTTCTTCCACATTGATAAAATCAAGTAAAAATAATAAATACTTTAACAAATCAAAATACAACATATAGGGTCATTTTTTTAAACATAAATTTCATAATTAAATTTCTTTCTTTTAAACATAATGGAAACAATTGATTTACCTAATTTGTTTTATGATTATAAAATACATATATAAAAAGTGAAGATGAAAATAACTAAATATTATTCTCAAAAAATAATATAAAATTAATAATTAAAATCAAATATTCATATGAAGTTGAGAAAATATAATTTCATATTTGTTTATTATGAAAACACTAAATTTCAACTATTTACACTGGTCCATATATAATTTCTAACCTATTTTTAAGGGATTATGAGATGGAATAAAGTTATTAAAAATAATAATAAATGATGCAGCTTTATTAGGGTCCAAGAGTGATGAGGATCCCAATTAACACATGAATAATCCACCCCATGGATATTCGAAGTTTAAGTATAACCACTAAAAGTAGTTATAGTAACTATATAAAATAAAAATGGAGATTAACCATAAACTCACCCATGTGGTGATTCTATATAATCTTGACTGAAATTAATTTTTTTTGATTGAAAGTTCTTTATAGGAATAATAAATTAGGGATATTAAGGTAGATATGGTTCCATAACACTCCAAACCTTATCCCAACTTCTCCCATGCACTTTAAACACATAAAAAGGCATAAAAAAGGCTACATACCTCAACCCGACGGTGCTTTAATCCAACTTGACTTCTTATCACCAATCATACATAACATAAAACATTAATATAGTTCCTTCAGATTCCAACAATTACTAAAACCAGAAGCATAGTGTGAGCATTACTTATAATTGAATAAAACTAATTAGTCATGAAAATAATTACTTACTGGATCTCAAAATTATGAAACCTTAATTAATCTATGACACCATAGGTTTATCCTAGGTTATTATTAGTTTTATCTTATTCAAATCCTTCATAATGGTTCGTGAATATTTTATGAATTTCTAAAGAATATCCCCCAATAGTGTCAAACTAGGTATGAAGAAAGGAATGTTTTCATGTACCATATTACCTCGAGTTAGGACCAGAACATATTTTTATAGTTTTTACTTTTAGGTATATATGTGCCAAATACACATCCACTTGTAGTATCCAAACATGTATGTATTACTAGGAAACCGGTCACTCTACCATTTAATAAAAATTATAGGACATTTTCTTATACTTTTCTTTATCCTTAGACATATACTTAGACATTTCCTTGGTATTATCACTATGGTTTTTTCATCCTCTCTTCCAAAGGTTAACAAAAATGTTTCTTTGATTCCAGCTATAGAGACGCTCACTTTTCATACATTAAAATTATGATACTTTTATAAAATACTTTAAACATTATACAATCCTTTGCATAAAGATCGTAATTGTCTATTGCATTTGGAAATGTGGAATCATAAAAACTAGTATATAAATGATCTACTTCATCTCCCAATATGTTCTTCTTGAATATATACATTCTTATACATATAAAAAATAATACATATCATTATAAATAAGGGTAAAGAATCATAAAAAGTGATGAGATCATATTCTCAGTAAGGTTAAACAAGGATGAGACATGAGAATAATCATTAGCATAAGGGTATGATAACATGATCATAACATGAAAAAATAACACCCATTATATCAAATTATCATAAATGTGAATCAAATAAATAATATTGGTTGTTCATAAGATATGACTCATAAGGAAATAATCATTTATAATGTCATCAATTTATTACTCATTGAAAAAGAAGTGTGTTAGTAAGAATTTTTTAATAGTATAACGCATGGAAGGAAAATGAGATTCATAAACATCTTATCACATTAAAAAATGAAGGATATATAGAAAGAATAGGAATTGTATCCTTGGAATGTATCTCTAATAAATCATAAGAATCATTCAATGTTTTAATTTTAGATGGAAAAATATTTAGAATGAAAAATCAGTAAAGACATTTATTTTGGAAAATATCCATTCCTTAAAACTCATTTTCATAAAATTAGAAACTCATAAAATATTTTAAAAATTATTTTACTTTAAAATATTCTTGAAAAAGTATTAGTGTATCTTCCATGAAAATAATGGGCATGATGTCAGGAAATTTCTGTTTATTAGGGAGATGTTAAAAAATGATTCCGTTCACATTTTCAGTAATATGAAAGCAGACAATGTTTATAAAATTAAATATTGATTCCACTTTAACCATTTATAAAATTCAAAAAAGATTTAAAATTAAATTAAACAATCATAGATAAATATAAAATGGTTATTGATTTTTCTATAAAACCGGGTCATATAAGAGAAACGTATTTTGACCAAAGAGAGAAATAACGTTGTTTTTATTTAAAAATGTTATTTTGAAATAATAATTTTATATTAATAAATTAGCTAAGGGAGTCCATATATTATAATTAACTAACTAATAGATAAAATAATTATGAGTTTCTTAATAGGTGGATCCTAATATTTCATCACCCAAAGAACAAACATAAATAATATAATTAAATGATGATATGTTATCATAAAGTTATTTCCTCTTTAGTAACATTGAATCAGTTGAAACATGAAATAATAACACAAAATTAAATATAAATTATCATGAGAATAAAAAATTTCTTATTATTAAACTTACAAGGGGTGTATGTGCACCTAAAAATAGAAGATAGATCCATAACATAACATATATCTCAAAGACAAAAAGTTGAGACAAAAACCCCAAAATGATATTGTAAAATTAGAACTGTAAAACCCATCAAAGTGAGACCATAAAATTAATATATAAATACCCATAATTTTTGGTAGATGTATTATGAAATGAATTCTTGGGTAATAAAAACCACTTTTAAAATAAATAGTTAGTGAATGTTGAATGTGTCTCAGAGAAGTAAAAAATTGATATTGAAATCCCTTACCCTAAGTCTCGAATTCCTTCGTAAACATTGAACCATAATGTATAATAAATATAAATTATTTTCCATTTATTATATAATTTATAAATAAAATACCATATATTATCTTTTCGACTTTTCATTACCCATTTATTATAATTTTTTTAAAGTCTTATTTTGTGTAATGGAATATTTTTTTATTTATATTTTGATTTGGTATTCATGGCCAAATAATCTTATCGTGGTTCCATCATATCCATAATGTTGACTGTGAAATAAATATAACATATATTAATTATATATTTATTGATAGTAATCCATAAATGTTAGAGATATAAAGTGAAACACATCGTTCATGGAGATGGTAGATCATACATACACATGAACTCTATTTCCATTTTCTAGATGGATTGGATGAAATAATGGAAAATAATATATTACCAAGAAAAAATAACTTTAATGTAGTATATATCTAATTTTTTTAAAACTATCATTATTAAATTCCACATAAATAGTATATAAAGAACGAATTAGATCACTTCACGCGGCGGTAGTCCATCTCTACACACATACAACATTATTGTATTCACAAAAAATGTTAAATAAGATGTAATATAAAAAATGATGATTAAAAAGATATATTTATTTAATAAATGTCATAGATAATAATTAAATTAATAATTATTTCCATCCTTGAGAGATGTTTATGGAAAATAGATAACATTGTTTCATGTGGTGTTAGTCTGATGTACACACTAATACTAATTTCTTAACCAATTTGATGGATATAGAAACACATATAGGTAATTAACTTATTATTAAAAAATAACAATAAATTTATGTTATTTATGGTATTATATCAAAATATTTTAATAATAATTTGAAGGATTTATAAGAATAATTGAATAAAAAACTTGTTTAGGTATGTTACCTATTCTTTAGACAACTTATTTTATATCGCACCAAAATCATTCCACGGTTGGATTTATAACCCATAAAAGGATTTTAGGATGAGAAGATATAATTAGGGATGTGATTTTATATGGTAATGTATTATCTATTTGGTTTTGGAAGTGATAATTTGGTAGGATAGGTGATCAATGTTTATAAGTGAGATGAGTGGCACACACTTTTTTTTGGAAAAGAAACATGTTTACCCACATTGTTCAAATGAAAAAATTCTCCATCATAGGATTTTAGCAAACATATAAATGATAAGGTCAAAATAATTCCATACATTGGTTATTGGGAAAGATTTTGTTTCCAATTTTAACCCTTATAATTTTAGATTTACCTCTGATAAACTGATTTTAACCTTAACAGTGATATTTTTTTTATTAATTTTACTATTCATTGATATAAAAAATTAATTGTACCATATTAGATAATATAAATTATTATGATTCCAAATATTGAATAAATTTTTTTAAATTACATTTATATAGTTTGGAAATATTAATATAATATTAATTATATTGACATGATGAGAAAATGGGTTTTCAATGAGAAAATCATCATAAGTTTACAATTAATTAATAGAAAAATTGAATATTAAATTTATTACAATTAAATAATATGGATTAATATATATATAGATTATATAATTCTACTTCTAAAATCAACTTAAAATAATTTTCATGTTTTTCAAAGAATAAAAATTAATGATAAATCTCGATAAATAATAATAATTTCCTCTATTCATTGAAAAAATAATCATTTAAATAATATTGGAAAAATCAATTCAAGATAATTCTAACATCTAGATTTTAAAATTAAATCTATTTATTAATTTTTTTTGAAAAAAATGAAAAACATTATTTTATTATTTTTTTACAAAAATGAATTTGTTTTTTTTCAAAATTTATATTTTCCAATCTTATAAAGGTTTTTCAAAAAATAATTTACTTTTGTACCAGAAAGTTATATTAGTATAAATAAATTATATATAATATTTTTAAAGTTTTTATTACTATTTATCTCACTATGTTTAATTTCTAGGTTATAATGTTCCTGTTTAAATATTAATATTAACAATATATTTCAGTAGGATACAACTTTGTGTCTTTTGTAATACAAGATAAACATAGTGTTTCATGTAAACAAATATTAAATAGGTGTTGTTTTTATCAAAAAATTATCAAAAATTATCATATTTATTTCAATCAAATATTTCAAAAAATATCGAGGTGTTACATTCTACCATATAAAAAATAAATTTATACCAAAAAATTATACACTTTTGTAGCAACAACGATGGATTAATTTCCCTGATTACTTTTTTAGGATCACAAATAACCTTCTTTATCTAGTGGTTTCTCCATAACTAATGACCATATGATTTCTCTTTATTCAAAAAAATTTCTCTGAATGATCCAAAATCATAAATTGTTGTTCCTTAAAAGAAATATCAGAATTTAGATGTATGAACTATTTGTTTAGTATATGTATGGATCAGGTTTTTACATCATAATGAGAGATACATATAATATATCATGAACTTAAGGAAGTTTCTTTGTAAGAACCAGCAGATATGATATGGTCCCAATATTAACAATAATTTTGAAGGGACTGATATAACTAGGTCTTAGTTCTCCCATATTTATTCCATATATAAATTCATAGAAAGAAATTCTCAACAACATCATCTTCTTGATCATTTCAATTATTATCAAATTTTTTTTATAATCATTGTGCACCCCTTACATGCTACATAATGTCTCTAACCTTCTCTACAATTTTTTCTACTATCTCAGCTCCCACCAGTGTTATTTATAAAAATTCATTCCAATATATTGGAGTTCTACATTCTGTTCTATAAAGGGATTAAAAAATATCCATCTTAATTATTGAGTTAAAGATATTTTCATATGAAAGATCAAATATAGGAAGTTTTTATCCCAAGAACCTTTAAAATCTATATAATAAGATCGTAGAATATATTCTATGGTTTGAATTGTTCTTTAAGAATGTCCATCTATCTAAGGATGATACAATATACTGAAAAACAACTCTAAATCATGATCATAATGATGAATTCACCAAAACATCATGGTAATGTTTTTGTGATGATTATATGCAATTTAATGTGGTACTCCATGTAACATTACCACTTTATTAATATATATTCTCGAAAGTTCTTCCAAATAGAAATATTATCTGATAGCAAGGAAGTGTGCTGACTCTATAAGGCGATCAATTGAAACACATAATTACCTCAACATCAAAGGTAATATAAACTATAAAAGATACCATTTCCTTTAATGATATGTACACAAAGTGTAATGTAATTTCTCCTCAAATAAAATTTTCACAAAAACATATATAAAAAAATGGTTTTATTTCATTAAAAGTTTCTTTTAGTATCATTAATCTTTTAAAACACCCATCAAATAAAAAATAAAAATTTATTTCAATAACCTTGATATTATATCAATGTTAAACAAATAAACCCATGTCAATATCCAAAACGATTATATGAATCTAACATAAAGACGTATAAGCTTATAAAATTAAATTCACACTGTATTAATTATATAATCTATTATCCTATAAAAAACATTTTGATTGAAATATTGGGTTCATCCTTGTATTTATGGAATATCCAATGTGATTTAACAACTCCAAAATCCAAGTATACAAAGGCAACAAATGCTCAAAATAAGATAAAATTTCAGTGAAGAATGAACAACACTATTTTTATAGGGATCATTAATACTTAATAAAACAAGAAATTCCCAACTATGGATGAGAGGATAATGTTCTCTAATCATCATGAATAACTTTTGTAACACCCTGTGTTTCTATGAATTACTTTCAAATAAATTAAATTTCATTTATGGTTTTTATTTTACACTAAAAAAAGTTTTGTTTGATTTGTACAAAAAACCAAGTTAAAATAATTTTACATGAAACATAGAAATTGGATTTTATACACACAATAATATGTTTCTATTATTTTACATAGAATTTCATGTTCCTTCAATAGCTTTCATCCCATGCAAGACCAAGTTTTACTAATCTAATATATACTATTTTTATTTTTTTTATTATAATAGTTATCAAAAATCCATTTCAATGGATGTTATGAATAAGATAAAAAAATGACGAATGAACAATTTATTTAGGTTTATATAATGAATTATTTGGTTAACAATTAATTCGAAATGAGAATATGAATTACCTCAAAATAATGACATTCCATATTAAATAAAAAATTATATAAAAAACATGTGTTATATAACTAAATTTAAAAAAAAACTTTTTATAAATAATTTAAATCATATATATATATATATATTTATATATATATTATATTCAAATAAACTATTTATTTTTCAATTTATGTTCTTTTTAGATAAGAGATAAAGATAAATCCAATTTTACACAAAAAAAGATGTTTTTTACAACATGTAGTTTTACTGCCTTTTAATGGCATACAAATTTTAAATATAAATTCCGACACTTTTATTAATTATATTTGACAAAATAATGTTATTTTTTCAAATATTAGTGTCAAAATTATCATAAGCTGAATTTTTATGATTTTTTTAAATATTTAATTTTTTAGTTGGATAGTTAAAAATAATATATTTTAATTGAAATATTTGTTTAAATTTTATTTATTTATATATCTATATTATATTTTAATTTATATTTAATGTGTATTTATCTCAATTATATATCAATTATTCAAATTTAGTTTATTATAATTAATGTAACAATGAACTTTTAAATAAAAAAATTTAATCTTTTAAACATTTTCACTTTAAAAACAAGTTGTCTTATCTAATATACAAAATTAAATATTAAGTTAATTATTTCCCCTTATATGATTGGAATTTATAAAAATGGATTCAATAATTGGAGTCATCATAATTTAAAATTTATATAAATTTAAACATAATTTTTTCAAGATGTATTGGTGAAAGTAGTTAAAATTAATCACAGAAATTTATATCAAAACCAGTTTACAAAGTGAATAAACATTAAAATTGAGGAGAAAATTTACCTAGCTACATTTACAACCCCAAATATATGAAAATATTTTGACTAAAACCTTTAGTGTATCCAATGTTTTTCATTATTTAATTCTATAGTTAGGTAAAAACATGTGTACACCTAACTTTCTTTTCATAAATTTTATGTGTGTCCTCTCCCTCACATGTAAAAGGACACCACCTATTCCCCACTCATTGCACCATCAAAACTCATTTTTTCAGCCAATACCTACCCATATTACTTTTTAATACACCCCATTCATCCTAGAGTCCATAAATTATTCATAAATCCATCCAAGGAAGTCCATTACTGGAAACCAAAGTGAGCTAGCCAAAGATGAGGTAATGTTCATCAACGAATATTTTAATTAATTTCTTTATCAAACCACTTAAATTATTATTATATCAAAATTATATAATAAAATCTATATATTTAATATAAATAAAATTTTTAGGTTAAATTTATGACCTATAACATAAAAAATTCCATCAAATGGGATTTGGAATCCTTGTTCATGTGTGCAGTGGACTATTACATAGTGAACCAATGTCAATTGTTATTCCATTACAACATTTCATGGTTGGTAATAATGATTAAATTATTTTTTATATAATATTTTTATTATTATTAAGACTCTTTTATGATTCTTAAATTTTTATATAACATATACTATCTTTCATTCTAATTTTGGGAAAACGATAATGTTTTTTGTGTGTATGGTGGACTACCACCTTGAGAAGTAATATTATCAATTTAGTAATTACATGGAATGTATTTAGGATTGTTTTTTTAAAAAATATATCATATTTATGAAATAAAATTACTCTTTAATGATAATATATCATACAAATTTCTCTCTTTTAATACGATAAGAAAATGGAAATAGTGTTCATGCGTACGTACGACCTACCGTCTCCATGAATTGTGTAACCCATTTCCTATTTCAATGTTTTAAATTTTATCATAAATACATATATAATTAATATATATATCATATATATATCATATATATATATATATATATCAAGGTTTTAATTATTGATATTTGAAAACCATGACCTTATTCTGTGGACCAAGAATAAAAATTGAAAACATGTATGAAAACAAAGTGGGTATTACCTGAAACTTAACATTAACATGGAATTGGTAACAAACGAGTAATATAAATCCATAAGTAAATAATATATGGTATTATGTGTATGAATTTGGTTATAATATATATTTATAATAAATATATATTTATTATAATTTAGTTTTTAATGAGTACGCTGGTTTTCAATACTTAAGATAAGGGATTATCATCTACATTTTTACTTTATTGAGTCACATGTTATATTCAACACCAATTTATTTTTTGTTGTTTATGTACTTTATAATAATTCATTTTTTGATTATTCTAACTAATATTTTTATTCTTTATATACCCATTTGAAGATATATTTTTAATGTGTTTATGGATGAAAAGTTACCGAATCGGTGAAGGATTTTATCACAATTTTCCTTCCTTGAGAGGTATGTAACGATATGAAACTATATTAATTATTTAGTGGTATATAAAAAACATTTTAAATGAAATATCATGAATTTAATCATCCTATTTTTATTTTACGATTCATTATATGGTATTACTTAATGGGATTTATGATTCAATGCTACCAAAGTATGTAAGAGTTTATTACTATAATTTTATTGTTTATTAGGATTGTTTATTATTATTCTTCCCTTGATGAAATATTTTTATCCACATATCAAAAATTAATAATAAATTTAATATCCTATAGTTATTAATGACATCTTTAACTAAATTTTCCATTTTCCACTCATTTCTACTTAAGATAAATAATAAAATGTTTTTAGGAAAGTCCATTTTTATCTCTCTCTTCAGTTGATTTTTTTATTTGAAGAACTTTTTTTACTAAACATGATTTAAAAAATATTATAACATTATCTTATGATTCATAAAAGGAAAATTTATGCATGTTTTTAATTTTTTAAAAATATTTTTAAAAGTAGTATTCTTATAATTTTCCAAAAAAGACTCTTTTGAATTCTACTGTCATAAAGTATCCTGGATACCCTGTTACCCTGATAATCGGGTCGATACTATCATAGTATAAATAGAGTTCATAATAAACACTAGTTAGAGACAAACACATAACATCATACAATATAAAATTAGGAACTAGTTTTTTATAAACAAAATGGAAGCAAGAGAAACAAGTTAGTAATCATTCAATAGAAATTCCACATAGGGAACTATACTAGAAGTCAAATAGGAATAAACAACCCTTAATTGAAACCACAATGTACTAGAAAATAGGATAACCATATAAGTTCCAATGTAAAAACACTGAAAGAACATTGATTAATAATTAGAACCACCTCCATGTGGTTCGTGACACATTCTAAAACCTAGATGAAGATAATATACAGACACCTAAAGGCATATATAGTGGACATGCTAAAATATTATTAGGGTATCACCAAGGATTCCAAAATATGATGCAATAATTAATTAACCAAATAAATATTTCAAATTTAAATAAATAGATATTTTAGTTTAAAAATAGTATCTAATAATCAACATTCTTTACATTTCAATTGATGAAAATACATAAGATAATTATCTCAGTAAACATTTTATATAAACTATTTTTTTTAATTTAATAAGGCATGTGTAAAATAGTTTACAATAAAAGGAATATATATCAATACAATAACATGGGTGAACCATTTTCACCTTCCATGAGGTATTATAGTTCTAGGATAAGGGATCCTTACACACTTATATAATAAAAATTTCAATGTGAACACACACCCCTTTTGAACTAGCCAAGAGGACTAACCATCACCCTACTGGGGTTAATATCTTCTAATTTCACTATGATAGAGTTGAAATACAACAATAAGGCACTAGGAAATTCCTATACTATAATGTTTGTACCAAATAAATCACTAACTACCCAGTATTTCATGTTCTTAAGCAACTATCAACCATGAGAAATTCATTTCAAAATTGTTCAAAATAAAATTCAATCCATTTTTGCATTTTAATATTACTAATTTCATTTTAAAAATCATAATAAGTTTTTAATGACATCCATCCTTTTCCATCATAAAACTACTGGATTTTTACCAAACTAATTTTATGCCATTTTTCTAAAATAAAATTTTGAAATCTATTTCATCAAATAAATTTCACAATTTTAGTTCAATAATTTAAATCCCACAATTTTCCATCATTTTTACAAAAACATCACAATTCATTAGAATTGGGGTTTTTCAAAATTTCATTCCAAATAAAATGAAAATAAAAAATTTAATCGAATTTGGGTTTAAAAAAACCAATTGAATGAAAAATAAAAATTCAATAATAAAATTGAATTTAAATCTTGATATTTTTAGTCAATCAAAGTGGCCATCATAAAGGGAACCATATACCACTGGATCATGGGATCATGAAACATAAATCCATAATCGGGAAACTCTAGTGAAGGAAGTCAGCATCAAGGACCTATGAATCAATAATAGATTCAAAATTTGAATCGAAAGGGATTATATACTCCAAAAACATGTATATCCATTAAACCATAGGTATGATATGAGAGATAGTGGGGGAAAGATAACTCAAAAAGTAATTATAATTGGAAGAGATCAAGCATTATTATCCATTATTAAATCCCCTTCCAAATTGGTGTAAAGGGTCCACAATCAACTCTGCGGAGCCTCTAAGGAAAAATAAATCATATTTGGGTCATATAAACTCATTATGAACATAAACTGAGGGTTTCTAGGGTTCAAAAATAATTTCTTTGATAAATTAAATCATGTATGTATGATTAGCTGGGTATGTATGAATGGTTAGATAAACCTTGTTCATTAATAATGTGTACATAATGATGGGGTTTCACTATTTTACTTGGTGGGTGCATAGTTTTTCAAACCATGTGTTGACCACGCAAAACCCCACTACTTTGGTTTTCATGGATTTCACTTGTAGGGCACACATTTTAGGAAAATCAAGAACCAACCATGCATAGCAGGAAAGCCCTTAAAAATTTTAAAAAATTCACCCAACACACCCCTAAACAATAACAAACCAAACATGATCAAAATAAGTGTTTATGTGTACATGAAAATAATTTTAGGATTTCACATCTTCCACAACATAGAAACATTATGTACCTTGAAATACCTTTAAGAAGATTCCATATAAAAAATACGGCCACTGCTGTGTCATGAAGGCATCTGCCTCCCATGTATCATGATCATCATAGTAGTGATTCCATAGAACTCAAATAAATTTTATCATACTCCCATAAAGAACCATTATTTTAGAATTGATGATACTTACTCAATGATCAGTCATGGATAAATCCAGTTTAACCCTAAGATCACACTAGCTCAAAAAAGAGATGAACCCGATTGATAAAATCATCATTGAGTTACATTATACACATTATGTATTGAAATTAGCTATGGTGGAAGTGAAAAATGGTATGAAACTTTCCCAACCTTCTTAGCAACCTCAAATAGTCCCACAATGTGAGGATTATGCTTCCCATTCCTCCAAACCCATCGATGATCCAAACGGGGTGAAACTTCTAAGAAAACCTCACCACCAATAGAAAACACCAATGTTATATTATTTTGATAATAATAACATTTATAAGGGATCTTTTTAATCATTATTATATGATGAATCCAATGAATATTTACCTTTGTATCTTGAACCATGCTCGGTATAACCAAGGAAAATTCACCAATCGCTGACCAACATAATGAAGATCTATATGTTTGACACTAAAAGGAATCAAAAGGAGCCATTATGATCATGGATAGGTAACAATTATTATAAAAAAATGAACCTTGTTTTGATGGTCATCCCAATCTCCACCAAATTCAATGACATATCTGTTGATCATGTCATCTGGACTCTATAGTGGTCATTTTCTCTGGCCTCCCGACTATCGATGGTATGAAGTACTCCAATAGACTTGAGATCCCAATGACTATTGAAAGCATCTCTATAAGAAATAAGTGAACTGAGGTTCCCTATTAATGAATATAACATATGGAACTCCATGAAAATAGAAAATCTCTTTCTCATAGAGATTTCCAATCTCCCAAATAATGGATGTATCAAAAATGGTTATAATGTGAGATGATTTTTTCATCTCATCGATCATAACCCATATCACATTAATCATTTTTTAGTTTCACATAAGCTAAACCAAAATGTCCATAGAGATTGAATCCCACTTCAATGTAGTCATTAAAAGTGGTAAAATAAATCACAAAGGTTTCTGGTGCTCTTCCTTGACTTATTAGAATATTTAACCATGAGAGAAATATTTAACATTTCCCTATCCCATACCCTACCACCTGAATCTATTCCGCATGTCATAGAACTTATTTTTGGTTCCTAGGTTGACATCCGACTAAAAATTATTGAAATAACCCATAACTGCTTTTCTAACCGATAAATATACCCCAAAATGAATCATATAGAGTAGTATTCCATATGAGGAGAATAACAAATATTTATTGGTCTCCCCTCTATAAAGAGAGTCTCTACTTCACTGAAAATACGAATCAAGAAGTTGTTCCTTAAGAATCATCTTGATAATATTAGTGGTCAACTGAACACTGTCCAATGAAACCTCAACCCCAAATTCTCAGACTCCAATAAGAAAATGTGCAAAAATATCCCTCATGTTCCTCTCTCCTAATGATTCTTTCTTGGCCTGAGTCTTAGGTTTCCTGCACAAATAATCAAATATTACATTCCCTTTCCCTGGATTATATACGATGTCAATGTTGAATGATTTTAGGTTTTTAAACCAACATATCTAGTAGAGATTTAAATATTTTTGAGAGAATATATAACTCATGCTTTTGTGGTAAAAAAATTTGACAATCGTTTCTCCAAAAATATAGTTTGATGAACTCTTAAGCATGTATGTAACATCTCTGAGTTCAAGCTCATGGGTTGGGTAATTCTTCTCTTATGGCCTACATTAATGAGATCCATAAACACTGACACAATCTATATTCATAAGAAAAAATCCCAAACCTAATCCCAATGCATACCAAAAGTCCATATAACCTTAATCATCCTTTGAAAGAGTCAACATGGGTGTAGTATTCAAAATATATTTTAGATGAACAAAATAATTCTGAAATTTTTCATCGCAAGAAAACATTACTCCCTTCTGAGTTAGAGAACTCAATAGAGAATCCAACTTTGAGAAGTCTTTAATGAATTGTAAATAATTCCCAGATAGACCCAGAAATCTCTAAATATTAAAAAGATTTTTTGGATATTCCCATGTCATAAAAACATTCACCTCTTTTAAATCAACTGAAATACCATATTTTTTACCATGGGTCCCTATGACATCACTTACTAAATCCATAAACCAAAATTTGAATTATTTTCCTAATGATGGTGATATATTAATTTTTTTGGAACTATTATCAAATAGTTTACATGATCCTCCATGGACATATAGTAAAAAAGGATTTCATCCATCATGACCACCATGAATGTATCAAGATACTCCCAGAAAATATTTCTCATTAAATCAAAAAAAAAACTAGAAGAGAATTAGTTAGAACAAATGTCATGAAAAGGTACTCATAATGGATGTAACTCCTTCTAATTTAAATTTTCGAAATGTTATATTATATTATCATTAACTAATTGTAACTATATCAAATATCAATATTTGATAACCAATTCTCCACATTAAACTTTTTAAATAAATAATCAATCAGTGGAAGCATATTTTTTATCTTTACAGTGACTCTACTGAGTATCCATTAATAAACATAAAGAATAAGTGAAACATTATGTTCTTTAGAAAGTAGAACCATTGTATCCCATGGTGATACACTCATTCATATAAATAATTTCTTTAAAATATCATGAAACTAAGTATAAATATCATCCATTTAAGATGGTGACATGTGGTGGTAATAAGGAATAGAAACTATTTAAGTACCATGTACTAAATCGATAGAAAATTATACCTCTCTTACCGGTGGAAAATTATTGATGTCATAAGGAAGAAAGTTGGAGAATTCAACAATGGGATGGAGATAACTTATCCAATATTTTTCACTCTAGTTCAAAATAAAACAAAAATATTACTTTCCCAAAAACTTTATATGAATTTTGAGCTTTACTCAACCTCGAGTCTAATTCTCCTTGGAAGACATGACACATCCGATCATGTGCAGTAAAGAAGAACCATCAATGATAAAAATCAATCCTGTATTTATTTATAATGATGAAATTCATCCCAAAAATTACATCAAATAGTTTCATGTAGATAACCATAAAATTCCACAAAATCTACACATCTGATAAAGAGAATGAATATGTGGGACTACAAAGATCCTGATCTCTCTTTATTCTAAGGGGTGTAGTTATAACCATCACATAAAAAATATCTTTAGAGAGAGTTAATAGATTGAAAATATTGTTTTAAAAATGAATGAGATGAACCAATATCAAATAAAGTTAGAACCTTTGAATATGCTATAGAGACGGTACCTCTCATTGTCGCTGGACCCATATCTGTTTCCTCTAGATACTCTTACACTACATTAAGAAGCATCGTTATGGATTTCTTAGGCTGGAACCCCTTTTTTGGTGAATTATCTAATTTCACTATAGTTTTATAAGTTTCTAATGATCCCATAAAACTATAGAAGGTATCAATGGAAAGGCATAACTTCTATAAGTGACCTTAGTGTTGGTAGGAATCACATATCTTGGTTTCCTCAGTAAAAACCCTATTTGAATTTCCAATCATGCAACACTGGTAAAAAATAAAAGGGAATATTCCAGTAACCTAAATACGTCTAAAAAAAAATCAATCAAGAACGAATATGGGAATCATTTCACTTCTTCTTCCCTTTAGATGAATTTAAACTATCACTTGTAAAATAATAATCTTCCATTAACCCTGACTTTCCAGCCATATCCATTTTAACCAATAGTGCACTATCAAGTACATATATACAAGAATGATGACTCATGATGAAAATCTAAGAATGAATATCACATATAAGTCCCATATCAAAATGAAATTTCTTCATATTCTCATTGGATTTAATCTCATGTGAAAACTGTACTAACTCATCAAAGTGATTGGAATATTCTCTCAGAGTTCTATCAGCCTATTGGAGTTTGAAAAAAACTCTATCCTTGAAAAAAAAAATCTTAATAGAACAGGTCAGTGAAAAGTGCATTTATGTATTTCCACCCTAATACCTTGTGCAAATTCTACCCCATCATTATTCCCCTACCATATCCTGGTTGGGACCTCCAGCATTAATATTTAACACTTCATTGTAATTTTATCTTTCTTATCTACTAATTAAAATAAATGTTGAACCCTAATAAACCATTTTCAACCTCATGAGGGACATTTTAGCCTTTGAATGATGATGGATTCTGTAGAGGGAACTCCTAAGCATGATTTCAGAACTCATCCCTCTAAGGTTCCATTGTTAGATGATGAATAAGAACTGATAGTGGTGCATGTCCCATAGCATGGATAGTATGAACAATACCATCAACTAGACTCAGGTTAATGAGTGGATTTCATCATGTGGGTTCATTAACTACTTCCTCTTAGATCTTATTCACATGTCTTCTCATAGGCATGACACCACACGAAATTAGTACATAATATTGAAGAGAACATATTAACACTAAAATACTGCAATAAGGAAGAATTAATCCCAAGATATAGATAAAAAATATTTGAATTTCAATCCATCCAAATGAAAATTCGGGGAAATACAAGAACTAATCCAAAATATTTATTTCCTAAACCACCCCGAAGGACTTAAGGTTCATTTTGGTTAGATATAGACAAGGTATCAATCAAAACTACATTCTATGTACAAAAAATATTGAAAATATATATACATGAATTATATAATGAAGATCAAGCCAAACCTTTGATACAACATTTTCATGAACCAGCCTAGATACCCTAGTATGCTGATACCCAAGCCTTTCCTGACCTAGCCTAAATGGTTTTTTCATTCCCCAAGAGTTTACGACAACCATCTCGTATCATAAAATCTGAAAGTGGGAACACAGTTTCCATAAACAATATAGAATAAAGAGAAACAATACATTATGAATATAGGAAAAAATCCATAGGGAGAACAATACTAGGAGCCAAATAGGCATAAACAACCCAATGTAAAATCACAAAGTATGAGAAAATAGGATATCCAACCAAGGCCCAATAGAAACAATTCTCTAATCCCAAAGATTAACAACTGTAACCACCTCAAGGTAGATCTCTACCCTTTCTATAACATGTATTGAAATACTATAAAAATAAATAAAGGCATTAGCAGGGTGTGAAATAAAAGACTAGTAGGTTTTAAATATGGATTGAATAATAATATGAGAAAATTAATTAACCAAATAATGGTCTAAATTTTCAACAAAAAGATATAGAATTTTGAAAAATATAATTAAAACAAATCACATTTTAAATTTTAAAGTATGAAAATACTTTAAAAAATAATTAATAATTTTTTATCATAAAATTGTTTCTATAAATTCATCAATCATATGTAAATTTTTTTACAAGAAACGAAATAGATATAAAATCCATCAAAAGGGGAAAAATGTTCATCTTTCAAGAGGTAAGATATTTCCCATTATGGTATCGTCACACACTTATATAATGAAAATGTAAATATGTGTACACTTCCCTATGACCCTGGTCAAAGAGAACTAAGAAACATCCAACAAGGGATAACATCTTCTAAATTGGTTATGTTAGAACTAAAAAGAATTAATCTGATGCTAGTTTATTCATATCCTAGTGTGTTTGTCTATAATAACTCACTAACTAAATTGGGTTTCACGTTCAAATACAAAAATCAATAATAATAAATTTATTTTAAAACTATTTAAAATAAAATCCAACCTATTTTTCTATTTTAATATGAAAATTTATATTTTAAAAACCAAAATGTTTTTTATAAAATCATGCCTTCTACAAGATAAAACCACTAGGTTTCTATCAAAATTGTTTTAATCCATTTTCCAGAATTTAAAAATTGAAATCACTTTCCTAAAATAAATTTGACAATTTAAATTCAAAATTTTAAATCTCAAAATTTTCCATTATTTTTTAAAGACCCCTTAATTCATTGGAATTGGTAGTGGGGTAAAAATTTTAAACCAAATCAAATAAAAATTCACAATTCACTATAATTGGGTTTTCAATAAACCAATAGGAAATAAATTTAAATTTAAATCAAGAAATTTATTATTTATAAATATGGACATCATAAACGAAACATCTTCCCTCAAGACCTTGTTATCATAAAACCAAATTCTCTAATTGGGAAACTCCAATGATTAACATTAGAAATGAAGCTACGAGAATCGAACCTAGATTAAAGATCTAAAAAATTAGGGTAATATCCTCCATCAACACGAAGATCAAAAAACCTAAGGGATAATAGGGGAACATGTTAGAGAATGATAATTTGAAGTGTAAACTTATTGATAAGGGATTTAACATCATTTTATTAGCTTTGATCCACTTCTAGTGGTGTATAGAGGGGCCAAAATCACATCTCTAGATCCATCAAGGAAAAAATAATTCGTATTAGGGTTATAGAGGACCATAAAAAACATAAAACAACTGTTTAAAGGAATTAATTTTTTAGATAAATTTTAATCCGATATGCACTGTTTTATAGGAAGGGATAAAGGGTTTGAAAAACTGCTCACCCATAGTGAAAACCTTCAATTCCTAGTTTTTTAGAGTTTATACTAGAAAGGCGCATAATTTGTGAAAATTGTGTGCCAATCATGCATAACAGAAAATACCTTCAAAATATTAAAATCCCACCCAAAACACCCCTAAACGAAACCCAACCAAATCCTAAATAGTAGATGGGTTTATGAGTACATGGAAACAATAACAGAATGTTTTATCTACAAACAATGTGAATGAAATTTTTAGTTTTTTACATATACATCATGTATGAAATCCAAAAACATATAGAACACTCATTTCCTTGAATATTCATTTATATTTTTTTGTAGAGTATTTTTTAAATAAACCAATTAAAACTTTTTTATTCTTAACAAGTGTTTTAAATGATTTTTACATATTCCTTTATATGTTTTCAATGTTTAATTTCAAAAAAATGGTTTTTAAAAATGTTTTCTGTTTACAATTTATTTTTCATCATTTTAAAATATTTCTTTATATTTTTTCAAAGATATTTTCAATGATAATGGTTTTTAAAAAAACTATGATTTAAAAATATTTTTTCAAAGAAGAAATGATATTTTCCTCTATAAATGTTTCAAACAATTTGTAAATCATACTTCAAATGTTTTTAATGTGGTTTTAATAGAAAAGGTTTGGAAAATGTTTTATTTCTTAAAAAAATATTTTCAAATAAAGGTGATTTTTTTAAATTACCATGTGATAATTCAAAATAAATATCCATTTATGTTGGAATATTTTGATATTGTTTATTATTTACTAGGTATAAAATCCAAGGAATCCATTATTTTCCATTATTTAAATTATTTATGTTTAATATAAAGTATTATTTATGAAACATGTTTCTCACCCATGGGTTATACCACAACAAAATGATTATGAAATATAATTCCTTTTATATGTTATTTTATAATGAAATGATTCTAAAACCTGTATATTTTAATCTAGATATAATATGATGAAATGCCTGTGATACCCATTTAATTTTAGGGTTTATGATAGGAATTTTAGGTAACACATCTCCTTTTATGTGTCATGATATAATAAATGTGTTATTATATTGGAGTACATGTTTTTACATTTTCATTATTTGAAGGGTGGGACCTATACCACCCTCCAAAACATTGGTTAAATATTTATATATCATGAGATATATATGACTAGAATGTAAAGTGTACTTAGTTATGTAATACAAGGTTATAACAAGGTATGAATACGGTACAATAATACTGGGATAGAGCATGGAATGTACTCGATTTAGTAATATAGGGATGGAAATTTGTGTGAAATCTGTTATGTAATTCATGTACAGAATTTTGGGTGAACTCATTTTATTACTATAGGTATAGAATAGGGAGTGAACTCTGTTCAGTAATATTGGACTGAAATGTGGAGTGAAAATGATTCAGTATTATAGGGTTGGAACGATAAGGGAATTCAGTTCAGTAATAAATGGATACAACTAGATATAAATGTGATTCATTAATACAGGGTTGGAATGAGGTGTGAATTCATTTTAGTACTATTGAGATGAAATGGGAAGTAAACCCCATTTAGTAATTTTTGGCTGGAATGGGGAGTGATCCTAGTTTTGTAAAAGGATTTGTTTGTTATAATGGTCTTGGTAGTGAGCCCTCACTAATATGGCATTTTTTTATGATTAGGTGATACCAAAAATTTCATGTCTTATTGCAGTGTTAATCATTCATGAATCATGTTCTTTTATTACCATCGTATTTATGAATTATTATCTTTCTCTATTAATTTGATAACTTAGGTTTACGATCTTTGATATGTAGGGTATGATATTTATATTTTCACTCATGTTCATATATAATTATGTTAATGTTACACTTATTTAACACCTTTATTTACTCTTCTTGAGAATTTAAGGACACCCTTTCTTATGCTTCCATTCCCCATATTATTTATATTGGTTTTAAGTAGAATTATTAAATGTGACGATGTTTCTGGGAAACATTGGATATTTTTCACTAACATTTGATATCGTGTTCAATGTTTATTAAGACAGAAAAATATTATAGTCTTTGGGAATTTATGTTTTTAATATACTAAATATTCATCTAATAAAATTTAATAACCATATATGTTTCTCAAAGTACAGTCTATTTTTCTCCATTTTCATTGAATATGGTTTCCTTTTTTATATTCTATTTTTATATTATTATCATTTATCATCTATATTTTCCATAAGATTGTGTTATTGATTCTCACAATGCCTAATATCCTTAAACATGTAACTATGGAGTTTGGGTGGTGCATTCACTTGGGATCCCTAAAAATTAATTTCATTAATTGGATATTTAACATCACTTGTACTGTCTTTTCCTTGATGGAAAATACCTCCACACTTGTAACATACTCTTGTTCCACTTATCCATTCACCTATTTTCTTCTTCTAACACTTTTTTCCTAGTGGGTGATGGTATTTCATTTCTCCATGTGATTTATTTAAGTTCTCATGAGAGTAAATACTTGTTTTTATCAAGACCATGGGAATGATCAAAATCACCAAATTCCATTTCTATCTTTCACGCACATTTTATGATTTCTTAATATTCACTAAATTCTATTATATCCAATTTCAATTCAATAATTGGTCTTATGATACCAAAGATTTAATGGTTTTTTCTAAACAAATTATAAAAGCAGTAGCATACTGTTAATGTATTATAAAATTAGCATTATAGGTACCCTTAAATTCTCTATACCTCTATTTTAGATCAATAAATTCATTCTCTATCCTTATTAATAGAATACATGGATGTACATACTGAAAAATATCCTCTTAAACACACCCCATTCCATGGATTCAATTACCTCCACATGACTCATATTCTTAATAAGGTTACACAATTGATATTTTTTTCTAGAAAAATGATTGATAGAAGAAATTAATTTTTCATTCTCTGAACAAAGAAAAATATAAAATAACATTTTATTTTTATGAATCCAATGTTTAGAAACTAAATGATTATTGGACACACTAAAAGTGGGTGGACGTTGACTCATGAAATAAAAATTATAAATTTATTCCCCCATTATTGGTTCAGATGTTTATCATGATTCCAAGATTATGAAATTTGTTTGAAACTAAAAATAGTAGTTCTATTATAGATCCCCTAATATTGATTTTCTCTGGAGGACAACCATTTCATTATCAATTACATTCGATATTAATACAGTTCCTTCATGTTCCATACATTGGATAAAATGAGAGAGAATAATGTGAGAAACACTAATCACAGTGGAAAACAATATAATCATGAAAAATAATTTATAGGGTGTCCAAATTATAGAACCTACTTTTTAATCTATGAAACATTAGGCCAAACCATGGACATTCATTAACATTATTCGAATCCATTATAAAAGCTCATAATGAGTGTGAATTAGAAAAGAATAAAAAAATGGAGTGTTTGTATAGGTGTATAGAAAATCATATTTTCATAAAGAAGGTGATGATTCTATCTAGATAAATTCACCCTTGTTATATTTATTACCCATTGATACTTCTATTCTAGATCCCCATCTAATTGTATTATCCATAAAGGGAAGTAATTTCCTATAACCCACTCACTCTATCATTTATCAAAATTCCAGAATATTTTCCTACACATTAACTCATATATATTCTTATCCATAGTTATATCATTAGTTATATATATATACCCCTAGTTATTTAAATAATATTTTCTCATCCTTGTTTCCATTGGAAAACAAAAGCTTTATCTAATAAAAATTATAACGACATGAACATATTATAATAAATATTACATATTAGTATATTATTATTAATTGACAAAGAAAAATAAATTCTATAATAATTTATTTCTAGTTCCATTGAAAACATGAATTCATAAATAAATATTTCATATGTGAGTTATATCAACTCCAACAAAGTTCATTACAATTAACACACTTCTTTGAAATATCATGCTTAATACCTTTCATAAAATTACAGGGAAAGGAATCATAAACATATTTGAGATAGGTAGCCTAGTAATGATAAAAAAGATATATATTAACATTACATGAGTATATGGGTATGAAAACATGAGAATAAAAAATGAAACCATACCTTTTAAAATATTGTTCATAAGCATGGGTCATAGAATATATCTTGGTAGTTCATAAGACAACAATAAAAATAGAATAAATGAACATGATCTAGGAGAGAATAATAGTGTCACACGAAATAGATTATTTTAATATACATATTTATATAAAATGTTATGTCAAGGATACCCATAAGGATATACATTACATGATATATCTGGTCTAAGAAATTGTGTACCTTCTTCGGGCTTGGGATAACCTCTCGTTTACCCTCTTTTAGGATTTAGATAACCTATTATTTTTTCACTTTCAGGATTGGGATAACCTCCAATTTATCCTCAATCGATCATTGTATAACATACCATGTACACTCTTTCTATTTTAGGATAGCTTATCATGCATGTATTTTGGGCTTTATATGACCTTCCATGAATAATTTGAGCATATATAACACTAATCATTAGCTAATGCATTAGAGGAAAAAATATGTCCCACCCATCATGTGATGTAAATAATATATATTTTTTCCATAAGATCATAAAACCATAATAACAAAACCCCTAAAAATTAATGGGTTTCATAATCATTTTATCATTTTAAATAAGAATAACCCTTAAAATAAAAAGTGGGATTCATAAGAAATTTATCCTGATATAACCCATGGTAGTGAAACGAGATTCATAAAAATATTTTCATCATTAAAATAACCCATATAGATAATGATTATGAAATATCTACTTGGGTGATATTCCCAGTCATTCATATGCAACATCAATGGATATCATCTTAGATGGAAAATGAGCTTGAATGAAAAATCACTTGGAATATTTATAGAGGAAAATATAATTTCCTTGAAAATAAAATCATTAAAAATAAAAATTGAAAAAATATTATTAATGTTATTTTATTTTAAAATATTCTTGAAAAAATATAATTTATTTTTTAATAATATAATTTTTATAATGTCATGAAAATAATTTTTAAGCTTTACACTTTGAAACAAATATTTTATTCACATTTTTAGTAAAAAATGGCCATGTTTAAAAAATTACATAAATTTTAATTTTTAAAAAATTTAAAAAATTTAAAAATTTAAAAATTTATTTTTTAAATAATATAGATATGATGAAACATTTTTTGGAAACATTTTTAGAAAACATAATTAGATCAGATAAAGGTTTTTTGATGAAATAGAGAAATAATGTTGGTGTTCATTAAAAAACCATGTGAAATAATTAGTATATATAGATTGTAAAATTATTTGAAGACATTTATTCTCATTAAATTAAAATAGGATAATGAAATTTAAGAGTTTCATGAGATATAATTCAAAATATTTTATCATCAGATGCATAAACCTGATACATTCTGATAAATGATGAGATTGTATCATAAAACCTTTACCTCTTTGTGACATTTAAATGTAATATCCATTATACAATAACATTAAATATTATATAAAATATCATTATAAAAAATAAATTCATGATATTACATGTCTATAGGGTCTTTTATGTACCTTATAAATGAAGATGGGATTATAACATGAATTATGTATCAATGAAGAAAAATTGAGACAAAAAACCCTTACAATTATTGTCGTATTTAAACCATAGAGACCATGAAAGATATATATTAAAAAATATATGTAAATGACCTTTATTTTGATGTAAATAATCATAAAAAATATTCATGGGAATTATATAGACTATATAAATGAAAAAAGTGGTGAATATAGAATTTTTCTTCTAGAAGAAAAAATTATATGAATATCCCTTATCATGAGTCTCTAATGCCTTCATAAAAATTAAAAAAAGTGAATAAGAAAATAAAATTTATCATTAATATATTATTGGACCATAATATTTTATATAATACCATTTATTATTTATTTGTGACATTTTATTTCTCATTTATTAATATTTCTATGCTAAAGTAATGCTTCTAGTAATAACTTATCTGTTTTTCTTGTATGTTTTGATTTTGAATTTTTATTCAACTTACATTGATCATGGATAAATAATCTCTATAATTTCAAACATAATATTAATAAAATATTTATTAAATTTATATTTATGTATATTAATCCATTAAAGATAGAGATAAAAATTGAATTACATTGTTCCATGAGATAATTGGTCGTACATTCACAAGAATGTTATTTCCATTTTATAAATGTAATGAATGAGGGGAAGGCAAAAAAATATTTAAAGTATGAAATAATTAATTGTTAATATAAATAACTTATTTATGTTTATATATTTATTTATTAAAATCCATATAAATATAATGTAAAAAATTTGTTTAATTACTTCGCAAGGTGGTAGTCTACCATACAGATGGACAACATTTTTATATTCCCAAGGAATTGAATATAAGAATCTATATGTGATATAATGACACCAAAAACATATTAATATCCTAAAAATAATATATATATATATATTTAATAAATCATTATATCTATATGTGAAAGGCCATCATGGAAAATAAATAACATCAGTCCATGAGGCGGTAGTGTGCCATACTCCCAAATAATGATTTTTAACCTATTTAACTAAATCAGAATTGAATATAGATCATGAAAATAACATAAAAAGTCTAAGTTTTTTTAAGATAATAATTTTTTTATATCATAATGTTTTTCAATAATTTAATGATCTAGATGAATAATTAAAACAAAACGATCGATGGGAATATTAACTCTTCCTCATAAGACTACATTTGGTTTTCCCCAAAAGCCTTCCAAGAATAGTTTTTTTTGAAAAAATAAGAAATATATGATGATAGTATGTATTTAAATATTTTATTTGTATATTTATTTTTCAAGCCAAAAGGTTTTCAAGGTGTCAAGAGGATATGAGAAATGTTTCCTTTTATAAGTGAGGTGAGTGGCACATCAATATTTTTTTAAAATGAAACTTTGTACCCATGTTTCTCACATGAAAATGCCTCCATGTGAGTAGTTATATAACATAAAAATTATATGGCCATAATATGGACATATAATTTGTGTTGTAAATTTTTTGGTTAATTTGAAACCCATATCATTTTAGTTTAACCCCATGATAAACACAAATTTACATTAACCGCATAAAATAAATTTTAATATTTTTTAATATTTGTTATGGTCATTAATTATATTGACCATACTTGATAATATAAATTATTATGATTCCAAATATTGAATCCATTTTCAATATTCCATTCATATATATTTAATCATTTAAAGTAATATGAATCTTACAGATGAGATGAGGAAGTGGACTTTCAAAAGGAAAATGTTCAAATGATTAAAATATTTTATATCAAAATTCAATATGAAAATGATTCCAATTAACAAAATTTTTACAAAAGATATATAAGGAAACTAATTTTACTATTTAAATGATATTAACTTTTTATTAATTTAAAAACATTAAAATATATTAAAAATAATAAAAAAACTAATATTTTTAGCCATTCGATGAAAATTTTATATTTTTTGAAAGTTATATAAAATTAACTCCAAGATAATTAGAAAATATACATTTTAGCAGTGAATTATACATTTTAAGATACATTTTTTAAATATTGTCATATATAATTTGATTATTTTTTTACAAAATGAATTTTTTGACAAAATAGTATTTTTAAAACATATAATGATTTTTATGAAAAAATAATTACATTATATCAATATTATTTCCTTAAATAAAACAATTTTCATAATATTTAATAATTTTTTTCTCACTATTAATATACCTATTTTTAAGGTCCAGGTTTCAGCTTTTACCATTAAATAATAATAATAATAATAATAATAATATATCTTGGTTTTTTAAAACTATGTGTCATGTGTAACATACAATAAACTATGTTTTTATTATAATGAAAACATAACTCAGTGTTGCATATAACAAAACATATCAAAATGATTAAATTTATTTGAAATACAAAATCTCAAAAAATATCAATGTGTTACATTTATAATTTATATAAATGAAGTTTCAGATGAAAATTCATAGGGTATTTCATAAGTTATGATGCAATGTTATCCTGATGATTTCTTTCCAAATTTTTTTGGATGATATATAAAATTAGTATTATTTGTGGTTTCACATGTTATTATATACAATACAATAATAATGTGTAATAAAAAATACTCAAATTCTTTATTATAAGTGGGATATTAATTTTTTTATTCCCCAAATCCATATATTTAATTATATTAAAATAAAATAATATATGTTATAGATATGTCATATGTTATGAGATATTTAATTCAATGAGTTTTTTATTAATGGGTTTGGTCATATAATTTTTTTTTGTGATATGGTAATTTCATGTTTCAAAAATTTCATTCATTCTTTATATAAGATAATTTTACATCATAATTTTTTATTTTTTAATGTATAATAGCCATAGAATCCTATGATTACCATGGAAGCCTCACATTAATTATTATCATACAAATATCTTCCATAATGTCTATCATTAATACATCAAACATAATATAGAATCTAAATTGTTTTTATATAAAAAATACATGTTTTATGAGAGGTTTATACATTTTGTAAGAATTTTAATTTACTTATATGATTGTAATGTATATGTAAATGATAAAGGGCATCAAGAATCATCCATGAGGCCTATATCAGTACGATGATTCCACTGAGATATTTTTGGAAGAAAGCCTAGGCCTCATGTTAATTTTCCTTAAGATATTTTCTTTCTTATCCCTTTTGAATTAATTGGTATTATCATTCCAAAGGAATTGTGGACAATAAAACCCATGTATTTGGTGATTTAATTTATCTCATTAATACACCATGGATGATGGAAATCTATTGTTTCATCCAATTGATCTTAAAAAATTTATTATTTAATTCACTAGGTTAACATATATTCATCATTTAAAAAATACTTGGTTTAGGTTTTTTATAGATGAGATATATTGGGATTATTATTTTTTGACCTCTACTAAATTGAATAAAATTTATTCAATCCTTTGAAACTATTCATAAAAAACATGTAATAATAGTATCACTAAATTATATCCTTAACATGATCATCTAAACATATGAACACAAAAGAATGTTTATAGATATATTTTTCATCCATAATTAATGAAGACATTCAGAGGCTTTGTTTTCACCCTATTTTTACCTAGTAGGTACCTAATTTCAAAAAAAGACATATTTGACAAGAAGGATGATTTTTTACCTTATAAGGGGTTTATTCTAAACATTGTATAGTCACTAGGTACCCAATTTATTTCAATTGAGTTCTCAATTCCTCTACACAGGGTGCCCAGACATTTTTATTTCTTTGTGGTAGAAAAATAAACCTTCTAAACACCTCCATTTTAATCCATTCAACAAAACATATTCCTAAATAACATAAATTTATCCATTATTTAATATAAAGAACCATAAATATGAAAATATCTATAAATTAAACACTCCCCTAATATAATTTCATTATAGAATTACTTCTCTTAGTTTCTACTAACACTGAATAAAACGTGACATTGGAATATATATAAGGCTCCAGCATTAAACATTACATAATATAGAGTTAAGTCATAATTTGACTTTTATTTACATTGAGGATCTTTTTAGGTTTTGATATTTATATAATTAGGCCATAACTCATACATAACAGCTCAAATACTTCAAAGTGGACACATATACTCACTATCCAATTTTTTTCATAAAACCAAAATGTTTAATAGAATCATGGATTCATTTCATTTTCAAACATAATAATTTTTTTGTGATCCCATCCATGACTCTATTCTAAATTAAATCATGTGAAAAACAATTCGAAACATTGTACGAGTATAGAAAGAGAGGTTCCATTGCTAAAAAGGCTTCATGCATGGCGGGGGCGCTGTTCGTGATAGAAACAGATCGGTCATCCTGGATTTCTCCATCCAGCTTGGTCACGACACATCCTTACAGGTAGAGGCGTTTTCCATGCTTACATGCCTTACAGTTTGTTGGCAGCATAGTCTCAAGATTTTAGTAGCGGAAACTGATTCTCTGATCTTGTGCAAAGCCTTGAAAAACCTTGGTGTTATCCCATGGTCGATTGAGTATGTCATGAGGAAGTGTCGTGCCATCCTCGACAACAATATCGAAGTAGCCCACACCTGGCGAGAGGGTAACAAATTAGCAGACTATCTGGCATCGCTTGACTCTCCTGGTCCAGGGTCAATTCTTTTACATGATGTCCATAGCTTGAAGCAGGAAGGGATCAACATCATTCGAGGGGATGCCCTAGGTCTCCATTACTTTAGACCCCCATAGGGTTGTGTCTCTCGTGACCTACCGGTGCAGGCTATCTTGTGTTCTTTAACTCCCCTTGAATAAAAATTTTAATGTTGAGTATTGAGTATAAAAATCATAGTAAGGGATACAAAATTAAGGGGAAATGTTAGTTTTGTGAAAACATGTGAACCATGAATACTTTATCATAAAGTAATAATTGACACATTTAACAAATATTATATACAATTAACTAAATATAAGATCACTGATTACCATTTTTATAATAAAAATATAACCTTAAGACTCCCAGAAATCCACATATAAAATATGTAACTTCAAACATAATTATACTTAAATGGAATATCCATACAATCCACTTTTATACATATCAATCTTACAAATAGAATAGTGAGGTAGACTACTTCCATACTTAATGAATTGAAGGATATAATGTAGACACCTAAACTTTGTTTATAAAAAACCACCATTATTTGGTTTATCACATTACAAACCACCTTTTTTCAAGTACCATTATATAATCACAACACATAAAATATTGTAATTATCAACATTTCAATTATAAAAGTTCATTTAAAATCACAAGATTACTTTTCAAGATATTAAAATAGTCATTAAAATTTAAAAACCATATTCAATACCAAAACACCCAAAAAATACTATAAGGTATTTATTTTAATTTTAAAAACATTAAGGCTTATATAGAAATCCAAATATCAAATAAAGGCTATGACAATAGGAGAATTCATTGTCACTGTATACATTAAAAAACATCCCTTTTGTTATTTTGTAAAAAAAATTAGAATGAATTATATAAAAATATTCCATTTAAAAACATGTAATGAAATAAAATTCAAAAGGGTTAATTATACACCTTATAAAATAATGTGGTGTATAGCATCAAAATATTCCTCAATGAAAGGAGATTGAGATGAAGTCCCTTATGTTGAGTTCAATTCACTACAAATGTTCCTTATTCTTCCTGAATAATAAAATTTGGTTAACTTATACATGATTACAAACCTTTTAATTTTTATTATTCATTTTATATCATTAATTTCTATGATATAATAATTATTTAATTATTTGAGTTCATGTTAGGCGTCTTTTTAATATTCGGTTCTTGAGTAAAAAACTGAACATGGTTTGATATCACGACTTCATGTGGTCATAATTACTTCATATAAAAAACAATATTCATGAAATTATAATCATTTTTATATATTAATCATACTTTAAAATCAAACTTGAATTATGGTTATTGAAAATGAGAAATGTTATTTTAATGGAGATGGTAAGCCGTTTGTACGCATGAGTAACGGTTTCCATTTTTCATTGATCATTATGGAAAGAAGGTAAATATAATTTTATATTTATAGAAAGATCATAAGATCATTATAATAATTTTAATATCTTAAATAAACTAATATATATATATATATATTATATAATTTATGTAATGAATAAAAATGAGTCACAAAGCTTCGTGGAGGTGATATTTCACATGTACGCACGAACGACTTTATCATTTTAATGCGCATGGAAAGTAAGAAAGTAATTTAGATATTATTATAATATAATGACTAGTATTTCATTAATATAAAATATGAACACTATTTATATACTTATAACCAATCTTGAGTTACTGTTATGGAAAATGAATTATATCAGTTCGTGGAGGTGACATTTCATATGTACACACGCATAATTAATTCCTTCACCATTTAATGGAAGTAGATATGGATTTAGGTGATGCTATTAAGAAAATAAAATCTCAGTATATTTAAGTTACTTTATATTTTATTTCATCTTAGAATAAGGATATTTGAAGGATGATTAAGATGAAATAATATAGAAATACCTAAATAAAAATGTTACCTTTCCATTAGATGATCACCTTTATTAACACCTTAAAACCTATAAGGAAGGTGTTATACCTAAAATATAGATTCAATAATGTTGAGAGATATTCTAGGAAGTGTTTTTGGATAAGTATGACTAAACAATATGGGTTTTTATGTTTGAGGAATAAAGAGGAATTGGTTCCTTTTTATAGGAGAGCGGAGGGGCACCCTTGGAATTATTAAAAGTATTAAATTAATATAAATTAAATATTTATTCCAAATGGGTTAAAACTAATTTAGTTAGATGATATTATGAGTTTGAATAGAAATATGATTATCCAATGATAATTAAAAATGTTTTTAATAAAATTCAATCCTTATCTTTTTTTGACCTTTTTAACTCTTACTATTTTATCATGTAATTTTCACATTGAGAGTTAAAATAATTACCAAGTACTTAAAAATGTATATTAGATGAGTAATTAATGAAATTTTTATAGGATTATCAAATACCCTCCTGATTTATATATTTTTATAAAAATTTTATCATTTAATTAAATATTTTATAAATTATGTTATGATTTATGTCAATTTTGACACTATTTATTACATGAAGTTTTCTAAAAAAATTATAAAAACTTGATTCCTTCAGAAAAACTACATTAATTCAATCATAACGTTTTGTTTTCATCCATAAAATTATTTTTTTTCATAAAACATTTCAAATTATATTTATTTTAATATTATTAATGTCAATTATTTGATTCAATCTTTAATAAATATATTACTACATAATCATTGTATCAAAATTAAATTAAATTATTCAATTACAAAAAAATATAAATAAATTAAAATTACGTAGGTAATCATTTTATATTTCAATGAAATATTCATAGTCAAATATATCACTTACATAACTCCATATTAAATTTATTTTACTAAGAAGATACATATTGATAACATATTTGCCTTCAACTTAAATTAAATATTATAAATTTTATAATAACACCCAAGTTGCATAAAAAGGTAATAATTTCATCCGAAGGATATTAATGGTATATAATAACTCATAAAATAATATTAGTATAAGTATTAGAGTAATTTTATAATTTTATAATTTTAATTTTACCTTTAATTATGCTATTTACCTTTAAGTGTGGTAAATAAAATAGTAAAGTTAATATTCACCGAAACATATTTTTATCCTATTAGACCACATTTTTCATACTAAGTTTAACCATTTATATCAATTTTGGAAAATTCAATTCACATAAGTGATTAAATTCGGTTTAACACTAATCCCATTGATGGATTGAGATAGCGGGTGTTTTAAGTAACACGTTCAAAATTCAAATAGTTTTTATATTAAATTTTTATTTGAAAACTAATACAAGGAACTAAATTTGATTAACTAATTAAAATTCATATAATTACACCTTAAAACCATGTAAATTAATAATCTGACAATAAAAATAAATTAAATGAAAACACATTTTTTTAATTAAAATGTTGTATTTTTCCCTATTCATTAAAATAATAATTTAATTAGAAAAATTCCAAAAATTCCACCAAAGTAAAATTTTATGTTATTATTCCATTTTTTTCAAATATAACATATAAAAATTAGAAATAGTATAATTTTAAATTGGTCACCATCAAAGGGTGGTAAAACTACCTTTTAAAAATATTTGAGTATTTTATGCTTAAATTAGATTTATTCTAATTTTATGACTCTAAAATTATTATAAGAAAGTCAATATATTGAATAAACATTTGTAAACATAATATAGTTATTTCTATTCATTCTAGTCAACACATCATCTAGGCGATAACTACCATTAATAATAATAATAATAATAATAATATTATTATATTATTTTTCTTTATAACTAAGTATTGTGTGAAAGATATGATTTCCTAGAAATCCAATGTTGCGTGTCAGGTATTCTATCAAACATAGAATCCCATTTAAATTATAATTATAATAAAATTAATAAATATAAATAGATATGAAAAATTATTATTCAATAATTACATGGGATGTTACATCCTTCCCCACTTTTAGAAATTACATCCTCACAATTTTATTTACTTATCAAATAAGTGGTGGTATTTATCACTAATAGTATTTTCAGATACCCTTGTTTCCTTTAAAACCATAGGGTTTTCAAAAAAACCTTAACCTAATGAATTTTCTTATTCCGTAATAATTTATCAATACGATCAAGAATATAGACTGGTTGTTCATCATAAAAAATATTCTCTTCCAACTAGACTATATCTTGACTCAAAGAATGAGATGAATATGGAATATACATTATTGAAATTTAAACATGACAAAAATTTTGTGCATTATATAGACTCATAGGCAAACACACTCAGTAGGCAACTGATATAACTTTTTGTAAGATTTCATAGTATCTAATGAACTGTGGAATCAATATCCCCTTCTAAACAAAATACATTAAACTTTTACAAGGAGAAACTTTGAGAAATACATAATCACCAACCTAAAATAAAATATCCTTCCTCCTATTATCCACATAACTTTTCTATCTGCTCTATGTTGTCCTCATATACATCTGAATCAATTGAATTTTTTGTTTCATTTCCTATACCAATTTTGATCCCAAAAACTTCCATTCACCCACTTTATCCAAAAAAGTTAGAGTTCGATAATGCTTCCCATATAATGCCTCAAATAGTTCCATATATATACAAGATTGAAAACTTTTATTATAAGAAAACTAATCTAAAGAAATATTGGTATCCAAACTTACCTGGTATTCCATTAAACATGCACATAGCATATACTCCAACCGTTGAATTGTTCATTATGACTACCCATCTAATTGAGGATGAAAAGATGTACAAAAATTTAATTTAATACCCAATGACTTGTGAAACCCCTTCCGAAAGTTATAAGTGAACATGGGATCATTATTAAAAACAATAGAGAAGGGAACTCCATGTTACCTAACTATCTCTTTAATATAAAACCAATAATATTTTATGGAGAAATAATATCTCAAATAGGAAGAAACTTAGAATATTTAGTCAATCAATAAACAATAACATAGATCAAATTGTTACCTCAAGAAGTATTTGGAAATCCCAATACAAAATCCACTGATATATTTTCTTATTTCCACTATGGCCCTAGAAAAGGGTGAAGCATCCCTTTCAGTAACTTTTTCTTTTCTTTAACCTCTTGAAAAATCAAACATCTCAGGGTAAAATATGTAATATCTCTTTTCATTCCATCGCACCAATAACACTTTTTATGGTCTCTATACATCTTAGTGAATTATAGATGAATTGAAAATGTAGAACTATGAGGTTCACATAACAAATATTTATTCAAATGTAAATCATAAGGCACACATAATCTACTTCCAAAATGTAAAACTCAATATTTAATGATGTTAAATTCAGGTAACTTACCCTTCTGAACAAATTCAACCTTTCTCTTCAACTCACTATCTTCCTTCTATGATTTCTTAATTATTTATAATAGAGATAATTTAACTAACACCTAAAACAAAATATAGTAATTTCCATCACCAAGAACTTCTAAACCATATTGTATCAAATCATTAACAAAAATATCTTGTTCCAAACCTAGAATGGTTAATGTTAAATTACATTTTTGGCTTAAAGCATCTACAAATTTATTTTCTTTTTCTGAATTTTAATGAATCATGCAATCAAAATACTTGTCTAATTCCACCCATCTTCTCTGTCTCATGTCTAATTAATTCTAAGTGAATATATATACTTCAATCTGTTGTGATCAGTATATATTTCACACGTTACGCCATACAAATGATATGTTTACATTTTTAATGAAAAGACAATAGTAGCTCATTTTATTCATGTGGTGGGAAATTAAACTCATGAGGTTTCAACAAAAATACATCATAAGTAATTACCTGATCATTCTATATTAGTAAACAACCATTTCCTTTCAATGAAGAATCACTGTAGATAAAAAATTAACAATTCTTGGATGGAATGTCCAGAAATAGATCAATTACCAGTGTTCTATTCAGTTCCTGAAAACATTCATCAAATTATTTTTTCTAGATGAACATAACTCTATTACATGTTAACCTAGTTATTGGGCAAGATTAATAATAAATGTTTTCAACAAACCTTTTGTAATAACTGCGAATCCATGAAAACAATGAATCACTGTGATATTTGTAGGTCTTGGCCACTCTTCAACATCATTTGTTTCATAAGGGTCAATAATTATTCCATATTTTGAAACAATATTACTAAGGAATAAATTATTTTAGAACCAAAATTCACTCTTACTAAACATTATTTTCATTTATTTTATGGTTTTCAAAACAATCCTCAAGTTACTTTCATGTTCCTCATGACTTTTAGAATATACCAAAATATCATTTATAAACACAACCAAAACTAATTCAAAAACTAATGAAAGACTCCCTTCATAATATTTATAAATACCTCTGCAGGATTCGATATCCTCAAGGGAATAACTACAAACTTATATGGCCCATATCTTGTTTGGAACACCATTTTCGAATGTCATTATCCTTCACATTTAGTTGATGATACCCAGACCACAAATCAATCTTCAGAATATATTATGCTCCCTGGAGATATTCAAGAAAATAATTGAAATGAGTCAATGGATACTTGTTCTTAATAGTTAAGTTATTCAAGGATTTGTAATAAAAAAAGTCTCCTAGAACCATCTTCCCTTTGCACAAATAAAATAGAAGCACCCCCTGGTGAAGCGACACGTCAAAGGAAACCTTTATCAAGAAATTATAGAAACTATTTTTTCAATTTTACAAATTTTACTTATACCATTTGATATTGGGGTTTATAAATAGTTTTAGTATCAGTGACTAAATCAATAGTAAAATCAAACTATCGATCATGAATAATAAATGGAAATTCATCATGAAAAACATCTGTAAATTCATCCACTAATGGAATGTCATGAGTCAATGTTGTTTCTTTCTTTAAAACAACATGATCTAGATAACTTTCACTACCATAATTAATAAATATCTCACCTTCTTTATATTTTATCAAAGGTATAAAATCATTGAATAAAACATTATTGGATTTTCAATCTATTTTAGCATGATAAACATAATGCCAATCCATACCCATAATGATATCAAATTCCACTATATAAAGTTCAAAAATATTTGCATGAAAGGCCATACAACTAATGATAATAAGAATATATACATAATTTTTTTTGGTTTAATACTTAATCCTAGAGTTTTCACCAAGAGATATGTATTACAATGATGATGCGATATTTTTAATTTACATGCAAAGCTCATAGAAGTGAATAATTGTGAAGATTCAGAGTAAAATAGAGTATGGGAATATTTTGAAAAAAACCTATAACATACCTTTAACCACTTCATTTGATGGTTCCACATTAGTTTAGTAGTATAAAATTATTTTTCCCATGCTCTTATATTTTTGATCTTGTTGGTTTACACCATGGGTAATCAATTTTGGACACACATTGGCATAATTTCTAAACACATTGCAACTAAAAAATCTTTCTACTTAAATTTAATTACTTGTATGATATTATAAATTTCTATCATGAAAAACATAGCCATTATTACCACATCGAAATAACATACCAAATTTTGAGAGACATTCTCCATGACACGTCTTACTACACTTCTCACAAGATGTAAATTTAGTTTTCTTATCTCAAAACATATTTGATGAATTCATTCCCGTTGTCTTCCAACTAGACCACTTTTATTTAATGCCCTCATTAAATTAATGATCATTATAAAACTCTATTTCAATATTCTCATCAAATTGGAAAAGTTTATTATAGCTTTTGAACTCATGAGAAGCTAATGCCCTTTGATATTTTAGATTCAATCATGAGAAAAATAGATTTATCTTACTATCAATATTTTAGTTAAAATTTGGGATGTAACCTAAAAAATAAGTGAAAATTTATTCATATGCAGCCATAGAATTTTTTTTCATTTTGTATCAATTCCATGAATTTATTTTCTATCCCATGTCAATCATCCTTAGGAAAACATTTATCAAGGAAGATGTTCTAAAATTCATCCGATTCCATGGAAACAGTCTATTCATATCCTTTTATATTTTTAATAATTTACCACTACTGATTGTCTTAACAATAAAAACTATAAATAGAAAGTCTAATATTTCGATTATATGAATACCATATTATATAAAAAATATTTTCTGGTGATTTAATCCACCGTTCAGCTGGCACCGTGTCAGATGATCCTCTGAATGATGGGAGAAGTTGCCTCATAAAATGCCCCACTACCAACATATTCATATACAGCTGATCTATTTGATATCATTCATAGACACAACCACAATTTATCAAAATATTCAACTGATCCATTACTGAAAAAAGTGATTTAGTTCTGATTCCAACCATCATAGGATGCATATTTAGATGGTTTTTCCCTATTCATGCCTTCTTAGTACAGCTGCCCAGTTTCCTCTATGAAAAACCCTTCTGAATAGAAATATCATAGATGAATAAAAATGGTAATCTTAAAATTATATGTCATTTTAATTTGTCCAAGAAGTAATTAATAATTTATGGGTATTTTATTTACAATATTCTAACTCCTAATGTTATATAAATTGACCTCTGATACGAAATATAAGGCTTCAACCATAAACCTTTCATAATCTTGATTTATGTCAATAACATGACTTTCATTCACATAAAGGATATTTTATTCTATATATATTAATATAATTAGTCCAAAACTCATACATAAAAGCTCAAATACTACAAATTAGACACTTTTACTCAATATCCATTTTTTATAAAACAAAAAACATTTTAAAAAACATGGTTTCAGTTCATGTTTAAACATCATAATATTCCCATGATTCCATCTATGAATCTATACTTCTTTTAATCCTATGAAAAAATTTCAAAACATTGAATATGCATAAAAATATCAGTAAGTGATACACAGAGAAAGAAAAATGGTAGTCATGTGAAAACATGTAAACCATGAATATTATATCATAAACTAATATTATCCACCCTTAAGAAGTAATAAAAACAAATAAATAAATATAATATCATTACTTAACCATTTTTTTATCCAAATATTACCTTCAAACCCATTGAAATCAATATATAACGTAAAAAGGTATCTTCAGACATTATCATACTTAAATAGAATAACCATACAGTCAACTTCCACACATATCACTTTTACAAATGAAATAACCAAGCGACCAACTTCCATACCCAATGTAGTTAAGGTTATAACGTAATCAAAGGTACTTGGTTTATCATATGACCACCACTCTTTGGTTTATCATTAATCAACCCCACTTTTCAGTGTACCATTATATAATCATAACACATAAAAGATTGAAATTATCAACATTTCTCTCATAAAATTTCATATACAATCATAAGAAATCATTTACAGATAATGAAATAGTGAAAACACTTTCCAAAAAATTTCAATACCAAAAAAACTAAAATTGTAATGATGGATTAATTTTCCTTTTAAATATATTTGGTCTTATATTGGAATCCAAATATCAAATAACAGTTACAGTGGAAAAGAATTCGTTGTCACTCCACAAACTAATTTTTTTTCCTACTGTTGTTTTGAAAATAAATTAAAACAATTCATATAAAAATATTCCTTTTGAAACCTTGTAATGAATTAAAAAAAAGGTTTTGACTATACACTTTATAAAAATGGTGGAGTATAACATCCAAACATGCCTCAATGAAAGGAGATCGAGGCAAAGTCACTTACCTTGAGTACGATTCGATATGTATGTTCCTTATTCTTCCTAAATAATAAAATTATATTAATTTATAATTTCTTCAGAAACATGTAATTTTTTATTATTCCTTTTATATCATTAATTACCATGATATAATAATTAGTTAATTATTTGAGTTCTTGTTCGACTCTTTGTCGATATTCAGTATTTGAGTTGAAAATGAACATGGTTTTATTTCACTGGTTCATATGGTCATAAGACCTTCATATAAAGAATAATATTCATGAAATTATTTTCATTTTTAGATATATATTACACTTTTAAATTAATCCATGAAGTATCTTTAGGAAAAATGACCAATGTTATATTCGTGGATACGATGATCCGTACACACACAAGAGTAATGTTTTCTATTTATCATTGATCGTTATGTAAAGAAGTAAAGTATTATTTATCTTTATATAATGATTATGAAATAAAAATATTTGTATTATTATTTTAAATATACTTAAATATATTATAAAATTTAATTAATGAATAAAAACAAGTCACATCACTTAGTGGAGGTGATAGTTCAGACATACGCACGAACAGCATTATCATTTTTATGAGTGTGGAATGAAAGAACCTAATTGATATATTATTATCATATAATTATTAATACATACTGAATAATAGCTAAAAAAACTAATTATATATTTATAACCAATCATGACAGGTGGTTATAGAAATTGAATTATATCAGTTCGTGGAGGAGATAGTTCACACAATCCTATGAACAATTAACTCCTTTCATATCTAATAGAAGTGGAGATGGATTTAGGTGATGATATTAACATAATTACATATAAGAATATTTATGATAGTTTAGTTTTTAATTAATCTTGGAATAATAAGATTTGATGGATTTTTTAGAATAAATAAAAAAGAAATACTTAAATAAAAACATTACATTTCCATCCAATGAGAACCATTATTAACGACTAAACACCTCTAAAGAAGGTAATATTCCTAAAATAGTGCATCACAAAAGTGGGGAGGAATTCTAGGAATGATTTTTGGAAGATATTACCTGAATCAAAAGTTTTTTGAAGTGTAAGGAATGGAGAGGCATGTGTTCCTTTTTATAAGAGAGGGGAGGGACACCTTTGAATTATTAAAATAATTAACTTAATATAAAATCAATTTTCATTCCAAATGGGTCAAAACTAATTAGTTTGAATATATTATGAGTATTGGTTTAAATATAATCATGAAATGATAATTGTAAAAGTTTTGAATAATTTTTATCCTTTTATTGTGTGTTTTAATCTATTTTTATCTCTTACTATTTTATGAAGTAATTTACATTTTGATAGTTAAAATAATTACCAAATCATGCTAAATGAACAATAAATGAGTCATTAATGTATTTTTAAAGTTATCTAATTTTTTTTGGATAAATTTTATATTTTAGAGAAAAATTATATTTTAATTAAATATTTTATAATTTAAAACATGAATTATGTCAATTTAGACACTATTCATTATAAAACTTTTATAAAAAATTCTAACAACTATATTACTTTAAAAAAACACATTAACTCAATAATAAAAAAGGATATTTATCCATAAAATTATTAGATTGAATCAAATATTTCAAATTATATTTATTTTAATATTATTAATATCACTTATTTGATTTATTTTTTTAAAAATCTTTTACTGCATCATATTTGTGTAATAATTAAATTTAATTATTTAATTTTAAATATTATAAATAAATTACTATGATTTGGGTAATATTTTTATTTTTCCACGGACTATTAATAGTTGAATATAGCAATTACATAATCCCATATTAAATTTTTTTAGTAAAAAAGAAATATTTATGATATATTTGCCTTTAATTTAAATTAAATGTTACAAATGACATAATCACACCCAAGTGGCTTCTAAAGGTCACCATTTCACAACAAGGATGATTATGATCAATAATAACTCATCCAATATTATTAGAAAAAGCATTAGGGTATTTTTATAATATTATAATATGAATTTTATCTTCAATTTCCCTATTTACCATTAACCACGGTGAAAAAAATATTTAAGATACTATTCCAAAATTTTTGATCCTATTGGACATCATTTTTCTTACTAATTATAACCATGTATATATATTTTGTAAAATGAATTCATAGAAGTGGTTAAATTAGTTTTAATACTAACCCCATTGACGGATTGAGAAAACAAGTTTCTTAAGTAAAATGTTCATATGTTCACATAGTTTTTCTATTAAATATTAATTTGAAAGATCATCCAATTAACTAAAATGAATTAAATGATAAAACATCATCTAATTATAACATAAAACCTTAAAAAATGATAATATATCAAATAAATTAATTAAATGAAAAATATTTATTGAATAAAAATGCATTATTTTTATCAATTAATTAAAATATGAATTTAATCAGGAAAATACCAAAAATTCAACCTAAGAAAATTTGGATATAACTGTTACAGATTAAGTTTTTATTTTGTCAAATAGAACATATAAAAGTGGAAAAACTAGATTTGACAATAGTTCCCATTAAAATCTGGTAAAACTATCTTTTAAATATATTATAGTATTTTATGCTTAAAATTTGATTTATTCCGATTTTAAGTTTCTAAAATTTATCATATGATAGTATAAATATTTGAATAAACATGTGTAAACATTATATAGTAAGTTATTTTCATTCCATCTAATAAAATTTCTAGGTTATAACTACAATTTAATATAATAATATTAATAATATATTAATTTTAGGTATAACATAGTATTGTGTGCAATATAAGATTTCAGAGAAACCCACTATTGTGTGTCAGGTATGCTATTTATTATAGCATCCCATTTAAAGGAAAATTAATATCTAATACATTAATTCTAATATATATGAAACATTATTATTCTATAATTACCTGGGATGTCACACTATAAATTTATTTATTCATATAAAAAATTATCAACGAGTACCCACTATTACCTCAATTAATTCATATTATTAAATGTTGAGTTCTTATATATCTGTTTCATTTTTATTATTCTCAAAAACATTTATACTCCCATTATCAATGTATTTATTTTCTTCCACAATGAGATAAGATAACGTGACATAATTTGAAAACATTTTTAGGCTCCTTAGTCATGCTACCTACCATAATACCATAATGAGAAATCTAATCCATCCCAATGGGTTGAGTCATATCTCGAAATGACATCACACACACTCTAATTTCACCAGATTTACAATTCAATGAAAACTGTGTATAAGATAAAATTGATACATATTTTTATACATTATTGAGTAATATATTAGAAATTAAAATCATATAAAAATTATAATCCATTATAAATTATTATTGGATATTAAAATATATTCATATATAGAAAATATATAATGAAAACCGAGTATGTAACCAGGTAAAATATTATGGTGTAATGTCATTACATACTGTATATAGTATATTTTGGGTTTGAAAAACATATTTAATTTATTTATCACCCTATAAACCATCTCCCTAGAATGAACATATATATTATACATGTAATCCTATTACTCCTTAATATTCATCATTTGTTGGAAAATATCTCTTGAATTCATTAAAACCCCAAACATCCAACTATATGACATGGACCTATGATGTTATGAAAATAATCAATTCTCAAGTGAGGATCCTCAAAATAATGGGTATATAATACAACATAATCATCCAAACATGTTTTATTGAGTAAATATATTTATTTACATATTTTACTTCACTCAGTTCTACAAACACCATAAAATGATTAGGATAGAACAAAATTTAATTATATCATGATTTTTATATTCTGTGAAAAACATAACTAACCTCATCCAAATTCATGAAAATGTATAAGATTATTTCTAAATACTTATATGATTACATATAAATAATTTTCATGTATCAAACTTGATAAAAACTACCAAAAAATGTTCAATAGATTTTTTCGTATCAATCTATCCCATTGGGTTTGTTCAAAACCAACAATTAGAAAATATCTTCTACTATATAAGTATCAATTTTCTTTGGTATATATCTATAAAATAATCTAAATATTTTTTCTAATGTATAAAATTAACCAACAAATATTTTCTGACAATCTATCTTATTTATTCCCATTATGAGAGAGTATAGTTATGTGGAAATGTTCAATGAAAAAAATTAGTAGATTGATTTTATTTTAGAATAACTCTATCAGTGTATGAATGGAAGAAAATATTTATACTTATAAGAACATAATTTATAACTTAAAATACCAATTTTATACCATTCATATGAATATAATTATGTTATTCTACCCTATAATATATATTTCCACCTTTTAGAGTAAACACTAGATTAACAATAACCCATTTTTCAATGAACCTAAAAATAATTTTTAAAGGATCATATATGAATTAATATCTTGAGAAAACAATAATTTATGAGATCATACCCACATTAAAATCCATTAGTTAATTACTACTAATTATTAATGTTTTACATAAATAATAAAAAATGTTATAAGAAACGATGGAATAATAAGATCTCTTTTTTTCTTCAAAACTGCATGTTTGATAAAAATTAGTATCATGGGAATACTTCTGTAAACCATCATGCTCATGGAGAGAGTAGAACGTAGAGGAACAGATGAGGGTTCTTACTAATGTCTTTTAATTGTTCATTTTTATAATTTCTGAAATACAATCATACAAAACATAATACATTTTTAAAAAAATATCAAGAAGATTAAAATTATTAAGAATAAATTTTATCATAATTTTATTAATTCTAAACCGATGGATTAGAATTTAATTGATTGATTGAACTTGTTTTATTACTATTTGAAGGGGACAAGTAAAAAGTTGGTGTTTATCAATAATAATGAATGTATTGATGAAAAATATGATGATATTATGTGTAAAAGTAGAATTTCGCAAATAGATGTGAGAATAACACTGTCATATTTTCAAAGGAATAGCTAATGGATTATAGAGTACCATGAAGCAGGAATTTATAGGATTATAAACATTAGAATATTAAATTATCATTCCCATGATAGAAATTTAGTCATTAGATTTTATATTCTCTCTTGTAGAGTATTTAAAAATAGAAAAATTCTGTTGTTTTTTCCTCTTGAATTGTATTCCAGATTCCACATCAATTGATTGATTTATTATGAATAATCTATTCTAGTATTCAGAAAAGGGATATTTGAATAAGTATAATTTAGAAAATATGCATAAAAAATTTATGACCCTATGTATGTTTTTTTTATATCAACAAGCCCATTTATTATTAATTTTAACAAGAGGTTATAATATTCTAGGATCTTGAGAAATTTTAAATGATATGTTCTTTGAGTCATTTAGTAGACTGTGAATGCATGATTTTATGTATTAGGGAAACAATTAGAGATCTCCCATGATCACAAATTCTATTTATTCATTTATTATAAGGATATTTAACAAGTATTAATGGTTGTTATAAGATGATATTGGCCATTTTTGATATATAGAATGGATATTATAGGTCGATACAAGTTTGGTGAATGATTTCATTATAAGACTTGGGTAAAGACCACAGTGTAGGGTGATACAATAGAACTTTGGAATTGGGTGGTACCAATGTTTTTCAATTGTAGTCCACTAGCACATAATGTTTTATTAAGAATAAATTTTAGTAGTATCATACTAATCTAGGATACTAGTATTGCGGTAATATTCAGAATTTATAGATGTTGGAAAATGTGTTGGAAACCTTTCTATATTATATTGTCTTCAACATCACATAATGACGGGGTTTTCATGTTACTTCCACCAGTAATTTAAAATATTTATTTTTGAAAACACTTTTTAAGGAAAGTGAGAACCCAAAACATATTACAAGAAACAAAAAATTTCACACCACACAGAAAACTGTCAATCTATTCTAGAAAAGATTAAAATGGTTTGAATTAGTCTCCCTATATATGCTATATGTAATAGAGGTTACCATTGTATCTCGATCCTCTTTAATAAGATACCCGATGTTGTAGGAGAGCATATCCCAAGATATAATAAATTCCGAAAAACATATCTTCCCCCCTTGAATTCTAGGAGCCAATATTTGATCTTTTTTATTGATCAAATCAATTTTCAGGTCATTAAGATCAACTAAAATTAATCTCTCAAACATTGAATCTCCATATTCTTTTTAAACATTGGTATCAAAATCCTCTTTCGAAATCTATTCTATAAAATTTAGAAAAGGGTTTAGAATAAAATACTCCTTCATCAGTTTTTTGGGCACTATCAAATTCCTCATCTTCTATTAACATGTTAGGGTCTTATGAATTCCTAGTTTAGTACCCTTAACCTTATCTCTAGATACCTCAACCTCATAACCATGAGGTGTGTTCTAAAACCCGATAAATCCACATTCAAGAACCGCCACTAGATCATGCCATTCCTCAGCCTTAGATTTCATTAGTTTTATAGATGATACAGTGACCATGTGATTCATATTTATGGTGTAATATTTGTTTTAAATAGTTTTTTTGTTGATAAGACAATTTATAGAAACTAAATTTTAATAAATCTCAGTACTCAAACCATAACCAATATAAAAAATTGAATGATCTTTCTCACACTCTAATTTTGATTGGGAGTCAATTTTTTAGTATCCCTACTGATGTATCCCTAGTTCTTAGACCTTACCTACATACACATCCAATTAGGAATCGATGAATACCATGATTTAGGATCACCTTCATCCGTTTTTCCATCTGGTTCTGAACCAATAGCATCCAAACCATCTTGATATTTACTTATATTAAGTTTTAAAGTAGTCTATATAGAACTATATTTAACCACTGTATTATCCCCACCTTTACATGAAATAAATTTGAATATATTGGATCCTTAATGTGTCATAAAACCCCCTTTATGAAATCTAGTAGTAGTATAGGGATTCAATGTTCCTAACATTGAGGCATTATATTCGGGACTTCCATGATGGAATATTGCAATATAATTTTTCACCACACTTAATACCTTTCAAGGTTTTTTAGGTCAGGAATCCCCTACCCTAGGGCAAAGAGAAGTCAAATCCTTACCTATAATTCTAATTTCCATCACCATTTTGTCACAGGATATATCCTCATAATAGAAAGCTATTTCAGGCTCACAAGAATATTCATTATAAACTAAAGAAGGAATACATAGAATATGTTCATTTTTCTCACTACTAACCTTTGAGTGAGGGTGTTTCATTTTCTTATTCCTCAAATGTATTTTAAAATCATGATATGAGTGTCTCAAAAAAATGATGAGAATTAGTTGAACTAAGCTTCCAACACCACTATATAATGGTCTTTGAGTTCTTCATCAACCTCAATCCATAAAGAATCCACCAAAGTATTTGAAACATAAATTGTAATGTAAATTCAATGGGAAGTGGGTTGAAATAGGGATCATGAGTGTTTATCAAAATCTAAAAAATGTCTGATGATGTTAAGAAACATTTATAGAATAAAATGGTTTTGTAATATAAGGGGTAAACCAAGGAAACAAACATAAATTTCTATTATCGAAGGATCACAATTCTAGTGAAATTCATAACCCCATATGAATAGAATGAAGTGAGATCCCCCACCTGGCCACTCATCTTTATACCCTTTCGATCCATGGTAATCATCATGTGATAAATAAAGAAGAAGTTTCATTGATCTAGCAAATAGATGGTGACTCACTCCTTAAAAGACCATGTGTTAATGATGAATCAACTGAAGCATTTAAGGGGGTGATTCCTTAGACCAAAATGAGCCACCAGGGAGAGGACGAAGATGGATGACACCCCCAAGAATTCATAGAGGGAGAGAGGAAGAGATGGGACCCTGAGGTAAAGAGAGGTGACCTTTGGGGAACTTAGAATATGATGTTAAAAAATAATGAGAAAATAATTTTTGGGCTTCATTAAATATTATATATCAATGTGGGTTAGTAATTTAATTCATATTAGATGAAGACTAAGTGGTTAACATTTGATTATTCACATAAACAAATAATCTATATTAGGGTATATACTAGGTAAAAATATTTAAATAAAGGGATTAAAAGGTGGATATTAATAAAGGAGATATACAAATTTGGATATCAAAAACATAATGAAGTTGGGTTTTTATATAGAGATCAACTAGGAAAACTACGATAGTTAATGTAAATTTATTATTGTTTACAAGTAATTATATTGGTAATAGATTTTATGGAAAATTAAATTTTGGTGATTGTGACGTATTAAAAATTGAAAAATAGTTTTAAATTTTGAGTCTATATTTATATAAAAATGAAGGAAACCAAATAATACAAATATCAATAACCAACCCAGTTTTTCCCTCTATAAGGAACCTTAGTTGACCCTAAATATACTAGAGGCATGTTCTAGATCTCCTTGGGTTGGTGACAAGAACCAATAGAATCAAATATGTGTGAGTGGGAATAATTTTTCATATATATTAAATTAAAGTAGTGGAAATTTTACTAAAATTTCAACATGAATATTCTGAATGTTCAATTTCCATGTGAAATCAAATAAAAAGAAAAAATAATTTAGATATTAAAAATTTTAATCTATTTAATTAAAATAATAGAAAAAAATTTGTTCATAAAATCACCCCAACTCCTATCGTAGGAATGTTGACAACTAATAGAACACGAATATCAAAATATATTATATGTCCATCAATTAGTTTAACTAAAATATTTAAAGGGATAAATGTTCAGAACTAGAAAGTAACAAAAATAATACTGAAACACCTAACAGTGCTATCCAATTTTACTCAAGGTCACTCTACTTCCAAAGCATATATATCAATCCAATATTTTTTTTGAAAAAAAAACTGAGATATAAATAGGTATGAGTATAAAAATTTCTAATTGTCCACCACCGGTATTGAAGAATATATACACTTTTATAAAATATTCTTCCTCATGTATATTTTAAAATGAATTATAAAATTATAATTTCATAAAAAATTTCATTAAAACGAACACCGTACAAATTATTTTTAATAAACATCTATATTATTCCGTTGAATGAAAAAAATCACTTTGGAAACATTACCTGTTCTACGACTCTTTTTACAAAAACACCCCTTTAATGTTTTATTCTTAAAGCAACTTCAAAAAATAGATTCCAAAAAAATAGTCAACAAAATTATTCAAATATAAAGATGTAGTTTTTTCTCAAAAAATAAATGCGGATTAAATAAAAAATAAAAATAATACATTACAATTCTAAAATTAATTAAAACTCAATAAATGTGAAAATTTTATAAACATTCACCATAGGGAATACATAAATTATCTATGATTAGTGGGTACCCTTGTTCCTCCTATAAACATATAAGCTAACACACCATCCATATGTGTGCACATAACACTACATATGTCATGAATTGGAATATAATTATGGGGTCTCCCATATGACAATTTCATATCTTGATCACCCACTATGGACTACATAACTTATCATACTTGTGTGATGTCACCTATCTATTGAATTCACAACCATTATTTATCATTAACTTTGTATGTAAATTCAATTTTAAAAAATATTATTAAACATTAGTATTCTATATATATACATGTGTTCTCAAGTTCACTTCACATACCAAACATTTACAGTTTCATTAAAAATGAGGTCTTTCATCAACTAACTATAAAAAAATCCACATGTTGTTATAAATCCAAATATTTTCTCAAATCAATGGGAATTATTTATGGTTCCAAATATATCCAAAGAAATTCATTTAAATATCCATAAAATGGATTTAAGTAATTAAACCATAATTTTTAAAGCACAAAAATAAATGAAAATCATTACAAAAATACCTATAAAATTTCTCTTTGATAATTCTATTTAATAGCCATATATAATTCCATTACATTTAAAAATTTACTTTAAAGTGATAATTTTGTCTAATATTTCTATGTAGAAAATTTCATTTATAAATACATTATAAAAACCACTGAAAAATAGAATACACTTTAACAATGTAAAATTAATAAGTTTTCATCTTATGAAATTACACACACACACATATTTGTATTCATATTCACATATAAATATTTATAATAACATATCGACCTGTGAAAATATATATTTCCACATTTATAAGATGTTCCAAATGAAAAAACTATAAGTGGAATATCAAGACAATCATAATAACCAATGGATTCATTTTTTTTAATTTAAAATAATTTTTTAGAGCTAATCATGCGATTCTACAAACTGTTGCTGTGTGTGGTTAAAGATTTTTTTAAAGTAATACAAAAAATGGAAAAACTCTTCAAAATCAAGTAAAACCAAATTGAAATATAATTTTACCTATAAAAATTAAATCAAAAATTAAAATTATATGGTTCAGTATGAGGAATATTAATTTGAAATTCAATTAATTGATGATTCCAAAGTTAAAGGGCCTAGCAAGGGGAGAACTAGAACACCCTGAACCGAGAATCCTTGAGCTAGTGAATTACTTTATTATATTGGAATTATTATAATGAATCAAATCACAATGTACCAAATAATTTCTCATATTTTTAAAACTGGATTATGTACATAAAACCCATTTTGAATTGGGGATAGAAAATATTGCATACCAAATGTAAAAAATCAGAATCCTTGAAACTAACTCAATGGATTATTCTTCATAATTGTGCAAAATAGACCATAATATGGGTGATATAAAATGATTTATATGGGTAATTATTGTGGAAATAACCACGAATCAATAAGAATAATAAATATGTAAAGGTAAACAATTGAAAACACATTCTATTAAAACAAATGTATAAGACATAATCAATATTTAAAGTTAGATAAATGAAACATGTTCCATTTAGTTATTAAATGGATAATGAAATCTGTACCAATATTTTTTTTCATATATAAAATCTTCTAGATAATAATATCTGAAATGATGGAAACACTTAATTTCTATATGTTATATATCTGTTGCATGAACCATTGAAATTAAGACTATTCAAAAGATGGTATATATATGTTGGCAGAAAACAATATATTATTCTTGTAAAAACGTTATAAAGGGTTTTCACCCACTAATTATGTCTTATGAGACTACTAATTCATTGAGGGTTATACATTAACCTGTCTCAAACCCAGGTCATTCAGGTCCAGTGAATTCATCATATATCAAATAATCGATTTAATTTTAAAAAATGTCCTTCATCATCATATATCCATATTTAAATACTAATATAGAATTACCAATAATTCATTAGTATAGGATACATAATAATAATGGTTGTTGATATTGATGAATGTAAATAACATTGAATGATCATTAAAACATTTTTGAGGAAAAAAATATTTATCATTCCAAAGTGTCCCATACCCTTTGGAAACCTTTGAATCATAATACTAATGAAGGAATAAAATTAAATGAAATATATAATATCATCACAATAAGTTTATTCATGATATAATGTGTCAAATTACAGTAAATACACTATATAAATGAAACTATGTGTATAACATGGCAATATGACTCAATGAAATGAAATTGAGATGAAATACCTTACATTGAGTCTGATTTGTTATGTGTGACATTAACTTACTGAAAAATAAACATATGTTAATTATTTACATTCTTCGTAAATTTTTTAAATTTTATTGTTACGTTTAATTTACTTTTTACAATGTTGTGTATAACTACTTAAACAATTAATTTTATGTCAGGTGTTTTGACTAAATTATGTTCAAGTGTTAAAAATGAATTTGGTAGTTTGATAGTGTTCAAAGGTTTAATTATATAAAAATATATAGACTAATAATCATGAATTAATTATAATATTTTTAAATCATTTATACTTTTAAAAATAGTCATAAATGATGGTTACGAAAAATGAACCAAAGTTACAATCATGGAGATGGTAGGTCATACACACGTAAGAGAAACATTCCAATTTTTCAAAGATCATTTTAGAAAGAAGTTAAGTCTTAATATATCATTACATAATGATAATTATATCATAAATAACACATTATTTAATACTATATACTAATATATATAACTATTTTTATGTAAAATGAATCACATAACATCGAGGAGGCTGTAGTTCATATGTCTATAAATGAAATCAAAACATTTTTTTACTGTATGAAAAGTATAATAAGGATAATGATATATTATATTTGTAGAAGTATAATTATATCCATAATATAATATAAATTTTATTAATGTCACATATTTTTAATTAAAACAATAATTAATACAATGCATGTAATGTTTTAATGGATCACATAGCTTTGAGGAGGCGGTAGTCCCCAAATCTAGAAAAGAAGTTATCATCTTTACACCAAATAGAACACAAAAAGGGATGTGTTTTATAAATATTATTAAATAATAAAGACTTATTAAATATATTTTTATCATATAAAAACATATTTTCCGCCATAATTCCCAACCATGATGGTCAGTAAAGGAAAAAAAGAATGACATCTTTTTACGAGGTGATAGTTCTCCATAAAAAAATGGAAAATTCGTTACACATTTGATGAATGTGTGTATAGGTTTATGTAAAAAACATAACATAAATACCTTTTGGTATATTTAGGATATTTATTTTAAAATATAATAATGAAATAATAATAATTTAATGGTTTGATAAATAAATAAAACATAAATGCACATTGAAGAATGTTTCCTCTTTTTCGGGTAACTTCATATTGGTTACACTAAATACATTACTTGGTTTGATTTAATCCCAAATAAATGAATCTAGTTTTAGGTTAAGTATTTTGGGAGATTATTTGGGAAGAGTTTGGATGGGAAATTGTTTCTTGAGAGGTGTAAGTTAGGGAAAGAGTGAATACATTTTTATTGTATAGGAGGATTGGCATTAATGTAAATACTAAAAGGTAAACATGATTGGGAGGTATCCCTTACCTAATGTTCTCAAAAAGGTAAAATAATGGATTGAATGAATCTTATAGTACATAATCACTCAATTCACATAGAAATAAAATAATTTTTCTAATATTGTTCTTTTGTTTTAAACATTCCTTATATTTTTGAATTTTTTTCATTTAGATTTGTAGTTTTCTAACCTATGTAATTCATACATTAAAAATATTTTAAAGTTATAATTATTAGAAAATGTAGAATGACTAAATTATAATTTTAAATTCTAATTTAAAGATTATTAATCCCACTTGTGTTTGAATATAAATTTAAAAAATAACATGTATCACGTAAAAACACTGCTTTAACTCGATCCATGCTAAAAATGTTTTTACTATGTATGAGACCATACATAAATTTTAAAATGAAATTTGGTAAAAGAATGATCTATATTTTATCGTTTGTAACACATAATATTATATAGGAAGATGATATGTTTTTATTACTTTTAAATTGTTTAATAAAATAATGTTTTTTATAAAATAACAGTAATTCCATTTTTTACATTATGTATTAAATTTTAATTAAAAGATATCATAAAATATTATAATTAAAATATTTTATATTCACAGCTTTGTAACATGATATATTCATTCAAAAAAATATTATAGATCAATAACTCGTTAATTTTACTTCCCTTTAAAGGTTTTTAGTATCATTTATTTTATTTATTAATTATATAAATAATCCTTAAGTTATCATTTATTAAGCTTTTAATGTGAAAAATTCATCTATATAAATTACAGTTAAATTATCTTAGTAAAAAAATGATTTTTGTTTTAAAATAATTTTAATAACTAAACTATTTAGTTTCTTCTGTACTCAAAAGATGTATAAATGTTAAAGGTTTGAAAGGATCTTTTTTTGTATTTTTCCTACATATGATATTATATAGGTCACATTCCAGAAAATGTGTCCCAACAACTCGTAAAATGATAACAGAGAGGGTATATGGTTGAACGTCTATAATACAATGGATTTTTGACATGTTTCTATTTCAATTTGGCCCTGATGTTTATGGTTTAGTCTCTTGTTATGCTTAATTTAACTTTAATTGATGTAATTTATTTTAATTACCCTCAATAATCAGTTTGATTAAAACAATGTGTATATTATTAGAATTTTAATACCATACATATGAAAACCTTGTATGTATATTATTCCAAATTTAATTCACTAAAGTGGAAGAAATTACATCTAAAGGTAATCTTGTAGATGTGGTGAGAAATAGGGGTTTTAATGTGAAAATATTCAAAAGTTCATTAACTACGTATATTGAAATTAAAAATATAAATGATTCCAGTGTCTTAAAGTATATCAACAGAAAAAAGGAAACATCTCAAAAAATACCAAAAAATTAACCATAATCTAATTATGAAATTATAAATTCAAAAATTAAGTTTATTTTTACAGATAATATTTTTGAAAGTGTCAAAATTTAGTTTTAAAATAGGTGTTCCATGTAACACCCCAATACTTTCTAATATTTTCCTCATATAATAATTTTAGTTTTTGTTCCTAGATTTTATTATATAAAACTCCATGAAAATGTTATGTTACACACATCATAAATTTTATATTTCTCTATATGTGACATTGAGGTCAAATTTCATTACATAAAAGACTGAATTTTCCTCAATGGTTAGCATAACACAGAAGACCGAGTTTTACAGAACAATAATATATTATTAAAAATATTAATATTTAATATAAAAAGATACAAATATTCCATTAAATTGATAGTCATTTATAATATTAACTAACATATAAAAATTTATTGTTTAATTAATTAGTTACGAATTTATTAGAAATGAATATAAGAATCAATTGAATATAAAGGTATTGTTTTTATAAAAAAATGTATGCTCACAAAGTAATTTTATCTTAATAAATTAACATAATTATAATTACTAAGTGAGATTAATATATATATATATATATATATATATTATATTCAACCAAATATTTTTGACATTCATCCTATATATTTTAAAAGTATAAGGCAAGAACAAACCTATTATTACACATAAAAACCTATATTTTTATAAAGTAATTTTTACCTTTTTTAATGGATAACAACTTTAAAATATAAAAGATTAAAAATTAATAAAATTAATATGAAAAAAAATATTCATTTATTAAAATGAAATATCAAAATTAGGTTATGGTGAGTTTTTTGGATTTTTCTAAGAAGGTTTCTTTTTTATTGAATAGTGAATAATACTGAGTTTTAATTCAAAATTGTTTTTTCATATAATTTATTTATAAGTATAATTATATTTATAAATTTTTTTTCCAGTAAATTTATATCAGTTATATAAAAATTAATCCTATATATTTTATTTTAATCAAAATTTCATTGAAATTTGATATAAAAACTTAAAAAACTTTGGAAAATTTCTACACTAAATACCCACGTTTTCATCCCATGTGAAGGATTAACTTTAAATTAATTTCTACCACTTATCTGATTAAAATATTAAGAAATTGATTACATATTTGGAATCAGAATAATTTATAATACAATAATCATATTTTTTGATAAAAAATAATAGTGAAAGTAATTAAAATTTATTACATCGATTAGGAGAAAAACTAGCTTAACAAATGACTAAAAATTAATAATAAGGGACAAAATGACCTATAAACCTATCCAAAAACAATTTTATAGAAAAATTTGACCTTATCCTCCATTTTATTTATTTTTTACCATTATTGGATTAATATAACCTGGGAAATATGTGGCTGGAATTCCCTTTTCTAAAATTTACAAGAATTCCACTCCTCCGCCACTATAAAATGGCTCCCACACCTCCCACTTACTAACACGTCTCATTAAACTTTCTCTCGACCAAGATTTTCCAATAGAGATACTTTAAATATTTCCCCTTATCCTAGGATCATCACCTTGGGTATAAATTCAATTGATGCATGTCTTTATATAAACTAAAAAGTGTATCACAAAGTGGAGGTAACATCCTTCCTAAAGCTCTTTTATTTTATTTTCATTATCTACACCCTCTAAAATTATTATTCCATGATTAAATAATAAATATAGTATCCTAAATATACTAATATGTTTTTATATTAATTTTTTCACCTCAACATACACACACTCCATTCTAATGGACAACAAACGTACCATTTATGTGTACAATGAACTACCGCCTCATGGAACAATGATTGATCATTCTTCCATTACCACCACAAATGGTGGGAATTATGATGGAAATACAATTTTCATAGGTTATATATGTGATAAATAATGTATTTATAATTTATTAATTCTTATATAATACATACCTTTATTCATTTCATTTTGTGGGTATATGAATACATCATTTGTTAAAGTGTGGACTACCAAATCCTTAAAGTGATTTGATTTTTTCATGATATATTTATAAATTATAATGGATGGTTTAAATAAAAATATGTCAAATTTATGACATAAATATGTTATGTAATTATAATATACATATATTAATTAATTTTCATTCTTTTAATATGAAAAATAAATGAAAGTAGCGTTCATGCGTACGTATGGTCTACAGTCTCCATGAATGCTGCATTCCATTTCTTATCTCCAAATATAATGGATTATTATAAATATCTATATTTAGAATATATATAATAATTACATCATGGAATACATTATTTGGGTTAATAAACCCTGATATAAGTAATATGAACAATAAATAATAAGTTAAAACATACCTGAGAAACTAGGCCATTATCATTAGAAATAGTGAAAATAATGAATGATTGATTAAAAACAGGTGATAAGAATTCATAGAAAGATAATATTTGATTTTATAAATATTAATATTATTATATTAAATGGTTTTAACATGTTTAAAATATTTATAGAGGAGGTAAAAGGACATTGACCCAAAAAAAAGAAAACATAATGTAGGGATTTACTTATCATTTTACATTCCATTGAGACTTATTTGTTACTATAAACCAATTAACATTACTTTGGTGTACAAAAAACCCATTTTTCATTTAATATAATGTTTCACCCATGATTCAAGGTATTTTATGGTTTATATTGATTTATATCAGGCAATTCATCTAGCTTGAAAATTTTCTAGTGGTAAAAGTTATATTTTAAATCCAATGTTCTTTTATGATTGTTAACATTCTCATGAGACAATCACATTATTGTAATATTTTTTCATTAGATATTTCACTAAATATCTATATTATTGTATGATGTATATTATTATTTCCTAAAACATATAACATATTTATATACAATATTTTATTTTATAGTTATTTGATTATCTTTGGAAATATAGAAAAATACGTATCCATTATTCAATATGGATATTTGATAAAGAACAATGTAAATTAATATAATTGATTATTCCACTATATAAGGAATTATTTTTAAATTCACTGTATGAGTTGGGTAATGGTTAATGAAAAATGTTTGGGTTGGGGATAGGTTAATTCAAGCCTAGGGGGTTAGTGAACATTTAATGTAATCCCCTCGATGCATTAGTAGTATCATGAATGAACTAGTTGGCCAAATTAGAATAGTTTATACTGTATTATCTTGATGGAAAAAGTATAATTTTTTGAGAAAAAATTAATTCCAGTAATTAATCACTTCCTTTATTGGGAACTTAGTTAACAATATTTTCTATGAGATTATTGCATTAATATATATATTGATTAATTTCATTCTCAATATATTTATTAAATTTCATGTTTTTTAGTTTCTCACATTTCTATTTTGAATATTCCTTATATAGTTATTTAAATTTCATCAAATGTTAGTTATTTTCATTTCCTTGTTTATTTACTCCATAAATTCATGATTTATTACACTTTACATGGTCTTAATGATAATTTGAGCTCATTATTATTTTGTTTCCTTTCCCCATGTGATAATTATTTTTTTTGAATAAGATATCTAGGATGTTTCCCATTTTATTTTTATCATGTATAATTTTTTACGTCTAATTTTTCAATATAACATGGTGATAATTTATATAATATGGTTTTCCAAAACTACTAAAATGTTCTATCCATTGTTCTTTAGAGCTTGTATTTATTCCGATGTAATTTAATAATACATCATCTCTTAGATTTCTAGGGTTGTGGAAATACAGTTGTTAATAGAGCCATGCTTAGTAGCAATCCTGGAAATTAGATTTATAAAAAGTAAATTAGGAAATATAACCCAAAGAGATAAATTAAGGATAATAATAGAATAACGTACTAGAATTTTGTTATGGTATATATTATTTGGTTGTTTCTAGAAATACATCCCCATATGGATACTACTAGGGGATGTTGTTTAGGCATAGATGTTCCTTTGGTTAAAAAATTTTAAAAGGTGTGTCAGGCCTGACTTGAGTGTAAAATGGTACATGAAAATTGGCCTTACTGTGATCCTATTTTGACACTCTCGAGTGATATTCTAATGATATACACATTTTCATTACAATAAATTAGGAAGAATTTAAAATTAAAAATGTCCCAAAATAAATCATGATTATGATTATTAGATTATCTATGATTAAAATTTTCAATTTATGACAAATAAGTTTCTTATTTTCATATTGTAAATTATGTTTTATAATTATATGTACTAATTTAGTGTTTTTTATTATTTATAAATGGTGATTTGAAGATTGAAGGTGGACCACATCAATTTACAGAATCAAAAAATTAATAATAACCATATATTATTTTTTCCTTAGGCCAATATTTCAAAGTAAAATAATCACAAAAGAATTGTCATCAAATGAGGAAATTATGTCATGTGATAATGGGATGCTTAGAAAATTATCCAAGCCATATTTTTTAAGGAAATAAAGAAAAAAAACATGATGAAAGAACAAAATAAGCATAAAGGGAAAATGGAGAGAAGTAAATTTTTTGAAAGAAACACCCTAGTACATTATTGAAGATAATTAAAGTGTGTTATAATCATAGAGAAAAATTCCACCAAGTTCATGATTACAAGAGAATGAACGAAAATTTCAATTTTCAATGATTCTACTACAAGGATATGGGATACTTGGAAAATCAATGTATGATGCGTCAAAGGAATATGCCTTCAAAAGGGCTATTGAATCATGGTAAATATTATACTACCAACATAGTAAGAGGTAGATAATTAATGTACTTATTTTTGGGTTAAATATTTATGTTATTTTATTCTTTTATCTTTCATATATTGGATATAATAATTGATAAATATATGAGGATTGTGCAACAACAATTTTTCATTAAGTATTTCAGTCAAAATGTTTAATTTTACCAAGAAAAGTAATTATGTATAAATTAAATAATTTTAAAAACCCATATTTTAGGGAAATATAAGTATTAATATTTTCCTAATGTTATGAAAATAATGTTTGGATCCTGAAATAACTATTTTGGATATCATAAATTGGATAAGTGATAAATACATTGTAATTGAGTTATAATTTAATAAAAAATTGATATATCTTATCATTGGTGGAGTATAAATAACTTTTAGATTAAAGGAACATATTAAATAATTGATATTTTATTTATGTAATAATATATAGGCATGTTTCCAATAAGTATTTATTTTATGTCATGTTATTAACATATTCATATCTTTGATATGTGATTATTAAAATCCACATTAAGTTAGTTGATATGTTAATTTAAAGAATTCAATTACCCTCCTTATAAAATGTGGGATAATAATCATTTATAAAAGTAATCTTTTAATGAAATGGATTAAGTTTATATCTAGATGATATTTTAGAGGCTAAACTATTACTTCTCCATATGATGTATTTTGGGAAAATAAATGAAGTTTAAATAGTTGATGTCACAAACAAATGAAAACTATATGATTATGAAATAGAAAACCATATTTAGTTATATTCTTATATAGTGAATGTATTATTAAACTATAGGAAAAATGGTATTGAAACAAAATTGTTTCCCTTTTTTCATTATTTTTTAAGGTATCAATAATTTTTTTGCATAACAATGGTTTTAGGATTTATGGTCCTCAACAATATGCTAGTCATGTTATCTATCAGTCTCTATCAGACCATTATTATTATATTTTTCATCTTTATATATGTTTCTATTAGCCACCTATGTTCTCCTACTGTGGTACCCAATTTCGTGACTATTTTACTTCCCATTATCTCTTATTAAGATGATCTATCATTAAACCTATTCACGATGTGGGTTTTTCAAAAATAGTTTTTTTCAAATATCAATCCCTATATTATCACGATCAATTATGAAGTTTGAGGATACAATTTATTTAAGGTGGGAGATAATATAGAATCCCAAGACATTAAAATATTTTCTTTTTAGAATATATTTATTTTTTTCCTAGATTTATTTATGAGAAAAAAAGTTAATCATATGTTAAATGAAATATAATTCAGGGATTTATCTACTTGTGTAGAGACCCAAACCTATATTACCCAGATCCTATGTCTTCTATCAATAATGTTGGTATGACTACAAGGATTCAAACCCCAAATGGCTAGTTATTTTAGTATTCTTGGAAAACCAGATACATACACGAGACTTACATTACAATGGATACACTAATTACAATATATTATTTTTATTATAAACAAATAAAAAACATTAAAGGTAACTCTAATCCATCTAGTGTATTCATGTATATCTTTCATAGTACCCTTCTCGGACTCATGGTGAAAAACATTATAAAGGTAATCTTAAATAATCAATAAGGGATAACAATAGTATAATTAATAATTAATTAATGAGAATGCTCAATATAGGAAGGTAAATAATTGAAAATACATGCCATTTAATTAACTATATAATGTAAAATAAATATGGAAATGTATTAAACTAAAATGCATGCCATTAATCAATGAACTAAAATGAAATGTATCAATAGATATGTCGACACAAAATCACATGGATGAATAATAACTAAAACTACTACGAGGGAAATGAATTCTTAATGGATTTCAAGTGTAAGGAACATGAGGACCTATTACCTTCAAGACCATTCAGAATATAGTGTAGAAGTATGTATTGAAACCTAATTTCCCAATTATTTGTCTCATGATAACCTGTCGATGCATCGAGGAGCTATATAATGTCCGGGATCCACCCATCCTCACTAGTCCAAATCATTTATCATATTTAATTACCAAAATATGCCCTATAAAGTGACCATATTGAATGGGGAATAGATATCAATCAGTAATTCTAAAATCAATCAAATAACTATCAATCTAGGCACAATATTTACAATGGTATATTTTTTAGGCCATAATAATATCCCTGATAAATTTTATGGATAATTAGGAGAAATTCAATGGTAAATGATCATATGATGGTGAATATTTCAATTTGACTTAAAAAAGGTACAAATCAATATTAAACCATCTAGAGGAATAATAACTATGGTATTAATTCAACAAAACCAAGTGAAATAAAATAGAGGGTTGTTATCGTTGATGAAATCAAAAATTATCTTTTAAAAATATTCTTGAGGGAAATATCTTTTTTCTTTTGGAATAAATTTTCTGTAAAAATAAACCTTTTAATCTTGAAAATTAGGATTCAAATAAATGATAGTGGATGAATCCATACATGTCATACAAAGTAAAAAAAGAATATTATTTTGAACAACAACTGGTTAGAAAATGTCTCTTTTGGAAATTGACAAGAATATTACTTCAAAAATATTGGTAAAAAAATAAAGGTTAAAATGTTTTTACCAAATAATTTTAAAAAAGTTTTGAATTTTTTTTATTAGATATTTTTTAAGAAAACAGGTTCTCTGATTAATGGGAGAAATAATGATGTGTTTTATGAAATGATTTTATAGAGCATTTTGAGTATGAAATACTTGAATATTGGTACTAATAATTGAAAAAGTTTTTTAGTAATAATAAAAGAATGAGAGGGTTTATTGAATAATTATTATATATGATTTCCTAGAATAGAAATACCAGTCAAAGATAATTAAATTTATTACTAGTGTTAATAATATTTTAACATTCCAAAGTTTCCCAAACAACTTTGAAACATCCTAAATAACAGCCTCATGAGGGTATAAGATTAAATGAAATTCATAATATCACAAGAGTAAGAAGATTCATGATATATCATTAAAAGGTTAGTATATACACTATATAAATGATACTCTGTGTATAACAACAATTGAGCCTCAATGGAATGTTAATTGAAATGAAAATTCGATAAATATGAATTGAAAGACTCAAAAGTGATAATCATTAAATTAAATATCAAAATAAAATTATGAAAACTTAATTTATGATCTAATATATAAATATGGATAGTAGGTACAAAAAAATAAGTAAGTGGTGAATATGACATTTATCTCATTGATGTAAAAAGTGAGATGTAAATCCTTAAATATGTGCTAACAAATGAAATGGAAAACCCAAAGGTATTAATCATTAAATAATAAAATTCAATACCTTGAATATAATAGTGTTCATGATATTATATTTCAATTTGGTATAATTTACACCATATATATATTAAATTAGGTGGAGAACAATAAATTATGCTTCATAGAATGAAAAGTGAGACAAGAATTCCTTACCATGCGTTTCTTTTTAGGTGAACATCCATTATCTTCTTGTATAATAAACATATTTCAATTTTATAGTATATTAAGAAACCTTTTTATGTTTATAATTAATTATATTTCACTTATTACCATATCGTGTAGAACTACTTAATCGACTATATTTTTGTCGGGTGTTTTTGACAGAATTCAGTTTAAGTGTCAAAAAACTATTATCCGTCAACTAAAGTCAAAGAGGTAATTATATAACATCTCAATAATAAAAAACATGAAATAATTGTCATATTAATACATATATTAAACTTTTAAAATCTATAATTAAATATGGTTATGAAAATGGACCAACATTACAATTAGGGATTTGGTAGGTCGTACAAACGCATTAGTAACATTACAATTTATTAAATGATCATTGTGAAAAAAGGTAAGTAAATAAAATATTTAGAGAATTATAATTAAATAAAAAATAAAAAATTATTCAATCATATATACTTATTTATATAATTATGTGATGTAAAAGTAATCACATCATGCTGAGGAGGTGGTAGTCAACACATCCAAGCATGACATTATCTCTTATTAAATGCGTGGAAGGGTAATAAAGAAGATGATATATATATATATATATTATATTTTTGGAAATATAATTGTTTCATGAATATCAGAGGGATTATTTGAATTTAAATTACATTTAATTATAACCATTCATTTATACATTACATGTATCGTGTGAATGATTCACATCATTTTGAGAGGGTGGTAGTCCACACTTCTTCAAAAGATGTTATCTTATTAACCTAAAATGGGAAGAATTAAATGTATTTATCATATAAAGTTTAAATAATTCTAAAGACATAATAAATATCATATATAACATACATAAACAAATTTTTTATCATAATATTCATTATGAGTGGTGATAAGGGAAAATTGAACAATAATTGTTTCATGAGGCATTAGTTCGCCGTACACAGAAATAATATGTTCGTTTCCCATTTGATAAAGGTGTCTGTATGTTTATGTCTAATTTTTATAATAAAAAAATCCTAGTATATTTTTTTTACTTTAGTTTTTATTAAATCATAGAATAATAAGAGTATATGATTTTGAGAGTGGAAAAGAAACTAAAATGTTTTAGAGAAGGCGTTACCACTTAATTGGGTAACTTCTTTTGGGTTGAACCAAAAGGCATCCATGGGAGTCATTATTTCCTAAGGGAGGAATCAAGGTATAGAGAATGATTTTTAGGTGCTATATTTGTATATATTTGAATAACATAAGTTGTTTTAGGGGTGTGACAAATGTGGAGATGTGGTGGCCTTTTATAGCGAATGAAAAGGACAACCTTGGAATTTTTGGAAACAAGTTAAGTGTGAACAATTTATTACCAAAAACAAGTCCTAAAAAACCAACAAGAATCAATAATTTATGGTTAATAGACTATATATGGAAAAAATTGGTTTTGGACAAGTGGATAGTTCAGTTGGGCACTCTAACTAATTGTTTAGTACTTTATTAAGATTAATTTTTCCTTGATAATTATAATTAATTTTAAACACTTTCACTAATTTTTTTGGTGAAAAACAAATTTGGTATTATTAGTCACTATAAAGTACTAATATTAATAATATGGAATCCATTTCTCAAAATTCAAATCATATTATTGGACAAAATTCAATTAATATTAATCCCGTAGAGGGGACGACAATACATGTTTTTAAAGTAAAATCATCTGAAATTTTGAAATGTTCTATAATTAATTATAAAGTGAAATTGATCCCAATACCCTAATTTTTATTAAATTATAAAAATATTATCTAAATATATTTTAAACCCAATAAAAAACATAAATTAACCTTATAAAGTTATTCGATCAAAAATTAGTTTTGAACTAACATTCAGTATTTTTAACTATTTATTAAAAAATTTAAATACCTTTGAAAAATTTAAAAATTACACCCTAATATAATTATTATGTTTTAATTTTAAATATTAATTTTATATTTGTCATATTAAATCAATAATATGTCAAATATCAATTTTAAAATGGGTTCTCCATTAAAATGCTATAAAATTGACTTTATAGAAATATAGGTTTTTTTTGTGTGAAATAGGGTTTGTTCTTATCTAATGCACATAAAACCAAACTGATGAATATAATAATATTATATTGAATATATAAAAAATATTTTCCATTAAAATAATTAAATAACCTTAATTAATTTAATTTATTAGGGTAGAATATATTCATGATCATATAAATGGTTTTATATAAAAACATTCTGTTTATATTTATTTGGTTCCTATATTCATTTATAATTAAATTTTTACCTATGATTTTATATGTTATTATTATAAACCATATATTTTCATAATTTAGTCAACATGATTCATAGTGGTTAGTTTTTATCTTATTACAATAATATTTTAATAATATATCTTTGTTTGGTGAAACTCTGTCTTATGTATAAAGCAAGATTTTGAGGAAGGTCGCTCTTTCATGCAATTCACACTAACCCAATGTTTTATGTATTTAAATATATAGAATAAATTTTAAATAAGAAATATATTATAAAGTATAAGTATATTACCTTATTCTCTTAGTCTTGTTCCATATACATGCTATCGAATACAAGGTTCTTACTTATGTTTTTCGTGGCATCACATTCTCCCCACCTTATTTAAATTACACCTTCAAAATTTAAAATCGATCCTGGTGAAATATTTTTTTACCTTTTCTGGGTTTATGTCCCACATCAGGGGAAGGGTTAATAAAACATCCTCTAGAAAAGAGATAATGTGGAGTAAAAAGGTCAAATGGACTACCATCTAACAAAGTATCTAAGTAGAGAAACATTAGTGGAAAGTAGATATGCGTACTTGGAGGAAATATTTAAATATTTATATGGGGTGAATAAGGTAATCAATGAAAAACAAGATAATTATTCATAGAATTTTGAGGGCCTCAAATACATAAATTTTTAAGGATTTAGATGGTCATTGGTTCAACAAAAGTTTTGGTATTAGGATAACATGTTATTTCTAAGTCATTTTCCTAATGATGGGTAATTCTTTTACTGACCAAGAATATAACAAAATATTTTTAGTTTATAGGTTTCAATCTTATATGAACAATATTAAATTTTGGGTTTACTTTGATCAAATTATAATCTATCTCTTTACTCCCAAAATATTAATTACCAACAATGACATTTTTATACCTCAATCACTAATTTTTTCAAAAAATCATGAGGAAAATAAAAGAATGAAAAGACTTACTATTTTTATTTAACTATATCAAAAAATAAATATGGTTAATAGATTAATTTATAATACTAATAAGTTTTACTATTGTTTAATCATTAATATTTATTAGTTAAATTGTTTAAATAAAAAAATCAAAATTAACAAGGACATTGCTTTAGTTAGTGGTTGGAGTGAAATGCTTATTGTCCTTCTGTCATCGGTTTAAGACCCACAACCTTGCTAGTTTTGATTGGTTGTCGCCCTATATAATGGTTTTACTTTTGTAAAATCATATTAATATAATTTACAATATAAATATGATTGAAATCATTTAAATTAGTTTAATCTCCAAATATCCAGTTATCTAAGGTTTTATACACAACCTCAACACAAAAATACTTCATCCACTTATTTCCACATAGATCCATCAATGTTCTAAAGTTTGTACTCTAGTATATGGAATTTAAGTGGGTAAATCCTAGGTTCCCAACACCTAAGAAAAAGAACTAAAAATAATTTCTTTGGATGATCTTAGTTTCCTTCCATCCTACTCCTCCTTTTTCTTTGACAATCCATTTATTTATGTCATTATTTCCCAAGCATAAATATTTTACATGTTCCATTGAGACACATTCTTGGGATTATCCGTCCTCACTTCCCACTTGTCAAATTTCAATACTTTCTTTCTAAAAAGTCTCCACCACTCTATCTTTTATCATCCTCTATCCTTCCATTCTTTGGTGCACTTGGGAGTTGGTAAAGCTATATATAGTAAACCATTTTTGGGAAAATTGTTTTGGCATAAACATGATATTCTTCAATTTTTTCAAAAAATAAATTGGTTTCTCATTTTTACAACATTTTCAATCATTTTCTATGTTATCTTGAATCCTTCAGGTTTCAACTATTGACTAAAACCAAAAAGAATAGTATGAGAAAAAATATTCATAGAGAGGAATGTGTATAATTATCTATAAGTTATCTTAATCATGACAAAATATTTTTAAATCTAAAAGACCTTAGGTTTAAACTAGATTATTCACTGTAAAATTAATTTAAAATCATTCCTAATATTTTTTTAAAGAAAACGTGGTTTATCCTAACAATATCCCCTGGGGCTGTCTAACTAGGTGCACTGTATGTCCTGTTGTCATGTACCAGGTTACACCGAGTCATACCCCGAACAACTTTTTGGAGTTGTAAATCCATGGTATATCTTGGTAAGAACATATTTCACTTATAGTATCCCAACCTGAATTTATTTATAGGATGATACATATAATATATACATCACCAAAATTTAAGGGATTTCACCTATACTTATACTAAAATTACATCCTAGGTTTATGTTCTCAAACATCAGTTTTCCTAAATCTAGTTCCCAAGAATGATAATAAATTTATTATGATACCAAATGTAGTGACCCAACCACAGATCCAAAATCAAATTTTTTCTATCAATTACATAGTCATGATTACAAGGAATAAATTCCCGAAGGACTAATCAGTTTAGTAGTCTTGGAAAACAAGATACATAAATGTGAATTGTAATAAAATTGATACACCAATTAAAACATATTTTGTTATTATAAAAAAATAGAAAATAGTGAGGATAACACTAATAAATCTATTATATTCTAGTATATCTTTTATAGTATTATTCATGGATTCCCAGAGAAATAAAAACGGATTAGTGTGATCTAAAATGCTTAAAAAATGAATAAATATAGAAGAAACTATATTAAATTGATGATAGTAGTCAATACAGTTTGGTAAATAACTAGAAGTACATTCCATTCCAATAACTAGATAATGGAAAATAAATATGGGAAGGAATAAAACTAAAACACATGCCATTAGTCAATGAACTGAAATGAAATGTATTAATAGTTTTTTGGACATAAAATCTCATGGATGAATAATAACTGAAACTACTATGAGGAAAATTATTTCTTAATGGAATCCACATCTAAGTCACATGAGGACCTATTACCATCAATACCATTCACATGATGGTTTAAAAATAAGGGTAGAACCCCCTTTTCACAATTATTTATCGTATGAGAACATGTCGATGCATCGAGAATCTATAAAATGTCTGGGCTCCACCAGTTATTACGAGTCCAAAGAATTTCTCATATTGAATAACCATAATATTCATTATCAAATTACAGTATTGAATGAGGAATACATATCTTTTAGTAACTCCCAATATAATCAAATAACTTTCAATTAAGGAACCGTATGTAAAATGGTATATAGTTTTGAAAATGGTAATATCCATGATATATGTTATGGGTAATTAGGATAAATTCAATGCTCAATGATCATATGAAGTTAAATATTTCAAGGGGATACAAATAATGAATCAAGGAAGTGAAAGATAATAATATCCCTATGCAATTCAATAATAAACTACCCACTGGAAGAATAAGGATTGTATAAACACAACAAACCCAAGTGGAGTAAAATAGAGGGGTTTTTTCATTGATGAAAAAATACAATCTTTTAAAAATATTCTTGAGGAAAATTTCTCTTTATTTTGAAAAAAATTTTAAAATATTTTTCTAAAAATATAATCCTTTTAATCTTGAAAAAGAGTATTTAATGAAATGAAGAAGGATAAATCTGTACATGTTGTTTGAGCTAAAAAAACGAATATTCCTCTTGTACAAAAAATGGTTAGAAAATTACTAACTCAGAAGGTGACAAGAAGATTCCTTTGAAAACAATGATAAAAAATAGGGTAATATCTTCTTTACCAAATGATTTTAAAAACATTTTTAATTTTTTTAAGGAAGAATAGTTTTTAGAAGAAAACAGGTTCTCCGACTAAATAGAAAAATAATGTCGATTTTTTAAAACATTATATAGAACATTTTGAGTACCAAAGAATTGAATATTGGTACTAATACTTGAACATGGTCAAGAATGACCAGATAATAATGAAAATTTTCATTTAGTAATGGATATTTAATTTCCATGAATTGAAATACCATTGAAATATCACTAAAGTTATTTGTTGAGGATAATAATCCTTAAAAATTCCAAAGAGTAAAATACAACTTTGAAACATCCTAAATCATAACCTCATGAATGTATAAAAATAAATTAATATCATAATATACTTATAGTAATAATTTTGATGATATATTAACTTAAGGGTAGTACATACACCACATAAAATAATCCAGGTGCATAACAACAATTAAGCCTCAATGGAATGTAAATTGAGAGGAACATCCCACACATATAAATCAAAAGACTGAAAAGTGATAATCATAAAAATAAAAATCTAAATGCCATGAAGAAAAATTTATTCATTATATGATATATCAAAATGGATAGAAGGTACACCATACAAAATATTTATGTGGTGAATATGAAATTTACCTCACAGATGTAAAAAGTATGATGTAAATCTTTAACTATGTGATAAAAAATGAATTGGAAAACCTAAAGAAATTAATCATTAAAGAAAAAATTTATATAACACTATGATAATAGGGTTGGTGATATTATATTTCAATGTGGATGTTTGTACACCATATATATAATAAATTAGGTGCAAAATAATAAATTATGCCTTATTTAAAAAAAATGAGATAAGAATTCATTACCATGTGATTCCTTTCTGGTGAAAATTAGTTAACATTATTTATAATAAACATAGATTAATTTTATAGTTTCTTTATAAACCTTTTCATGTTTATAATTACTTTTATTTAACTTATTTCCATGTTCTGTACAACTATATAAACAATTAACTTTAGATCATGTGATTTTGACCAAATTTGGTTTATCTGTCAAAACAAATTTTATTGGTCAAATATGGTCAATGTGGTCATTATATAACATCTAAAGAATAATAACCATTACATAATTTTCATATTTATAAATCAATTATAATTTTAAAATAAATATAGAAATATGGTTATGAAAATGACCCAATGTTATAATCATAGAGATGTTATATCATACGTACGCATGACTAATATTCCCATTTTTTAAATGACCATTATGGAATGAAAGAAAGAAATTAAAATATTTAAAGAGTAATAATTATATAATAAATAACATATTATTTAATCATATATACTATTATATATAATTCTATTATGTTAAATGAATCTCATCATGGTTAGGAGGTTGTAGCCCACATGTACACAAACCACATTATCTATTTTAAAGTGTGTGAAAGGATAATAAAGGAGATGATATATATGTGCATATTATATTTCCAGAAAGATAATTATGTCATTAATATCTTATATATTTTTTTCATGTCACCTTTGTTTAATTGTCACCATTCATTTATACATTCCAAGTATCATGTGAACGAATCACATCGCTTTGAGGGGAGGTAGTCCACACCTCCTCAAACGATGATTCTTTATTAACAAAAAATGGAATGTATTTCATGTATGAATTATAAAATGTTTAAATAAATATAAATTCATAATAAATATCATATATATCATATATATATCTTATTTTTATTTGAACCAAAAGTCTTCCTTGGGAGGATTTTATGCCCTAAGTGAGGCTCTAATGACTAGGGGAGGATTTTTGGGAATCTATTTGAACATGGATTGGCCGAACATAAGTGGATTCAAATGTGTGAGGATTTGGGAGAGGTGGTGGCCTTTTATATGGAAGGAAAAGGGGTCACTTGGAATTTTTAGAAACATGTTAGGTGTGAACATTTTCTTACCTAACAAAATTCATAAAAAACTAACATAAATAAATATTAGAAGGTACATGGCCAATATATGTCCGGACAATGGGTGTTGGAAAAGTGGATAGGTCATTTAGAGACTTAAATTAAATGGTTTGTTCATTATTAAGCTTATTTTTTCCTTAATAATTTTATTTAATTTTAATTTATTTTACTAATTTTTTTGCTCAAAAACAATGTTGGTCATATTAGAAATTAGAAATTATGATTATTAAACATATAGAATTTATTTTAACAAATTCAAATCACATAAAAGGAAGAAATTAAATTAAAATTAATCCCACAAAGGGGATGAAAATGTGGGTTTTTAATGTAAAGATGTCTGTAATTTAGATATTTTTTTATAATCAATTTCAAAGTCAAACTGATACCAATAAAATAACATAATTATAATGTATTTATTTAAAATATGATGTATATTTTGACATATTAAATCAATTAAATTGTTAAAATTAAAATTTAGATTGGGTTCTGTATTCAAAGGTTGTAAAATTTACTTAATACAAATACATACTTTTATTTGTGAAATAAGGCTTGTTCTTATATTAGGAACATCAAACCCAAGGGATGAATATATAAAATATTTTATTGAATATATAACATATATATTACAATAAAATAATCAACTAATTGTAATTAAATTAATTTATTAATTTAAAATAGATTAATGAGCATAAAAATGATTTTATATTAAAACATTCCATTTATATTCAATTGGTTCAAATATTAATTTATAATTAATTATTAACCTATTGATTAATCTTTTATTATTATAATGCATGTATTTTCATAAGTTAGTTAATACTATTCATAAAGGCTTGTTTACTTCTTAGTATAAAAATAGTTAAAAAACATATCATTATTTGGTGAAACTCAGTCTTTCATCCAAAAAAAGCTTTCTAGGAAGCCCACCCTTGTATTTTATACACGCCAACTAGGTGTTCCATGAATTTAACTATGTAGAATATATTTAAAATAATAAATATATTATAAAGAATCAGGATATCACCTTATGTTCATGGTGTTTCATGTCATACATGATATTGAATACAAGGTTTTATTAATGTTTTTTGGGTCGTCACAACATGGAACACCGATGTAAGCATTCATTCAACACATGATTGGATTTCCTTGATGGCTTGTGTAACACGAAACACCTTGTCTTATCGAATAAAAATATATTATAAAATATATTATTATTTATTATAATAAAATACAAACAAGATATTAAATTGATGGTTATGAGTTTTATTAACTAACATATGAAAATATTTTGTTAAATTCACTGGTTAAAAAATACTTTGAAATAAATGTAAGAAAAAACTGAATATAATGGGAATGTTTTTATAAAAATACTATTTTTATTCTCACAAAGATACTTTATCATAATAAATAAAATTAAATAAAATTATTTAGTGATACTAATTTAATCTATATATTATATATTCATTTAAATTTTATTACATTAATCTAATAGATTTTATAAGCATAAGATAAAAACTAAGCAAATATCTCACATAAAAAAATTATATTTTTATAAATTCAATTTTAGAACCTTTTAATGGAAAACCCTTTTTAAATATAAAATTTTACATTTGTATAAATTTATTATGAAAAAAATGAAATCCATTTTTTAAATACATAAATAAAAATCATGTTAGGATGAATTTATTTATTTTTTATGAGAAGTTTCATTTTTAATGAATTCTTAAAAATACTGAATTTTAATTAAAAAATGATTATTTTTATAATTTATTTATAATGTTAAATTATATTTATAATTTATTTTAAAGCCTAATTATATAAATTTTATAAAACACAATCCAATATAAGTAACTATCATCAAAATCACGTTTAAATTGGATATAAAAAAAGTAATCTTTTGACCATTTTTATATTAAAAACCTTCTTTGTTATCCCGTCTATGTGATTAATATTAAATTAATTTATACTACTAATATGATTGGGATATGGTAAATTTGATTCCATATTTTTATTCATAAAAATTTACAATATCTAATTATTTCAACATACTTTTTTACCAAATATATTAATTAATGTTTTTAAAATCAATTACATCAATTAAGAGAAAAATTATATTTACAATGGACTAAACCGTAGACTTAAGGGCCAAAATGATATATAAATAATTATATAATAAATTATATAGACATATGTTTACCATATAATCCCATGTATCTACTTTTTAAGTTTATTATATCCCATTTAATTGGGAAAATGTGGGTGTAATTATTCTGTAAAAAATTTACAAGAATGCCACTCCTCCTTAACTATAAAAAAGAACTCGCCCCTCTCACTTCTTCACACACCTCAAGACACATTGAATTGAACATTATCTGCCCAAATGGATCCTAAATATACCTCCCCTAATAATAGAATACTCAACTTGTGAAACAATCCTACTATAGAGTCACCATTATATAAACCAAAAGGACTTAGCCAAAGAAGAGGTAACATCCTTCCTTAAGATCTTTTTTTTTTCATTTTACACCACATAAAATATTATTATTCCATGATTATATAATTAAATAATTATCCTAAATATTATAATAATTTATAATATTAAGGATTCAACCCAAAATTTAAAACATTTCAATCTAATGGGTAACAAACATACCATTAATGTGTACGACGAACTACCACGTCCAAGAACGATGACTATTCATTATTCCTTTACCACCTATCATTTTGGAAGTATGATTTAAATAATATTTTTATTTTATATAATATATTAATAATTTATTTATTCTTCTATAATTCTTACTTAACACAAACCTTCATGTGTTTCATTTTATGCAGATATGATACCTACATCTGTGGAAGTGTGGACTACCACATCCTAAAAGCGGTGTAACTAATTCATGTTATACATGGAATGTAAAGATAATATTTTAATAAAATTACATGAAATATATAAAAAATATTATATTTCAATTATTATTTAATTAATTATAATTTTCTTTTCATTATTTTAATATATAAAATACCTGAAAGTAGTGTCCGTGCGTACATACAGAATACTTTCTCGAGGAACGGTTCATTAAATTTCTTATCTACAAATATTATGGATTATTATAAATAAATATATAATGAATATATATTATAATTAAATCATTTATTTAATTTTAGAGATTACAAAATCATGATCTATGTAAAATTAACAATAAATAACAAGTAAAAACATACTCGAGAAATAAGACAATTAACACATGAAATAGTGAAAATAATAAAAGGATGTTAAAAATAGGTAATACGATATCATAAAAAGATAATATTTGATAATATAAATATTATTATGGTTATATTATTAGTTGTTAACATGTTAAAACTCTTTTAAAATAGGTTGAATTATGTTCAACTAAAAAAGGAAACCAAATTTAAGAGTTTTCGTCTCAAATTACATTCTATTGAGAAATATTTGTTACTATAAACCAATTAAATTTATTATGGTATATATAATTCCCAATTATAATTTAGTTTAATTATACACCAATACTTGATGTAATTTAATGGTTTATTTTTAATTATCTCAACTTAGGGGTTTAGCATGAAATTTTCAATGTAGTGAAAGAAACCTTTCCAATCATACTTTCTTTTGGGATTGTCAAATTTCTCCAGAAAATCACCGAATTATAATCAGTTTTAAATGCATATTTTATTAAATATGTACATTATTGGGTGATGGATATTAATATTTCCTAAAATTTATACCATATTGACATATAGTGTTTTCATTGAAATTTTATTTGATTATATTGTGAAACATTGACGAAGTTATATGCATTATTCGATATGGATATTTGATAATTCATATCATATATTAATTTAATTGAGTATTTCTCTATACAAGGAATTATTTATAAATTCACTATATGGAATTAGAATGATTTAATCCATTACCTATGTGTTTTGGGATGGTTAATGAAATACCTACGAGTAGTAGACCATTTATAGTAAGCACCTTGATGCCTTGGTAGTCTTATGAGATGGATGAGTTAGACAAATCAGAATAGTTTAAACTATCTTATCTTGATGGTAAAGGTATAATGTTTCTGGGAAATATGAAATCCAATAATTAAACATTTATTTTATTAAGAAAAAATTTATTATTATTATCTATGATATTTGTTTATTAACATATTTGTGGGTCCCTTTCATTCTCAATTTATTAATTAAATGGAATGTGTTTCACTTTATCAACTTTCTATATTGATTATACCTTATCCAGTTATTCTAATGCCATGGTTTATAATTAATTTTCCTCTTTATGTTGATTATCTCTCATGAATTCATTATTTATTTTCCTTACACGGCCTTACTGATCATTTTACCTCACCCTTATTTTTATTCATTTCAACCGGTTAGAAAAGTGAAATATTTGAATGATCTTTCAAAGATGATGTTCATGTAATATTTTTATGTATGATGTATTATTTTTTATTTACCAACATAATATGGTTATCATGTATGCCATTTGAATTTTCAAAACTTCTTAATTTTTCATTCCCATGGGATTTAGATTTTGTATATATGCCAATGTAATAATTTAACGCACATACTCTAGGATTTCATAGATTGCGGAGTTACATGCCATTAAAATGTAGTACAACATATTCTTCAATGTAATTAAAATTTCTTTGGGATTTCAGTGTAATATGTAGTGTAATATGAAAATGAGGTAGCGTTTAAAGTAATATATAAGTAAAATAAAATTTCTTTTAAAAGAAAATGTTGTAAAGCCATTGGGTGTTACATTCTACCCACCTTAAAAAATATCTTTTCTCACAACCTAAACAAGATATCATTAATTTTGGGATAAATATTTTAAAATTATTTTCTGAAATAATACACATAATAAAAAGGGTTAATAACACATCTTACCAATAATAGTGAAAAAAATGAAAATTTCACAAAAAAATATACGGATTAAAATGTGACATCATTAGTGAAAACATAGAAAATGTAGAAAAATATAACTATCATGTTCTATTAGAGAGTGATAGAGAAGATGTTTATGAGAATGTTTTGACCTCAAATCCTTACACCAAAATTATTGAAAAGGTCATTTATATCATAATATGTGTTGATAATATGAAAAAAACTCTTTTAGTATATAAAGTAAAAAAATTATATCTCCCTTTATTTAAATATATATTTATATTTTTTAAACCCAATAATAACCTTTGGTTGTTACTTGATGTAAAACTATATAATTTATTATAAAATGTTTCATTATAGGGTGATGTAATACATCAATCTATAAAATATCATTCAAAGATAAACATAAGTAATTTCATAAATCATCATGTTTTACAAAAATGTTATTATCCAATAACTTAGAAAGAAACTCACTGGATTTCCAAAATGAACATATTATTAATCCAACCAATATTGAGTATTTCTTTAATCATTACTTGTCAATCATGTAAACCTCATCATCATGTATTCTCTTGAAATATATTAATAAATTGAATATCCAAAAAACACATTGAAAACATGTGTGGTTCTTTATTACTTAAGTAAAACACCAATTATTGGATATATACCTTAAATAAAAAAGTGTGGTAAACCATATCAATAATAGAATAATCCATGTTGTCATGGAATCATTAATTAGTTACAAGGTAGTCTGTAATATTAAATATAAATTATCCATATCGATCATATATTTATTACTATATCATTATCTCTGTAATAGGAACACATTAAGGGTTATTTTTCCCTCATCAATGTGTTTTCCAAAATATTTATCTTTATACCAAATCAATTTTCTTGGTTATCGTTTCTGATGAACACATGATTTTAAATCCTTGATTAATGTAATACAGTAAAATATATATGTATTTTATAATTTTCATGACTAGTACTTACGGATAAAATAATCAAATGAAATAATTCATGAATACATATAATGACATATTAATCACTACAAATTATAAATGGTAGTAGAAAAAGATTTATTGTGATATGTTAGCCACTCTTAGGGAATATTACGTTGATAGTTGTGCCATTGATTTTTGTAGTGTATTGTATCCAAGCATTTGAAATTATGTACATTGGGAACCTTTACCTTATACATGAAATAAAAAGAATGATGGCCTCTCTTTTCATACCTATATTAAACTCCATTTCCTTTTATGAAATCTCTTGGGTGATTATTTCCAAAATTATTACATGTAGGAAAATAATTCTCTTCCTTCTTCTATTTATCCATTTTTTCCAAATGTACTCTTTTTCTCATTCCTCCCATCAAAGACATAATACTTATTGAATTATTTCTTTTCTCACTATAACATGATAATATGTCCCTATATGTTCAGAATTATTAGGATACTAGTTACTTTATAAATATTGGATTAAGTTCATAAAATAAAAGACCATTCTTAATCATTAGATAATGAAAATTGGGGATGTTTATATTCATTATTCTAGGTTACTTTTCTAAATTATGAAATTTATTTTATTAGTTCTTATAATTTATTATAAATGAAATTTTAAAATTTATAAAATAAATTGAAGAAGTTATGTGTAGAAAATCATATAATAAAAAACACGGTTTCTTTGTGGTGTTCTTCATTATACATCCTCAAATTATATCATATCATTTTCCTATATAGTCAATGATTTTATAAATCTATTTCCAAAGGATTATAAAAAACATCCACTAATACTAATTACTTAAACCTAACCCAGAATCCATGATCATGTTCATTACATTAATAATTTTTCATTATTACAAGCAATCAAATTGAGATAGACCAAAACAATTAGCAGTTTTGGAAAAAAGTCTACATACATGAAACTAATTTTACATTGGAAATATAAAGTATTGAAAAATAGAAGTAAAATATTAGAAATCTTAAAAATAATTCAGTTTATTACTCTTCACTAACAATAGAAATGAAATAAAATATGGGTGACCTCACATTATCAATAAAGGGATGCACAATTTAAGTAATCATTAATCCATAAGAATAATCATTATATAAAGGTAAATAAATGAACATACATTCCATTTATAAAATTGGTTAAGGAATAATCAATATGGTAAGTTATATGACTGAAAAAAATGATTTTTTTTTCAATAAACTAATAATTAAATGCATCCTTAGATTTTATCATAGTGAAAAAACTCTTTAAAATAATAACTCAAATAATGAAAATGCTTAATTAATGGAATTCAAGTATCAAGCACATGAACCAGTACAATCAAGACCTTTCAAAAAATGTTTTAATTATGTGTATATAAACCCATATATTCATCTTGGAGACAAAACTTATTAGTTTTTTTCTAAATGATTTCTTATTATGAGACTATCAATGCATTTAGGGGAAACATTAACATGTCCCCAACATGTGAATTTCTTTTCCAAATCATTCCTCATATATTAAAAAATTGATTTAATAAATAAACAATGTAACCTATAATCATATATCCAAATTTAAAAAATAATAATGATTTATAAATAATTAATCTATGGATGATATGTAAAAAATGGGTTTCTCACTTTGATGAATGGAAATACCATTGAAATATCATTAAAAAATTCTTAAGGAGAATAATCATTAAACATTAAAATGTTTCGAATAACACAATGAAACATTTGAATCATAATACATATTAAGTAATAACATTAAATGAAATTTAGAATATCATGAGAATAATGATATTAATGATAAAAAAATTTAAATGTAATTATATAAAAAAATATGAAATAAATAAGGTGTATAATATTATAATATGCTGTAATGAAATAAAATAGAGACGAAATGCCTTACTTTGAGTATAACATGTCACATGTGTCATTATCTACTTGAATGATGAATTATGTTAATACTTTACTTTATTCAGATATTTTTCGAAGTTAATTAATACGTTTACTAAACTTATTACAATGTTTTATACAATTACTTAAACAAATATGTTTGCATTGGGTGTTTTTACAAAATTTGTATCATATGTTAAAACTAAATTTTGCAGGTCGAAAGAAGTCAATGAGGTCATTATAAAAAAAACTAATGAATAACTAGAACTAAATAATTATCATATTTATACATGAATTATACTTTTAAAACCAATAATGATCGATGGTAATGAAATATGAAACAACTTTACAATCATAGAGATGGTAGCTCATACATATGCATGTGTAATGTTCCAATTTTTTAATTATTGATATGGAAGTAAGGAGAGTAATATTATAAAATTCTATTATGATCATTATATCATAAGTTTTTTATTAAATATTTTATACTTATATAAATAATTATTGGGATGTAAAAGGAATCACATGGTGTCTAGGTGGTGGTACTTTACATGTCCATTAATAACACTATCACTTTTGTTTTTTATGAAAATGGGTGACAAAAAAAATGATATATTATACATCCAAAAAGGAAATTATCTCATTAATATCATATATTTTACATTTTCCCCCTATTTTATATGAAAAAAATTCTAAATATATTCCATGTAATGGTTGAATGTGTCACATCGCTTTAAGGTGGTGGTAGTGCACATGTCCAAAAATAAAATCATCCAAATTACACCAAATGGAACATATAAATTTGTGTTTTATGTAAATATTACAGAATCATAACTAAATATAAATATAATAAATATTATATTTCAATAATGTTTACATCATAATACCAAACCTCAAAACATGGTAAAGGAAAAATGAATGACATCATTTGGAAAGGCAGTAGTTCACCGTACACAAACTATAAGTTTTTTTCCTATATGATGGAAGTGTGTATAGGTGAAGGTTTAAACCTTAACATAAAACATTTTAGAATATTTAGGATAATTATGTTATTATATAATCATGGAATAATAATTATTTAATTGTTTTAGAAAGAAATAAAACATAATTCACGTTGAGGAATGTTACCACATTTTTAGGTAACTCAATATGGTTTGCACCAAAGTGATTACATGGTTGTATTTGTGCCCAAAATTAGGTATATAGGTTAAGGGTAGGTATTATTTCAGAGTATTTTTGTAGATTCTATAAAATAAAAACTGTATTTATAGGTCTGTGGAATGGGATGATTGAATTATTTTTTATAGTGGAGGAGTGGTGTTCATAGAATTTCTAAAAGGTAAACACTATTGGGAGGACTCCCTTACATAATGTGATTCCAAAATAGAAACATAATGGATTAAATGAGAATCATAGTAGAAAAATACTCAAAACACAAAAAAAATTATTATTTTTTTCATTATTCCATAAGTATCCTTATATTTTTCATTTTGGTTTTCCATTTAGCTTACTAGTTTTCAAACCTATGTAATACATCCACTAAGGAAAAATTAAAGTGAGATTTAAAAAAAAAATTAGTCTCACTTAATTATAAATTTTATAACCAATTCTAAAAATATAAATCCCATTTGTGTTGGAAATTAATTTAAAACAAAAGTGCATGTAAATATTAAAAAAATGCTTTAACCCAAACCATGATAAAAATATTATTGATATCTATGTGTCAATATGTTAACTATAAAAGATAATTTGGTCTATTAATGAACCATATTGTGAATTTATTAAGACATAAAAATTACTTGGAAGAAGTTATGATTTTTATTAATTTAAAATCATATAGTAAAATGTTATTTATTTAAAAATAACATTATTGTTAATTTCAACAAAAATTATTTAATTTTAATATAAATATATCATAAAATAATTTAATTAAAATATATTAATATAAATTATTTTTCAAATGATATATTAATACAATTTAATTCCCTTATAATATTTTTAGCATCATTTGATTTGATTGATTTATTAACTAAATAATCCATGTGTTTGTATTTATAAGCGTTTAATATAAATAATTCATCCCTAAAATATACTTAAATTATCACAATAAAATAAAATAAGTATAATTTATAAATAATATTTATAACCCTAACTATATATATTATTTTTTACTCTAAATCTTTATAAATTCTAATGGTAAGTAGGGATACATTTTTGTCTTTTTCCTAACTAAACTGAACATATTGGTCACTTTCTGGAACAAATGTCCCACTAACTCATAAAATTAGAACCAATAGGGGATATCAGCAATAAATTGGAAGCCAATGTCTTTTGGAAAAGTTTCTCCATCATTTTGGCCATTATATTGATGATTTAGTCCCCTGTTAAGCTTAATTGTACCATACTTATGATAATTAATTTAAATTACATTTGATTTGATTTTTGTAAACAAATAAATTGATATTATTTGAATAAAAATATTGTACAAATTAAAATATTTCATTTCCATTTATATATATACAATTCCTCAATGTGTAAAATTTATGGTTAAATATAATCCTTTAGACATAGCCAGAAATAAGGGTTTTAAATAGAAATTGTTTAAAATACCATAGATATTTTATATCTAAAATAAAAATAAAAAGATTCCAATGACCTAAATTATATTAATAGGTCTAAAATTGATCTATTTTTATATGAAAATAAAATTAAACTATAATTTTTCATTATTAATTATTTTTAAAAGAGGTAGTTTTCGACTAAAATACATTATTTTTTACTATTATTAAAAATGAAAACTCTAAAAAAATTATCGATACTCACACTAAGATAATTTTGAAATTATTAAATCAAAAATGAATTTTATTTTGACTAATAATAATTTGAAAACTGTCTAAATTTAGTTTTAAAATTGGTGTTCCTTTCAATGTTGGTAAACTCGGTCTTGATTCTAACGCAGGATAACTCAATGTCGTGTGTAGTGTAAGATTAACAAGGGGGTTCATACAAATTCATATAGAAAAAAAAATTCTAAAATGGAAATATTTTATTGTATTTGGGTTTTAAAAATAGCTATGTAGAACTCACTTCATTAAAAAATTTATTTCCAAAACCATTCTAGTGTGATTCACATTTATATCATAAAGAAGGGAAGGTATAGTATCAAGGTTGTGCCATTAGGAGGGGGAATAAATTTTCATCTGGAACTAGGGAAATGTGAATAAGAATTAGGTGGTTTAGGTGTAAACAAAATTTACAAATTATTATTTTTTTTCTTCAAAAGAAAACATAGACATTATACACAATTTGATCCCATAATTGGCCAAAATATGAACCAACTGTGTACCTCCCACTTGATGGTCTCTAAAAAATCACATAATATGTATGTATAATTATAAAAACCATGTTATAACTATATTATTTTCTCAATAAAATTGTACACACAGAACTGTGGATATCATGTGTTCCCTGATAACCCAGTTTAAACTCAACACATGTGCTAGAATTCTGAAATTCAGAAATTATAAATGTTATCATATAGGAAATAAATTTATTAATTTAAAACACCAATAAATAAATAAAATATTTAAATAAAAAATTTTCAAGGTGTGGTATTACTCTCGATAATAAAACATTAAACACTTATAAAAATCAATAATCTTTGAAAGGACATTACATAAGGAGTGAAATTAGATGTATACCAACCATGAAAAAATTATAAGTCTTGTGATGATGTATAAATAAATAATGTATGAACTCATCCCTACATCACAACACATGCACAATCACACCAAATAATGTGTTAAAAAATAGAGACCCATAGTTGGGATGCCCACTATTTAATAAATCCTAGGATATGGTGTCTCGATAATGAATGTTCCATTCTAAATGTTCATGATTGAAGATACATTGATAATAAAATTGATAAGAATAAAATATACCATGAAATTAAAAACATTTACAATATTTATCATATGATCTAATTTCATATATAAATATATAAAAGTGACCTCATCACTCCCAAAATCTTAATGATCTCATAAGGAAAAATAGAATAAAACACAATTCAAAATCTTATAGGACACCTACATAACCAATGGGGTATCAAATATGAAATTACAAAAAAAACCATAAATAGAACCTTAAAGATCTAAATGCATCCCATAAAGATCCATTCCCACCAATAGTTGTCTATTATACCCAAACTCATGGAAGAATTACCACTTTTGGAATAGAAACCGAACATGTGAAGAAAAAAAAATCAGAAATGAATCTAATGGAATCATTCCTCAATGATAACTACCTGGAATAGACATGCGTATAGTGAGAGTTTCATGGGATCAAACACTAGAATCACAAACTCCTAGTGAATCCCAAGAAATAAAATAACACTACTACTAGTTTCTATGAACACCAACCTAGGTATTCCTATGTCCAAACCCTCAAATGAAATAAATCACCATAATACAAATATTACCAGAGGCCAAGATAATTACCACAAGATATGCAATGAGAATTATTAAAGAATCCAACGTCCCATAAGGAATAGTATTATTGTTCAGAAAGAGAAAAGAACTAACAATAAATCACTATATAGGTTTTTATTTATGAATGCTTCTATAGGTAGAAACCCATAAATTATCTTAAAGAACCATATCCAAACCAATGGAACTCTCACATTAGGTTTCACTCTAAGTGATTTTCATCCCTCTATTAGGGCCATTCCGGGAAACAATTGAAAAATAATATCACATGATTGAAAAAAAAATCATAAACATATAAAAAATATCTTCAGCATAAACCATTTAGAAACTAAAAATACCCAATCTCCTAAAAAATGAACTGAAAAGGATCTAAATTATTATTTCTTTAGAAACCAAAAATAACAACCCAATGTATAATTTTTTTTTGATAAAATTTAAAAACATATAAACATTGAAACTATTTTTAAAAAAACCTCATGTCATTTATAAAACATAAAAATTATCCACCCCTTTTCAAAATATTTCCCCTATTCCATTATGATAACTTGTATTGATCTTTAAAACATGAAATCTTTTTCATAGAACTTATAAAGTTTATAGGAATACTATTTTAAAACTATATGTTTCAATTTATAATCATTTAATACACATATCAAAATTTCTCATTATTTACCTAAATTAATTTTTACCATTTAAAACCATGTTTCCCATTTCAAATATCAAAATATTACATTAAAACATTTTTTATTTTCATAATAATTCTATTATAATTTTTTATAGCCTAAAATAAATTTTATTTTGAATCAACCATTTTAATAAAAAAACTCAATACAAAATATAATTAATAACGTCTATTAGTATGAAAAACATATATAAGAGGGAATATATATTGTTTATATCATATAATAATTTCAAGTAGATCATAATCCAATCATGAACCTGCCACTTTGTAGTTGGGGTTTGGCTTAGTGGTAAGCACCCAATAATTCTACATGGAAAATGGGGGTTCAAAACCCATTGGGCGCAGGTACTGTAGCAGCACTGCAGCGATACTGTAGCAGCTGAGATACTGTAGCATCCGAGATACTGTTGCAACGGCGGCAGGGGTACTGTAGTGGTGGCAGGGGCACTGTAGCGGCGGCGGGTACTGTAGCAGAGCGGGTACTGTAGCAGTACTATTCACAGAATGGGCTTTGGGCCAAAAAATTGGGCCTACGAGCTACGTAATGGGCTAAATGCCCACTGGGCCTTCGGGCTATGTAATGGGTCTCCTTCTACCTAGTTAAAGAGGTATTTTCTTTGTTTCAATAATAAAAATGAGGCTTCGGCCCCAACCTTTAAAAAAAAATCATGAACCTACCACTTGAGGTTATATCAAACCAATAATATAGGATCCACATTGTATTGTAATCCATGTGAGATTATAGTGAGATGCATGTTTAATTTCATCATCATACCTCAAAAAAATATTTGATAATGAATAAAAGTAAAACTCTAAATCAAAATTAACATCATGTTATTCCATCGGAATGTACATTTAATCAGAGGTGGTAGTAATGAGGCAATATCCCAAAACCTACCTCAAATAATCTAATGATCATAAACCCAATCTACCTAAAATCCCATATAAAAAATGATGTTAAAGAACCTAAGATCTATTATGAACATTTATTTTATACAATTTTATCATGAACCACCCTGAGCTCTCCTTCCATAAGGAAAATGAGTCATTCTAAGATGTAGATGAGGCATATTTTAGATCACCCTAGGTTGGAAATGATTATTCCCGTCATGAAAGTTTATTCAAAGGAAATTATTAAAATCATTAAAAATGAACCATAAGTATTTTATACATACTGAAAAATCAAAAAATAAAATAATAATTTTTTTTTTATAAAATTAAATAAACATCAATATAGCGAGTCAAAAAATCTACAACTCCCACCACATAAAAATTATTCCCTAATAGGAGTTCAATATAAGAAAATATAACGAACAACCATTAACCATAACTGAAATATTTAAAGGACATCGTTAGTGGAATTACTAAAACACTAATAGAATACAACCATAGCTTACCAAGCTATACCATGTAACCCAATTTCACTATCTATCCAAAACTAAAATATGAATCTAAGAGTAAAATGTGGAACCCTAAATGGTGATTTAAAAATAGGTTCGTATAAAAAATCCTAGTATGACACCACCAGCCAGAACACATGATTATAATTTTATAAAATCTCCATTATAATTAATGTTTGAAGTTATATTTTAAAATAGTTTTTTAAAAAACCAGCATCACATAAATTACCATTGACAAAAAATATAAATTTTTTCATTAAATGAAAACAATCAAATTTAAAACATTACCCGATATCAGAATACTTTTCGAAATATCCCTTATAATATCCACCAAATAAAACTACCTCATGAAAAGAATTAGAAACATTTTTAACTAGAAACATTCAATTCCAATGGGGATTTTTTTAAATAATATCATTAAAATAACAGTCAAATAAACATAAGCATTTCTAATTTTAAAAGGAATAAAAATTCCATAAAAAGTGATTGGCACAAAAACCTATTCCATGGGAGATTCGTATGTTATAAAAGTTAGTGGGGACCCTAGGTTATTGTATCAAATTATGTTCTAATGATCAATAAATCCTTTATTAAAAATTACGGTGGATTTTCTCTAGTTTAGTTGTATGGTTATTCCAAATTGGTGACATGTAATCTAACTCACCTAATTTAGAGTATATATCTTGTCCTAATGGTATGATGTCACCAATATAAAGATACCATGAAATTTATATATATTTTTTATTTATTAAAATAGAGTGATCCAATGAGATACTTAACAATATTCTGTACCTTATACTCTAGGTTTCCCTTCTTTTTTTTCTAATATCAAACATTTAAGTTTTCATTAGAAAGGTGTCATTTCATCAAACCAATACAAAAAATTCAACATAAAAAAACAACATATATATTTTGAATTATTATTTTTTCATATCATGGGGAAGAAATTAAAAACCCAATAGTTACAAAGTATGTCCTCAAATTTTCCACACCAGGGATGTAATTAATTAAAAAACCATTTATAATGCATAGAATGGAAAGTAAATCATTTCACCCAACCTATACAATTTCTTTTCAAGAAACCTCTATGTGATATAATTATAATTTAAATGCATTAAAAAATTTAGTTTAATGAAACAAAGTGTCATAATAAAATTTTTTTAGAGACATTCACATAAAAAATCAATTTTAAATCCCACATTTAAAACCAATGAAAACATGGGAACCCATGTATAAAGATGTGGATTCCTAAGAAAAAAAAATATATATATCCATTCAACTATATATTTTTTCATGTGATTAAATATATAGGTTCATATCAACATAAAAATATGTATATTACTAGACTAAAAGGATTCACTAAGGGAAAATACAGGAACATAGATATCAAGAAATTTTCATAATTAAGGTATTATTTCCTAAATTTTTACATTCCTTTTTCATAAATTCAAGTAATTTTATTATCCTTCATTTTGCTCGCTTAACATAAAAAAAAATCATCACATATCTAAAATTATAATTTTATTCTCCTTCTATGATATATAAATTTTAATATAATTTTACCCACAAATATTTTTAAAAAATATAACACTATCATTATAAAATTGGAGAATCAATTTTAAATTCACTCAATTGATCGATACAAAACATAAGAGTATGACATGGGGGAAAACCCACAAGAAGCAAAGTATATTCAAAATGTGGATTCATGAAACACCTTAAAAGGATCTAAGAAATATATTTGGGGGAAGAGGTACCCAGAAAAGACAATGTACACACTATGAAAAACAATAACATGAGAACTCGTTCTATAGTACATATAGTGTTTAGTGAATTGTATACATAGTAAGGGGGATAAATGAGAGGTGAAGGTAATGGAGAGTATGAGAGATAAAATAAATGATAACCCATTACATAATATTACTCACATAGAAATAAGAAAGTGGTGAGGATGAATGAGAAACATTTCACACCTGCGGGTTTCCAAGCACCGTGATCATTGGAGAGGTGTTGAAGAGTTATGTGATTTGGGAAGATATTGTAGATAAAAATGTAAATCTATTTTTTTAATCAATCTATAAACTACTCATGGTTGGAAAATTTAAATAAGAATGGTGAGCCTCCAAACAAAAATTATATAACACACCACATGGGTAGGATACATGATCATTAAAACTATGTATCAACTATCTATATTCACAATAATAAATTATAGGTGTTATCAAATTATTTCCATGTAGTCGCAATTAACTCTGCTCCAACCAAGTGAAAATGTGGGAATTATAATTTTTTAGTTTTATATTCTACCAACCAAAAACACGATGGAAAAATTATAATGTCCAATAAATAAATAGAATTATAAAATACCCATTCTGGGTATGATATCCCACCCACCATAATCACTTTTTTTCACATTATTCAATAGAATTTCCAAATAAGGACATAACACAAGAGTATAGTATAGTGGACAACCACCGTGAAAAAACTTAGATTCACACAACGATTGATATATCCATTAAGTAAAATCCAATATCCATATGAAAAATCACATAAATCCTTTCTATGGAAAGGGTTATTAAATAGATATATGTTTTTAGGTATACAAAATATTTATGAACTCCTCTAATTTTATGGATTAAAAAACAAAAGGCATAAACATTTGATAATGATGAAATACATCCTAAAAAATTTGTGATGAACATTAAGAAATATTACAACCCAAATAATCACAATAATTTTACATAGAGAATAACTAAACTTAAAAAAATATACAAGATACCTATAGACGAATAAAAAGATAGAAAGTTAACCCATGATATCTAGATATTACAAATTCATAACATCAAATCACCATTACTATTAGGACCAAATGGAATATACACAACACTTGGAAGGTTCTTAATCATTATTAGTGATGTTTTTTTCCAATTTAATCTTTTTTCCCTATTAACTTCTTGATTATTTATAATGATAATTCTTTCTATACTTATTTATCTCTTTCATTCATCTATGAACAAATAATGTGTGAGTATATTTATATGGTTTTCATTTTAATAATGTAATCATATACCTGTTAAAATCAAGAAACAACCCAAAACAGAACAACTCGATTGAAAATATAGTGATTTCAACAAGTAGGGTTTATCCATCACATGTGTTGAACTATAATCTCTAGCAAGGTTATTCAATTATTCTATGTACGTTGCTTCCTCCAAAACCATATCGTAACAACACCAATCCAGTAACCCAAAGATAGTGTCTTAGTTTATTACATTAGAATAATAAATAAGGGAAAAGTTATAAAGGACATAATACTTTAGTATTTTTGGGAATGTAGATACATAAATGATTCCAATATTATATAAGAAAAAAAATATTACAATGTTTTTTTGAAATAACATTTTTCCTTGACAACATCCATGTTTATAAATTAGAGTACACTTCATTTATTTCTGGGTAAAAAAATCATAAGGCTAATATATAATGCAATGAAAGGGTTATGTACATTGGTATCTATCATTAATTAATAAGAATAATTAATATAGAAAGGAATATAACTAAATAGACATAACATTTAAATGACATAAATATCAAGGAAAAGATAGGGCATAATCAACATGGAAAATTAAATAAACAAACAAACAATACATTTAAATAACATAAATATCATGATAAAATAAAGAATAAATAATTTAGTATCCTAAATAACTAAAAAAAATTCTATTTAAAAGTAGAATATTAAATACATCCTAATTTCTATCCAAATTATCAATTTATTTCCAATTCTAATGATAACTATCATTGTAATGTTATTTTATTGTTTTTATAACTAATAGGGAACCATTAAGATTCATGTAGGTTGAAATTAAAGTGATTGGAAATAAAGAATAATGTTTTTTCTATTGGAGACAGATAATCCCGTATTGATAGGGGCATTGAGAAAGTTAGCATTGGTTCTTCACTAATGGTTTAGGTGTACTCTTCAAAACATTCACACGCTACTCGGTAGGATCTATTTATATTACAAAATGGATAGACTCATGAGAAAGACTAGGTGGAGGAGGGAAACCATTATCCAAGAGATAATTGTTCATATGATAATGGTCTTAAAATTGAGGGACATTCAAAACCAAGGAATTCTGAAAAGTTATCAAAGCGCTAGGAGGAAATCAATGCATTATGTGAAACAAAATGCATTTGTGTGAAATAAGATAATATTGATGGTGGATCCCCCAAAAATTATTCCCTTATTTAGGATTTTCATAAAGGAATGATTGTTTCTAGGAATAATAATGGTTTCCATGATGTCCCACCTCATAAATAAATACGTAGAGAAGACTGCTCATATTTCAATACAACCATGGTTACCAGGTGTCATGGACCCATAGCCTCTAGATCATAATTGAATACTGATTATTGTCCTTACTATAAATTTTTTTATGATCACTAATTATTTCTTGGTATGAGGGAATAATTTCTTTTATGAATCCATCCATATCCTCTATCTTTTATTTTTCTTTACAATAAAAATTCTTTATCTTTTTATTATGACAAAACAATCATGACCTAAGAATGAAATTCATTTATAAATAATATAATTATAAAAATTTCATTGATATTAATAACCAAATTATTAATAGATGAATTTATAATTTATTGTAAGTCATGTCTCAGGAACGTGATACCTCTACTATCCAGATCCATCTTGATAAAATTTTTTAACTGATGTGCAGAAACTCATTTAACTATTGCTATCCAACTGTTCAATATCATGGGATATTTCAATACATCATGGTTCAATCAAAAACAAATCCACACCCATGTCTTTTGACCCAAACCCATCATAATATTTCAATTAATCGACTAAATTCATGAAAAATATTCCATACCATTAAATATATGCATTGATCAAATTATTTTAATTATCAATATTTCCTATTTCAATCCAATAAAATTATTTTTAGTTCATAAATTGTAAAAATTATATAAAATTTATGAACTATTCCCATGAATGATAAATTACATTGATACTTAAGTTTAATTAAATTTCCACTGATCGAAGGAAAGTGATTAATTTGAGGGAAACATAATGACAAAAAAATTAATAATTTAAGTGAATGTAAAAACATTCCATAGAAAAAAATATCATAATCCATCCATAGAGATAATAATTATAATATCAATCAACCATATACCAATTGTATTTTGAATAAAGGTTTGTTGTCATTTATGGATTAAAACACTATAAAAATATCATTAGAACAATTCTTGAGGAAATATTCATTCCATTTTAAAAATCAAATTTTAAATATAAAATTTTAAAAAAATGTGTATTTTTTAAAACATCCATTGAATATTGTTAAGGATGGTTTGATATATTTGATTGGTTATGGAGGATAGAAATTTCATACAGGCCGAGAATGTTAAAATTATAATTCTTTTCACATTTTCAGTAAAATTGAAAAATTAAATGTATTGAAACTCAGGAAAGACTCATTTAAAATTATTTATTAAAAAAGTAATTTTGGCCAAAAAATTAGTATATATTTTGGAAAAGGATATAAATTTTTAAATCATTTTTAGAAAACATGTTTTTAGAAGAACACTGATTTTCGATTGAAGAACAAAATGAAGTGGGATATTCATAAAAAAATTAAAATTATTTTAAGTGTTGAATATTGTGAAATGGTTCTATTAATATAAAATATAATGACTAAACATAGGATTATCTAATGAATTTTTCTTATTAAGAAATGGTAAAATAATCTCCTTCAACTAAAAGTCTAGAAAAAATAATCTCAATTAGAATGTAATTGTAATATAAACCCTTAAAATGATTATAAAATTGAAATGATAATTAATAAATGAATATATTATGTTTATAAAAAACAAATAAACATAAAACAATTTTAAAGAAAAAATTATAAAATAAAAATTAATTTCACACATAATCTTAGAATATAAAATATGACACTGATGAAATATAACTGAATGAGAATAAATTAAGTAAATAAATTCTTTACCACTTGGAAACTCTTAATTGAAATACCCATGTATGAAATAATAAAAATTTAAACTCAAAATTTCAGTAGATACTTTTGTATTCATGATATTACATGTGAAATTTGTATTTTATAAACCATATAATATAAATTATTGTATAAAAAACCAATTTTCATCAATGAATTGAAATTGAGAGAGAATCCCCTACCCCACACATCCATTTTATTTATTGATCCTTAAACTTGTGTATTATATTTTTAATAATTTAATAAATAAACTAATGAAAAATATTAATTTTTATAATATCATAAATTATCCCTTTATAAAATATTATCACTCATTAATTAATTATATTTCCTTATTTTCATAGTTTCAGTTGTTAATCACATTGTTTAAATATTCATGCTTTGTCAAGAAGGTTCCTATTATTTTGAATATTATATTGTTCCAAAATATATATAAAAATAATCATGATAGAAATAAATTATTAATAAATAAATTATTCTTTTAGTAAAAATCAAGAACGATGGATTGGAGAAATGATATACATTATGATTTTGGATAGGTTAGGCAGTACATACACATGAGTAACATTTCAAATTTCTAATGATCATTATAGAATAATGGTTATAAATATGTAATGATTATTGAAATTTCATAATAACATATATAACAAAAAATTTATTTAAATATAGTGATATATATATTCCTTATGGTTTGGGAATGAAAATATACTTTCATCTCTTCATGAAGATGGTATTCCACATGTTGAAGAATGATGTTATCATATTTCAGTCAAATAAAGAAAATGATATATTTAATTTTCAAAATGATAAATATTTAATATATATCAGAATAGTTTTATGTATATCACATATATTCATTATCACTGTCCTTATAACATTTCATGTAAATAATTAAGGAAAATGAATCATATCACTTCTTGAGGTGGTAGTCCTCCGTACACACGAGCAACGATATTGTATCCCGCAATATCAGAGAGAAAAAAGGTATGCATGATATAATCACACATTTGGTATAGTTATATTATTAATTTCATATATATAATTTATATCAATCATCATAACCATCAATGATAGGTGGTAATGGAAAAATTAATGACATTAGTTCACGAGGTGAAAGTCCTCCACACACATGAATGATGGTTTTACAACCATTTTTATGGTACTATTGGTTATTATAGTTCATTCTCTTAACATAAAAAATTTATATGTATATAATATAATGAGGTATTTATATCATTATTTTTTAATAAAAATTTAATAGATGGAGTAGAAATAAAAATTAAAAATCTCATTGAGGAATATTACCTCTTTTGTCGAGAAAATTCCATAGGTTTACAACAAATACATCCAAGGATGGATTTATTTCTAAAATAAGTATTCTAAAATGAGTTTATAAAATTTTAGAAGTTATTTGTTTGGATATGGTAGAATGAACTGGGTGTGAAGGTGTGAATATTAGAGGTGATGGGAGTATTTTAATTAAGAAAGGTGAGTGGAACACTATTAATTTCTGATAATAAAATATTTTACCCACATTTTATCAGATAAAAAAGGGTAAAAATAGATTATTAATGATACATAAACATTAAAGGGAATAAATATTGTAATAAAATATAATTAATTCTTGTTTAAAATATTTTTAAAATTTTCATTTTAGTTTCTCCCCTCAAAAACAAGTTTCTACCTAAAACCCAATAATTTTTTTTTACTTTTTCAAAAATTTACTTGGGTAAAAAATTTAGTTGAATATATTATAATATAGAAATTATTCCAATTAAAATATTGAAATAAATCTTTCACAAATTAAATTCACATAAGTGTTAATACCTAATTTAAAATTAATCCCACAAATGTGGTGAGAATATGGGTTTTCAAATTGAAAATTTTCAAATGTTTACAAAGTTTTTAAGTCAAAATTCAAAATGAAAATGATTCCCATTACATAAATTTTATTAATAGACATATAATTGAACTAATTTTTCTATAATACCTATTGAAAATATAAGTTAACAAAATATATAATTTCCACAAAAATCTGGTTTTTAATTAAAATTCAATATTTTCCATATTCATCCAAATAATAAATAATTTCAAAAAAATTCCTGATATTCCAGAAAGATAATTTTTATATTATAATTACCAAAAAAATTAATTTTATCAAATAAAGTTTGTAATATTAGTCAGAATTAATTTCAAATTATGTTAAAAAAATGTGACTAAACTCTCTTTTAAGAAAAAATATTGTTTTTCAGAAAATATATGCATTTATTTTAAAATATTCTTATTTTATTTCTAATAATTTGATACCAATAATTAACATTATTTTTTTATTTACTATTCATACTAACAAATTTAATGGCTAGTTTATTACATTATACTGTATTAATTTTTATTTAGACTCAGGGTTGTGTGTTACAAATGTTATCAAATAGATTAAATTTAAATAAATATATTTATTAGGTTGTTTTGCTCGATGTTCTATGTTTCATACACTATCAAATACAATGTTTATATTTAATAATTTTAGGCTATTACATTCTCCCTATCATATATAAATATTTCCCTCACAATTTGATCATGATATTGGTTTTTAATTGTTTTCTATTTGAAAATTATTTTTTGAGAACCTATATTGTGAATATATTTAATAACCAAAATTCTCTTAATAGGAATGAAATGGATGTATGAATATCACATATAATAACACATAAAATTGTTTCTATATCATCAAAATTTATTTTATGTGAATATTTAGAAAGTTAATAAAGTTTAAAGAAACATAGAGAGTGATACAGGTCACTAATCACAAGAAACTCAGTGATTAGTGGAATGTTAAAGGCCTTAAAACCATTAATATGTTCTGATTTAAAGGTACATTTTATTCATTATAATTGAAGGTAATAAGATGATATTTTTTCCTTAAATATACTTTTTCCAAAAACTATTGAATTATTTTAATATATAAAAAAACAAGGAAATATACTTTATAGGTATCATTATATTTTATAATCACAATTTCATATTTGGGTTTTCCTTTGATCAATTTCCATCTCCACTTACTCTAAGAACTAAATTTCCAAAAATGATTTTTTTTAAATTCCTAAAACACTAAAAATAACCTTTAATTTATCATAATATCCATTATATAATGTTAATTCATTCCTTCAATATCTAGTTATTATTATGAAAAAAAGGTTTCAATACATTATCCAAAATGGATAAATCTATATATGGTGAAGTAACACATTAATCCCTAAAAAATCACCCAAAGTTATATTAAAACCGTTTAATAAATGATTAACCTTATTAAACCTCCAAATGATTATTATCCAAATCATTATAAAGAGGATAACTAAATTTATAAATTTTACCTATCATTAATCCCCCAAGAAAAATGGCACATCTCTTAACTATCACCATCAAACAATTTGACAACCTTCATCATGTATTCTCTAGAAACATAGTAATAACATGAATTAAAATGAAAAAATATTTAAAAAATACACTATTCCTTAATCATTATGTAAAATGAATATTATTTGATATATTAAATATATCAATAAATGTTGTAAAATCCATCAATGATAACAAAAACCAAATTTTTGATCAATCATTAATTTTTCCATAGCTATTTAGTACTATCCAATTTAAATTATCAAAATAAATTATCTCTATATCTTAATATAAATATCTCAGTATCAAGAACATATTATGGGTTATCTTTCCCTCAACCATTTTTTTCGAGGAAGTTCAATTTTTTATGATTCATTTTTCTTTTTAATCTATACCGTTCAATAGATGCATTAAAATCTATAACAAAAATGAATTACCATAACATACTTGTAGATTTCATAATTAATTGAACATAAATATCATTGGTAAAATACTAAAATGGTATAATTAATGAATCAAAATAAAAAAAATTAGTCATTCAAATTTTCTTGAAGTAATATCATAATCATGTACATGATTTATTATCTTCTTTGAGGAATATTCCATTTATTCTCTAAACATTGATTTTCGTAGTTTCTCATCTATTTAATGTTGAATCATTGTAAATTGTAATCCTTTTTCATTCCCTTTCAATCACAAGAACAATATCCTTTCTCACCACAATTGCAGGAATCTCACATTCATTTTAAGTATGAATCATGGTTTTTATTTCCACAATTAGACAACATGGGAACATCATTTTTACCTTCTTCAGTTTATCCATGTTATTCCATTCTATCATATTCTCCTTTTATATCCCTTTGAAGCCATTATTGTTAGTGAATTCATTTTATGTGTTGTTAACAAATGATACTATGTCATCATTTGAGGATAATATTTGTGAAACTATTTCCTTTTGAATAAATGGAATAATCCTAATTATTGGTTAGAGTGGAATCTCAAGAGGGGGGGGGGGGGGAGAATTGAGTTCCTACTTAAAATTTCTAATAAAAAATTTATTATAAAAATCCCCCAAATTTTGAAACATCCTAGTTAATTAAGGTAGTAGAGATGTAAATATCTATTTGGTCAACATGATTCTCTAAGGGTGATTAGGCCTTAGTTGAATCAGTGTGAAACACTTCTTCAACTTTTGAAACAAGTTTACTGAATTAAATATATACACACACTAACCAAAACTAACTATCAAAGTGAATGAAAACAAGTTCAATGATTGAGAAATTATAAGCGGAGGAAAATAGATAAAACCGAGTATAACAAAATATAATGCATATAAAAGTTAAACAAGAGGTTTAGTCTCAACCGAGACTTAACCCCCTCCACTTAGTGATCAATTACCCCCAAGAAGTTTATATTAACAATAAACTTGATACAAATCCTATATCAGGCATTATAATAGTTTTTACAAATTTTACAGGGTTCACACCCTCTAACACAGTTCTTCGTGGGAAAGATAAATAACATAGACCATACATGGTCTCTTCTACAGTTATACATGGGAAAACAAGGTGTAAGAGAAGTTTGATGTGAGGATTTTTGTATCATCTAGTTCAAGAACATGAGAAAATGTTTATGACATGCACACACACTTCTCAGAAACATAAAACTAAAGAAAAAATTATAGAATATTTGATGAGATTGAGTTTAAAAGTCTCTATGTTTTTTCAGTTCAGATATTGACTCCCTGGAGTAAAGCATATACAGTTCGAGTCTTTCCCTAGAAGTTGTCTCCAAAACAGAGTGTCGAAACTCCATGTTATAGCTTTCATGAATTGAGTGTTTTGCTTCTTATGCTGATCGATAGTTGATGAAGCACAGAAGGCATAAGTGAGTTTATCCCAAATGATCTTCGTGATGCCTATGGGTTCACAATGTAAGTACGAGATGTTCATATTTGATCTAGCGAGTAAGTTTCTTCATATGCTCAGAATCACTTCTCATCTACATATATTTTCTTCTTTGGTATTCTCTTTTATACTTGAGATCGGACAATAGTAATAAGTACATCACATGCAATCTTTCTCATACCTCATACTGTCCCCAGATATGGTATCTTGATATGTCTATAATCAACATTAATTAATTCCAGAAGCATTAAAGTTAGAAAATATGACCATTAGAATAATCTTAACAATTTGGAAAATTATAGAGTAGAAGAGTATGGTAAACTTGTAACAGTAGCCTTCACAAGGGTAGGCTTTAATTATAAGTGCACATCGGCAGCATTCATCGGTAACCTTCCCAATAGTAACCTTTAATCGATAACTCTCCATTGGTAACCTTCCATTGTTAACCTTCCATCAATAACTCTCCATTGGTAACCTTCCATTGGTAACCTTCTATCGATAACTATCCATTGGTTACCATCCCAACAGTAGCCTTGCATCGGTGACCTTGCATCAGTGACCTTGGAACGGTGACCTTGCATCGCTGACCTTGCATTGGTGACCTTTTCATTGGTGACCATTGCAGTGGTGACCTTTTCATTGATGACCTTTGCATCGGTGACCTTTACATTGGTGACCTTTGCATCAGTGACCTTGCATCAGGGACCTTTTCATCGTTGACCTTTTCATCGATGACCTTGTAATGACGACCTTTGAATCGGTGACCTTTGCATCAGTGACCTTTTTACTTGGAGAAATTTTGCACCGTGAGCTTTAAACAAGAGAGCAATGAGATTAATATTACATAGTTATCACTTTGATATAAACATGATTTTAACATAAATGATTATCTTGTAAGAGAAACATAATTATCACATAAATAAAACATGATTTGGTATTATCAAAACATTATTTGGGATTATCAAAACAGGTGAGTCCAACAATATCTCCCTTTTTGATAATCACAAATTATGTTATGGTTAATAATATTTGTTAATATCTTTAGAGGTGTGTATAATAACATTTGAACCATGTTTATTATGGAAAAATATAGACAGTATATATATGAAAAGAGTTCATTCAACTTAAAAAAAAATCCCCCCTTTAAGTTTAGGCAGATTAAAACTTAAACCTGACTTGTTTCTTGCCCTTTGTGATTAACAAAAATAATGTAAAACAAAAAGAGATAGAAGAGGATTTTCCATTAATGAAGAAATAATACAATATAAAAAAAGGTACAAAGATCCCTATAAACTAAGACATCCCACATTCAATCCACATCAGAGATGTCCAAGGGAGATTTGTCTTTGGAAGTGGAGGAAGCAGGTTTTGAAGATGGAGAGATAGGTCTAGGGTTGGTAGTCAGCAGGGTAGGAGGAGCTGCAACAGAAGAATCAATAGACCTGTAGTTAGTAGATCTATGAGGAATAGTGGGGGTTAAGCTTCTGATGGCCTATGCAGGAGTCATCAATGGAGTAGCACTGGAAGATCCTGAGGCACCTAAGGTAGAAGGCAAGGCTGGAAGAATAATGATGGGAGTGTTTTCCACATGGATAAAAGGTAAAAGAATATTTTTGAAATCCATAATAATACTTCCTCCTCTTTACATAGACGAAATATAATCATCCTTATTCTCCATAAATTTCTCCAAGGCAGGAGTCAACACTCTAAGCCTCTTAACCTGATCCTTAAAGGCTTGAGTGATAGGTGGAATCCTCTAGTTCTCCAATAGCAACTTGAAGTGACCATCTATCTAATGCTTAGTGTATACCCTTTTTTAGTAGAAATAATGTTGTTCTTTGATGGACTTCTGATCTTGAGAAGATTCCATTAAATAATTTCCCACAAGGTTGTGAATTTCTCTGGTAGTGGAAATAACCTGAGTCATAGACTGAGGATCAAAGGTACTGGTACTAGAGAACTTCTCAACTTCTTCTCTAACAACCATCCTGAAGGCTTCTAGATCAACAGGAAGAGAGGATGAAGATGAAGCAGATGCACACGGAGGTGCCATAGTGAAATCCACTGTCTCCTTAAAAGATTTAGTTATCCCATTGATCAGCCTCTTCACATCATTATCTTGGCCACTCACATGTGTCTCCAAGGACTTCTTAAAGTCCACAAACATAGTGACCATTTTCTGAACCATACTTTTAAAAAACAAAGATCTTTGTCCAACTGAACCCTTGAAACCATGTAGGAGTATAATATAGAAATAGAATGCTTCATAGATTTTATAGAATCTTCCAATGTTTTATTTTGATTTTGACAGTCCTTTACCTCCTATAGCAGGATAGAGTGAGAGGTAGAAACTAGACTTTCCACTATAGAAGTGACAACTTCTTTATTGTGATCCATATCCCTCTCTAATCCAAAAAATCTGTCATAAAAGTGTCTCTTCAGATATTATTTCATTGATTCGAAATCACCCTTCTTCACATAGTCACGAGGAAAAAGAACCACTAGATCCACAACAGTGGTTTCTGAAATAGTAGGAATGGGAGGATTTCTGATAGGCTGGTCATCATCAGAGTCTCCATTATCTAAGCCTAAGACCACAAATCCATGGCTGTCTAACCAATATTGTATTCCAAGAGCTATAAAAACTGAACATGTGGAAATAGGTTCCTCTCCCTCACTAGGAGAATTCTTCTGATCAACCATATCTATATTTTCCATACCTTTTTGAGAAACTTCATCAATAGGAGGGCCCACTGCCACTACTTCTACTGAATCTTCTACTACTTACAAAGAAATTCCACCTTCAACTAAATCAAAAACCTCTTTATCTGTCCTTTCTACCATTTCTATATGTCCTATCTGAGGACTGAGACTCAGAAATTCTTATTCACTTACATCAGTAGCAGTCTCAAATTCAACATGACTAGATTCTGTGTCCTCATCCTCATATGAGGTCCCTCTAATGCCTCTTAAGACATTTTCTACCCCTTCTTCCTCTCTAGTCTCTTCATCATCACTGTCCCTTAGAACAACCTCCCTTCTTGGAAATAACTTTGGTGGGCTAGGCTAACCAAAGGATACATTATTAGCACGAGGATTGGAGGGAAGGTCAGGATCACTCCTATCATCTATAGAAGAATCCTCTCTTTCTAGCACAACAACATCCTCTTCCTCTTCATTTGAACAAGAAGACTCTACCTTGTTAGGCTTTAGACCAGTATCTCACTTATCCTTAGGCCTAGTAGGATGGGTAACAGGGTTGAATTCCTCATTTATCTTAGCCTCATCATGTACCCATATTCATTTACAAGGGTTCCAATTTATCTTCATCAACTTGTAAATTACATTTGTAATGATGAAATGTTCCCTTACTACAACCGTTTCCTCCATTTATCTATAAAATCCCTTCACCTTCAGCAACATAGATATCAATCTAGCCTAAAATAAGGCATTGGATTTGGAACTAGTCTTTGTCACATCATTTAATTGAATAATCATTATCCTATATAAATTTATCTTATGTCCATGATTCTATAGATATAAAAGAAATACATACTGAAATTTCAATGCTGCAAAGTCCCCTCTCCTGGGACTCAAGAAATGCTGGACAAACATAAAAATAACTTGTCTTATCCTTCCATCTCAGTAGCAATGACTCTATTAGGGATCCCACTCCTGATAAGTTGGTCTATGGATTCTTCATAATAGAAGGAATCAATGGTGGTAGGAAACACTCTTTAGTAGTTGTCATAAATTACTTAATGTGGTACTCTCAGACACTCATCCCATTCAATAGAGAAGAAGCTTACACTTACTCCATTTAACCTTGAAGACATTCTGTTCTCATCCTCAGTCTGTTCTAATTTCAAAAACTCATAAAAATCCTTTAATAACTTTGGGTAATAGGGTCCATTGTTATTTGAAAATCATTCAACCCATCCTTGAGCTTCAAGTGACTTCATCACTAAAGATCTTCTAGGTAGAAACCTTTTAGAACTGAGCTCTTTTTCAACTACGATTTCCCTCTTCGACAGATGAGGGATAATCGTCTTTTCCACTACCTGGCTTCCACTAATCGACTCAGCTCGAGGTCTCTTCAGATTTGGAGCATCCCCTTCTTCACTGACCAACAATCTCTTCACTCTTGACATGTAATCTGAAGCGGTTAGAGGGTTTCAGAAGAGGGTTAGGTTCTAAGGTTAGGGAGAAAAGAGATTTAGGAGAGAATTTGAGGTGGATCGAAATGTGGTATGATATTTTAATTTTATCATTTAGGGATTGAAAAACAAATCATGTAAATGAAATAAGTAAAACAAAAAACGTTTCAAATTCTAGCAGAAAGCAAACACGAAGTCCCGAAAAAAATCGACTATTGGTAAGATGCCAACAGTAAGATCCTAACATTGAGGTCCCAATGGTGAAGTTTCAATAGTGATGACCAATGGTGAGGTCCTAATGGTGAGGTTCCTAATGGTGAGGTCCAATGGTGAGGTTACAATGGTGAGGACCAATGGTGAGGTTTCTAATGGTGAGATCCAACAGTGAGGTTTCTAATGGTGAGGTCCAACAGTGAGGTTCCAACAATGAGGTTTCTATCGGCGAGGTTCCTAAAAATGAGGTTTCTAACAGTGAGGTTTCAATAGTGAGGTCTAACGGTGAGGTTCCAATGGTGATGTCCAACAGTTAGGTTCCATCAGTGAGGTTTCTAACGGTGAGGTTTCTAAAGGCGAGGTTTCTAACAGTGAGGTTTCTAAAGGCGAGGTTTCTAACGGTGAGGTTTCTAACGGTGAGGTTTCTAACGGTTAACAGTTTATCATACCTAACTCATGTTTGATGTAATTTAACCTCTAAGAATTCAAAGGCTTTGTGAATATATCATCCAATTTGTGTTCAGTACCAATGAATTCAAGAGTGATATCACCTCTTTGATAATGATCTCTCATGAATTGATGTCTCAAATCAAAGTTCTTTGTACTATCATGAGATACCATAATTTTAGAGATATTAATAGCACTTATATTTTCACACTTTATTGAGACATGTTTGTATTGATATCCATATTCTAGTAAAGTATATTTCATCCTTAGAATTTGAGTACCATAACTACCAACAACTATATATTCACCTTCGGTAGTAGATAATGAAACCGAATTCTGTTACTTAATACACCATGATACTAGTGACTTTCCCAAAATGTGACATGTTCCAGAGGTGATTTTTCTATCTAACTTGCAAACAGAAAAGTCAGCATCTAAATAACTTATTAAATCAAATTATTTTACTCTTGGGTAAATTAGAAATAAGTTTGTACTAGACTTGAGATATTTAAAAATAATTTTAATAGTTGTTAAATGAGTCTCTTTAGGATTGGATTGAAAGTGAGCACACATGAAAACACAAAACTTAATATATGGTCTACTAGCAGTTAGATAGAGCAGACATCCATTCATTCCTCTATAATTGGTTCGATCCATTGGTTTACAAGTTTCATTACCATCTAACTTACAGGTGGTACTCATAGGTGTATCACTACCTTTATTATAGTCTGAACCGAAATTTTTCAAAATATCCTTGGTATATTTACTCTGATTTAAAACAATACCATTTTTATTTTGAAAAATTTGAAATCCAAGGAAAAATTAATGTTCCCCATTAATCTCATTTCAAATTCATCTTAAATTTTTTTTGAAACATAAGTACATAAATAAATTTTTGAGGATCCAAAAATAATGCCATCTACATAAATTTGTTCTATTAAAACATCTTTGGAAATCCTTTAAATAAAAAAAATAGGATCCACTATTCCATTAGTAAAAATTTTTGAAATAAGGAAAGAACTTAGTCTATCATACCAAGCTCTTGGAGCTTGTTTTAGACTATATTGAGCTTTTGAATGTTTGAAGACATGATTTAAAAAATGAGGATTTGTAAAACCATGGGGTTTTTTAACAAATACATCTTCAACTATATACCCATTTAAAAATGCACATTTGACATCCATTTGATAATGTTTGAAATTCAGATGAGCTGCATAAGCATGTAGAATCCTAATGGATTCTAGTCTAGGTACAGGTGAAACATTTTCCTCGTAGTCTATTCCTTCTTCTTGACTATATCATTGTGCAACTAGTCTATCCTTATTTCTAACTATGTTTCTAGATTCGTCAAATTTATTTCTAAATACGCATTTAGTGCCTATGGTCAACGTGTATTTAGGTCTTTCTAATAATTCCCAAACATTGTTTCTTTCAAAATGATTTAATTATTATTGCATAGATATCACCCATAATTCATCATTGATTGCATCATCAACATTTTTAGGTTCAAGATGTGAAATAAAGTCTTGATGTTCAACCTGGTTTCTCAGAGAAGCTCTAGTTTGTGTTCCTCTATTTAAATCATTAACTACAACATCAAAAAGATGATTATTGAGAGTAATAATACCCCTAGAAAGAGTTCAAATAGACTCCACATGAATGTATATAGGTCCAGATTCACCATGTACAAATTTTAGAGAATTTACAGAACTAGTGGTTTTCACTAAGGGCTCACTGTATTTGTCATTAAGGTCTAGAATTAACATATATTCCTCAAGGAGTTCAATAGAGGTTTTGGGTTCATGTGGACAAGTCTCATAAAATTTTACATGAAATTATTATTCCACACATTTGTATTTCTTATTAAATATTCCATAAGCTTTACTAGTGATTGAGTAACATAAGAACATTCCTTCATTACTTTTGGATGGAAATTTGTCAATATTGTCCTTAGTGTTAAGGATGAAGAATTTGCAACCAAAAACTCTAAATTAATTAACCATAGTCTTCCTATTATTCTAGATCTTATAAGGGGTCTTCTTAAGAATAGGTCTAATCAAGACTCTATTGATAATGTAACAAGCTCTATTAAAATCTTCAGCCCAAAAATAGATAAGTAGATTATACTCATTAAGCATAGCCAAGGAAATCTATTGAAGTGTTCTATTTATTTTTTCTACAACTGAATTTTCTTGGGGTGTTCTAGGAGCAAATAAATTGTGAGAATAGCCATTTTGTGAGCAAAAAGGTTCAAATTCATGATTTTCAAACTCACAACCATGATCACTTCTCAAGGTGTTAATTCTATGTCCACTAAGATTTTCTACAGATTTGGAATATTTAATGAAGTAATAAAATAATTCACTTTTGTGAGCTAGAAAGTATACCCAAGTATATCTAGAAAAAAAATCTACAAGAACATAAACATAGTGCTTACCATTTAGAAATGAAACTCTAGATGATCCAAAAAATCCACGTGAACCAACTCAAGTGGTTGATAATTAGAAACTACTTTCTTTAGTTTGAAAGACAATTTTTATTGTTTTCCCTTTTGGAAAGGATTATTAAATTTGGTTAGTGGAAATTCCAATTTAGGTAAGTCTATTACTAAACCTTTCCTAGATAGTTTCCTAAGTGAGTTCACATTGCAGTGTCCTAATCTTCTATGCCATAACCAGGATTCCTTATGAACAACATTTAAACATGAAACATTTTTTAGCTAAAGAATTTTAATCAACATTATATACATTTTAATTTCTAAGAGGAGTGAATATTAAATCATTTTTAGAATTAAAAAATTGCCCACATAATTTTAAAATTTAACATTATAACCATCATAACATAACTAAGATATATTTAGTAAATTGTATTTTAACCCATCAACAAAAATTACTTTTTAAATTAATACAATATTAGGGTTACCAATTTGGCCTAAGCTGACGATCGTCCCTTTTAAATTATCACTAGATGTAACATTTACACTATAAAATTTAATTAGGCTCTTGAAGCATGATTAGTCTCCTGTCATGTGTCTCGAACATCCACAGTCCATGTACTATAGATTTTTATAGGATCTCTTTAAATAGTTTTCCTACAAAACCAATTAAGTGTAGGGAAACTTTGGCACCCAGATTTTCTTGGGTACAGTGCGGTTAGAAAGTAAAACTTTGGGAACCCATACCTGTCTCATAGGTTTCCTATAATCAAAATATATATTTTGAGACATGAACACTTTGTTAGTGTAACACCCCAAGCTTCTACGGTACGTTTCCCTTCGAATAATGCGATAGCGTGTGTTGTACGCAACCTCGAGTTCTAACACACACCACAACTAATTAAACTAGCCGTTGTAAATAGTGATACCTACTTTTTGAAATCATATATATTTTATATTTCAAAATGGACTTCATTTTTGGATTCGGAATATCGAAATTAGCCTAGGGTGAAATTTTGGTACATTTCGGATAACTTTCATATTTTGATGAATAGTGAAAATTTCTAAATTTTAATTAAAAACAACTTTTTTAATCAAAATAAGTAATAGTGATAAATTATGAATTTGAGTGGTTTTAAAGTATATTTAGAATATATTTTTACCATTTAATATAATGTTGGTCATTGGACATAATTTTACAATTAAACCGAACATAAACAAGTGTCAATCTTTTGATAGTTATTATCTCTTAAAAACACGCTTTTTATTTTGACAGCGGGAATTAATTTTAAATTAATTTCTGCCACTTCTGTGTTTTGAATTTAGGAAAATGGATTCCATATTTGGAATCAGGATGTTCAAATTGTGTAAATAGGTAACTTTTATTTTTAGACATTTTGAATAATTACTGCGGTAAATATTTTATTTACCATGGTTAAGGGTAAATCCGGTAAATAAGGGTTAAAAAAATAATATTATAATAATACTAAATTACCCTAAAAACGTGTCTTAACCCTATTGTTTGATAGATGGTCGACCATGGGCATCTTTGTGTCAATTTTGGGACCCCATGGATCCACTTGTAAGTGATAATGACACTTTATTTTAAATTAGTTAAAATGAATACAAAAATGACACAAGCATATATCTTTTAGAACAACAATTTTTACATAGGGTTATATATGTTGGATTTTAGATTATAAATATTCATTAGAAAGCTAAAACGATTTCCTACATAATGATATTTTATTTATAATTTTTAGACATTAAATAATTTAGATTATTTATGACACAATGATGATGCAGTAATTACTATAATAGTGAAAAATTAAAATAATTGATATTATAAATACCCAAATAAATATAATATGAAACTTTTAATGAATTAAACTAATTTTCTAGGCTAATATGATATATTAGGATTGATTTAATGGACTTTGTTCGAAGTAATCAATCTGTTATGAGTTTCACAAAAATCAACTATTGAATAGTGTCAAAATTGACATAAAAGAGTTCTTAAAACAAATATTATATTATTAATTGATATTAAATTCCTAAAAATCTAAGGATCGGCCAAGAGACTTATATTATGATAGGTTAATCATTAATGGACCATTTGGGGGTCTCTTGGATGTATATAGTAAGTTTATTAACCATATTATATAAAAATACAAAGAGACATTGTAAAAGTGAAACTAATTAACTTAGAGTTAATACTTAAAGATAAGGTTAATATAAGTACCCAAACCTGTCTAAATTCTATTGGATGAGTTGTTTTCGACCTATCCACACCTCATCCTTTGAATAGTCAACTTTGGAGCCTTTGTAAACCGAATATGAATTTATTATAAATTAATATTTCTAACTTTTCCAAAGGTGCCCCTCACCCCTCTTATAAAAGGGCACTCCTCCTTCTCATTTCTTCACACCTTCAAAGCCTTTTGGTTCGGCCAAACTCTGCCCAAATACTCTCCCAACATCCCTCAATACAACCTAGAGGCCTTAGTTTGATCAGAAAGCCAACCCAAGGAGCCCTTTTGATCAAATCAAAAGGAAGAACCCGAAGAAGAGGTAATGATTTCACCACCCTTTTCTAAGTTCATTTCTTCTTCCACTTCTTCTTCCTTTGTTCTTACCATTCTGAAATAATAACTCCAGTATCTCACATATACTGTGATGTTATTATAAATATGGTACAATCATATTCAGTATTCTATCCACCCTTTGAATAACATGTCACCATACGTGCGTACGTACGACTTACCGTCTCCACGTCGTGGTGTAATTGTTATTCAATATAATATTATTTGGATGGGTATAATAATGATGTGTAACTTATAATAATAAATATAACATGTTAATGATTCTGTATATATGATATAACATCCATTTATATATTATTTTAATATCAAAAGAATGATATTGTCGCTCGTGCATACGTACGGACTACCGTCTCCACGAACGCGATGAGATTCATTCTCCATCGTATCCATTCAAGTATAATTATCATTTGATGATTTAAAAATGATTTTTAAGGACTGTATATCATTCTGGATATGAATAAGATACAACAACCATGGCTTATGTAACAAAACATATAAAAGAAAATGAGTAAGTTAACTCCCGAAACGACGATAATTCTAAGATATTATTAACAAATCAATGTTAAAAGATCATATATGATATCATATTAATATATATGATTCTTGTATAATTTAATAACAACTATTTCACCATTATACAGGAGGTTAACCTACCCCAACCAAGGAAAAGTACAAGGTAAGGGTTATTTCACAATCTCTTCATTATCCGAGGTTGTTTATATGTAATAATCTACTGGGATCTCTTTATCATCCACATCCATGTTTCTTAAAAATGTATTTCAAAACATTTTTACTATTTACAAGAATATGGGTTAAAGTCATTTATACCTTTTTTTGACTTTTTATAAGAGGTTTATAAAGGAATCTTTCTGTCGTTTTCAAAACAAGGTCCTTTTTAACCTTTTCGACAGAATTGAGGTAAGAATGTTTTTTTTAACTTATACGGCGGGTGCGGTTATTTTACGCCGTTATAAAATCTTCAAAGCTTTCCTTACAAGCTTATAAGAATATTTTCAAAGAAAATGTTTTATTTTATATGGGTCTTAAATGATTTCAAAATAAAAGGAGATATTTCTTTAAAAAGAATTTTGATTTCATCTATGTCAACATCCTTTGATGGATTTTAAGATTATTTGAAGTTGATTTATTATGATACAAAACTTCTATATTGTATTGAAGGTTTTGTGATATGTTTGACTGTGGATGTGCTATTTTTATACCATTCATAGTTTATTGTGAAAGTATTGACATTTCGTATGCTAGTTTTAATACGAATGTTTATGTTATGTTTAAACCTTTTCATATGGGAATGCATTGGACTTAATAAGTGACGGGTGGAGCCCGCTATAGCTCCTCGATGCATCGGTAGGTCTCATGAGACAAACTAGTGTC